>CM069437.1:50333556-51066248 GCA_035610365.1 Aquatica leii | reverse complement strand
CTCAGCTTAGTAGTGCGCGCACATTTACATGCTTCGATGCTTGAATGTGTATCGAAGGCGCGATCGGGATCGGGTAAACGGCGGGAGTAGGTTTGACCAGCTTAGTAGTGCGCGCACATTTACATGCTTCGATGCTTGAATGTGTATCGAAGGCGCGATCGGGATCGGGTAAACGGCGGGAGTAGGTTTGACCAGCTTAGTAGTGCGCGAACGTTTACATACAACGCAGCTTGAATGTTTGTTGACGGCGCGATCAGGCGCGGGTAAACGGCGGTAGTAGGTTTGACCAGCTTAATAGTGCGCGCACGTTTACATGCTTCGATGCTTGAATGTTTATCGAAGGCACGATCGGGCGCGGGTAAACGGCGGGAGTAGGTTTGACCAGCTTAGTAGTGCGCGCACGTTTACATGCTTCGCAGCTTGAATATTTGTCGAAGGCGCGATTCGCCGCGGGTAAACGGCGGGAGTAGGTTTGACCAGCTTAGTAGTGCGCGCACGTTTACATGCTTCGCAGCTTGAATATTTGTCGAAGGCGCGATCCGCCGCGGGTAAACGGCGGGAGTAGGTTTGACTAGCTTAGTAGTGCGCGCACGTTTACATGCTTCGATGCTTGAATGTTTATCGAATGCGCGATCGGGCGCGGGTAAACGGCGGGAGTAGGTTTGACCAGCTTAGTAGTGCGCGCACGTTTACATGCTTCGCAGCTTGAATGTTTGTCAAAGGCGCGATCCGCCGCGGATAAACGGCGGGAGTAGGTTTGACCAGCTTAATAGTGCGCACACGTTTACATGTTTCGCAGCTTGAATGTTTGTCGAAGACTCGATCCGCCGCGGGTAAACGGCGGGAGTAGGTTTGACCAGCTTAGTAGTGCGCGCACGTTTACATGCTTCGATGCTTGAATGTTTATCGAAGGCGCGATCGGGCGCGGGTAAACGGCGGGAGTAGGTTTGACTAGCTTAGAAGTGCGCGCACGTTTACATGCTTCGCAGCTTGAATGTTTGTCAAAGGCGAGATCCGGCGCGGATGCACGGCGGGAGTAGGTTTAACCAGCTTAGTAGTGCACGCACGTTTATATGCTTCGCAGCTTGAATTTTTGTCAAAGGCGAGATCCGGCGCGGATGCACGGCGGGAGTAGGTTTGAAAATCTTAGTAGTGCGCGAACGTTTACATACAACGCAGCTTGAATGTTTGTTGACGGCGCGATCAGGCGCGGGTAAACGGCGCCGGCGGTAGTAGGTTTGTCCAGCTTAATAGTGCGCGCACGTTTACAAGCTTCGATGCTTGAATGTTTATGGAAGGCGCGATCCGCCGCGGATAAACGGCGGGAGTAGGTTTGACCAGCTTAGTAGTGCGCGCACATTTACATGCTTCGATGCTTGAATGTGTATCGAAGGCGCGATCGGGATCGGGTAAACGGCGGGAGTAAGTTTGACCAGCTTAGTAGTGCGCGCACGTTTACATGCTTCGCAGCTTGAATATTTGTCGAAGGCGCGATCCGCCGCGCGTAAACGGCGGGAGTAGGTTTGACCAGCTTAGTAGTGCGCGCACGTTTACATGCTTTGCAGCTTGAATGTTTGTCAAAGGCGCCATCCGCCGCGGGTAAACGGCGAAAGTAGGTTTGACTAGCTTAGTAGTGCGCGCACATTTACATGCTTCGATGCTTGAATGTGTATCGAAGGCGCGATCGGGATCGGGTAAACGGCGGGAGTAGGTTTGACCAGCTTAGTAGTGCGCGCACGTTTACATGCTTCGCAGCTTGAATGTTTGTCAAAGGCGAGATCCGGCGCCGATGCACGGCGGGAGTAGGTTTGACAAGCTTAGTAGTGCGCGAACGTTTACATACAACGCAGCTTGAATGTTTGTTGACGGCGCGATCAGGCGCGGGTAAACGGCGGTAGTAGGTTTGACTAGCTTAATAGTGCGCGCACGCTTACATGCTTCGATGCTTGAATGTTTATCGAAGGCACGATCGGGCGCGGGTAAACGGCGGGAGTAGGTTTGACCAGCTTAGTAGTGCGCGCACGTTTACATGCTTCGCAGCTTGAATATTTGTCGAAGGCGCGATCCGCCGCGGGTAAACGGCGGGAGTAGGTTTGACCAGCTTAGTAGTGCGCGCACGTTTACATGCTTCGCAGCTTGAATATTTGTCGAAGGCGCGATCCGCCGCGGGTAAACGGCGGGAGTAGGTTTGACTAGCTTAGTAGTGCGCGCACGTTTACATGCTTCGATGCTTGAATGTTTATCGAATGCGCGATCGGGCGCGGGTAAACGGCGGGAGTAGGTTTGACCAGCTTAGTAGTGCGCGCACGTTTACATGCTTCGCAGCTTGAATGTTTGTCAAAGGCGAGATCCGGCGCGGATGCACGGCGGGAGTAGGTTTGACCAGCTTAGTAGTGCGCGCACGTTTACATGCTTCGCAGCTTGAATATTTGTCGAAGGCGCGATCCGCCGCGGGTAAACGGCGGGAGTAGGTTTGACCAGCTTAGTAGTGCGCGCACGTTTACATGCTTCGCAGCTTGAATGTTTGTCAAAGGCGAGATCCGGCGCGGATGCACGGCGGGAGTAGGTTTGACAAGCTTAGTAGTGCGCGCACGTTTACATGCTTCGCAGCTTGAATGTTTGTCAAAGGCGAGATCCGGCGCGGATGCACGGCGGGAGTAGGTTTGACCAGCTTAGTAGTGCGCGCACGTTTACATGCTTCGCAGCTTGAATATTTGTCGAAGGCGCGATCCGCCGCGGGTAAACGGCGGGAGTAGGTTTGACTAGCTTAGTAGTGCGCGCACGTTTACATGCTTCGATGCTTGAATGTTTATCGAATGCGCGATCGGGCGCGGGTAAACGGCGGGAGTAGGTTTGACCAGCTTAGTAGTGCGCGCACGTTTACATGCTTCGCAGCTTGAATGTTTGTCAAAGGCGAGATCCGGCGCGGATGCACGGCGGGAGTAGGTTTGACCAGCTTAGTAGTGCGCGCACGTTTACATGCTTCGCAGTTTGAATATTTGTCGAAGGCGCGATCCGCCGCGGGTAAACGGCGGGAGTAGGTTTGACTAGCTTAGTAGTGCGCGCACGTTTACATGCTTCGATGCTTGAATGTTTATCGAATGCGCGATCGGGCGCGGGTAAACGGCGGGAGTAGGTTTGACCAGCTTAGTAGTGCGCGCACGTTTACATGCTTCGCAGCTTGAATGTTTGTCAAAGGCGAGATCCGGCGCGGATGCACGGCGGGAGTAGGTTTGACAAGCTTAGTAGTGCGCGAACGTTTACATACAACGCAGCTTGAATGTTTATCGAAGGCGCGATCGGGCGCGGGTAAACGGCGGGAGTAGGTTTGACCAGCTTAGTAGTGCGCACACGTTTACATGTTTCGCAGCTTGAATGTTTGTCGAAGGCGCGATCCGCCGCGGGTAAACGGCGGGAGTAGGTTTCACCAGCTTAGTAGTGCGCGCACGTTTACATGCTTCGCAGCTTGAATGTTTGTCAAAGGCGCGATCCGCCGCGGATAAACGGTGGGAGTAGGTTTGACCAGCTTAATAGTGCGCGCACGTTTACATGTTTCGCAGCTTGAATGTTTGTCAAAGGCGCGATCCGCCGCGGGTAAACGGCGGGAGTAGGTTTGACCAGCTTAATAGTGCGCGCACGTCTACATGTTTCGCAGCTTGAATGTTTGTCGAAGGGCGATCCGCTGCGGATAAACAGCGGGAGTAGGTTTGACCAGCTTAGTAGTGCGCGCACGTTTACATGCTTCGCAGCTTGAATGTTTATCGAAGGCGCGATCGGGCGCGGGTAAACGGCGGGAGTAGGTTTGACCAGCTTAGTAGTGCGCACACGTTTACATGTTTCGCAGCTTGAATGTTTGTCGAAGGCGCGATCCGCCGCGGGTAAACGGCGGGAGTAGGTTTCACCAGCTTAGTAGTGCGCGCACGTTTACATGCTTCGCAGCTTGAATGTTTGTCAAAGGCGCGATCCGCCGCGGATAAACGGCGGGAGTAGGTTTGACCAGCTTAATAGTGCGCGCACGTTTACATGTTTTGCAGCTTGAATGTTTGTCGAATGCGCGATCGGGCGCGGGTAAACGGCGGGAGTAGGTTTGACCAGCTTAGTAGTGCGCGCACGTTTACATGCTTCGCAGCTTGAATGTTTATCGAAGGCGCGATCGGGCGCGGATGCACGGCGGGAGTAGGTTTGACCAGCTTAGTAGTGCTAGCACGTTTACATGCTTCGCAGCTTGAATGTTTGTCAAAGGCGAAATCCGGCACGGATGCACGGCAGGAGTAGGTTTGACAAGCTTAGTAGTGCGCGAACGTTTACATACAACGCAGCTTGAATGTTTGTTGACGGCGCGATCAGGCGCGGGTAAACGGCGGTAGTAGGTTTGTCCAGCTTAATAGTGCGCGCACGTTTACAAGCTTCGATGCTTGAATGTTTATCGAATGCGCGATCGGGCGCGGGTAAACGGCGGGAGTAGGTTTGACTAGCTTAGTAGTGCGCGCACGTTTACATGCTTCGATGCTTGAATGTTTATCGAATGCGCGATCGGGCGCGGGTAAACGGCGAGAGTAGGTTTGACTAGCTTAGTAGTGCGCGCACGTTTACATGCTTCGATGCTTGAATGTTTATCGAAGGCGAGATCCGGCGCGGATGCACGGCGGGAGTAGGTTTGACCAGCTTAGTAGTGCGCGAACGTTTACATACAACGCAGCTTGAATGTTTGTTGACGGCGCGATCAGGCGCGGGTAAACGGCGGTAGTAGGTTTGTCCAGCTTAATAGTGCGCGCACGTTTACAAGCTTCGATGCTTGAATGTTTATCGAATGCGCGATCGGGCGCGGGTAAACGGCGGGAGTAGGTTTGACTAGCTTAGTAGTGCGCGCACGTTTACATGCTTCGATGCTTGAATGTTTATCGAATGCGCGATTGGGCGCGGGTAAACGGCGGGAGTAGGTTTGACCAGCTTAGTAGTGCGCGCACGTTTACATGCTTCGCAGCTTGAATATTTGTCGAAGGCGCGATCCGCCGCGCGTAAACGGCGGGAGTAGGTTTGACTAGCTTAGTAGTGCGCGCACGTTCACATGCTTCAATGCTTGAATGTTTATCGAATGCGCGATCGGGCGCGGGTAAACGGCGGGAGTAGGTTTGACCAACTTAGTAGTGCGCGCACGTTTACATGCTTCGCAGCTTGAATATTTGTCGAAGGCGCGATCCGCCGCGCGTAAACGGCGGGAGTAGGTTTGACTAGCTTAGTAGTGCGCGCACGTTTACATGCTTCGCAGCTTGAATATTTGTCGAAGGCGCCATCCGCCGCGGGTAAACGGCGGAAGTAGGTTTGACTAGCTTAGTAGTGCGCACACGTTTACATGCTTCGATGCTTGAATGCTTATCGAATGCGCGATCGGGCGCGGGTAAACGGCGGGAGTAGGTTTGACTAGCTTAGTAGTGCGCGCACGTTTACATGCTTCGCAGCTTGAATGTTTGTCAAAGGCGCCATCCGCCGCGGGTAAACGGCGAAAGTAGGTTTGACTAGCTTAGTAGTGCGCGCACGTTTACATGCTTCGATGCTTGAATGTTTATCAAATGCGCGATCGGGCGCGGGTAAACAGCGGGAGTAGGTTTGACCAGCTTAGTAGTGCGCGCACGTTTACATGCTTCGCAGCTTGAATATTTGTTGAAGGCGCGATCCGCCGCGCGTAAACGGCGGGAGTAGGTTTGACTAGCTTAGTAGTGCGCGCACATTTACATGCTTCGCAGCAGATGTTTGTCAAGAGGCGCCATCCGCCGCGGGTAAACGGCGAAAGTAGGTTTGACTAGCTTAGTAGTGCGCGCACGTTTACATGCTTCGATGCTTGAATGTTTATCGAAGGCGCTATCAGGCGCGGGTAAACGGCGAGAGTAGGTTTGACCAGCTTAGTAGTGCGCGCACGTTTACATGCTTCGATGCTTGAATGTGTATAGTAGGCGCGATCGGGATCGGGTAAACGGCGGGAGTAGGTTTGACCAGCTTAGTAGTGCGCGCACGTTTACATGCTTCGCAGCTTGAATGTTTGTCAAAGGCGCGATCCGCCGCGGATAAACGGCGGGAATAGGTTTGACCAGCTTAATAGTGCGCGCACGTCTACATGTTTCGCAGCTTGAATGTTTGTCGAAGGCGCGATCCGCCGCGGGTAAACGGCGGGAGTAGGTTTGACCAGCTTAGTAGTGCGCGCACGTTTACATGCTTCAATGCTTGAATGTTTATCGAATGTGCGATCGGGCGCGGGTAAACGGCGGGAGTAGGTTTGACCAGCTTAGTAGTGCGCGCACGTTTACATGCTTCGCAGCTTGAATGTTTGTCAAAGGCGCGATCCGCCGCGGATAAACGGCGGGAATAGGTTTGACCAGCTTAATAGTGCGCGCACGTCTACATGTTTCGCAGCTTGAATGTTTGTCGAAGGCGCGATCCGCCGCGGGTAAACGGCGGGAGTAGGTTTGACTAGCTTAGTAGTGCGCGCACGTTTACATGCTTCAATGCTTGAATGTTTATCGAATGTGCGATCGGGCGCGGGTAAACGGCGGGAGTAGGTTTGACCAGCTTAGTAGTGCGCGCACGTTTACATGCTTCGCAGCTTGAATGTTTGTCGAAGGCGTGATCCGCCGCGGGTAAACGGCGGGAGTAGGTTTGACCAGCTTAATAGTGCGCGCACGTTTACATGTTTCGCAGCTTGAATGTTTGTCGAAGGCGTGATCCGCCGCGGGTAAACGGCGGGAGTAGGTTTGACCAGCTTAATAGTGCGCGCACGTCTACATGTTTCGCAGCTTGAATGTTTGTCGAAGGGCGATCCGCTGCGGATAAACGGCGGGAGTAGGTTTGACCAGCTTAATAGTGCGCGCACGTCTACATGTTTCGCAGCTTGAATGTTTGTCGAAGGGCGATCCGCTGCGGATAAACGGCGGGAGTAGGTTTGACCAGCTTAGTAGTGCGCGCACGTTTACATGCTTCGCAGCTTGAATGTTTATCGAAGGCGCGATCGGGCGCGGGTAAACGGCGGGAGTAGGTTTGACCAGCTTAATAGTGCGCGCACGTCTACATGTTTCGCAGCTTGAATGTTTGTCGAAGGCGCGATCCGCCGCGGGTAAACGGCGGGAGTAGGTTTGACCAGCTTAGTAGTGCGCGCACGTTTACATGCTTCGCAGCCAGATGTTTGTCAAAGGCGAGATCCGGCGCGGATGCACGGCGGGAGTAGGTTTGACAAACAGTAGTGCGCAAACGTTTACATACAACGCAGCTTGAATGTTTGTTGACGGCGCGATCAGGCGCGGGTAAACGGCGGTAGTAGGTTTGACCAGCTTCATAGTGCGCGCACGTTTACATGCTTCGATGCTTGAATGTTTATCGAAGGCACGATCGGGCGCGGGTAAACGGCGGGAGTAGGTTTGACCAGCAGTAGTGCGCGCACGTTTACATGCTTCGCAGCTTGAATGTTTGTCGAAGGCGCGATCCGCCGCGGGTAAACGGCGGGAGTAGGTTTGACCAGCTTAATAGTGCGCGCACGTCTACATGTTTCGCAGCTTGAATGTTTGTCGAAGGGCGATCCGCTGCGGATAAACGGCGGGAGTAGGTTTGACCAGCTTAGTAGTGCGCGCACGTTTACATGCTTCGCAGCTTGAATGTTTGTCAAAGGCGCGATCCGCCGCGGATAAACGGCGGGAGTAGGTTTGATCAGCTTAATAGTGCGCGCACGTTTACATGCTTCGCAGCTTGAATGTTTGTCAAAGGCGAGATCCGGTGCGGATGCACGGCGGGAGTAGGTTTGACAAGCTTAGTAGTCCGCAAACGTTTACATACAACGCAGCTTGAATGTTTGTTGACGGCGCGATCAGGCGCGGGTAAACGGCGGTAGTAGGTTTGACCAGCTTCATAGTGCGCGCACGTTTACATGCTTCGATGCTTGAATGTTTATCGAAGGCACGATCGGGCGCGGGTAAACGGCGGGAGTAGGTTTGACTAGCTTAGTAGTGCGCGCACGTTTACATGCTTCGATGCTTGAATGTTTATCGAATGCGCGATCGGGCGCGGGTAAACGGCGGTAGTAGGTTTGACCAGCTTCATAGTGCGCGCACGTTTACATGCTTCGCAGCTTGAATATTTGTCGAAGGCGCGATCCGCCGCGGGTAAACGGCGGGAGTAGGTTTGACTAGCTTAGTAGTGCGCGCACGTTTACATGCTTCGATGCTTGAATGTTTATCGAATGCGCGATCGGGCGCGCGTAAACGGCGGGAGTAGGTTTGACTAGCTTAGTAGTGCGCGCACGTTTACATGCTTCGATGCTTGAATGTTTATCGATGGCACGATCGGGCGCGGGTAAACGGCGGGAGTAGGTTTTACCAGCTTAGTAGTGCGCGCACGTTTACATGCTTCGCAGCTTGAATATTTGTCGAAGGCGCGATCCGCCGCGGGTAAACGGCGGGAGGAGGTTTGACTAAGCAGTAGTGCGCGCACGTTTACATGCTTCGATGCTTGAATGTTTATCGATGGCACGATCGGGCGCGGGTAAACGGCGGGAGTAGGTTTTACCAGCTTAGTAGTGCGCGCACGTTTACATGCTTCGATGCTTGAATGTTTATCGAAGGCGCGATCGGGCGCGCGTAAACGGCGGGAGTAGGTTTGACTAGCTTAGTAGTGCGCGCACGTTTACATGCTTCGATGCTTGAATGTTTATCGAATGCGCGATCGGGCGCGCGTAAACGGCGGGAGTAGGTTTGACTAGCTTAGTAGTGCGCGCACGTTTACATGCTTCGATGCTTGAATGTTTGTCGAAGGCGCCATCCGCCGCGGGTAAACGGCGGGAGTAGGTTTGACCAGCTTAATAGTGCGCGCACGTTTACATGCTTCGCAGCTTGAATGTTTGTTAAAGGCGCGATCCGTCGCGGATAAACGGCGGGAGTAGGTTTGACCAGCTTAATAGTGCGCGCACGTTTACATGCTTCGCAGCTTGAATGTTTGTCAAAGGCGCGATCCGTCGCGGATAAACGGCGGGAGTAGGTTTGACCAGCTTAATAGTGCGCGCACGCTTACATGTTTCGCAGCTTGAATGTTTGTCGAAGGCACGATCCGCCGCGGGTAAACGGCGGGAGTAGGTTTGACCAGCTTAATAGTGCGCGCACGTCTACATGTTTCGCAGCTTGAATGTTTATCGAAGGCGCGATCGGGCGCGGGTAAACGGCGGGAGTAGGTTTGACCAGCTTAGTAGTGCGCGCACGTTTACATGCTTCGCAGCTTGAATGTTTGTCAAAGGCGCGATCCGTCGCGGATAAACGGCGGGAGTAGGTTTGACCAGCTTAATAGTGCGCGCACGCTTACATGTTTCGCAGCTTGAATGTTTGTCGAAGGCACGATCCGCCGCGGGTAAACGGCGGGAGTAGGTTTGACCAGCTTAATAGTGCGCGCACGTCTACATGTTTCGCAGCTTGAATGTTTATCGAAGGCGCGATCGGGCGCGGGTAAACGGCGGGAGTAGGTTTGACCAGCTTAGTAGTGCGCGCACGTTTACATGCTTCGATGCTTGAATGTTTATCGAAGGCGCGATCGGGCGCGGGTAAACGGCGGGAGTAGGTTTGACCAGCTTAGTAGTGCGCGCACGTTTACATGCTTCGCAGCTTGAATGTTTGTTAAAGGCGCGATCCGTCGCGGATAAACGGCGGGAGTAGGTTTGACCAGCTTAATAGTGCGCGCACGTTTACATGCTTCGCAGCTTGAATGTTTGTCAAAGGCGCGATCCGTCGCGGATAAACGGCGGGAGTAGGTTTGACCAGCTTAATAGTGCGCGCACGCTTACATGTTTCGCAGCTTGAATGTTTGTCGAAGGCACGATCCGCCGCGGGTAAACGGCGGGAGTAGGTTTGACCAGCTTAATAGTGCGCGCACGTCTACATGTTTCGCAGCTTGAATGTTTATCGAAGGCGCGATCGGGCGCGGGTAAACGGCGGGAGTAGGTTTGACCAGCTTAGTAGTGCGCGCACGTTTACATGCTTCGCAGCTTGAATGTTTGTCAAAGGCGCGATCCGTCGCGGATAAACGGCGGGAGTAGGTTTGACCAGCTTAATAGTGCGCGCACGCTTACATGTTTCGCAGCTTGAATGTTTATCGAAGGCGCGATCGGGCGCGGGTAAACGGCGGGAGTAGGTTTGACCAGCTTAGTAGTGCGCGCACGTTTACATGCTTCGATGCTTGAATGTTTATCGAAGGCGCGATCGGGCGCGGGTAAACGGCGGGAGTAGGTTTGACCAGCTTAGTAGTGCGCGCACGTTTACATGCTTCGCAGCTTGAATGTTTGTTAAAGGCGCGATCCGTCGCGGATAAACGGCGGGAGTAGGTTTGACCAGCTTAATAGTGCGCGCACGTTTACATGCTTCGCAGCTTGAATGTTTGTC
This sequence comes from Aquatica leii, assembly GCA_035610365.1. Classification (NCBI taxonomy): domain Eukaryota; kingdom Metazoa; phylum Arthropoda; class Insecta; order Coleoptera; family Lampyridae; genus Aquatica; species Aquatica leii. The sequence goes on along the minus strand of CM069437.1, from coordinate 51,055,845 downwards.
AAAGGCGCGATCCGTCGCGGATAAACGGCGGGAGTAGGTTTGACCAGCTTAATAGTGCGCGCACGTTTACATGCTTCGATGCTTGAATGTTTATCGAAGGCACGATCGGGCGCGGGTAAACGGCGGGAGTAGGTTTGACTAGCTTAGTAGTGCGCGCACGTTTACATGCTTCGATGCTTGAATGTTTATCGAATGCGCGATCGGGCGCGGGTAAACGGCGGTAGTAGGTTTGACCAGCTTCATAGTGCGCGCACGTTTACATGCTTCGATGCTTGAATGTTTATCGAAGGCGCGATCGGGCGCGGGTAAACGGCGGTAGTAGGTTTGACCAGCTTCATAGTGCGCGCACGTTTACATGCTTCGATGCTTGAATGTTTATCGAATGCGCGATCGGGCGCGGGTAAACGGCGGTAGTAGGTTTGACCAGCTTCATAGTGCGCGCACGTTTACATGCTTCGATGCTTGAATGTTTATCGAAGCCGTGATCGGGCGCGGGTAAACGGCGGGAGTAGGTTTGACTAGCTTAGTAGTGCGCGCACGTTTACATGCTTCGCAGCTTGAATGTTTGTCAAAGGCGAGATCCGGCGCGGATGCACGGCGGGAGTAGGTTTGACAAGCAGTAGTGCGCGAACGTTTACATACAACGCAGCAGATGTTTGTTGACGGCGCGATCAGGCGCGGGTATACGGCGGTAGTAGGTTTGTCCAGCTTAATAGTGCGCGCACATTTACATGCTTCGATACTTGAATGTTTATCGAAGGCACGATCGGGCGCGGGTAAACGGCGGGAGTAGGTTTGACTAGCTTAGTAGTGCGCGCACGTCTACATGTTTCGCAGCTTGAATGTTTATCGAAGGCGCGATCGGGCGCGGGTAAACGGCGGGAGTAGGTTTGACCAGCTTAGTAGTGCGCGCACGTTTACATGCTTCGCAGCTTGAATGTTTGTCAAAGGCGCGATCCGTCGCGGATAAACGGCGGGAGTAGGTTTGACCAGCTTAATAGTGCGCGCACGCTTACATGTTTCGCAGCTTGAATGTTTGTCGAAGGCACGATCCGCCGCGGGTAAACGGCGGGAGTAGGTTTGACCAGCTTAATAGTGCGCGCACGTCTACATGTTTCGCAGCTTGAATGTTTATCGAAGGCGCGATCGGGCGCGGGTAAACGGCGGGAGTAGGTTTGACCAGCTTAGTAGTGCGCGCACGTTTACATGCTTCGATGCTTGAATGTTTATCGAAGGCGCGATCGGGCGCGGGTAAACGGCGGGAGTAGGTTTGACCAGCTTAGTAGTGCGCGCACGTTTACATGCTTCGCAGCTTGAATGTTTGTTAAAGGCGCGATCCGTCGCGGATAAACGGCGGGAGTAGGTTTGACCAGCAATAGTGCGCGCACGTTTACATGCTTCGCAGCTTGAATGTTTGTCAAAGGCGCGATCCGTCGCGGATAAACGGCGGGAGTAGGTTTGACCAGCTTAATAGTGCGCGCACGCTTACATGTTTCGCAGCTTGAATGTTTGTCGAAGGCACGATCCGCCGCGGGTAAACGGCGGGAGTAGGTTTGACCAGCTTAATAGTGCGCGCACGTCTACATGTTTCGCAGCTTGAATGTTTATCGAAGGCGCGATCGGGCGCGGGTAAACGGCGGGAGTAGGTTTGACCAGCTTAGTAGTGCGCGCACGTTTACATGCTTCGCAGCTTGAATGTTTGTCAAAGGCGCGATCCGTCGCGGATAAACGGCGGGAGTAGGTTTGACCAGCTTAATAGTGCGCGCACGCTTACATGTTTCGCAGCTTGAATGTTTATCGAAGGCGCGATCGGGCGCGGAGTAAACGGCGGGAGTAAGGTTTGACCAGCTTAGTAGTGCGCGCACGTTTACATGCTTCGATGCTTGAATGTTTATCGAAGGCGCGATCGGGCGCGGGTAAACGGCGGGAGTAGGTTTGACCAGCTTAGTAGTGCGCGCACGTTTACATGCTTCGCAGCTTGAATGTTTGTTAAAGGCGCGATCCGTCGCGGATAAACGGCGGGAGTAGGTTTGACCAGCTTAATAGTGCGCGCACGTTTACATGCTTCGCAGCTTGAATGTTTGTCAAAGGCGCGATCCGTCGCGGATAAACGGCGGGAGTAGGTTTGACCAGCAATAGTGCGCGCACGTTTACATGCTTCGATGCTTGAATGTTTATCGAAGGCACGATCGGGCGCGGGTAAACGGCGGGAGTAGGTTTGACTAAGCTTAGTAGTGCGCGCACGTTTACATGCTTCGATGCTTGAATGTTTATCGAATGCGCGATCGGGCGCGGGTAAACGGCGGTAGTAGGTTTGACCAGCTTCATAGTGCGCGCACGTTTACATGCTTCGATGCTTGAATGTTTATCGAAGGCGCGATCGGGCGCGGGTAAACGGCGGTAGTAGGTTTGACCAGCTTCATAGTGCGCGCACGTTTACATGCTTCGATGCTTGAATGTTTATCGAATGCGCGATCGGGCGCGGGTAAACGGCGGTAGTAGGTTTGACCAGCTTCATAGTGCGCGCACGTTTACATGCTTCGATGCTTGAATGTTTATCGAAGCCGTGATCGGGCGCGGGTAAACGGCGGGAGTAGGTTTGACTAGCTTAGTAGTGCGCGCACGTTTACATGCTTCGCAGCTTGAATGTTTGTCAAAGGCGAGATCCGGCGCGGATGCACGGCGGGAGTAGGTTTGACAAGCTTAGTAGTGCGCGAACGTTTACATACAACGCAGCTTGAATGTTTGTTGACGGCGCGATCAGGCGCGGGTATACGGCGGTAGTAGGTTTGTCCAGCTTAATAGTGCGCGCACATTTACATGCTTCGATACTTGAATGTTTATCGAAGGCACGATCGGGCGCGGGTAAACGGCGGGAGTAGGTTTGACTAGCTTAGTAGTGCGCGCACGTTTACATGCTTCGATGCTTGAATGTTTATCGAAGGCACGATCGGGCGCGGGTAAACGGCGGGAGTAGGTTTGACTAGCTTAGTAGTGCGCGCACGTTTACATGCTTCGATGCTTGAATGTTTATCGAATGCGCGATCGGGCGCGGGTAAACGGCGGGAGTAGGTTTGACCAGCTTAGTAGTGCGCGCACGTTTACATGCTTCGCAGCTTGAATATTTGTCGAAGGCGCGATCCGCCGCGGGTAAACGGCGGGAGTAGGTTTGACTAGCTTAGTAGTGCGCGCACGTTTACATGCTTCGATGCTTGAATGTTTATCGAATGCGCGATCGGGCGCGCGTAAACGGCGGGAGTAGGTTTGACTAGCTTAATAGTGCGCGCACGTTTACATGCTTCGATGCTTGAATGTTTATCGAATGCGCGATCGGGCGCGCGTAAACGGCGGGAGTAGGTTTGACTAGCTTAGTAGTGCGCGCACGTTTACATGCTTCGATGCTTGAATGTTTATCGAATGCGCGATCGGGCGCGCGTAAACGGCGGGAGTAGGTTTGACTAGCTTAGTAGTGCGCGCACGTTTACATGCTTCGATGCTTGAATGTTTATCGAATGCGCGATCGGGCGCGCGTAAACGGCGGGAGTAGGTTTGACTAGCTTAGTAGTGCGCGCACGTTTACATGCTTCGCAGCTTGAATATTTGTCGAAGGCGCGATCCGCCGCGCGTAAACGGCGGGAGTAGGTTTGACTAGCTTAGTAGTGCGCGCACATTTACATGCTTCGCAGCTTGAATGTTTGTCAAAGGCGCCATCCGCCGCGGGTAAACGGCGAAAGTAGGTTTGACTAGCTTAGTAGTGCGCGCACGTTTACATGCTTCGATGCTTGAATGTTTATCGAAGGCGCTATCAGGCGCGGGTAAACGGCGAGAGTAGGTTTGACCAGCTTAGTAGTGCGCGCACGTTTACATGCTTCGATGCTTGAATGTGTATCGTAGGCGCGATCGGGATCGGGTAAACGGCGGGAGTAGGTTTGACCAGCTTAGTAGTGCGCGCACGTTTACATGCTTCGCAGCTTGAATGTTTGTCAAAGGCGCGATCCGCCGCGGATAAACGGCGGGAATAGGTTTGACCAGCTTAATAGTGCGCGCACGTCTACATGTTTCGCAGCTTGAATGTTTGTCGAAGGCGCGATCCGCCGCGGGTAAACGGCGGGAGTAGGTTTGACCAGCTTAGTAGTGCGCGCACGTTTACATGCTTCAATGCTTGAATGTTTATCGAATGTGCGATCGGGCGCGGGTAAACGGCGGGAGTAGGTTTGACCAGCTTAGTAGTGCGCGCACGTTTACATGCTTCGCAGCTTGAATGTTTGTCGAAGGGCGATTTGCTGCGGATAAACGGCGGGAGTAGGTTTGACCAGCTTAATAGTGCGCGCACGTTTACATGTTTCGCAGCTTGAATGTTTGTCGAAGGCGTGATCCGCCGCGGGTAAACGGCGGGAGTAGGTTTGACCAGCTTAATAGTGCGCGCACGTCTACATGTTTCGCAGCTTGAATGTTTGTCGAAGGGCGATCCGCTGCGGATAAACGGCGGGAGTAGGTTTGACCAGCTTAATAGTGCGCGCACGTCTACATGTTTCGCAGCTTGAATGTTTGTCGAAGGGCGATCCGCTGCGGATAAACGGCGGGAGTAGGTTTGACCAGCTTAGTAGTGCGCGCACGTTTACATGCTTCGCAGCTTGAATGTTTATCGAAGGCGCGATCGGGCGCGGGTAAACGGCGGGAGTAGGTTTGACCAGCTTAATAGTGCGCGCACGTCTACATGTTTCGCAGCTTGAATGTTTGTCGAAGGCGCGATCCGCCGCGGGTAAACGGCGGGAGTAGGTTTGACCAGCTTAATAGTGCGCGCACGTCTACATGTTTCGCAGCTTGAATGTTTGTCGAAGGGCGATCCGCTGCGGATAAACGGCGGGAGTAGGTTTGACCAGCTTAGTAGTGCGCGCACGTTTACATGCTTCGCAGCTTGAATGTTTGTCAAAGGCGAGATCCGGCGCGGATGCACGGCGGGAGTAGGTTTGACAAGCTTAGTAGTGCGCAAACGTTTACATACAACGCAGCTTGAATGTTTGTTGACGGCGCGATCAGGCGCGGGTAAACGGCGGTAGTAGGTTTGACCAGCTTCATAGTGCGCGCACGTTTACATGCTTCGCAGCTTGAATGTTTGTCGAAGGCGCGATCCGCCGCGGGTAAACGGCGGGAGTAGGTTTGACCAGCTTAATAGTGCGCGCACGTCTACATGTTTCGCAGCTTGAATGTTTGTCGAAGGGCGATCCGCTGCGGATAAACGGCGGGAGTAGGTTTGACCAGCTTAGTAGTGCGCGCACGTTTACATGCTTCGCAGCTTGAATGTTTGTCAAAGGCGCGATCCGCCGCGGATAAACGGCGGGAGTAGGTTTGATCAGCTTAATAGTGCGCGCACGTTTACATGTTTCGCAGCTTGAATGTTTGTCGAAGGCGCGATCCGCCGCGGGTAAACGGCGGGAGTAGGTTTGACCAGCTTATTAGTGCGCGCACGTTTACATGCTTCGCAGCTTGAATGTTTGTCAAAGGCGAGATCCGGCGCGGATGCACGGCGGGAGTAGGTTTGACAAGCTTAGTAGTGCGCAAACGTTTACATACAACGCAGCTTGAATGTTTGTTGACGGCGCGATCAGGCGCGGGTAAACGGCGGTAGTAGGTTTGACCAGCTTCATAGTGCGCGCACGTTTACATGCTTCGATGCTTGAATGTTTATCGAAGGCACGATCGGGCGCGGGTAAACGGCGGGAGAAGGTTTGACTAAGCAGTAGTGCGCGCACGTTTACAAGCTCCGATGCTTCAATGTTTATCGAATGCGCGAGCGGGAGCGGGTAAACGGCGGGAGTAGGTTTGACCAGCTTAGTAGTGCGCGCACGTTTACATGCTTCGCAGCTTGAATATTTGTCGAAGGCGCGATCCGCCGCGGGTAAACGGCGGGAGTAGGTTTGACTAGCTTAGTAGTGCGCGCACGTTTATATGCTTCGATGCTTGAATGTTTATCGAATGCGCGATCGGGCGCGCGTAAACGGCGGGAGTAGGTTTGACTAGCTTAGTAGTGCGCGCACGTTTACATGCTTCGATGCTTGAATGTTTATCGAATGCGCGATCGGGCGCGGGTAAACGGCGGGAGTAGGTTTGACCAGCTTAGTAGTGCGCGCACGTTTACATGCTTCGCAGCTTGAATATTTGTCGAAGGCGCGATCCGCCGCGGGTAAACGGCGGGAGTAGGTTTGACTAGCTTAGTAGTGCGCGCACGTTTATATGCTTCGATGCTTGAATGTTTATCGAATGCGCGATCGGGCGCGCGTAAACGGCGGGAGTAGGTTTGACTAGCTTAGTAGTGCGCGCACGTTTACATGCTTCGATGCTTGAATGTTTATCGATTGCACGATCGGGCGCGGGTAAACGGCGGGAGTAGGTTTTACCAGCTTAGTAGTGCGCGCACGTTTACATGCTTCGCAGCTTGAATATTTGTCGAAGGCGCGATCCGCCGCGGGTAAACGGCGGGAGTAGGTTTGACTAAGCAGTAGTGCGCGCACGTTTACATGCTTCGATGCTTGAATGTTTATCGAAGGCGCGATCGGGCGCGCGTAAACGGCGGGAGTAGGTTTGACTAGCTTAGTAGTGCGCGCACGTTTACATGCTTCGATGCTTGAATGTTTATCGAATGCGCGATCGGGCGCGCGTAAACGGCGGGAGTAGGTTTGACTAGCTTAGTAGTGCGCGCACGTTTACATGCTTCGATGCTTGAATGTTTGTCGAAGGCGCCATCCGCCGCGGGTAAACGGCGGGAGTAGGTTTGACTAGCTTAGTAGTGCGCGCACGTTTACATGCTTCGCAGCTTGAATGTTTGTTAAAGGCGCGATCCGTCGCGGATAAACGGCGGGAGTAGGTTTGACCAGCTTAATAGTGCGCGCACGTTTACATGCTTCGCAGCTTGAATGTTTGTCAAAGGCGCGATCCGTCGCGGATAAACGGCGGGAGTAGGTTTGACCAGCTTAATAGTGCGCGCACGCTTACATGTTTCGCAGCTTGAATGTTTGTCGAAGGCACGATCCGCCGCGGGTAAACGGCGGGAGTAGGTTTGACCAGCTTAATAGTGCGCGCACGTCTACATGTTTCGCAGCTTGAATGTTTATCGAAGGCGCGATCGGGCGCGGGTAAACGGCGGGAGTAGGTTTGACCAGCTTAGTAGTGCGCGCACGTTTACATGCTTCGATGCTTGAATGTTTATCGAAGGCGCGATCGGGCGCGGGTAAACGGCGGGAGTAGGTTTGACCAGCTTAGTAGTGCGCGCACGTTTACATGCTTCGCAGCTTGAATGTTTGTCAAAGGCGAGATCCGGCGCGGATGCACGGCGGGAGTAGGTTTGACAAGCTTAGTAGTGCGCGAACGTTTACATACAACGCAGCTTGAATGTTTGTTGACGGCGCGATCAGGCGCGGGTAAACGGCGGTAGTAGGTTTGACCAGCTTAATAGTGCGCGCACGTTTACATGCTTCGATGCTTGAATGTTTATCGAAGGCACGATCGGGCGCGGGTAAACGGCGGGAGTAGGTTTGACTAGCTTAGTAGTGCGCGCACGTTTACATGCTTCGATGCTTGAATGTTTATCGAAGGCGCGATCGGGCGCGGGTAAACGGCGGTAGTAGGTTTGACCAGCTTCATAGTGCGCGCACGTTTACATGCTTCGATGCTTGAATGTTTATCGAAGGCGCGATCGGGCGCGGGTAAACGGCGGTAGTAGGTTTGACCAGCTTCATAGTGCGCGCACGTTTACATGCTTCGATGCTTGAATGTTTATCGAATGCGCGATCGGGCGCGGGTAAACGGCGGTAGTAGGTTTGACCAGCTTCATAGTGCGCGCACGTTTACATGCTTCGATGCTTGAATGTTTATCGAAGCCGCGATCGGGCGCGGGTAAACGGCGGGAGTAGGTTTGACTAGCTTAGTAGTGCGCGCACGTTTACATGCTTCGATGCTTGAATGTTTATCGAATGCGCGATCGGGCGCGGGTAAACGGCGGTAGTAGGTTTGACCAGCTTCATAGTGCGCGCACGTTTACATGCTTCGATGCTTGAATGTTTATCGAATGCGCGATCGGGCGCGGGTAAACGGCGGTAGTAGGTTTGACCAGCTTCATAGTGCGCGCACGTTTACATGCTTCGCAGCTTGAATGTTTGTCAAAGGCGAGATCCGGCGCGGATGCACGGCGGGAGTAGGTTTGACAAGCTTAGTAGTGCGCGAACGTTTACATACAACGCAGCTTGAATGTTTGTTGACGGCGCGATCAGGCGCGGGTAAACGGCGGTAGTAGGTTTGACCAGCTTAGTAGTGCGCGCACGTTTACATGCTTCGCAGCTTGAATGTTTGTCAAAGGCGAGATCCGGCGCGAATGCACGGCGGGAGTAGGTTTGACAAGCTTAGTAGTGCGCGAACGTTTACATACAACGCAGCTTGAATGTTTGTTGACGGCGCGATCAGGCGCGGGTATACGGCGGTAGTAGGTTTGTCCAGCTTAATAGTGCGCGCACATTTACATGCTTCGATACTTGAATGTTTATCGAAGGCACGATCGGGCGCGGGTAAACGGCGGGAGTAGGTTTGACTAGCTTAGTAGTGCGCGCACGTTTACATGCTTCGATGCTTGAATGTTTATCGAATGCGCGATCGGGCGCGGGTAAACGGCGGGAGTAGGTTTGACCAGCTTAGTAGTGCGCGCACGTTTACATGCTTCGATGCTTGAATGTTTATCGAATGCGCGATCGGGCGCGGGTAAACGGCGGGAGTAGGTTTGACCAGCTTAGTAGTGCGCGCACGTTTACATGCTTCGCAGCTTGAATATTTGTCGAAGGCGCGATCCGCCGCGGGTAAACGGCGGGAGTAGGTTTGACTAGCTTAGTAGTGCGCGCACGTTTACATGCTTCGATGCTTGAATGTTTATCGAAGGCACGATCGGACGCGGGTAAACGGCGGGAGTAGGTTTGACTAGCTTAGTAGTGCGCGCACGTTTACATGCTTCGATGCTTGAATTTTTATCGAATGCGCGATCGGGCGCGCGTAAACGGCGGGAGTAGGTTTGACTAGCTTAATAGTGCGCGCACGTTTACATGCTTCGATGCTTGAATGTTTATCGAATGCGCGATCGGGCGCGCGTAAACGGCGGGAGTAGGTTTGACTAGCTTAGTAGTGCGCGCACGTTTACATGCTTCGATGCTTGAATGTTTATCGAATGCGCGATCGGGCGCGGGTAAACGGCGGGAGTAGGTTTGACCAGCTTAGTAGTGCGCGCACGTTTACATGCTTCGATGCTTGAATTTTTATCGAATGCGCGATCGGGCGCGCGTAAACGGCGGGAGTAGGTTTGACTAGCTTAATAGTGCGCGCACGTTTACATGCTTCGCAGCTTGAATATTTGTCGAAGGCGCGATCCGCCGCGGGTAAACGGCGGGAGTAGGTTTGACTAGCTTAGTAGTGCGCGCACGTTTACATGCTTCGATGCTTGAATGTTTATCGAAGGCACGATCGGACGCGGGTAAACGGCGGGAGTAGGTTTGACTAGCTTAGTAGTGCGCGCACGTTTACATGCTTCGATGCTTGAATTTTTATCGAATGCGCGATCGGGCGCGCGTAAACGGCGGGAGTAGGTTTGACTAAGCAATAGTGCGCGCACGTTTACATGCTTCGATGCTTGAATGTTTATCGAATGCGCGATCGGGCGCGCGTAAACGGCGGGAGTAGGTTTGACTAGCTTAGTAGTGCGCGCACGTTTACATGCTTCGATGCTTGAATGTTTATCGAATGCGCGATCGGGCGCGCGTAAACGGCGGGAGTAGGTTTGACTAGCTTAGTAGTGCGCGCACGTTTACATGCTTCGATGCTTGAATGTTTATCGAATGCGCGATCGGGCGCGCGTAAACGGCGGGAGTAGGTTTGACTAGCTTAGTAGTGCGCGCACGTTTACATGCTTCGATGCTTGAATGTTTGTCGAAGGCGCCATCCGCCGCGGGTAAACGGCGGAAGTAGGTTTGACTAGCTTAGTAGTGCGCGCAGGTTTACATGCTTCGATGCTTGAATGTTTATCGAAGGCACGATCGGGCGCGGGTAAACGGCGGGAGTAGGTTTGACTAGCTTAATAGTGCGCGCACGTTTACATGCTTCGATGCTTGAATTTTTATCGAATGCGCAATCGGGCGCGCGTAAACGGCGGGAGTAGGTTTGACTAGCTTAGTAGTGCGCGCACGTTTACATGCTTCGATGCTTGAATGTTTATCGAATGCGCGATCGGGCGCGCGTAAACGGCGGGAGTAGGTTTGAGTAGCTTAGTAATGCGCGCACGTTTACATGCTTCGATGCTTGAATGTTTGTCGAAGGCGCCATCCGCCGCGGGTAAACGGCGGGAGTAGGTTTGACTATCTTAGTAGTGCGCGCACGTTTACATGCTTCGTGATTGAATGTTTGTCGAAGGCGCGATCCGCCGCGCGTAAACGGCGGGAGTAGGTTTGACTAGCTTAGTAGTGCGCGCACGTTTACATGCTTCGCAGCTTGAATGTTTGTTGACGGCGCGATCAGGCGCGGGTAAACGGCGGGAGTAGGTTTGACCAGCTTAATAGTGCGCGCATGTCTACATGTTTCGCAGCTTGAATGTTTGTCGAAAGCGCGATCCGCCGCGGGTAAACGGCGGGAGTAGGTTTGACTAGCTTAGTAGTGCGCGCACGTTTACATGCTTCGATGCTTGAATGTTTATCGAATGCGCGATCCGCCGCGGGTAAACGGCGGGAGTAGGTTTGACTAGCTTAGTAGTGCGCGCACGTTTACATGCTTCGATGCTTGAATGTTTGTCGAAGGCGCCATCCGCCGCGGGTAAACGGCGGGAGTAGGTTTGACTATCTTAGTAGTGCGCGCACGTTTACATGCTTCGTGCTTGAATGTTTGTCGAAGGCGCGATCCGCCGCGCGTAAACGGCGGGAGTAGGTTTGACTAGCTTAGTAGTGCGCGCACGTTTACATGCTTCGCAGCTTGAATGTTTGTTGACGGCGCGATCAGGCGCGGGTAAACGGCGGGAGTAGGTTTGACCAGCTTAATAGTGCGCGCATGTCTACATGTTTCGCAGCTTGAATGTTTGTCGAAGGCGCGATCCGCCGCGGGTAAACGGCGGGAGTAGGTTTGACCAGCTTAATAGTGCGCGCACGTTTACATGCTTCGCAGCTTGAATGTTTGTCAAAGGCGCGATCCGTCGCGGATAAACGGCGGGAGTAGGTTTGACCAGCTTAGTAGTGCGCGCACGTTTACATGCTTCGATGCTTGAATGTTTGTCGAAGGCGCCATCCGCCGCGGGTAAACGGCGGGAGTAGGTTTGACTAGCTTAGTAGTGCGCGCACGTTTACATGCTTCGATGCTTGAATGTTTGTCGAAGGCGCCATCCGCCGCGGGTAAACGGCGGGAGTAGGTTTGACTAGCTTAGTAGTGCGCGCACGTTTACATGCTTCGATGCTTGAATGTTTGTCGAAGGCGCCATCCGCCGCGGGTAAACGGCGGGAGTAGGTTTGACTAGCTTAGTAGTGCGCGCACGTTTACATGCTTCGATGCTTGAATGTTTGTCGAAGGCGCCATCCGCCGCGGGTAAACGGCGGGAGTAGGTTTGACTAGCTTAGTAGTGCGCGCACGTTTACATGCTTCGATGCTTGAATGTTTGTCGAAGGCGCCATCCGCCGCGGGTAAACGGCGGGAGTAGGTTTGACTATCTTAGTAGTGCGCGCACGTTTACATGCTTCGTGCTTGAATGTTTGTCGAAGGCGCGATCCGCCGCGCGTAAACGGCGGGAGTAGGTTTGACTAGCTTAGTAGTGCGCGCACGTTTACATGCTTCGCAGCTTGAATGTTTGTTGACGGCGCGATCAGGCGCGGGTAAACGGCGGGAGTAGGTTTGACCAGCTTAATAGTGCGCGCATGTCTACATGTTTCGCAGCTTGAATGTTTGTCGAAAGCGCGATCCACCGCGGGTAAACGGCGGGAGTAGGTTTGACTAGCTTAGTAGTGCGCGCACGTTTACATGCTTCGATGCTTGAATGTTTATCGAATGCGCGATCCGCCGCGGGTAAACGGCGGGAGTAGGTTTGACTAGCTTAGTAGTGCGCGCACGTTTACATGCTTCGATGCTTGAATGTTTATCGAAGGCACGATCGGGCGCGGGTAAACGGCGGGAGTAGGTTTGACTAGCTTAGTAGTGCGCGCACGTTTACATGCTTCGATGCTTGAATTTTTATCGAATGCGCGATCGGGCGCGCGTAAACGGCGGGAGTAGGTTTGACTAGCTTAGTAGTGCGCGCACGTTTACATGCTTCGATGCTTGAATGTTTATCGAATGCGCGATCGGGCGCGCGTAAACGGCGGGAGTAGGTTTGACTAGCTTAGTAGTGCGCGCACGTTTACATGCTTCGATGCTTGAATGTTTGTCGAAGGCGCCATCCGCCGCGGGTAAACGGCGGGAGTAGGTTTGACTAGCTTAGTAGTGCGCGCACGTTTACATGCTTCGATGCTTGAATGTTTGTCGAAGGCGCCATCCGCCGCGGGTAAACGGCGGGAGTAGGTTTGACTATCTTAGTAGTGCGCGCACGTTTACATGCTTCGTGCTTGAATGTTTGTCGAAGGCGCGATCCGCCGCGCGTAAACGGCGGGAGTAGGTTTGACTAGCTTAGTAGTGCGCGCACGTTTACATGCTTCGCAGCTTGAATGTTTGTTGACGGCGAGATCAGGCGCGGGTAAACGGCGGGAGTAGGTTTGACCAGCTTAATAGTGCGCGCATGTCTACATGTTTCGCAGCTTGAATGTTTGTCGAAGGCGCGATCCGCCGCGGGTAAACGGCGGGAGTAGGTTTGACCAGCTTAATAGTGCGCGCACGTTTACATGCTTCGCAGCTTGAATGTTTGTCAAAGGCGCGATCCGTCGCGGATAAACGGCGGGAGTAGGTTTGACCAGCTTAATAGTGCGCGCACGCTTACATGTTTCGCAGCTTGAATGTTTGTCGAAGGCACGATCCGCCGCGGGTAAACGGCGGGAGTAGGTTTGACCAGCTTAATAGTGCGCGCACGTCTACATGTTTCGCAGCTTGAATGTTTGTCGAAGGCGCGATCCGCCGCGGGTAATCGGCGGGAGTAGGTTTGACCAGCTTAATAGTGCGCGCACGTCTACATGTTTCGCAGCTTGAATGTTTGTCGAAGGGCGATCCGCTGCGGATAATCGGCGGGAGTAGGTTTGACCAGCTTAGTAGTGCGCGCACGTTTACATGCTTCGCAGCTTGAATGTTTGTCAAAGGCGCGATCCGCCGCGGGTAAACGGCGGGAGTAGGTTTGACCAGCTTAATAGTGCGCGCACGTCTACATGTTTCGCAGCTTGAATGTTTATCGAAGGCGCGATCGGGCGCGGGTAAACGGCGGGAGTAGGTTTGACCAGCTTAGTAGTGCGCGCACGTTTACATGCTTCGATGCTTGAATGTTTATCGAAGGCGCGATCGGGCGCGGGTAAACGGCGGGAGTAGGTTTGACCAGCTTAGTAGTGCGCGCACGTTTACATGTGTAACAATCCTTATATATTTGTAATTATTACCAACAATTTTAAATTCATTTCAAAATTTTTCCCGCTTAAAATAGGCCACCAACAACGCTTTGTACTTTTATAATCTTTATCTTTGACCCCAGAGTTCAAATTTTTCAACATTGGACTCTGATAACACGATACATTTTCGATTTTAGAGGGGATTTTTGTTCGAATTTGACTTCACTTTTGCAAGTACTGCTTAACAGAACTCAAGTTTTCCTAATTAGTGCTTAGTGATTATCACTTTCGTTATTGTTTAACGGATTTAACTAATTTTGGAAGCAACAGGGGAGAGATTAGATTTCCAGTAATTACCTTTCTGAGTTTAATCAATCGTAACTTCCTCTACGACAATCGTCGGATCTACGACTTGAGTTGCCGTTACTTCTAAGAGCCCCGACCAACAACTAAGGGTGAGAATAATTATTTTAAATACGAGGTAGTAAAATTCTTACTTGTCCCCAGGGTTTTTTTTCATTTTTTTTGTTTTTACTCGTTTTACTCGATTTAATCGTTTAATCGATTATTTGTCGTACTTTCATTCACCTTCTTGTGAATCGGAAGTTTGGAATCACCAACCGTTGACACCGAAATACAAGAAAGGTCAATCAACCTCAAGTGCCAAGGTTACCTTCCAGTTCCGGACAATTTACTTTCGAAAACATCTAGCAGATAAGATAAATTAATTTTTAGTAGTTTAGTTATTAGATTTAGTATCGTACAAATCGATATACCTACAAACATTCTTTTCTTTTATACTATTACGTAGTAACTTGCTTACGTTGAATTCAGATTTTCTATTAGTATCGTTGGCGTGTATATTAAAAATTTGTTCATCGACGATTCTGTAAGCTAATTAAAGTTAAGGGGACATTCATACCTGGGGTGATATTTACCCAAACGACGATCGGAATAAAAAGCGATATCGTTTTAACCAAAACACGTCGAATATCAGGGACCTGTTTATGCTTCTTTTTCTTGTTTTAATTACCGCAGGGAAGTAAAGAATAATTAGTTGTCGAATAATTTCTTGCGCGATAACTTGCAGTTTAGTCGTTAAACTTTTTTTACAAGTAACAAAATTTTCATATTACAGCAAATATCTTTCATCAAAACACGATTCATTTTTGTTGTAGTAAGGTTATAATTCAGTTAATTATTGCTGCCAACCTTTTTTTTATAAAATCAAATAAAAGAATTATTTTATCGCTTCCAACTTTGATAGCTAAAATTAATATAATCTAAACTTGATTAACCTTTTTTTTTATTGTAGATTAAATATTTTATATACAGGTTACTACATAATAACATTAATTTAACCATTGTGCATTACGCTTATTAAGCCATCGAGATTTTTGAGTTTTTATGTTTTTAAACATCGATTTAAAGACATTTTGTTTAGTTATAATTAGGTATAAGTTTATACAAGGTGTGTGTCGATTAACAAGGCGTACCGTCATACCAATTGTTTTTTTTTATTTCTCTCTTTCCCTCTTTTTTTTCTCCTTTAGGGCTATAATTATCGTGGAGTTTTTCCAAACTTCAAGAGGGTCTGGAAGATACCGACGTCGCAGAAGAAACTCTTGTGGCGCCCGTAAATCACTTTTTTTTACCAAGACTCACACCATCCTCCGAGAGAGAGCTAGCTTGGACGCGACTAAGGTTTCCCGATAATTCGTTTTTTTTAAGATTGGTAGCCGTTTTCCCTTTTTTTAAAGCCACCAGATTTACGCATATTACACATGCTTCGCAGCTTGAATGTTTGTCAAAAGCGAGATACGGCGCGGATGCACGGCGGGAGTAGGTTTGACAAGCTTAGTAGTGCGCGAACGTTTACATACAACGCAGCTTGAATGTTTGTTGACGGCGCGATCAGGCGCGGGTAAACGGCGGTAGTAGGTTTGACCAGCTTCATAGTGCGCGCACGTTTACATGCTTCGATGCTTGAATGTTTATCGAAGGCACGATCGGGCGCGGGTAAACGGCGGGAGTAGGTTTGACCAGCTTAGTAGTGCGCGCACGTTTACATGCTTCGCAGCTTGAATGTTTGTCAAAGGCGAGATCCGGCGCGGATGCACGGCGGGAGTAGGTTTGACAAGCTTAGTAGTGCGCGAACGTTTACATACAACGCAGCTTGAATGTTTGTTGACGGCGCGATCAGGCGCGGGTAAACGGCGGTAGTAGGTTTGACCAGCTTAATAGTGCGCGCACGTTTACATGCTTCGATGCTTGAATGTTTATCGAAGGCACGATCGGGCGCGGGTAAACGGCGGGAGTAGGTTTGACTAGCTTAGTAGTGCGGTCACGTTTACATGCTTCGATGCTTGAATGTTTATCGAATGCGCGATCGGGCGCGGGTAAACGGCGGTAGTAGGTTTGACCAGCTTCATAGTGCGCGCACGTTTACATGCTTCGATGCTTGAATGTTTATCGAAGGCGCTATCGGGCGCGGGTAAACGGCGGGAGTAGGTTTGACCAGCTTAGTAGTGCGCGCACGTTTACATGCTTCGCAGCTTGAATGTTTGTCAAAGGCGAGATCCGGCGCGGATGCACGGCGGGAGTAGATTTGACAAGCTTAGTAGTGCGCGAACGTTTACATACAACGCAGCTTGAATGTTTGTTGACGGCGCGATCAGGCGCGGGTAAACGGCGGTAGTAGGTTTGACCAGCTTAATAGTGCGCGCACGTTTACATGCTTCGATGCTTGAATGTTTATCGAAGGCACGATCGGGCGCGGGTAAACGGCGGGAGTAGGTTTGACTAGCTTAGTAGTGCGCGCGCGTTTACATGCTTCGATGCTTGAATGTTTATCGAAGGCACGATCGGGCGCGGGTAAACGGCGGGAGTAGGTTTGACTAGCTTAGTAGTGCGCGCACGTTTACATGCTTCGCAGCTTGAATATTTGTCGAAGGCGCGATCCGCCGCGGGTAAACGGCGGGAGTAGGTTTGACTAGCTTAGTAGTGCGCGCACGTTTACATGCTTCGATGCTTGAATGTTTATCGAATGCGCGATCGGGCGCGGGTAAACGGCGGTAGTAGGTTTGACCAGCTTCATAGTGCGCGCACGTTTACATGCTTCGATGCTTGAATGTTTATCGAAGGCGCTATCGGGCGCGGGTAAACGGCGGGAGTAGGTTTGACCAGCTTAGTAGTGCGCGCACGTTTACATGCTTCGCAGCTTGAATGTTTGTCAAAGGCGAGATCCGGCGCGGATGCACGGCGGGAGTAGATTTGACAAGCTTAGTAGTGCGCGAACGTTTACATACAACGCAGCTTGAATGTTTGTTGACGGCGCGATCAGGCGCGGGTAAACGGCGGTAGTAGGTTTGACCAGCTTAATAGTGCGCGCACGTTTACATGCTTCGATGCTTGAATGTTTATCGAAGGCACGATCGGGCGCGGGTAAACGGCGGGAGTAGGTTTGACTAGCTTAGTAGTGCGCGCGCGTTTACATGCTTCGATGCTTGAATGTTTATCGAAGTCACGATCGGGCGCGGGTAAACGGCGGGAGTAGGTTTGACTAGCTTAGTAGTGCGCGCACGTTTACATGCTTCGCAGCTTGAATATTTGTCGAAGGCGCGATCCGCCGCGGGTAAACGGCGGGAGTAGGTTTGACTAGCTTAGTAGTGCGCGCACGTTTACATGCTTCGATGCTTGAATGTTTATCGAATGCGCGATCGGGCGCGCGTAAACGGCGGGAGTAGGTTTGACTAGCTTAGTAGTGCGCGCACGTTTACATGCTTCGATGCTTGAATGTTTATCGAATGCGCGATCCGCCGCGGTTAAACGGCGGGAGTAGGTTTGACTAGCTTAGTAGTGCGCGCACGTTTACATGCTTCGATGCTTGAATGTTTATCGAAGGCACGATCGGGCGCGGGTAAACGGCGGGAGTAGGTTTGACCAGCTTAGTAGTGCGCGCACGTTTACATGCTTCGCAGCTTGAATATTTGTCGAAGGCGCGATCCGCCACGGGTAAACGGCGGGAGTAGGTTTGACTAGCTTAGTAGTGCGCGCACGTTTACATGCTTCGATGCTTGAATGTTTATCGAATGCGCGATCGGGCGCGCGTAAACGGCGGGAGTAGGTTTGACTAGCTTAGTAGTGCGCGCACGTTTACATGCTTCGATGCTTGAATGTTTATCGAATGCGCGATCCGCCGCGGTTAAACGGCGGGAGTAGGTTTGACTAGCTTAGTAGTGCGCGCACGTTTACATGCTTCGATGCTTGAATGTTTATCGAATGCGCGATCCGCCGCGGTTAAACGGCGGGAGTAGGTTTGACTAGCTTAGTAGTGCGCGCACGTTTACATGCTTCGATGCTTGAATGTTTATCGAAGGCACGATCGGGCGCGGGTAAACGGCGGGAGTAGGTTTGACCAGCTTAGTAGTGCGCGCACGTTTACATGCTTCGCAGCTTGAATATTTGTCGAAGGCGCGATCCGCCACGGGTAAACGGCGGGAGTAGGTTTGACTAGCTTAGTAGTGCGCGCACGTTTACATGCTTCGATGCTTGAATGTTTATCGAATGCGCGATCGGGCGCGCGTAAACGGCGGGAGTAGGTTTGACTAGCTTAGTAGTGCGCGCACGTTTACATGCTTCGATGCTTGAATGTTTATCGAATGCGCGATCGGGCGCGCGTAAACGGCGGGAGTAGGTTTGACTAGCTTAGTAGTGCGCGCACGTTTACATGCTTCGATGCTTGAATGTTTATCGAATGCGCGATCCGCCGCGGTTAAACGGCGGGAGTAGGTTTGACTAGCTTAGTAGTGCGCGCACGTTTACATGCTTCGATGCTTGAATGTTTATCGAAGGCACGATCGGGCGCGGGTAAACGGCGGGAGTAGGTTTGACCAGCTTAGTAGTGCGCGCACGTTTACATGCTTCGCAGCTTGAATATTTGTCGAAGGCGCGATCCGCCACGGGTAAACGGCGGGAGTAGGTTTGACTAGCTTAGTAGTGCGCGCACGTTTACATGCTTCGATGCTTGAATGTTTATCGAATGCGCGATCCGCCGCGGGTAAACGGCGGGAGTAGGTTTGACTAGCTTAGTAGTGCGCGCACGTTTACATGCTTCGATGTTTGAATGTTTATCGAATGCGCGATCGGGCGCGCGTAAACGGCGGGAGTAGGTTTTACTAGCTTAGTAGTGCGCGCACGTTTACATGCTTCGATGCTTGAATGTTTATCGAATGCGCGATCGGGCGCGCGTAAACGGCGGGAGTAGGTTTGACTAGCTTAGTAGTGCGCGCACGTTTACATGCTTCGAGGCTTGAATGTTTATCGAATGCGCGATCGGGCGCGCGTAAACGGCGGGAGTAGGTTTGACTAGCTTAGTAGTGCGCGCACGTTTACATGCTTCGATGCTTGAATGTTTGTCGAAGGCGCCATCCGCCGCGCGTAAACGGCGGGAGTAGGTTTGACTAGCTTAGTAGTGCGCGCACGTTTACATGCTTCGCAGCTTGAATGTTTGTTGACGGCGCGATCAGGCGCGGGTAAACGGCGGGAGTAGGTTTGACCAGCTTAATAGTGCGCGCATGTCTACATGTTTCGCAGCTTGAATGTTTGTCGAAGGCGCGATCCGCCGCGGGTAAACGGCGGGAGTAGGTTTGACCAGCTTAATAGTGCGCGCACGTTTACATGCTTCGCAGCTTGAATGTTTGTCAAAGGCGCGATCCGTCGCGGATAAACGGCGGGAGTAGGTTTGACCAGCTTAATAGTGCGCGCACGCTTACATGTTTCGCAGCTTGAATGTTTGTCGAAGGCACGATCCGCCGCGGGTAAACGGCGGGAGTAGGTTTGACCAGCTTAATAGTGCGCGCACGTCTACATGTTTCGCAGCTTGAATGTTTGTCGAAGGCGCGATCCGCCGCGGGTAAACGGCGGGAGTAGGTTTGACCAGCTCAATAGTGCGCGCACGTCTACATGTTTCGCAGCTTGAATGTTTGTCGAAGGGCGATCCGCTGCGGATAATCGGCGGGAGTAGGTTTGACCAGCTTAGTAGTGCGCGCACGTTTACATGCTTCGCAGCTTGAATGTTTGTCAAAGGCGCGATCCGCCGCGGGTAAACGGCGGGAGTAGGTTTGACCAGCTTAGTAGTGCGCGCACGTTTACATGCTTCGATGCTTGAATGTATATCAAATGCGCGATCGGGCGCGGGTAAACAGCGGGAGTAGGTTTGACCAGCTTAGTAGTGCGCGCACGTTTACATGCTTCGCAGCTTGAATATTTGTCGAAGGCGCGATCCGCCGCGCGTAAACGGCGGGAGTAGGTTTGACCAGCTTAGTAGTGCGCGCACGTTTACATGCTTCGCAGCTTGAATGTTTGTCAAAGGCGAGATCCGGCGCGGATGCACGGCGGGAGTAGGTTTGACAAGCTTAGTAGTGTGCGAACGTTTACATACAACGCAGCTTGAATGTTTGTTGACGGCGCGATCAGGCGCGGGTAAACGGCGGTAGTAAGTTTGTCCAGCTTAATAGTGCGCGCACGTTTACAAGCTTCGATGCTTGAATGTTTATCGAAGGCAAGTTCGGGCGCGGGTAAACGGCGGGAGTAGGTTTGACTAGCTTAGTAGTGCGCGCACGTTTACATGCTTCGCAGCTTGAATGTTTGTCAAAGGCGCCATCCGCCGCGGGTAAACGGCGAAAGTAGGTTTGACTAGCTTAGTAGTGCGCGCACGTTTACATGCTTCGATGCTTGAATGTATATCAAATGCGCGATCGGGCGCGGGTAAACAGCGGGAGTAGGTTTGACCAGCTTAGTAGTGCGCGCACGTTTACATGCTTCGCAGCTTGAATATTTGTCGAAGGCGCGATCCGCCGCGCGTAAACGGCGGGAGTAGGTTTGACTAGCTTAGTAGTGCGCGCACATTTACATGCTTCGCAGCTTGAATGTTTGTCAAAGGCGCCATCCGCCGAGGGTAAACGGCGAAAGTAGGTTTGACTAGCTTAGTAGTGCGCGCACGTTTACATGCTTCGATGCTTGAATGTTTATCGAATGCGCGATCGGGCGCGGGTAAACGGCGGGAGTAGGTTTGACCAGCTTAGTAGTGCGCGCACGTTTACATGCTTCGCAGCTCTAATGTTTGTCAAAGGCGAGATCCGGCGCCGATGCACGGCGGGAGTAGGTTTGACAAGCTTAGTAGTGCGCGAACGTTTACATACAACGCAGCTTGAATGTTTGTTGACGGCGCGATCAGGCGCGGGTAAACGGCGGTAGTAGGTTTGACCAGCTTAATAGTGCGCGCACGTTTACATGCTTCGATGCTTGAATGTTTATCAAATGCGCGATCGGGCGCGGGTAAACAGCGGGAGTAGGTTTGACCAGCTTAGTAGTGCGCGCACTTTTACATGCTTCGCAGCTTGAATATTTGTCGAAGGCGCGATCCGCCGCGCGTAAACGGCGGGAGTAGGTTTGACCAGCTTAGTAGTGCGCGCACGTTTACATGCTTCGATGCTTGAATGTTTATCGAAAGCACGATCGGGCGCGGGTAAACGGCGGGAGTAGGTTTGACCAGCTTAGTAGTGCGCGCACGTTTACATGCTTCGCAGCTTGAATATTTGTCGAAGGCGCGATCCGCCGCGGGTAAACGGCGGGAGTAGGTTTGACCAGCTTAGTAGTGCGCGCACGTTTACATGTTTCGCAGCTTGAATATTTGTCGAAGGCGCGATCCGCCGCGGGTAAACGGCGGGAGTAGGTTTGACCAGCTTAGTAGTGCGCGCACGTTTACATGCTTCGCAGCTTGAATATTTGTCGAATGCGCGATCGGGCGCGGGTAAACGGCGGGAGTAGGTTTGACCAGCTTAGTAGTGCGCGCACGTTTACATGCTTCGCAGCTTGAATGTTTGTCAAAGGCGAGATCCGGCGCCGATGCACGGCGGGAGTAGGTTTGACAAGCTTAGTAGTGCGCGAACGTTTACATACAACGCAGCTTGAATGTTTGTTGACGGCGCGATCAGGCGCGGGTAAACGGCGGTAGTAGGTTTGACCAGCTTAATAGTGCGCGCACGTTTACATGCTTCGATGCTTGAATGTTTATTAAATGCGCGATCGGGCGCGGGTAAACAGCGGGAGTAGGTTTGACCAGCTTAGTAGTGCGCGCACTTTTACATGCTTCGCAGCTTGAATATTTGTCGAAGGCGCGATCCGCCGCGCGTAAACGGCGGTAGTAGGTTTGACCAGCTTAATAGTGCGCGCACGTTTACATGCTTCGATGCTTGAATGTTTATCGAAGGCACGATCGGGCGCGGGTAAACGGCGGGAGTAGGTTTGACCAGCTTAGTAGTGCGCGCACGTTTACATGCTTCGCAGCTTGAATATTTGTCGAAGGCGCGATCCGCCGCGGGTAAACGGCGGGAGTAGGTTTGACTAGCTTAGTAGTGCGCGCACGTTTACATGCTTCGCAGCTTGAATATTTGTCGAAGGCGCGATCCGCCGCGGGTAAACGGCGGGAGTAGGTTTGACTAGCTTAGTAGTGCGCGCACGTTTACATGCTTCGATGCTTGAATGTTTATCGAATGCGCGATCGGGCGCGAGTAAACGGCGGGAGTAGGTTTGACCAGCTTAGTAGTGCGCGCACGTTTACATGCTTCGCAGCTTGAATGTTTGTCAAAGGCGAGATCCGGCGCGGATGCACGGCGGGAGTAGGTTTGACAAGCTTAGTAGTGCGCGAACGTTTACATGCTTCGATGCTTGAATGTTTATCGAATGCGCGATCGGGCGCGAGTAAACGGCGGGAGTAGGTTTGACCAGCTTAGTAGTGCGCGCACGTTTACATGCTTCGCAGCTTGAATGTTTGTCAAAGGCGAGATCCGGCGCGGATGCACGGCGGGAGTAGGTTTGACCAGCTTAGTAGTGCGCGCACGTTTACATGCTTCGCAGCTTGAATATTTGTCGAAGGCGCGATCCGCCGCCGGTCAACGGCGGGAGTAGGTTTGACCAGCTTAGTAGTGCGCGCACGTTTACATGCTTCGCAGCTTAAATATTTGTCGAAGGCGCGATCCGCCGCGGGTAAACGGCGGGAGTAGGTTTGACTAGCTTAGTAGTGCGCGCACGTTTACATGCTTCGATGCTTGAATGTTTGTCGAAGGCGCGATCCGCCGCGGGTAAACGGCGGGAGTAGGTTTGACCAGCTTAATAGTGCGCGCACGTCTACATGTTTCGCAACTTGAATGTTTGTCGAAAGCGCGATCCGCCGCTGGTAAACGGCGGGAGTAGGTTTGACCAGTTTAATAGTGCGCGCACGTCTACATGTTTCGCAGCTTGAATGTTTGTCGAAGGGCGATCCGCTGCGGATAAACGGCGGGAGTAGGTTTGACCAGCTTAGTAGTGCGCGCACGTTTACATGCTTCGCAGCTTGAATATTTGTCGAAGGCGCGATCCGCCGCGGGTAAACGGCGGGAGTAGGTTTGACTAGCTTAGTAGTGCGCGCACGTTTACATGCTTCGATGCTTGAATGTTTATCGAATGCGCGATCGGGCGCGGGTAAACGGCGGGAGTAGGTTTGACCAGCTTAGTAGTGCGCGCACGTTTACATGCTTCGCAGCTTGAATGTTTGTCAAAGGCGCGATCCGCCGCGGATAAACGGCGGGAGTAGGTTTGACCAGCTTAATAGTGCGCGCACGTTTACATGTTTCGCAGCTTGAATGTTTGTCGAAGACTCGATCCGCCGCGGGTAAACGGCGGGAGTAGGTTTGACCAGCTTAATAGTGCGCGCACGTCTACATGTTTCGCAGCTTGAATGTTTATCGAAGGCGCGATCGGGCGCGGGTAAACGGCGGGAGTAGGTTTGACCAGCTTAGTAGTGCGCGCACGTTTACATGCTTCGATGCTTGAATGTTTATCGAAGGCGCGATCGGGCGCGGGTAAACGGCGGGAGTAGGTTTGACTAGCTTAGTAGTGCGCGCACGTTTACATGCTTCGATGCTTGAATGTTTATCGAATGCGCGATCGGGCGCGGGTAAACAGCGGGAGTAGGTTTGACCAGCTTAGTAGTGCGCGCACGTTTACATGCTTCGCAGCTTGAATGTTTGTCGAAGGCGCCATCCGCCGCGGGTAAACGGCGAAAGTAGGTTTGACTAGCTTAGTAGTGCGCCCACGTTTACATGCTTCGAAGCTTGAATGTTTATCGAATGCGCGATCGGGCGCGGGTAAACGGCGGGAGTAGGTTTGACAAGCTTAGTAGTGCGCGAACGTTTACATACAACGCAGCTTGAATGTTTGTTGACGGCGCGATCAGGCGCGGGTAAACGGCGGTAGTAGGTTTGACCAGCTTAATAGTGCGCGCACGTTTACATGCTTCGATGCTTGAATGTTTATCGAAGGCACGATCGGGCGCGGGTAAACGGCGGTAGTAGGTTTGACCAGCTTAATAGTGCGCGCACGTCTACATGTTTCGCAGCTTGAATGTTTATCGAAGGCGCGATCGGGCGCGGGTAAACGGCGGGAGTAGGTTTGACCAGCTTAGTAGTGCGCGCACGTTTACATGCTTCGATGCTTGAATGTTTATTGAAGGCGCGATCGGGCGCGGGTAAACGGCGGGAGTAGGTTTGACCAGCTTAGTAGTGCGCGCACGTTTACATGCTTCGATGCTTGAATGTTTATCGAAGGCGCGATCGGGCGCGGGTAAACGGCGGGAGTAGGTTTGACTAGCTTAGTAGTGCGCGCACGTTTACATGCTTCGATGCTTGAATGTTTATCGAATGCGCGATCGGGCGCGGGTAAACAGCGGGAGTAGGTTTGACCAGCTTAGTAGTGCGCGCACGTTTACATGCTTCGCAGCTTGAATGTTTGTCGAAGGCGCCATCCGCCGCGGGTAAACGGCGAAAGTAGGTTTGACTAGCTTAGTAGTGCGCGCACGTTTACATGCTTCGAAGCTTGAATGTTTATCGAATGCGCGATCGGGCGCGGGTAAACGGCGGGAGTAGGTTTGACCAGCTTAGTAGTGCGCGCACGTTTACATGCTTCGATGCTTGAATGTTTATTGAAGGCGCGATCGGGCGCGGGTAAACGGCGGGAGTAGGTTTGACCAGCTTAGTAGTGCGCGCACGTTTACATGCTTCGATGCTTGAATGTTTATTGAAGGCGCGATCGGGCGCGGGTAAACGGCGGGAGTAGGTTTGACCAGCTTAGTAGTTCGCGCACGTTTACATGCTTCGATGCTTGAATGTTTATCGAAGGCGCGATCGGGCGCGGGTAAACGGCGGGAGTAGGTTTGACTAGCTTAGTAGTGCGCGCACGTTTACATGCTTCGATGCTTGAATGTTTATCGAATGCGCGATCGGGCGCGGGTAAACAGCGGGAGTAGGTTTGACCAGCTTAGTAGTGCGCGCACGTTTACATGCTTCGCAGCTTGAATGTTTGTCGAAGGCGCCATCCGCCGCGGGTAAACGGCGAAAGTAGGTTTGACTAGCTTAGTAGTGCGCGCACGTTTACATGCTTCGAAGCTTGAATGTTTATCGAATGCGCGATCGGGCGCGGGTAAACGGCGGGAGTAGGTTTGACAAGCTTAGTAGTGCGCGAACGTTTACATACAACGCAGCTTGAATGTTTGTTGACGGCGCGATCAGGCGCGGGTAAACGGCGGTAGTAGGTTTGACCAGCTTAATAGTGCGCGCACGTTTACATGCTTCGATGCTTGAATGTTTATCGAAGGCACGATCGGGCGCGGGTAAACGGCGGTAGTAGGTTTGACCAGCTTAATAGTGCGCGCACGTTTACATGCTTCGATGCTTGAATGTTTATCGAAGGCACGATCGGGCGCGGGTAAACGGCGGGAGTAGGTTTGACAAGCTTAGTAGTGCGCGAACGTTTACATACAACGCAGCTTGAATGTTTGTTGACGGCGCGATCAGGCGCGGGTAAACGGCGGTAGTAGGTTTGACCAGCTTAATAGTGCGCGCACGTTTACATGCTTCGATGCTTGAATGTTTATCGAAGGCACGATCGGCCGCGGGTAAACGGCGGGAGTAGGTTTGACCAGCTTAGTAGTGCGCGCACGTTTACATGCTTCGCAGCTTGAATATTTGTCGAAGGCGCGATCCGCCGCGGGTAAACGGCGGGAGTAGGTTTGACTAGCTTAGTAGTGCGCGCACGTTTACATGCTTCGATGCTTGAATGTTTATCGAATGCGCGATCGGGCGCGGGTAAACGGCGGGAGTAGGTTTGACCAGCTTAGTAGTGCGCGCACGTTTACATGCTTCGCAGCTTGAATGTTTGTCAAAGGCGAGATCCGGCGCGGATGCACGGCGGGAGTAGGTTTGACCAGCTTAATAGTGCGCGCACGTTTACATGTTTCGCAGCTTGAATGTTTGTCGAAGGCGCGATCCGCCGCGGGTAAACGGCGGGAGTAGGTTTGACCAGCTTAATAGTGCGCGCACGTTTACATGTTTCGCAGCTTGAATGTTTGTCAAAGGCGCGATCCGCCGCGGGTAAACGGCGGGAGTAGGTTTGACCAGCTTAATAGTGCGCGCACGTCTACATGTTTCGCAGCTTGAATGTTTGTCGAAGGGCGATCCGCTGCGGATAAACGGCGGGAGTAGGTTTGACCAGCTTAATAGTGCGCGCACGTTTACATGTTTCGCAGCTTGAATGTTTGTCGAAGGCGCGATCCGCCGCGGGTAAACGGCGGGAGTAGGTTTGACCAGCTTAATAGTGCGCGCACGTTTACATGTTTCGCAGCTTGAATGTTTGTCAAAGGCGCGATCCGCCGCGGGTAAACGGCGGGAGTAGGTTTGACCAGCTTAATAGTGCGCGCACGTCTACATGTTTCGCAGCTTGAATGTTTGTCGAAGGCGCGATCCGCCGCGGGTAAACGGCGGGAGTAGGTTTGACCAGCTTAATAGTGCGCGCACGTTTACATGTTTCGCAGCTTGAATGTTTGTCAAAGGCGCGATCCGCCGCGGGTAAACGGCGGGAGTAGGTTTGACCAGCTTAATAGTGCGCGCACGTCTACATGTTTCGCAGCTTGAATGTTTGTCGAAGGGCGATCCGCTGCGGATAAACGGCGGGAGTAGGTTTGACCAGCTTAATAGTGCGCGCACGTCTACATGTTTCGCAGCTTGAATGTTTGTCGAAGGGCGATCCGCTGCGGATAAACGGCGGGAGTAGGTTTGACCAGCTTAGTAGTGCGCACACGTTTACATGTTTCGCAGCTTGAATGTTTGTCGAAGGCGCGATCCGCCGCGGGTAAACGGCGGGAGTAGGTTTCACCAGCTTAATAGTGCGCGCACGTCTACATGTTTCGCAGCTTGAATTGTTGTCGAAGGGCGATCCGCTGCGGATAAACGGCGGGAGTAGGTTTGACCAGCTTAGTAGTGCGCACACGTTTACATGTTTCGCAGCTTGAATGTTTGTCGAAGGCGCGATCCGCCGCGGGTAAACGGCGGGAGTAGGTTTCACCAGCTTAATAGTGTGCGCACGTCTACATGTTTCGCAGCTTGAATGTTTGTCGAAGGGCGATCCGCTGCGGATAAACGGCGGGAGTAGGTTTGACCAGCTTAGTAGTTCGCACACGTTTACATGTTTCGCAGCTTGAATGTTTGTCGAAGGCGCGATCCGCCGCGGGTAAACGGCGGGAGTAGGTTTGACCAGCTTAATAGTGCGCGCAGGTCTACATGTTTCGCAGCTTGAATGTTTGTCGAAGGGCGATCCGCTGCGGATAAACGGCGGGAGTAGGTTTGACCAGCTTAGTAGTGCGCGCACGTTTACATGCTTCGCAGCTTGAATGTTTGTCAAAGGCGCGATCCGTCGCGGATAAACGGCGGGAGTAGGTTTGACCAGCTTAATAGTGCGCGCACGCTTACATGTTTCGCAGCTTGAATGTTTGTCGAAGGCACGATCCGCCGCGGGTAAACGGCGGGAGTAGGTTTGACAAGCTTAATAGTGCGCGCACGTCTACATGTTTCGCAGCTTGAATGTTTGTCGAAGGCGCGATCCGCCGCGGGTAAACGGCGGGAGTAGGTTTGACCAGCTTAATAGTGCGCGCACGTTTACATGCTTCGATGCTTGAATGTTTATCGAAGGCACGATCGGGCGCGGGTAAACGGCGGGAGTAGGTTTGACCAGCTTAGTAGTGCGCGCACGTTTACATGCTTCGATGCTTGAATGTTTATCGAAGGCACGATCGGGCGCGGGTAAACGGCGGGAGTAGGTTTGACAAGCTTAGTAGTGCGCGAACGTTTACATACAACGCAGCTTGAATGTTTGTTGACGGCGCGATCAGGCGCGGGTAAACGGCGGTAGTAGGTTTGACCAGCTTCATAGTGCGCGCACGTTTACATGCTTCGATGCTTGAATGTTTATCGAAGGCACGATCGGGCGCGGGTAAACGGCGGGAGTAGGTTTGACCAGCTTAGTAGTGCGCGCACGTTTACATGCTTCGATGCTTGAATGTTTATCGAATGCGCGATCCGCCGCGGGTAAACGGCGGGAGTAGGTTTGACTAGCTTAGTAGTGCGCGCACGTTTACATGCTTCGATGCTTGAATGTTTATCGAAGGCACGATCGGGCGCGGGTAAACGGCGGAAGTAGGTTTGACTAGCTTAGTAGTGCGCGCACGTTTACATGCTTCGATGCTTGAATTTTTATCGAATGCGCGATCGGGCGCGCGTAAACGGCGGGAGTAGGTTTGACTAGCTTAGTAGTGCGCGCACGTTTACATGCTTCGATGCTTGAATGTTTATCGAATGCGCGATCGTGCGCGCGTAAACGGCGTGAGTAGGTTTAACTAGCTTAGTAGTGCGCGCACGTTTACATGCTTCGATGCTTGAATGTTTATCGAATGCGCGATCGGGCGCGCGTAAACGGCGGGAGTAGGTTTGACTAGCTTAGTAGTGCGCGCACGTTTACATGCTTCGATGCTTGAATGTTTGTCGAAGGCGCCATCCGCCGCGGGTAAACGGCGGGAGTAGGTTTGACTAGCTTAGTAGTGCGCGCACGTTTACATGCTTCGCAGCTTGAATGTTTGTTGACGGCGCGATCAGGCGCGGGTAAACGGCGGGAGTAGGTTTGACCAGCTTAATAGTGCGCGCATGTCTACATGTTTCGCAGCTTGAATGTTTGTCGAAGGCGCGATCCGCCGCGGGTAAACGGCGGGAGTAGGTTTGACCAGCTTAATAGTGCGCGCACGTCTACATGTTTCGCAGCTTGACTGTTTGTCGAAGGCGCGATCCGCCGCGGGTAAACGGCGGGAGTAGGTTTGACCAGCTTAATAGTGCGCGCACGTCTACATGTTTCGCAGCTTGAATGTTTGTCGAAGGCGCGATCCGCCGCGGGTAAACGGCGGGAGTAGGTTTGACCAGCTTAATAGTGCGCGCACGTCTACATGTTTCGCAGCTTGAATGTTTGTCGAAGGGCGATCCGCTGCGGATAATTGGCGGGAGTAGGTTTGACCAGCTTAGTAGTGCGCGCACGTTTACATGCTTCGCAGCTTGAATGTTTGTCAAAAGCGAGATACGGCGCGGATGCACGGCGGGAGTAGGTTTGACAAGCTTAGTAGTGCGCGAACGTTTACATACAACGCAGCTTGAATGTTTGTTGACGGCGCGATCAGGCGCGGGTAAACGGCGGTAGTAGGTTTGACCAGCTTAATAGTGCGCGCACGTTTACATGCTTCGATGCTTGAATGTTTGTCGAAGGGCGATCCGCTGCGGATAATCGGCGGGAGTAGGTTTGACCAGCTTAGTAGTGCGCGCACGTTTACATGCTTCGCAGCTTGAATGTTTGTCAAAAGCGAGATACGGCGCGGATGCACGGCGGGAGTAGGTTTGACAAGCTTAGTAGTGCGCGAACGTTTACATACAACGCAGCTTGAATGTTTGTTGACGGCGCGATCAGGCGCGGGTAAACGGCAGTAGTAGGTTTGACCAGCTTAATAGTGCGCGCACGTTTACATGCTTCGATGCTTGAATGTTTATCGAAGGCACGATCGGGCGCGGGTAAACGGCGGGAGTAGGTTTGACTAGCTTAGTAGTGCGCGCACGTTTACATGCTTCGATGCTTGAATGTTTATCGAATGCGCGATCGGGCGCGGGTAAACGGCGGTAGTAGGTTTGACCAGCTTCATAGTGCGCGCACGTTTACATGCTTCGATGCTTGAATGTTAATCGAAGGCGCTATCGGGCGCGGGTAAACGGCGGGAGTAGGTTTGACCAGCTTAGTAGTGCGCGCACGTTTACATGCTTCGCAGCTTGAATGTTTGTCAAAGGCGAGATCCGGCGCGGATGCACGGCGGGAGTAGGTTTGACAAGCTTAGTAGTGCGCGAACGTTTACATACAACGCAGCTTGAATGTTTGTTGACGGCGCGATCAGGCGCGGGTAAACGGCGGTAGTAGGTTTGAGCAGCTTAATAGTGCGC
Source organism: Aquatica leii (assembly GCA_035610365.1). Taxonomy (NCBI): domain Eukaryota; kingdom Metazoa; phylum Arthropoda; class Insecta; order Coleoptera; family Lampyridae; genus Aquatica; species Aquatica leii. The sequence continues at coordinate 51,025,925 of CM069437.1, read as the reverse complement.
GCACGTTTACATGCTTCGATGCTTGAATGTTTATCGAAGGCACGATCGGGCGCGGGTAAACGGCGGGAGTAGGTTTGACTAGCTTAGTAGTGCGCGCACGTTTACATGCTTCGATGCTTGAATGTTTATCGAATGCGCGATCGGGCGCGGGTAAACGGCGGTAGTAGGTTTGACCAGCTTCATAGTGCGCGCACGTTTACATGCTTCGATGCTTGAATGTTTATCGAAGGCGCGATCGGGCGCGGGTAAACGGCGGGAGTAGGTTTGACCAGCTTAGTAGTGCGCGCACGTTTACATGCTTCGCAGCTTGAATGTTTGTCAAAGGCGAGATCCGGCGCGGATGCACGGCGGGAGTAGGTTTGACAAGCTTAGTAGTGCGCGAACGTTTACATACAACGCAGCTTGAATGTTTGTTGACGGCGCGATCAGGCGCGGGTAAACGGCGGTAGTAGGTTTGACCAGCTTAATAGTGCGCGCACGTTTACATGCTTCGATGCTTGAATGTTTATCGAAGGCACGATCGGGCGCGGGTAAACGGCGGGAGTAGGTTTGACTAGCTTAGTAGTGCGCGCACGTTTACATGCTTCGATGCTTGAATGTTTATCGAATGCGCGATCGGGCGCGGGTAAACGGCGGGAGTAGGTTTGACCAGCTTAGTAGTGCGCGCACGTTTACATGCTTCGCAGCTTGAATGTTTGTCAAAGGCGAGATCCGGCGCGGATGCACGGCGGGAGTAGGTTTGACAAGCTTAGTAGTGCGCGAACGTTTACATACAACGCAGCTTGAATGTTTGTTGACGGCGCGATCAGGCGCGGGTAAACGGCGGTAGTAGGTTTGACCAGCTTAATAGTGCGCGCACGTTTACATGCTTCGCAGCTTGAATGTTTGTCAAAGGCGCGATCCGTCGCGGATAAACGGCGGGAGTAGGTTTGACCAGCTTAATAGTGCGCGCACGCTTACATGTTTCGCAGCTTGAATGTTTGTCGAAGGCACGATCCGCCGCGGGTAAACGGCGGGAGTAGGTTTGACCAGCTTAATAGTGCGCGCACGTCTACATGTTTCGCAGCTTGAATGTTTGTCGAAGGCGCGATCCGCCGCGGGTAAACGGCGGGAGTAGGTTTGACCAGCTTAATAGTGCGCGCACGTCTACATGTTTCGCAGCTTGAATGTTTGTCGAAGGGCGATCCGCTGCGGATAATCGGCGGGAGTAGGTTTGACCAGCTTAGTAGTGCGCGCACGTTTACATGCTTCGCAGTTTGAATGTTTGTCAAAAGCGAGGTACGGCGCGGATGCACGGCGGGAGTAGGTTTGACAAGCTTAGTAGTGCGCGAACGTTTACATACAACGCAGCTTGAATGTTTGTTGACGGCGCGATCAGGCGCGGGTAAACGGCGGTAGTAGGTTTGACCAGCTTCATAGTGCGCGCACGTTTACATGCTTCGATGCTTGAATGTTTATCGAAGGCACGATCGGGCGCGGGTAAACGGCGGGAGTAGGTTTGACCAGCTTAGTAGTGCGCGCACGTTTACATGCTTCGCAGCTTGAATGTTTGTCAAAGGCGAGATCCGGCGCGGATGCACGGCGGGAGTAGGTTTGACAAGCTTAGTAGTGCGCGAACGTTTACATACAACGCAGCTTGAATGTTTGTTGACGGCGCGATCAAGCGCGGGTAAACGGCGGTAGTAGGTTTGACCAGCTTAATAGTGCGCGCACGTTTACATGCTTCGATGCTTGAATGTTTATCGAAGGCACGATCGGGCGCGGGTAAACGGCGGGAGTAGGTTTGACCAGCTTAGTAGTGCGCGCACGTTTACATGCTTCGCAGCTTGAATGTTTGTCAAAGGCGAGATCCGGCGCGGATGCACGGCGGGAGTAGGTTTGACAAGCTTAGTAGTGCGCGAACGTTTACATACAACGCAGCTTGAATGTTTGTTGACGGCGCGATCAGGCGCGGGTAAACGGCGGTAGTAGGTTTGACCAGCTTAATAGTGCGCGCACGTTTACATGCTTCGATGCTTGAATGTTTATCGAAGGCACGATCGGGCGCGGGTAAACGGCGGGAGTAGGTTTGACTAGCTTAGTAGTGCGCGCACGTTTACATGCTTCGATGCTTGAATGTTTATCGAATGCGCGATCGGGCGCGGGTAAACGGCGGTAGTAGGTTTGACCAGCTTCATAGTGCGCGCACGTTTACATGCTTCGATGCTTGAATGTTTATCGAAGGCGCGATCGGGCGCGGATAAACGGCGGGAATAGGTTTGACCAGCTTAGTAGTGCGCGCACGTTTACATGCTTCGCAGCTTGAATGTTTGTCAAAGGCGAGATCCGGCGCGGATGCACGGCGGGAGTAGGTTTGACAAGCTTAGTAGTGCGCGAACGTTTACATACAACGCAGCTTGAATGTTTGTTGACGGCGCGATCAGGCGCGGGTAAACGGCGGTAGTAGGTTTGACCAGCTTAATAGTGCGCGCACGTTTACATGCTTCGATGCTTGAATGTTTATCGAAGGCACGATCGGGCGCGGGTAAACGGCGGGAGTAGGTTTGACCAGCTTAGTAGTGCGCGCACGTTTACATGCTTCGCAGCTTGAATATTTGTCGAAGGCGCGATCCGCCGCGGGTAAACGGCGGGAGTAGGTTCGACCTGCTTAGTAGTGCGCGCACGTTTACATGCTTCGCAGCTTGAATATTTGTCGAAGGCGCGATCCGCCGCGCGTAAACGGCGGGAGTAGGTTTGACTAGCTTAGTAGTGCGCGCACGTTTACATGCTTCGATGCTTGAATGTTTATCGAATGCGCGATCGGGCGCGGGTAAACGGCGGGAGTAGGTTTGACCAGCTTAGTAGTGCGCGCACGTTTACATGCTTCGCAGCTTGAATATTTGTCGAAGGCGCGATCCGCCGAGGGTAAACGGCGGGAGTAGGTTTGACCAGCTTAGTAGTGCGCGCACGTTTACATGCTTCGCAGCTTGAATATTTGTCGAAGGCGCGATCCGCCGCGCGTAAACGGCGGGAGTAGGTTTGACTAGCTTAGTAGTGCGCGCACGTTTACATGCTTCGCAGCTTGAATATTTGTCGAAGGCGCGATCCGCCGAGGGTAAACGGCGGGAGTAGGTTTGACCAGCTTAGTAGTGCGCGCACGATTACATGTTTCGCAGCTTGAATGTTTGTCAAAGGCGCGGATACACGGCGGGAGTAGGTTTGACAAGCTTAGTAGTGCGCAAACGTTTACATACAACTCAGCTTGAATGTTTGTTGACGGCGCGATCAGGCGCGGGTAAACGGCGGTAGTAGGTTTGACCAGCTTAGTAGTGCGCGCACGTCTACATGCCTCGATGCTTGAATGTTTATCGAAGGCGCGATCGGGCGCGGGTAAACGGCGGGAGTAGGTTTGACCAGCTTAATAGTGCGCGCACGTCTACATGTTTCGCAGCTTGAATGTTTGTCAAAGGCACGATCCGCCGCGGGTAAACGGCGGTAGTAGGTTTGACCTGCTTAGTAGTGCGCGCACGTTTACATGCTTCGCAGCTTGAATATTTGTCGAAGGCGCGATCCGCCGCGGGTAAACGGCGGGAGTAGGTTTGACCAGCTTAATAGTGCGCGCACTTCTACATGTTTCGCAGCTTGAATATTTGTCGAAGGCGCGATCCGCCGCGGGTAAACGGCGAGAGTAGGTTTGACCAGCTTAATAGTGCGCGCACTTCTACATGTTTCGCAGCTTGAATGTTTGTCGAAGGGCGATCCGCCGCGGGTAAACGGCGGGAGTAGGTTTGACCAGCTTAGTAGTGCGCGCACGTTTACATGCTTCGCAGCTTGAATATTTGTCGAAGGCGCGATCCGCCGCGCGTAAACGGCGGGAGTAGGTTTGACCAGCTTAATAGTGCGCGCACGTCTACATGTTTCGCAGCTTGAATGTTTGTCGAAGGGCGATCCGCCGCGCGTAAACGGCGGGAGTAGGTTTGACTAGCTTAGTAGTGCGCGCACGTTTACATGCTTCGCAGCTTGAATATTTGTCGAAGGCGCGATCCGCCGCGGGTAAACGGCGGGAGTAGGTTTGACCAGCTTAGTAGTGCGCGCACGTTTACATGCTTCGCAGCTTGAATGTTTGTCAAAGGCGCGGATACACGGCGGGAGTAGGTTTGACAAGCTTAGTAGTGCGCAAACGTTTACATACAACTCAGCTTGAATGTTTGTTGACGGCGCGATCAGGCGCGGGTAAACGGCGGTAGTAGGTTTGACCAGCTTAGTAGTGCGCGCACGTTTACATGCCTCGATGCTTGAATGTTTATCGAAGGCGCGATCGGGCGCGGGTAAACGGCGGGAGTAGGTTTGACCAGCTTAATAGTGCGCGCACGTCTACATGTTTCGCAGCTTGAATGTTTGTCAAAGGCACGATCCGCCGCGGGTAAACGGCGGTAGTAGGTTTAACCAGCTTAGTAGTGCGCGCACGTTTACATGCTTCGCAGCTTGAATATTTGTCGAAGGCGCGATCCGCCGCGGGTAAACGGCGGGAGTAGGTTTGACCAGCTTAGTAGTGCGCGCACGTTTACATGCTTCGCAGCTTGAATGTTTGTCAAAGGCGAGATCCGGCGCGGATGCACGGCGGGAGTAGGTTTGACAAGCTTAATAGTGCGCGCACGCTTACATGTTTCGCAGCTTGAATGTTTGTCGAAGGCACGATCCGCCGCGGGTAAACGGCGGGAGTAGGTTTGACCAGCTTAATAGTGCGCGCACGTCTACATGTTTCGCAGCTTGAATGTTTGTCGAAGGCGCGATCCGCCGCGGGTAAACGGCGGGAGTAGGTTTGACCAGCTTAATAGTGCGCGCACGTCTACATGTTTCGCAGCTTGAATGTTTGTCGAAGGGCGATCCGCTGCGGATAATCGGCGGGAGTAGGTTTGACCAGCTTAGTAGTGCGCGCACGTTTACATGCTTCGCAGTTTGAATGTTTGTCAAAAGCGAGATACGGCGCGGATGCACGGCGGGAGTAGGTTTGACAAGCTTAGTAGTGCGCGAACGTTTACATACAACGCAGCTTGAATGTTTGTTGACGGCGCGATCAGGCGCGGGTAAACGGCGGTAGTAGGTTTGACCAGCTTCATAGTGCGCGCACGTTTACATGCTTCGATGCTTGAATGTTTATCGAAGGCACGATCGGGCGCGGGTAAACGGCGGGAGTAGGTTTGACCAGCTTAGTAGTGCGCGCACGTTTACATGCTTCGCAGCTTGAATGTTTGTCAAAGGCGAGATCCGGCGCGGATGCACGGCGGGAGTAGGTTTGACAAGCTTAGTAGTGCGCGAACGTTTACATACAACGCAGCTTGAATGTTTGTTGACGGCGCGATCAGGCGCGGGTAAACGGCGGTAGTAGGTTTGACCAGCTTAATAGTGCGCGCACGTTTACATGCTTCGATGCTTGAATGTTTATCGAAGGCACGATCGGGCGCGGGTAAACGGCGGGAGTAGGTTTGACCAGCTTAGTAGTGCGCGCACGTTTACATGCTTCGCAGCTTGAATGTTTGTCAAAGGCGAGATCCGGCGCGGATGCACGGCGGGAGTAGGTTTGACTAGCTTAGTAGTGCGCGCACGTTTACATGCTTCGATGCTTGAATGTTTATCGAATGCGCGATCGGGCGCGGGTAAACGGCGGTAGTAGGTTTGACCAGCTTAGTAGTGCGCGCACGTTTACATGCTTCGCAGCTTGAATATTTGTCGAAGGCGCGATCCGCCGCGCGTAAACGGCGGGAGTAGGTTTGACTAGCTTAGTAGTGCGCGCACGTTTACATGCTTCGATGCTTGAATGTTTATCGAATGCGCGATCCGCCGCGGGTAAACGGCGGGAGTAGGTTTGACCAGCTTAGTAGTGCGCGCACGTTTACATGCTTCGCAGCTTGAATATTTGTCGAAGGCGCGATCCACCGCGGGTAAACGGCGGGAATAGGTTTGACTAGCTTAGTAGTGCGCGCACGTTTACATGCTTCGATGCGTGTATGTTTATCGAATGCGCGATCGGGCGCGGGTAAACGGCAGGAGTAGGTTTGACCAGCTTAGTAGTGCGCGCACGTTTACATGCTTCGCAGCTTGAATATTTGTCGAAGGCGCGATCCGCCGCGGGTAAACGGCGGGAGTAGGTTTGACCAGCTTAATAGTGCGCGCACGTCTACATGTTTCGCAGCTTGAATGTTTGTCGAAGGGCGATCCGCCGCGGGTAAACGGCGGGAGTAGGTTTGACCAGCTTAATAGTGCGCGCACGTTTACATGTTTCGCAGCTTGAATGTTTGTCGAAGGCGCGATCCGCCGCGGGTAAACGGCGGGAGTAGGTTTGACCAGCTTAATAGTGCGCGCACGTCTACATGTTTCGCAGCTTGAATGTTTGTCGAAGGGCGATCCGCCGCGGGTAAACGGCGGGAGTAGGTTTGACCAGCTTAATAGTGCGCGCACGTCTACATGTTTCGCAGCTTGAATGTTTGTCGAAGGGCGATCCGCCGCGGGTAAACGGCGGGAGTAGGTTTGACCAGCTTAATAGTGCGCGCACGTTTACATGTTTCGCAGCTTGAATGTTTGTCGAAGGCGCGATCCGCCGCGGGTAAACGGCGAGAGTAGGTTTGACCAGCTTAATAGTGCGCGCACTTCTACATGTTTCGCAGCTTGAATGTTTGTCGAAGGGCGATCCGCCGCGGGTAAACGGCGGGAGTAGGTTTGACCAGCTTAGTAGTGCGCGCACGTTTACATGCTTCGCAGCTTGAATATTTGTCGAAGGCGCGATCCGCCGCGCGTAAACGGCGGGAGTAGGTTTGACCAGCTTAATAGTGCGCGCACGTCTACATGTTTCGCAGCTTGAATGTTTGTCGAAGGGCGATCCGCCGCGCGTAAACGGCGGGAGTAGGTTTGACTAACTTAGTAGTGCGCGCACGTTTACATGCTTCGCAGCTTGAATATTTGTCGAAGGCGCGATCCGCCGCGGGTAAACGGCGGGAGTAGGTTTGACCAGCTTAGTAGTGCGCGCACGTTTACATGCTTCGCAGCTTGAATGTTTGTCAAAGGCGCGGATACACGGCGGGAGTAGGTTTGACAAGCTTAGTAGTGCGCAAACGTTTACATACAACTCAGCTTGAATGTTTGTTGACGGCGCGATCAGGCGCGGGTAAACGGCGGTAGTAGGTTTGACCAGCTTAGTAGTGCGCGCACGTTTACATGCCTCGATGCTTGAATGTTTATCGAAGGCGCGATCGGGCGCGGGTAAACGGCGGGAGTAGGTTTGACCAGCTTAATAGTGCGCGCACGTCTACATGTTTCGCAGCTTGAATGTTTGTCAAAGGCACGATCCGCCGCGGGTAAACGGCGGTAGTAGGTTTAACCAGCTTAGTAGTGCGCGCACGTTTACATGCTTCGCAGCTTGAATATTTGTCGAAGGCGCGATCCGCCGCGGGTAAACGGCGGGAGTAGGTTTGACCAGCTTAATAGTGCGCGCACGTCTACATCTTTCGCAGCTTGAATGTTTGTCGAAGGGCGATCCGCCGCGGGTAAACGGCGGGAGTAGGTTTGACCAGCTTAATAGTGCGCGCACGTTTACATGTTTCGCAGCTTGAATGTTTGTCGAAGGCGCGATCCGCCGCGGGTAAACGGCGGGAGTAGGTTTGACCAGCTTAATAGTGCGCGCACGTCTACATGTTTCGCAGCTTGAATGTTTGTCAAAGGCACGATCCGCCGCGGGTAAACGGCGGTAGTAGGTTTGACCAGCTTAGTAGTGCGCGCACGTTTACATGTTTCGCAGCTTGAATATTTGTTGAAGGCGCGATCCGCCGCGGGTAAACGGCGGGAGTAGGTTTGACCAGCTTAGTAGTGCGCGCACGTTTACATGTTTCGCAGCTTGAATATTTGTTGAAGGCGCGATCCGCCGCGGGTAAACGGCGGGAGTAGGTTTGACCAGCTTAGTAGTGCGCGCACGATTACATGTTTCGCAGCTTGAATGTTTGTCAAAGGCGCGGATACACGGCGGGAGTAGGTTTGACAAGCTTAGTAGTGCGCAAACGTTTACATACAACTCAGCTTGAATGTTTGTTGACGGCGCGATCAGGCGCGGGTAAACGGCGGTAGTAGGTTTGACCAGCTTAGTAGTGCGCGCACGTCTACATGCCTCGATGCTTGAATGTTTATCGAAGGCGCGATCGGGCGCGGGTAAACGGCGGGAGTAGGTTTGACCAGCTTAATAGTGCGCGCACGTCTACATGTTTCGCAGCTTGAATGTTTGTCAAAGGCACGATCCGCCGCGGGTAAACGGCGGTAGTAGGTTTGACCTGCTTAGTAGTGCGCGCACGTTTACATGCTTCGCAGCTTGAATATTTGTCGAAGGCGCGATCCGCCGCGGGTAAACGGCGGGAGTAGGTTTGACCAGCTTAATAGTGCGCGCACTTCTACATGTTTCGCAGCTTGAATATTTGTCGAAGGCGCGATCCGCCGCGGGTAAACGGCGAGAGTAGGTTTGACCAGCTTAATAGTGCGCGCACTTCTACATGTTTCGCAGCTTGAATGTTTGTCGAAGGGCGATCCGCCGCGGGTAAACGGCGGGAGTAGGTTTGACCAGCTTAGTAGTGCGCGCACGTTTACATGCTTCGCAGCTTGAATATTTGTCGAAGGCGCGATCCGCCGCGCGTAAACGGCGGGAGTAGGTTTGACCAGCTTAATAGTGCGCGCACGTCTACATGTTTCGCAGCTTGAATGTTTGTCGAAGGGCGATCCGCCGCGCGTAAACGGCGGGAGTAGGTTTGACTAGCTTAGTAGTGCGCGCACGTTTACATGCTTCGCAGCTTGAATATTTGTCGAAGGCGCGATCCGCCGCGGGTAAACGGCGGGAGTAGGTTTGACCAGCTTAGTAGTGCGCGCACGTTTACATGCTTCGCAGCTTGAATGTTTGTCAAAGGCGCGGATACACGGCGGGAGTAGGTTTGACAAGCTTAGTAGTGCGCAAACGTTTACATACAACTCAGCTTGAATGTTTGTTGACGGCGCGATCAGGCGCGGGTAAACGGCGGTAGTAGGTTTGACCAGCTTAGTAGTGCGCGCACGTTTACATGCCTCGATGCTTGAATGTTTATCGAAGGCGCGATCGGGCGCGGGTAAACGGCGGGAGTAGGTTTGACCAGCTTAATAGTGCGCGCACGTCTACATGTTTCGCAGCTTGAATGTTTGTCAAAGGCACGATCCGCCGCGGGTAAACGGCGGTAGTAGGTTTAACCAGCTTAGTAGTGCGCGCACGTTTACATGCTTCGCAGCTTGAATATTTGTCGAAGGCGCGATCCGCCGCGGGTAAACGGCGGGAGTAGGTTTGACCAGCTTAATAGTGCGCGCACGTCTACATGTTTCGCAGCTTGAATGTTTGTCGAAGGGCGATCCGCCGCGGGTAAACGGCGGGAGTAGGTTTGACCAGCTTAATAGTGCGCGCACGTTTACATGTTTCGCAGCTTGAATGTTTGTCGAAGGCGCGATCCGCCGCGGGTAAACGGCGGGAGTAGGTTTGACCAGCTTAATAGTGCGCGCACGTCTACATGTTTCGCAGCTTGAATGTTTGTCAAAGGCACGATCCGCCGCGGGTAAACGGCGGTAGTAGGTTTGACCAGCTTAGTAGTGCGCGCACGTTTACATGTTTCGCAGCTTGAATATTTGTTGAAGGCGCGATCCGCCGCGGGTAAACGGCGGGAGTAGGTTTGACCAGCTTAGTAGTGCGCGCACGTTTACATGCTTCGCAGCTTGAATGTTTGTCAAAGGCGCGGATACACGGCGGGAGTAGGTTTGACAAGCTTAGTAGTGCGCAAACGTTTACATACAACTCAGCTTGAATGTTTGTTGACGGCGCGATCAGGCGCGGGTAAACGGCGGTAGTAGGTTTGACCAGCTTAGTAGTGCGCGCACGTTTACATGCCTCGATGCTTGAATGTTTATCGAAGGCGCGATCGAGCGCGGGTAAACGGCGGGAGTAGGTTTGACCAGCTTAATAGTGCGCGCACGTCTACATGTTTCGCAGCTTGAATGTTTGTCGAAGGGCGATCCGCCGCGGGTAAACGGCGGGAGTAGGTTTGACCAGCTTAATAGTGCGCGCACGTTTACATGTTTCGCAGCTTGAATGTTTGTCGAAGGCGCGATCCGCCGCGGGTAAACGGCACTATTAACAATAATCAGTGTTTTAAATTATCTATATAAATTCATATAGATAAATTAATCTAGATTCATATTTTTTATCTATTTAAATGTATCTAGATACAATCAAGAAATATATAAGTATATGTATCTGTATATATATATATATATATGTATATATAATTTTTTATTTAAATTATTCAAATAATATTTATAAAAAATCCAGTGTTCAGTAAAATTCCAGTTAGAATATGTATGGTTTTCTTCAGTAATTTTCCGGATTCCATAGTAGTTCTTCGAATCAACTCCATCTATCGTTATTACTACCTAGATCATTTCATTTATTATCTGTTATCTATATAAAGTTTGAATAGTTTATCTATTATCTAATCTAGATAATTTTTGAAAGAAAAAAAATGTATCTATATCTGTATAATTTAAAAATTATCTATTTACAACACTGACAATAATACACAAATGCATCATGTACATAGATATATTGTAAATAACTACTAAACCAGAAATCTTTCTAGAAACTATTTTCTATATCTAATAATAATATTATTATTTAAATACAACAAAACTATATTTGCAACATCTTTCCGTTCAAGAAAAACTAAAAAATTCAACACGACTACAGCTTTTGTATCAAAATCAATTAGCATTAGTATTCTGTCAATAAATCACTCAAGACTAAGTCAAGAAAAGGTTGAAATAAAATCTCTCGGAAAGCCAAGTCCAAATTTGGAATTAAATCAAGCAGATAAAACTGCAAAAATTAATTTTTTACAGGGCATTTTTTAGTGCAATTTATAATAAAAATAAGTGCGCATGTAGATATGATACGATAAATTCTTTGTTTGTTTCCCATGTTTACTGTTTTATTTCGATGGTGTCGATAAAACTAACGAGATTAGGATGTAGGTACAAGCTTGAAACATTTAAATGAAAAAATTAAAAAACAAAGCTTCTGCACGCCATTTACATTGCTCATAATGCTTTGTAATGGCCTTTATGAGGGAAAATGATTTAAAATGTTTTATCCCACGAAAGAAGAATTCAGTAGATATTTAAATGAATTTTAATTAATGGTTTTATTTTGATTGAGCTAGTTACATGAATGTGTCCCCAACAAACACAAAAATGTCCCAAGGACGTCCCGGGGACATAATGTTGCGGATCACTGAATGTCCGAAAGTCATCCCATTTTGGTTCTGTGTACGTCCTAGGGACATTCATGGGACGTTCTTTTGTCACAACTGTGTGCTTCCCTACGATGTCCTTATAGGACATCTTTGCGCATCTGCAACGGGACATCTCTTTTAGATGACTGTAGGATATGTAAAAGGTAGTCATCTCTCCCCTTTTCTACATATTGAATTGGAAAAATATTTATATATATAGTATATAGCATAGCTATATAGTAATTACAAGAGCTCGAGCACAGATTGTACTCTGTGTCTCGAGTGTGACTAAGTTAAGTAAAAAACAAGAATTGAGAAAAGAAATAGCAACTTATAGACTCCTCTGCGACTTGACCTAATGAATAAAAATAACTTTATCAAATAAAATACAAATTATCATTACATAAAACTATATTTTTCAATAATAATCATAATTATATTCAATTAAAATAAATTTAGAGATTATTTCATTTTTTTTATCTTCTCGATCCCGGCGTTCTTTGGCCCTCTTTAGCGAGTGTTTTATACTTTTTCCCGATTTTTTTAAGTGGCGCCTGAAACAATGCAAATAAATAAGAGATGATAATCGTCATGTAGAGCCGATAAAAAAGTTAATACAAAAAACTTATTTTGGTATTTCTATGTAGTCGGAATTTACATTTTTCTAAATTAAAGAATTGATAAATTAATACTTCTTTTGTAGAATTATTGATTGATGTTTTTGACGATTCTATTATTGATTAAATCATAAGAGATGATCGATTATAAGTTATAACCAGTTAAAAATTGTTTAAATCGTTTTAAAAAAAAAAATTTGTAAACACGTCAGTTTTGCAAATTCAGTGAATTTTTATACGTTTCGCATTTACGTTTCATCAGAGAAATTTGGTAAAAACAAAATTATTTCTAGAAGTATTTTTAACTACCAACTAATTATTATGGAAACAGTAATACAATACGAGAAATTCGCACACTAATCATAACTACGAACTAAGAAGCTGTTACTAAGAACGCCATAACGTTATAGTTTCGTAGTTAGATAAGCGATTTTGTGCCATATCGGTCATGCTGACAGGTAGTGGGTGAATTTTTGGATGAATTATTGTGAATCGCGACGATATAAGTCGTGAGATAATATCGGGCTTTTAAACCTATAATACAAAGAAAACATTTTTTCAACAATTTTTTGAGTAAAACAAAATTTTTTTTGCATAAAATAAATATTTTCAATTCACCGCATAGGTATGTGCGGAAGACGGGCTTTTAAATCACCATTATTAATAATTGTGATCTTTCAATTTCGATAAATTTTTTATTAATTTTTAGTAATTCAAAATAATAATTATAAATGATGATTTTTATACATTATAAATAGATACAAGGTACCAAAAACTTACGAAATAAATTTCTTTATGCGCTAAAACACCCAAAAACGTTAGATAATAAAAAGTACAGATAAATAAAGTAGTCAGAACACCAACGAAAACATACAGAGTGCAAACGATGCAAACAGACTGTACCACTTTGATATACCAAAGGAGCGTACGGGTGTTGAGTAGGCACCAAAGAACAAAAAGGAAAGTGGGCACGCGCACTAAGTTTGCATTTGTCTCGTTTATGTACGAAAACCGATTATCGGTGTGGTTAAAGTAAATCACACACATCAACATCTTCAAAATATTTGTTATATCAAAAGAAAGATTAACTGGAGTAACCGAAATTGATGGATGGATAATATTTATTTAACTGTCCTATATTTACATCATTGATTAATTTATATTTATATATAATGAATGTACAATCCTGTTCTAATTTTATTTGATAAGTAATTATAAATAAACATTCGCATTAGGTATTATGAAAATTCTCCTTTTCAATTTTTTTAAAAATTCGATTAAAAATAGGAGTTGACAAACGCCCAAATTTGTGTTCCCGCATAGGACATCCCATCGTGCGTTCTTCATTGACATCCTGAGGACGTCCTATTAAAGACATCCTAAAGAGGTCCGTTTTAAAGCCCGGGATGTAAAGACAACATTGGGACATAAAACGAACGTCCCTGGGACGTCGTGTGTTTACTGGGTCTTGTTATGCGCTTAAAAGAAATAAAAATACTAGTTGCTTTATTCTTTAGTTACATTCTATATATACATAAGCGGCAAGCTTAAAGCAATCCGACAATTTTGTGTATTGAGAAATGAACTCATCTTCGCTTTCCACCGAAGTCGGCTTTAAGTTTACTGTAGCTTCTTAGTATCTGCTAATAGCCTTATTTACAATATTTCTTATGATGTTAAAAGATTTAAGGATTAGGTACATTATAGCTTTAATAACATCTGAAAACGTTCACATTATCTACAAGCATTTTGAAAAATGTAGCCCACTCTAAGCCCGACCTCACAAGCCGTTACTGTGCAATACACTATAAATTTTTATAATATATTGAAACGTTCGAGAAGTTATTTGCAAATGCAAGAGCCTTCTAGAAGCTGTTATCAATTTTCTAGAAGATATAGCGAAAAGTAGGGAACACTCGAGAAGGATTCGCCGATGTGTATAAATACCGAAGAGAGAAATCGTAGGTCAGTTATTGTCGTAACGCGAATGCAGCTGTATTAAGAAGATTATTCAAGTGAAGATAAATAAGTGATTAGCACGTGCGAAGTTTTAAATAAATAACAGTGTACACCGAATCGAGTGAACGTGACTTATAATGTAAACAAACAAGTTAGTGGCTTTATCTTATCGTCGCGTAAGTGATAGCATATTATTGTTTTATATAAATTACTGTAAGTTTCTATCCTTAGATATTTAAATTTAATTAGTTCGGTTAATTTAAAAGTGTACATATTTCTAGAATAAGTAAACGTACTTTTAGTAGTTTTTTTTAATAATAAATACGCAACAATATGTTATAAACAATAATGACACATTGCATTGAATAACAATGTAGAACAAACATTTTTTGTATGCCTCAAGAGGTAAAGTGGCTGAACTTTGTTGCATTTATTTTTACATTTATCAGACAAAGTTTAAAAAGAACAAAAAGTTAGAAACAGCAGATATTGTTTATCAATAAATGAATGACGTACAAAGCAAAATGAATTTATTTTACAAATGTAAAAAGGTGTGATTTTCAGCTGTAATTTAATTGTATCAAAAACATCTCTTTTCATCGTCCAGCAATAGCCAGCCAACATAATGGGGCTTCACCGGTCTTGCTGTTAGTTCTCTTATTTTTAAAATAAACCTTTCGCTATACGCTCATTATTGATAGCTTTCTGAGAAAAAGTCTAAGTGTGAGTTGGTGTAAGTCCAAAAAAATATATTTTTAAGATCATATGATTTTATATAAGGGTATTGTCAGTGGCGGCTGGTGGTCAATCATACAAGAGGGTCATTTAAAAAACACAATTACCGCAAAGTCTAAAAAAACATTCTTACATTAACACGATTGATATTTAAGATCAATTATATTTAAGATTAAGATATTCCTCTATTTTTACAATTACCAAAATAATTAATAAAAATTTACAGTTTTTAATTGAAGATCTTTCAATGCTTAGTATCTTAAAACGCACGACTTTTTTGTCTCATAGTATAGCCGCTTGCGTAGAATTGATTTAATTTTTTTTTACGTAGAGAAACATCGCTCACTTGCCACGGTAGTCGCAGATAAAGTCCATCAGTTATTTTATTTAATATATGTATCTATTTTTACAAACATTTTCATTATGGTCTTTAATTGACTTTCGGCAAGCGCTGTCCAATTGTATTTGTAAGCGAATATGAACGCGACCAAGAGTAGCATAATTCATACAACTTTTCATCTGATTCGCCGATAACGAGTGCTTTTTCACTTTTTCTTTTAAATGCTATTATTCGATAACATTATTTTTACACTATAAGGAATCATATGAAAAAAGTAAACCTAGTAAAATCTATTATTTACTTCAAATTCACAAATCCAATCTCGCAAATCATACATAGATTCTTTAAAATTACTATGGTTTTCTTTATTTTATGTTTACTGGTCTTACGAATTTGAAGTAAAGGCTGAGAACGAACATTAAATTTAAATTCTAAACGTCTAAACTAATATTAGCTATTGATTTTTTAATGTCTTGTACCATCGTCATTATGAAACAAAAACGATAAGTCGTCTATTACAAATAAACATTATACATCAACTAAGAAAATCGACTGTAGTTTGTCATGCAAATTGGTTACAAACAAACAAATTAAAATTAAATGTGCTGAAAAGTAAGACAATGGTAATATCAAATATTAATGTTGACACAACAAAAATAAAAATTGAAAATATAGAATTAGAACAGGTTGAACAAATTAAATATTTAGGAATTGTGATTGATCAGAATCTAAATTTTAGAAGCCACGTAAATTATGTAATAAAAAAAGTAGCAAATAAGATTAGCCTATTAGGAAGAATATCTAATAAATTGACGATTAATGCAAGAATTACTGTTTATAAAACAATTATTGCGCCATATTTTGATTTTTGCAGTAGTATATTTTTAATGTGTTACGAAGTCGACTTAAAACGGTTACAGAAACAACAAAATAGAGCTATGCGGATTATATTACATTGTTCAAAATATACCAAAATCACAGTAATGTTAGATTGTTTACAATGGTTAAGTGTGAAACAGCGGATATATTTCAATTCATTAATGTTGGTATACAAAATAATTAATGATTTGCTTCCAAACTACATGTCAAAATTAGTGATACGTAACTATGAAATACATTCATATAACACGAGAAGTCGATGTGATTTCAGATTGCCAAAATTTTCAAAATCAAAGTCACAAAATTCTCTTATGTACAAAGGTCTGAAATTATATAATGACTTACCAGATGAAATTAAGCACGAGCAAAATATTTATAAATTTAAAAAAGGTCTGAGTGATTATGTTAAGAATAAATTTTAAGCAAAAATTAGTATTAATAGAAATATGTTATGATTTATGTTAAATTAGTATATCTTTACTAAATAAACACTTACTTACTACTTACTTACTTACATATGTGATAAGAAATGTGCATTCTAGCGTCTGTGTTTTATACACACGTGCGGAATGACCTCCGAGTTCAAGACTGCAAACAAGCATTTAAGCGTTTACTTGTCTTCTTTTCTAACTCGCATAAAATTGTATTACGTGTGTCTCACTGACTACAATAACTATATTATTTACGATTCGGCTTCAATATTATTCACGCGGGCACACGTAAATGTGAGTCTCCGGTAGATTCTCAAGTTTTCGTATCTCAATTCTCTCTCAAACCCTGATAATTTGATTTAAACGCGAATTTTCTGTAATTTTAAGGTAAATAAAATATCATCCTTATTCATTATTCCGGAGGGTCATTGACCAAATGATCTAATAGAGAAGCTGCCATTGGGTATTACATAGTTTACAATCGTTATGTATCTTATTAATAAAATCCTTTGCTTAATTGTCAATACACTAATTTAATATAATATAACGTTGTTAAATTTAAAAGTTGTAGAATGTTACAATTGTTTCGATCTTTAAATATTTAAGATCATCTTCAGACAAAACACGTGCGCACTAATTGACAAACATATAAAATTTATAAAAATTGAAATTTTGACGGTTACATTAGCTATATATGTACCAAGGGCGTTATTAGGATGATTACGCCTGGTGAGCAACTTAATACAGCTCAAAGGCCACTGACCCAAAGAATGTATGTTGCTCGATGGGCGTAATCGTACAGTAATGCCAGTGATGCAAAATTTTTATTTTTCACTTTAGATAAAATTCAAAGTAAAAATGAACAATTATTTAAGTTTTTCCACTACTAGTTGTATACGCTTGCATTATTACGTATAATAGAAGGCCGTAAAGTTGTACTTTTTTAAGCGCAGGTAAATAATATTTCATTATTAACTAGTAGTTAATAATGAACATATTTACATTTTCTGATAATACTACAACAGTTTCAAAGAAAAAAAGTTTACCAAATTGCGTACCAAGAGCAAGAGATTTTATTTAATGCTAATTTAAGTTTTCAAATCCCTCAATGAATAAATTAATTTGATTTTAAAAAGTAAGTTATTTGAAGTTCGCGCTTAATTAAATGTGAGTATTGTTGAGTTAAATATGTTTTAGATATAATCAATGCTTAAAATAATAATGTTTTTAAACAATTTAAACAACTTTAGCAATAAAAACTTACGTTATCTGTTTATTTTTGTCTTTTAAATCACAATTAAGAATAGACTAAAATTCGATTTTTAGAAAGTAGTGTATATCCATTATATCATAACTGACGTTTACAATAATAGTAATTAAAAGTAAATCCCTAATTAATTAACGAAGAAAAACATTATTAAAGTTGACGATTTTTGAAGTTTTCCGAGCACACAACAGAAGCCTGCCGAAGTGAGTGTGACGTCACCACATCCTTCGAACAATATTATGTTAATATGATAGCCTAGTTTTATATTAATTTTCTTGTTTTTCTTGTTATTTTATGTGGTTTTATTGAGTTTTTAGTATAGATTTTCTGCTTGTAGTTGTTGTGAGTACGTAGTGTTGTTGATAAATTAAGTTTTTTTTCTGTAAAACGTAGTAGTAGCAAAATAGTTTGTATTGAACAACCTTAGTTTTTGCTTTAGTTGTACTAATAGTATAGTTAGAATTTTAATAGCTTTTACAATAAATACCTATAGTTCTAGTTTTAATAAGTAATTAAATTTAATCATTAGTTAAATAGTTTAAGTAGGATATAATACTTCTTCGATTAGCAGTAGTGGTAGTTATTGAATTTTTAACATCTGTAGTATAATACTGTATTAATTAGTGTGTTTATAAGTAGTTGCTACTAACAATATCACATTTTGTGCAAAAATTGTTTTTTCTCTGTCCAATATACAAGCAATTGAAATTTTCTTCAATGTTAGGCACTTTAAATTTATTACTAATAAATTTATTAGCATGAAACCTATGAAACCTTCTTCTTCGAAAAGCTACAACTACTGTCTTGTATATCAGCACCACAAAAAATCTAAATAAGGCGTTTGTCTCTCTTTCTAAAAGTTGCTAATAAATAAATTTTATGTTTTAAGTATAACGCTCTATTTGCATAAATATGAAGGAGAAACAACAACACCTTTATTGAACAAAAAAATTATGATTGCAACTAAAGCAAAAACTAAGGTTGTTCAAAAGAAACTATTTTGCTACTACTACGTTTTACAGAAAAAAAATAATTTGTCAACACACTACGTACTCACAACAACTACAAGCAGAAAATCTATACTAAAAACTCAATAAAACCAAATAAAATAAGAAGAAAAACAAGAAAATTAATATAAAACCAGGCTATCATAATATTATAATATTGTTCGAAGGATGTGGTGACGTCACACTCACTTCGGCAAGCTTCGTTATGTGCTCGGAATAATTCAAAAATAGCAATAATTTAATTACTTATATTTCCAATTATAAATATTTGGTGGGTGTTTTTTATGTATAGCATACATACGCGTCTTATAGGTTACCAGAAAATATACTTACTTTTTTATTTCCGTAACAGTGAATCTTCTCTATTACGACAAAATTAATTCTATTAAACTAATGACAACTGTCAGAATTACTGACTTGATTTTTAATTTAAAATTAATATCTTGAATTTTAAATTTGATTTAGTAACAGGTAGAAAGGTTTTAATAATTCTAGTAGTGGAAAAAATTGTATATATAACACGGTTGAGAAGTTCATTATAACCTGCGCGATTTATATCCCTCGACGCTTCGCGTCTCGCGATATAATCTATCGCTTAGGTTATAATGAAGCACTTCTCAACCTTGATATATAATATACTATTTTATTACAAGTACATCTAGTAGTTTAGAACAATAAATAGTTTGACGTTTAATTATTTACTTCTCAAATTGATTTTATAATCACAATGAATCTGAAAGAATTGCTTAAATATATTTTAAAAAATGTACAAGAAGGAATAAAAAAACTTGTTACCATCAAAATCTAAACAAAAATGTAAAAATATACATCACTTTTAAAAGAGAACATTATGTGTATGTTTACATATTTTGTATCCTAGGCATTATGAGTAAATTACAACCAAGTGAAATATAAAATAATATACTAAAACTAATTAATAGCAAATGACATTTTTAATGATGGGTTCAATATTATTCAAAAAATTTCTTTAAATTTAAAATTGTGTATGTATTATAGATTTAGTGTTACAGCAAACAACAATAAACAAAAATGTAATGAAAGCAAATCGAGACATTAGAAAGAAAACCAAATTCGACCTTGCTTACCTTGCTCACACTGCAAATCTGAGATATTTCTGATGTTAACTCGGAGAAAAAACCTTCCGGTCTAGCGGTACTACACCGGCGAATCAGTTTTTGAACAAGAATGAATAGAAAGAGCTTTTATATTGTTCCAAGGCGACGACTAACAAACTGCAAAAAAAACAAAACTGGTGAATTGTTGTAGCAATTTTTAGTGCAAACTGATAGCCGTACAATGAACACTCAAACATCTCACCAAACAAACGTATAACGCGGTAATAGTAACTGACTTGAGAACCGCGGCAGAAGCATTGACGATCGTTTTCAGACAAACTTAGCTGGTTTTAGAAGTTTGAAACTTATATAACTACCAAGCGACAAGACGGTTTTAGAGTTCCGCTATACGAAAACATATGCTACCGCAGGGGGCAACAAACATGTCGACGACATCGAGATTAAATACAATCGAATAACAAAATGCGTTATTAAAAAACTCTACTTGTTTTACGCCGAAGCTAAAAATCAGAAAGTCCGTACTTACGACAGCTACACGGTACAAGTATTAACCGGTCATACTAACTGTCGGCGCCTTTACAGTAATTTTAAGTAGCAGGTATAAGGGTATTTAACAGCACCCACTTTTGCGCCAGCCGCTGTTCTGTGCTGACCGTTTGTAGAACTCTACTGAAGTAGTGATTTAAGATGTTAAAATTAAAATTATCATAACCCCAAGAAATCTTTTATTTGTATCACATACGAGCCGAAACATGGTCCTTCGAGCAAAATACCAGTAAATGAAATATTTTTTTAATCCGCAATTCGATACCACAAAATTTACACCGCAATTTAACACGCCAAAACACAAATTGGGTAAGTGAATCTCTTCCTGCTAATACTAACATTCTTTAATTGCTTGTATGTGTCAAAAGAGCATAAAGTTTAAGTTTAACTATTTAAGTGATATTTTACCTTTTTCACACCTGCTTCCCACAGTTCGCCAAAATGTGGAGCTCGTGGTGGAATAAAATGCCACGTAATATTTTTTTCAGCTAAATTTTGTATGATATTTGTAAACGAATTTGATCGTGAATTAAGGGAATTGCGAACGCAATCAGAGCAGAAATCCTTATTAAATTTAGCGTTATACAGAAAACAAACTGTAAAAATCGTACATCGCCACCTTTTCGAGAATAAGGAACTGCCCTATCTGCGCCTAAAAGATGCGGTCTGAATGACCAGAGCATGCCGTTTAGACGGGGTGCAATCGTAAACTTTTATCAAAGTGAGAACAACTTATTGTGACTAGTTCGTTTATGGGCCTGACTTATCATTTTGAAAATGTCACGTGACAGATTATTCTAAACTTACCAGAGGTATAATGCTTGTTTGGAAAGAAAGTCAACACGGGAAGAACACAACTGATGCGACTAACTTTAAGTGCGAGAGGCGTACGCAGACGCAAAAGTGTAGTATTATGTCAATGGGACCAATAAGCCAACAAAGTGTTTCAGTGCGCTGCAAGACATTTTTGATGTGATCATAATTAAAGCTAGTATATAGCTTGTTATTAATTTTTTTGTCTTCTAGCATCACTTATACATTTTATTCGTATATGATTTTAACTGTTTATCCAGTAGTGGTGTTGCGGAGCTTTCCACTTAGCACCACTACGTAGTATGAATGTAGTGTACCTACATTAAAGTATACGTATGTACATACAGCGTATGCACTCAACAGTGTACGCTCACTGTTCGTACAAAGTTTACGTACATTAACGTATGTGCAGTGTACGTGCAAATTACGTACATGGACAAATGTACATAAAGTGTACGTCCAATGAAAGAAATGTGCTATATGGATTGTTTATTATTTATTTCTTATTATTAATTTATGTTTTTAAAAACATTGTTCTATTTATTTTTATTTTATTTGCTTAATTTATTTTTTTAGTATAAGTTAGAGTAGGTAAACGGCACTAGACATGTAGTGAAGCTAAATACGTCGAAAGATAAAGCAGAAGAAAACAAAGAAAACAATATACATACTGATGGCGTCAACAAAATACTAAAAGCCAGTGAAGAGGTATGTGAGAAATTTTTAACATGAGTATATATGATAGAAAAAGAAGAGTATTGTAGATAAGAAGAGATGATGAGCAACAAACTGTAATAAATAAGATTTTAATTTAAATATAATTTTGAAATTGCCAAAAAAACAGAATATCTTAAGAATGACTACTCAAAAGCAGCATAAAATTATTACAACGAATAATAATCTTAATATATACTCATACATAAAAAACGTAATACCAAGAAGGCTTTAGAATTTTTGGCCAAACTTGGCAGAAATGTTTTGATTACAATTTCAAAGAAATTAAACAAAAGATAAAATCATTTTTTATTAATGTGTTGGACCACCCCTATTAGTTTCATACTCCTTCGCCCTTCTTGGCATGGATTTCTTGAAGTATTGTATCCCAGGCAATCTGTAACTCATGCCGGAGAGCTTCTAGTGTTTTTTTTTAAATTATATGTATTTTAATTCTAACATTGCATCTTATATCTTATACAATGCCGTAATTTCATTTTTATTATTACATCTCTTTTTTTTACTGTTTGCAGTACTATTGGGCTTCTTATCTTATTTGTCACTATTTTGTATCACGCATCTTTCTGCAAGTTTTCTTTTACAAACTTGTTCCAGCATTTGTTCTGTGTTTATCTAGTTCTTTTTTACATTTCCCTTTATTTTCTTGATATTGTACTAAAAAATAATCTCTCTCTTGCGCTGTAACAGATTTTTGTTAGATTTTCCTCGCTCCTCATAGCCGTTCCCAGTTTGTACAAACTTTCGGTCCATTCAATTCCTTTATAGCTTGTTTATTCTTTTTTAGGTATTGTCCAGTCCATTGCTCTTCTCATTTCTCTTGTTAGTCTCTCAACATACATGCAAACGTTTTCTCCTTTTTTTATTTCCCAGTTTGCTTTACCTATGTATGTCGTACTTACAGCAACTTGATCCCAATGTATTTATGTAGCTTATTCTATACCTTGAGGTGTTAAATGTTATTAGGTTGTGGTCACTAGATGTTTTGTTTTCGTGTACTCGCCATTCATTTACCCTGCTCTGTTGTTATATGATATCTTTGTTGCTGGTAGCACCAGCTCTATTGCTAAACGTTGGTGGGTTATTTGGTTTATTTGTTATTTCCAATTACACATATTGAACCGTATATCCTCAACTGCTCTTCCTCTTTTGTCTGATTCTTCTCTGTGTCCTTCTAGCTTCTAGTGTCTGTGGAGGATTGGCTAATTGCTTGAGTCTTCTACCCATTCTGTCCCACACTTGTTCGATAGGCAAAAGGTCGGAAGATCTCGGTGGCCACGGCAAAATATTGATGTTAGCTACTTCAAAGCGCTTTATAAAATACCTTGCAATGTGGGAACGGGCATTATCCTGTTGAAAAATCGAGCTTTCCAGCTCCTGGAGAAATGGAAGGATATGGGGGGTTCTACCACTTCATCAACATATCGGTGAGCATTCATATTGCTTTCGACGAACACCAACTGCGGCCTGCTTACATAAGCAATAGCACCCCATACCATAACCCCCACAGTATGGTGAATATGCCGCTTAACAGAAAACTGCACATTGCGATGTGCATACTCAAATAAAATCAGGATTCCTCACTGAAGTTCAGCTTATGCCATTCCACGTCTCAATCCAGTCGCAAAGTACACCACTCCAAACGCTGATGCCGCTGATGAGCCGTCAGCGATGGTAAACTGTACGAACAGTTACAGGACGTTCTTTGATCTGAAACCATTAATCGGCTATTGATCTTGTACTCGAGGATCGGTTTCTTAATGTCATTAATCGAAGATGGTGGTCCTGAGGCAATTGTCTGTCTTGGCCGTCCACTTCCTGGTCTACGACGTTCTTGACCTTCTCTAAACCATGATTGATAACACCGTACTACAGAGTATTTTGGTTACGGTTAAGACGATTAGCAATTTCTCGAATAAGAAACCACCTTCACGTAAGTCAATAGGTACTCCGATCTCTGTCGAATTCACTTAGTTGTCGATAATTGTCAGTCTCAAAACGCAAATGAATTATATACCCGATATTTTCGATTGTAACAAGTAAAACGTCAAATTTTCCTTGGTTGCTAGATTATTTTGAAGGAAATTTTATTCAATTAGGTACTACCTTTCACTAGTTAAACATTTCTGTCAAGTTTGATCCAAAAATTCTAATGTCTTCTTGGTGTTGCATTTTTTATGTCACAGAGTATATATATGGAGATGAATATGCCTTTCAACAATTACAAATAATAAAAATCTTTTATGTTTCATGTGTTTTACTGCAGCTATTTGCTATTGAGTTATTTGTTCAAAGGGTATCGATTTGAAAGAAACCGTTCACAAAAAAACAAGATGTTAAAATTCGTTTGTTGTTGCAAGGCAATATAGTAATCAAAATCAAGTTTATCCACTTGCAAAAATCTAACTTATTGTTTATCCGATGTCAAAGTTCTTTAAAAATAAAATTAATTTGATACATAGATTAATGTTAAAAAATATTACTATTATAATACAAAGTTTTTCTAAATAGAATAGTTAATCTTTTTACGACTAGTGTGGGTAGTTATTAAAACCGCGAAGAAATGTTTATACTTTTGTAATAGTAATCTGAATCTAATCTTTAAAATAAATAAATAAAAACGTGTTCTTGTATCAAGTTGAATTTGCACATTAAGTTTGAATTTAGCGCTTACTTTTTAATTTCCTGTTTCAATATCATTTAAATTTTAAACGCTGATTTTAAAATATGTAGTTATACTTTCTGTATTACTTGTTACTTTTACTTATTAACGCTTTTTAAGCTTTTTTTCTGAAATATATTATCAAAACGTTGTATTTCTTGATTGGTATTGAAAAGTTTTAAAACTTACTTTCATTGGTAGTGTCAATTGACGGCCATTAATTTCCGGTGTCGGAGAGAGTGCACGCGGATAGTGGTAGTTAAATCTGTCTGATTTGATATTGAATTAAATTTAATAAACGTGTTTAATAATTGTTTAAAAAATCGAACAATGTCAAATAATACAGCACCAGATTCTTGGGAAACTCAAGCTGACTCTACATCAGTCAACAATTCTCCAACTCAGCCTGCAGATGTGACAGCAAAATTTTCCACGTTGAACGTGAACGCAGAAGTTTTTGTGCCTTCTTTCGCTAGGTCAGCTGTAATTACAGATGAGAGCTCACCAACGAAATCTCCAACTTCTGAAAATTCGCCTACTCACGAATCGTTATTAAATGGTAACGTCTACTTTTTCTTCATATTTTGACATTCATGGCTGATAATAAATAGGTTATAATACGTTATCGTTCTTTGAATAAAACGAATAAAACGTATTATGTTAAGTAAAGCAGTATCAACATGTCACCATATGTTTTTCTAGGAACTAATGTAGATGATCCGACAGAAAGAGAAGAAGTAAAAGAACCACCTCCGCTGCCTCCAGCTGATGGCGATGCATCTCCTGGCGACGGTGGTACCGAAGGTGGTACTTGGGAAGACGAAGCCGAAGAACCTGATGCATTGACGCCGGAAGGTGACGAAGAAGAACCTTCTTCGGAAGAAGCACCGAAAATAACTAAAAAGAAAGCTATTAAATCTGAAGAAGTAGCTAAGAACAAAAAAGAGCATGTTAACGTAGTATTTATTGGACACGTCGATGCTGGTAAATCTACTATAGGCGGACAAATAATGGCACTCACTGGTATGGTAGATAAAAGAACTTTAGAAAAATATGAACGAGAAGCTAGAGAGAAAAGTCGAGAATCTTGGTATTTATCATGGGCGTTGGATACTAATCAAGAAGGTAAGTTGCAGATAATCGATTATAGTTTATGTAATTGGTAATTTTAGAGAGGGACAAAGGAAAGACTGTGGAAGTGGGACGTGCATACTTTGAGACTGATAAAAAACATTTTACAATTCTTGATGCCCCAGGTCATAAAAGCTTTGTTCCTAACATGATTGGTGGTGCTGCTCAAGCAGATTTAGCAGTATTGGTAAGCACCGATTTATTTTATAATCTAAAGTCGGTGAGGGTATCACCCAAATCATAACCTTGTTTTTAGTCCTGTTTGTAAGTTACATGTTATAAACAATGTTTATTCTCCGTTTAGGGTTTTTGATTAACTTACTTTTTCTAATTTTATAAACAACTATACTTTTTTAAAATGTCAATAGAATATTAAGTCGAATAATCATTTAATTTCTAAGATTACTGTGTTCGAAATAATTTGGAATAGGTATGTTTAACATGGTTAAGTCTTATTTGACTGTAACTGGTATGAATTAGTGGTTAATTGTGTTTTCCATTTTAGCTTTCCCTCTTCAGTTACAATTACTCGCTGTTTTTCATCTACATTTTTATTAAAACCTGTAATAAAACATTGCACAGAAAACTATAAGAGACTTAAACATGCTTCATGATGACATTTGAGAATGATAGTTGAATTTCTTTATTAGAAATTACCACTTACGCAAATAAATTATATGTATAGTCATTAATTCAATAATTTTGCTTGTGTAAAAGTCAATGAACTTGACAAGTTGAGGGATAATTAACTGGTTTTGATTATTTTTTTCTTATTTCGTTCATAGTAACTTCTTCCAAAGCAATCAACGTTTATGATGATGGTTGTTATCTTTGAAGTTGTTCAGTATTTTCTATTTCTTTTGTCCATTTTACACAACCATATTTTTGAGCTATCCAATTGTGTAACATTGAGACGTAAGAACACTGTACACTCATATATCAGCATACTAGTATTTGCTGCATTGTCAGAATAGTCTTCAACATTTTGCATACTCTGAACACATGTAAAATTTCTATTGAAGTTCTAACACGTAAACAGATATTCTTTTGTGGTATGTAAATGCATTAAACTACAACTTGAATAGAGAACTTAAAATTTAAAATTATCCAAGGTTTAGTAATATAATATCGAAGATCATGATAGTTGAAAAAGGTTGACTTAAGTTTATTCTTTGCTTCTTTATAAGGGATGAACATAAATTAAGTCGTTGATCGATCTGAAAACTTCAAGACAACATCAACACAGTCCAAACCCAGAAGACGTTCGAATCTTAGCATAGACTCCAGCCATGCAAGCCTTTGCGATTACTTCAAGACATTTTCAAAATTTTTCGTTGTTAGTGAGGTACGGAACCGCAAAAAGCTTTTATTTGTTTCTCAAGGAACTACACTTAACTCCACTATTATGCAGCATGGATTAAACTATATATAAGGATATTGTTGGTCTCGGCAAGGTCCAATTTAACAAATGTTTAGGTTTTGCATTTGGTCACATTCACAGGTCACACCCGTTCATAAGATAGCTCCACTTGACCGTGTTTGTTTTGCATCTAAAAGCTTCCGGCGTAATAGGTAATCTTAATTATAATCGCAGCGCCACTACAACGTGGATAGAAAGCTGTTAGTGACAACGAATTAGATATATTTTTATCGTTTTTATTGTTTCATTTCTACTGATTGCTGTAGCTCAAATACTTTTTAGCAAACTTCGTTTTTTAGCTCTTTCTTTTATCTATTTTTAATTGTTTCTGATCTATCGACTTGGGATTGTGGCAATTTGTATGTGAATACGCAGTCGAATTGAAATCACTCATTTTCCTGTCGTTATATTTAAAAAAATCTGATTCCGTAAAATAAATGCCACAAAACGGTTAGGATTTTTCTTATTCTTGATTAGTTAATTCTCAATTTTTGGTGTTTTTGTACTTGAATACATAGAGTGCTGAAGGGAAAGGGTTGGGTTGTTCTTAATCTACGAATTGAAATTTGTTTGTTGCAACAATAATTATTTGATTTAGACGTGATTAGTAGTATATTAAATGTAGTTATTTACTAAAAGGGTAGCGTATTCCTTAGGAAGGATTGCCTGTTGGTTTAGTGATTTTTACGTGTGGTATACGGATGTTAGACAAGCGTTAGGTTCTGGTCTTGCCACAGTTGAACTCTTCTAGCCGTCTGTGTGATATGAAGGTGCTCAGTCGTGAATGTGTTTGTACATTTCAAAAGAGGAGATTATGGTAGATGTTTTGAGCATGAGTCTAAGCACGCATTTGTACAGTGCATGACCTAGCCGCGTGTTGATGAATTAGGGCTTCGTCTACGATGGAGAAGATACGATTTAGTACCATTCTCTTCAGCACCTTAAAAATTTGTCATTGCATCGAGGCTGAGCGGAAATTTTTTGCATTTGTTGGTTGCTTTCTGTGTTTCAGGAGGGTTACTACGCGATGTTTTCTCTACTTCTTTGGGATTTGCATAGAATTTATACAATTATTCATCAGTCGGAGGGAACATTTAATTGTTTCTTCTTCAAAATGTTTTATCTGTTCTGTACTTATACCGGAGTTCCTCGATAGAGATTTCGCAGCATAGATAGTGGGTTTGCTATGTTTCTTTCAAATGTATTACGTGATTCTCGAGGTAGGCGTTTTTCTCCTAACAAAAACTGTTGAGCAATTTCGTCGGGGTGTGACTTATTGGAATATTATCTTAATCAGTATATTCACCATTTTTTAATAAGATGTTACACGAACATTTCGATACTGTTCTTAGTGTTTCGCTAAGGTAAATTTCAGTTCTTTGGTTATGTTTTGATTGTTGACACAATAGGGCTCAACAAAATTTTCCAATAAGACAATTTTTTGAACTTTAGAATATTTTTGTCCATAGGCTGGATTAGTGGTCGTGCGTTAGGGGGCATAAACATAAATATTATTTTCAATTATTAATTACTACTCTGTAGGATGAGACGGTACATTATTGCAAGGTCCCAAAAAATAACCGTTTTTTGATGAAAATCTTGTCGCAAAAATTATTTTACCTAAAATTTACAAAAAGAGAATTACACCACGGGAACAATAGCTTACTTGTACAGTCTCTGCGTAGTCATCGCGTCTCGTTTGTTGTTGAGAGACTATGGATCACAATCCTTTAGACTTATCTGTATGGGAAGTCCTTACTGCAAAAATTTGCAATTATGGATGAAGTCATCAACTCAATTTTAGACGATGGCAGTCATTGAGTATCTCAGATACCCTTTTTGTTTATATAAATTTCGTTTTAATGTAACAAACATACTTCGTCTGCTTACTTTAGTTATAGTCTGTATTTATATATTAATCTTAAATTCACTTGTAAATCTAAGAAAACGAGTGTATATCTTGTCCAATAATATTTAGAATTTTTGGTAATTCAGTTGTGTCGTTTGACGTTTCAGGTTTTTAGGTTTTATTATAGTTGAGAGGTTGGCGGCTGACGAGTAGAGTTAGTTTTACAGTGGTAATTTGATAACATTCCTTAGGTCATGTCTCTTTGATTCCGGTTTGTATTACAAAATGTATTTAACTTCTACTTAAGATACAATGTAAAATCTGCATGCAAAGATCAAATTACTCATTTATAGGATGTGAGAAACAAATTCTGTATTATTGACGTAATAATGTTTTTTTCAAAATGTATGAAATCGAACATGCTAAAATAAAATGACAAATCGTCAATGGTTAATATGGGTCAGCTATTAAAAGGTTATTAAATATTTACTAGATTAATTTAAAAAAACTGCTTATTACAATACAACTTTAATTTTAATCTGAACTGTTACATTGAATGTGTAGAATAACGCTTGTGAGAACGTTGGATGGATCAAATAATCACTTGTTGATGTTTAAGAATCTGAGCTTTCAAGTTAATGTTCATAGAAAATAATTAGATGTAAATTCTCCAAGGATGTTTATCTCTACTACTAATATATGGGATCGCTATCAGCTGTATATAAAAAAGTGAAACCAAAATCGGTCATTGTAAGGCTCAGATTCACATTTCATACATGTTTATTTTCTACTTCAATAATACAATTTATATAGCTTAATCCTATGTGGTAAAGAGTTTGCTTAAATAGCCCCGTTGCATCGGTTTTCTGCTGGTTTGAACAGTTCGTAATGTTCAATCTAGGATGACACATGCTTTGCCGGACGAGGGGGTTGGGATGGGGCGCAAAGTCTGCATAGAGCGCAGCTGCGGATTAGCGGACGAAATCTGCAATCTTCGGGTTCTTGATGAAGCCGGTGTGTTCGGACGACCAGGGGCGTCTGTGATCATTCTCGGCATCTTGTTTTGAAGGATCTTTATTCTGGTGGTGTGGGTTTTCGCATCGTAGAACCATACTTGCGCTACGTGGGTCATGAACAGGTGAATGATCATCTTGTAGATCAGAAGCTTATTGTCGATCTTGAAGCGGCTGTTGCGGCACAACATCGGATATAATTTTACCAGTAGGCGGTTGGAAGAGGCAAGCTTCTAGGTGATGTAGGATTTCCATAGTAGTTTCTTGTCTAGGACGAGGCCGAGATATTTAGTCTCGTGTACCCGGGGGACGTGGTAGTGAGATATGGACAGTTTAACGTAAACAGCCGTACCGCCTCCGCCACCTGTAGTTCGGTTGGTGAGGACGATGGAGGAATTCTTTAAATACAAGTTTTTTGTTAAGGAGACCGTTGGCGTTCCAAATCGCGTTTGGTTTTATTTGTGGACGTACAACCATTACTGGTTGCGGGAACGGAGGTGGACGATGAACTGTCTGATGAGGACGTTGCGTTTTGCCTGTGGGTGTCTGGCGGTCGTGGTTGGCAAAAGGACCGTGAACTCAACTGGTCTTGTCACCTGGGCAAATGGGACGGTGGGGTTCCCCGCTCTGGCGGGAGCTGAATAGTCAATCCTCACTTTTAATTCATTAGTTAGCTATCCATGTATGTTATAGGTTATATAGGGGTAAATATCCTTGAAATTTTAATTTGTAGAATTCAATAAATAAAAATACGGGTTTCCGTCAATTTTTAATTTCATGTTGTACATTTGTATTTGTCTTTTGTAAAGATTTTGTAGATGATATGGGTAATAGGTATTCCATTTAAAATAGAAAATGGAAACGAATGTAACATTCGTCTGTAATTGTTTTGTTTGCAAACTTCATTTTAAGACTAATTTTTTAGGCACTTTGAAATGTCGCATAAATGAAGCAATTGTATTAAGGTTGTTTAATGGTTATTACAAATTGTGTATTTCAGAGAACAGTTTCATTGCATTTTTCAAGCATTTCATAGTATAACTTCAAATAAATGACATTAAACACATTTTTATTTTTTAAATTCTAGCTGATACCATTGAATTTAAAGTAAAAATACAATTAAAGTTGCTATAGTCTTGGGTATTTTTTGTATAACACACATTGTATAGGACGTAGGGTAACGGGGATTCTACTAGGGCTACAAATTATAGTACGTCACAAAACTTGATATATTACATTTTATACATTATACGTTTTGTGTGAATGGTTTCAGGAATGAAAAAACTCAATGTTGTTATATCTGATTTTCAGGAGGTCATTAGGATTTGACATTGAATTAAATTACGTATAGCATAGGCTACTTATCTTCTGAATGACAAGTAATTTAACTGATGTTTGTTTGTACCAATTTTATTTAAGTGGTGGCTCTAGATTAGCATGTATTAGATCATCAGTTCGATGATGAGATGTCTCCGTTAATCCAGAGATGTTTTTTTTTGTAGTAGATAATGCGACAGGAAACTCTGAATTTCTTTTAGCAGCAACCTGTGACTTGGTAACAAATCTCACTAAACTACTCGTATTGTACGCATGATAACAGATGGCGATACATAATGTTTCTATAAAAATCTGTAGACATATAGAACGTGGGGAACATCTGAAAAAGAGTTTTTGCACTCGTCATTTTTTCACCTTCCTTCCTTGCTTTCAATTACACCAAACCATTTTAATTTATTCTCTTGCCGAACAGTTACTAATATCTTGCGGGATGAGCTCTTCAACCACTTTTTCAATTCACGAAACGCTTTTCTATTGTTCGTTTATATAAAGCAACGATAATGTTAGGTTAAATCAAAACTAACTCACGTAGTGACTATGCTGACTTCAAGACAGTCGATACTAGAGATTCCATCAGTAACACGTCGATCTATTTAGACTATTACGTCCGTTCTTTCGGTGAAATAGATATATAAATCTTGGTCAATATGAGCGCAGCTATCAAACTTTATGTGCAACTATTGTGATAAGGGAACTCTCATTTTGTATTTGAATGAGTCGATGATGGTAGTTTACCGCTCTGGAAAGTTTAATTTCTACTGAGATCATTATATTACTGCTTGTCGACTATTATTTATAGTCTTGTCTTGGATGATCGGCATCTGGTGATGTAGATTTTCGTTGTGTGGGTGACGGTGGACCAAATAGAACTTCAGACCGATCTAAAACTATTATACTACGTTTTTTGCTACAACTTTAGACAATGATTATAAACTTTTTTTTTTTATTATATCTACTTAGGTACGAAATGTTAACCAGTTTTTCTCCTTTTTTTTACGCCCTAAAAATAACCCCATTTGTATATAATTTTTTTTTCATTAAGTAATTTGGATTATGCTTCAAATATTATTGAATCTATTTTGAACAGGTAATATCAGCCAGAAAAGGCGAATTTGAAACCGGATTTGATCGAGGTGGACAAACTCGGGAGCACGCTATGTTGGCCAAAACAGCTGGAGTGAAACACCTCGTAGTTTTAGTTAATAAAATGGACGATCCTACTGTTAATTGGGATGAAGAAAGGTAAGATGAATTTGTAAATACAAGTAATTATTACTATGTAATCTATTGGAGAAGGAGGTTATAACGTTGTTTTATGCTAAATTTGTGTAGTTTAATTTGATTCATAACACATCAGGTGTAACAGTTTTTTTAGTTTTTATTTAGGTAACCTTATTAAAATTTCTTGACATGCGCAGACATGGTTGGTTCAAAGCTAAGTTCACCTAACGTGTCATGATTCAGTCTAACAAAGGTTTGTCAAAAAGATTTAAGTTTCATCGATGTAGGCATAAAGCTAATCGGAACTGTTTTTGACTCGAACTTATTTTTTCTACACATGTCAAAAAGTCGTTAGTTTTAAAACTACCGCAACGTCGAGGTCGATTTAAAAAAAGCTTCATTATTAAAAAAATGTTCACAGAGATAGCAGAAAACATAGCACACGATAAACAGAATCTTCTGGGTGTGTGATGAACGAACTTGTGTATTGTTGACATTTTCGACCATGGCGGCAGTTTTGCCTTTGAGTTTAAGATGACAGTAAAACGATAGTTAGTTTCTTGTTGTTTTTTTTTTAATATTTATTAATGGATCCGTATTGTTTTTAATATTCACACCGTTACAATATTTTAACTTAGTTGTCGGGACTTGTTATCTTGTCATCTTCATTAACAAGATAACCGACGCTTAACTACCACACGTCAAGAAAGAGAGCATGAATATAAAAAAAATAAATAAATAAAATAGGCGCCAGGATTTAACACGTAAAGAGTCACCATTGAATCTTTAGATACGCATTGTGACTTGTTGAAAAGACAAACCAAGACAATCAAACGATTCAAAAAAGTACATTGCTTTTTTGTAATCGTTAATCTGAAAATAGTTTTCTCTTAAGCTTCAAGATGATATGTTCTATCCTTACCACATGTTTACATCAAGGTATTCTCAAATTTATCAGCTGAACTTTATGACCAAACGACATATCTCTGATTTGAAGGCTTAACTGAATACATGTTTGAGTAATAGTTCCACTCTAAAATTCTTGAAAAACCAGTAAATTGTAGGAAACGAACTTTCAGATTATTTAGAAAGTTTTTTATGTTGTTACTCTATTTGAACCGGTCTTAGGTGAGGCTTCTCTTTTATTTGATACATGATTCCTCGAAAATCATAACGAACGATTGTAGTTTTCACTCAGTTCAAAAATAAGTCAGGTAGAACATTTCACTGGAAGGGGACACTTAAGGAATACTAATCTCAATACATTTATATATATTTGTATACTATCATTCTAAAAAAGCTGTCAATTCTCAAGACAGCAAGGTTACCGTACCTACTATAGTTTATTATTATTATTATAGTTATGTGCACCCCGATCTGCTTTTATTTTTACTCTATGGTTTTATTATTTTATTTTTCCAGATACAACGAATGTAAAGATAAGATTCTTCCATATCTCAAGAAATTAGGCTTTAATCCTGCCAAGGACCTTACATTCTTACCGTGTTCGGGATTATCGGGACAAGGTCTTAAAGAACCAGTAGATGATAAACTTTGTCCTTGGTACAAGTAAGTAACTGTTTTTATTTTTCTATTAAGTGGTCGTTTTTAATTTAGCTTGATTATAATACTGTTTAACATAAAATTGTTGTTTCTTTACAGTAGAATCAAACTGTTCTACAACTTTTAGAAACATTTAAAATTTATTTAAAAAATTTGTGGCGCAAAGTCGCTATGAAATATTATGATAATCAAAGCATTGATGCTGGTATTGAAACTTCGGCTAAGAATTATTGGTTTATTTGTTCCAAAATATTTGCAGGTATAAAAAATGTGTATTTTAAAAAATACTCCTACAATATATAATTTGTTAAATTAATAAAGGCGATATGCCTCAACAATATGTCATTTTCAGTTCTTTGTTACCGTTAAATCACGACGTTACCGTAGAATGGCATTGGTTTATTTTGTTACAGTGGAAGTACCGAGTTTTTAAGACGATTGTGTTACCGCAAATACAGTTTCAATTTTGTATTAGGAATTTCTAAGTTACTTGGTACTCAGGGAGGAGATTTATCTATTAACTTATTGGATAACTCGGTTTCTGTCAAGATCTTGGATCATCCTTGTTTGTGACATGTTCAAAATCACGTTATCTAAACCTTGATTATTCGATAAATTAATCTATGCATTTCAAATGACAAAGGTAGAATTAGGACGCACGACTTTGGAAATGTTGCTCAGTTCAGGGTATTGAGAATCAAATAATAGGGAATACGGGATGGGATATATCCAGCTGCTCCCATTGAGATGACGACTGCGAATCGAAAAAGAGGAATAACTTTCAACAGATAATTGGTTAGTACAGTTGGTGGCACTATATAGTACTAAATGTTTAGCCGATATTTGAGCATCAGTAAATTGTTGTTAAGGATTTTCTATGTAACTTTCATTGCGGCGTAAATATTTGTAAAACAAGCGTAAGACATTTGTTCTTATTAATGTTTTACAAAGCTCAGTTCATGAATCAGCAAAATAGGAAAGGGTAATATCTTCCATATAAATGAAAATCTCTGAGAATATTCTTGCTACTTTTTTTTAAAGCTTGTTTTTTACAGAACAATTTTCCAAAAAGTCCTGTCTACATAGAAACGTAAACAACAAATGCTAACCATTTTCCAATATCAACGACATTGACATCGGTGCATAGGCTACTTTTCGAAATGATACAAATTCAAAATTAAAATGCTGATTTGAAATATGGATTTCATTTCTATTTCTTGA
Source organism: Aquatica leii (assembly GCA_035610365.1). Taxonomy (NCBI): domain Eukaryota; kingdom Metazoa; phylum Arthropoda; class Insecta; order Coleoptera; family Lampyridae; genus Aquatica; species Aquatica leii. The sequence continues at coordinate 50,990,769 of CM069437.1, read as the reverse complement.
ATTATCATGCAATTGCAATAAAAAGTAGCGTATGACGCTTGTAGAAATGCCTTTAAAGCATTAGCACGACGCAAAGCGGAGTGCTTTTAAACTCGTCGCAGGTGCTTTAAAGGCTCGCTTTTCGACCTGTATCATAATACTTATATTTTAATAATGGTTTGAATTTCGTGTATGTACATGAGTGCGTGTATATTTTGTGTGTTCAAGCTTTCAGTAGATACGGAATCTATTTTCTTATCAAACACGTACTGGATTCAAAGACTGACTATTTATAAAATAATAACAGAAAGTTATAATTATCAGGATCTCTAGCGATTCGACAAATTTTTAAACTACAATTTTCTTATCGGAAAGGAATACTTTATTTAGTCTGTATTATTGGTATTATTTATGTTTTTAAGTCATTACATCGTGCAGCTAACAATACAAATATTAACATAAATGTAAATTTGGTAAATCCATGACGTTTATTTATCATGAAAGATGTAAATACAAAAGAATTCCAAATGTAACTTGTCAGAAACAATAGATTAACGACCGCCATATTCTTATGTGTGCAAAATAAAGTATGCACTTTCAGTTTTTTGCGCGGGAAACTACTGAGTGTCTCTGTGATGTTATGCATGAGTACGAACAAACTCGCTTAGTGACCGGTATACGCTAACTACTCTTCCAACTGTTATCGTAGATATCGCAGTCGGTCAGTGTATTCCTTTAATTAAGAGGATTCAGTATCACGTGATTTTTGTAATCCTAAATAAACAAGCCCCTTACGTTTCCATTTTGTATTTCCCCTAAGATATTAATCTGACAACATTGCAACAAGCATATGGTTTAGAAACAAACATAACATCAACAATGGTTGTAATAAAAAAACATTGAAAGTATCTGCTATAATTGAGAACAGTTTTTAAGTAGGTGAACCACAGTTTTCAGCGTCAACAAATCAGAAGCGAGTGGATATAATCAGCTAATTTACAGGACGAGCACATTGATCGTGTTTTGACATATCAACTCAGTCCACGTGGAGTTAGTTCAAAAATGCATCTGATTATGAATCCTGTAGTGGGCGATTAATTCGAAATGCTGAGGGCTTGATTTTAAATGTAAACAACAACAATGCGGTAGAAACTTACATCTCATTTTTTGTAAATTTGTAGGTGATTAACGACAATTTTTCTCATTTATTTTTTAATATTTATACATACATTATTAAACCTCTATGTCGTTCAGGACCTAAAATTCGACCTTATTAGGAAATCAACTTTGTTATAAATTTACATTTTTTAAAATATACATAACATTAAAAGAGAAAATTAAAATTAAAAAATAGCTCCTGCATGACATAAATAATGTCATATACTAATCAAGCTTTAATTAAAAACAAAAAATAAAGACAACACTAGAACAATTTTTGCTACAATTTAAAAGAAAAAAATAATGGAAATATTTTCAAATCATGTGAGAAAAATGCTAAAAACTAAATGACCGACGTGTGAGAACCACCTTAATCCTTTTTCTAGGTAAATGTATAGATGATTAACATAAATTCTCTTTTGAGGTAAATGTATGGAATGTTCTTAGCTTCCTAAAATTTTTGCCGAAAATGCATTTTGCTGGTCTTTACTTATTACATTATGTAGTATTTAAACTGGACTACCAAACAGGTATTTAATACCTTCATCGGTAATTAATAAGAAAGCAATTGGCTCTATGTACGTACGTTATGTGCTTCGGTAAAAATATTTATGTTAAAATTTTAAAACTGCATATTATGTAACAATAATAAGTGTTAGTGATTTAAAATCATGTTCACAAAACGAAATAGCATAATCGCCACAAATCAAGCTATTTTTAATGAAATGCAATAGTATACTAGAACTTGACACACACGGATTAAATTGTTACTGAAGATGCTGTGGCAGAACGTTACCAACGAAAGTAATCGTCCAGTCATAACATTATAACAATCACAATTCCAACTATTTCAACGGGTGGTTGCCAGATCGTATTAGTTGAAATTACTTTCTTTATTGTAGGTGGCAGCATTTTATATCATATTATTTAAATTTATCGAAAATCACTTTTACGCAAAAACCAAGATTTTTAATTTTTTTGTCTTTGCTAAATGTGTTTATTTTATAAATTATAAAAAATTACTTTTCAGATTTATGAAGTTTACGGCATTCTGTTGATAATTTTTTACTGCATCTATTAGCCGATAAAAAAAATTTATTTTATTGCATTATAGCAGTCTTCAGTTTGTCACATTTCTCAGATAAAGCGTACATTTTATAAGACAGTATCTATAAATGTAGCATCTACTGGTTATAGAAAGTTATATTTCTTAATTTGAAATAACGCCTCGTAATTGTAATCCTTTATGATAAATTCGTACATTACAAAAATGTTGTTGTTACAGAGGTCCAGCCTTCATTCCTTTTATTGATGAGTTGCCATCTCTCAATCGTAAGACTGATGGACCTTTCATCATGCCTATTGTAGATAAGTATAAAGATATGGGAACAGTAGTTATGGGCAAAGTAGAATCTGGAGAGTGTCGAAAAGGACAAAATTTAATGATCATGCCAAATAGAGTAAGATTAGTTTTGATTTATTAAAGTTGTATTGACGATTGTGTTTTAGACGCCGGTAACGGTAGATCAGCTTTGGTCGGACGATGACGAAGTTAGTTCTGTGGTAGGTGGAGAAAATGTAAAAGTGAAAGTAAAAGGTGTGGAAGAAGAAGATGTTAGTCCAGGATTTGTTTTGTGTGATGCCAATAATCCTATTCGTACTGGACGCGTATTTGATGCGCAAGTTGTTATTTTAGAACATAAATCTATCATATGCGCCGGTTATAGCGCTGTAATGCATATACATTGTGCAGCTGAAGAAGTTACAGTAAAAGTAAGGATGTTAATTTAACGTGAGCACCAGATTCTATTATTATTATTGCAGGCCTTAATTTGCCTAGTAGATAAAAAGACAGGTGAAAAAAGCAAAACTAGGCCGAGGTTTGTGAAACAAGATCAAGTTGCCATTATGAGAATCGAATGTGCCGGTGTTATCTGTTTAGAACAATTTAAACTATTTCCTCAAATGGGACGTTTCACTTTGAGAGATGAAAGTAAGTTGATCCCTTGTAGTTTCGATTAACCGAATTTATTCCTTTCAGATAAAACAATTGCAATTGGTAAAGTTTTAAAAGTCGTGGAATAAATTTTGCTTTAAATAGTTCGAGATTGGATATTAACGAGAAGAAACGAAAAATAGACATTTTACAAATTGATCAAATGAACGCCACACAATAATATTTTATACATTGCGTATATCACTTGTTAATTAAACTCATTCGGTGCTACTCAGTAGAGTAGTGGCATGAGGTTTGTATAGTCGAATTTTTTTTTGGACATTTTATTACGTTATAGGTTTTTTGCATTGTAATTTGTATATTATATATGGAAGGTGTATTGGTTTTCATTGTTTCCAATATTTTTGGATATATTTTTTATTTAGTCGTTTATTTATTACCAATATAAATTATTTATTTGATCTGGAATATGAACTAAATTCTTCTCACGTGTAGGGTTGTCAAATTTTTAAGCCGACTCGACTCAATATTAATGTTCAGGATATGTTATCATATAAATAAACGATGCAGTTATATATTTGTATTTTTACTTTTTGTTTCATTTGCTAATGTGTGTTAATATATAAAAAAATGTTACACATGTCATAAAATTGCCATTTCATAGATTTGTTTTATTTAAACACTTAACTAACATTGATTAAGATTAACAGTCCTTTTTGAATCCTTTCTACAAGTGCTTTTGTGTAAAGAACAAGTTGGATAAAAAAAAATTTTTAATGCCGGGGATTTTTAAAGCGTTGAAGTATATCTATCTGTACTTTATCTTGGAACACGTGCTACTAGGTAGGTATAAAAAAATCGTAAATATGTTGGTTGTTCTGCAGTGGTTTAATGTAAACGAAAACTGTTCTCACGTTAGATTCGTTACTAGTCATTAATGATACTGAAACTAATAGATACTCAAAATGTTAAAACAAATCGTGGAAATTAAGGCAATTTTTATTTAACTTATTTTGGTACTTTGACAGCCCTATAATTGTAAATTGTGTGGTTCGTTTCAAGTTGCAAAAACTACATTGGTGCTTTATTAACTAGGTGGAGGTATTGTTTTAATGAGTAACAGAATCAATTAATCGAATGGTATTTAATCAACGATGCAAAATATACTGAATCCTATTAGAATGTCCAAAGCCTTTGAATTATATCAGCAACATCGATTCGTAAGAGATCTTTAAGTACCTCCACTTATTTAATACAAGAAATAAAACTATCGAAATAGTTTTATTTTCTTGCAATTTTACTTTGTACTGTAAACGGTTAAAAATTATTATTAACATTACTGGATAGTGTTGATCTGTATATAAACTTTACTGAACTTATGAGAGAGAAATGAATTTGTAACTAAAAAAATTGCTTGTATGATTTGTGCAAAAATGTTTTTCTATTGAATTAAGTTTATGTTGTTAGCTTTTTACTTTATACATAATCCAGGAAATGTTGCTACCCATTTTATATATTCAATAAATCGTAAAAACATTCCGTTTGTGTTATTATGGCTTTGAGTTTATCTCTGGTTACCGATTGTTTCAAAATTAATGTTTTTTATTTTTGCAGAGTGATGTAATTATGTCTAGAGCACTTCAATTAATTTTTATATCTACTAAAACATGAATGCATGACATATATGCTAGAATATGTTATGGCATGTTCATAACAAATTTGAAAACCCTTACTGTTCGTTTCTATGAAGCCGTTTGATACAACTCCATCGATGTACTTAAGGCTTCCTTTTAGTTAAAAAAAAAATTTGGTTGAAGTTTTTAACAACGCCTATAAATAGACAACCAACGTTCCTTACAATTTAGATTGCTTTTATCCACTAAGTTTTTATTCACAAAATAGGATTTAAATTATAATTAAATTTTATTCTTTCCCACACACATATCTTTATTTATTATTTTCGACATGTTTTAACCAATTTAATCATCATCAGGCCCCTTAAATTATGAATTCAAAAGTAAATCTAAACCTTAAATATTATATTTACAATTAATAAATAATTCGTTAAAATATATAAGTTGTGTCAAAATGACAATATAAATTAAACAATTTTTTTTTTATAAAAGAGCTAAAAAATAATACCTAATTTAAAAATAAAAATTGCTATTTAAGAAACAGAAAATAATGATCAAAATTGACATGTCGCCGAAAATAATTAATAAATATATGTGTATGGGAAAGGCTAAATTTAATTATATCAATTTCACTTTAGAAATTATTAACACTCATCCCAAGTTGAATCGCCACTTCAGCGGCGTTTATCCCAAATCCGTTCTACAAATAGTCAAAACCGCCGATTGAATTCCATTATACTTATAGAAGATCTTGTAATAGTCAGGCTTTCATAGCATTTATACGAAATGAGTTTATATTGAAACTTTAGCTGTATCTTCTAGCTACGCCACATTTTAAGAAAATGTTTTCCAATATACAGGGTCTCCCATAAAAGTGTAATAACAATATTATACCTTTTTTTAATAAAACACTATACTTTTTGAATATTTAGGTTGATACTAGTGTCCTTTATAATTGCCAAAAATCTTGTTTAATTTGCTTTGGTAGTTTAAAAACAATAAAGACTAAAAAAAGTATTGCAGTCTTGGAAAAAAAAATTAAGAAACAATGTAAAATAAGTTTTTAAACTACGACATTTGGTGGTGAGACATATGACAAAGGGTCTAAAGAAACTGAATCTACGAATGTTTTATTATTTTATACAGGGCGTTCTTAATAAGAATAATCAATAAAATGGATAAAGAAAAATGTACAAGAAAACAAACATAAAGGAGTACAGAGAAAATAGGTGGTGGAATAAGGAATGCAGGGAAGCCAGGAAGGAGATAACAACAGGTAAAAGAAAGTGGAAAATTTGATATTCAGGAATATAAAAGATTGAGATCACAATATAGCAAAGAATGTGGTAAGAGAAAAGAGTTGGAGGAACATATAAAAATGTTAGAAAATGAAGGAGCTTTTTGAATAAGAAAAGAAAAATTGGTAAAAAAGGGGGGATACAAATTGATATGAAAAAATGAAGAGAACATTCCGTAAAGGTCTTAGAGGGGGTGAATTCGAAATAGAAAGGATAACAAAAGGAGGGAGCAGGACGGCTATACAGAAAGAAGAAATAGAAGAAGCATTAAGAAAAATAAAAAAAGGAAAAGCAGAAGGGACGCAAAGTGAACAATGGAAATATACAGGAGGGAGAACGAAAGAAAAAATAGGAAAAAATTTAAATAAGATATGGTCTGGTGAAGGGTTTCTGGATAATTGGAAAAAAGTAATAATATGCCCAGTTTACAAAGGAGGAGACAGAAGAGAGGTAAAAAACTATATAGAGATATAAGTGTGGCAAATGTGGGATATAAGATTTATATGACAATTTTGCAAGAAAGACTGGAAAGAGAAATGAAAGGAAAAAAGATCTTACCAGACTGGCAGACAGGATTTAGAAAAGGCATTAGATAATGTATACATATTGAAACAGAATTAGAAGTGAAGAGAGGGTTTTTGCGTTATTTCTGAATATAAAAGCAGCGTTTGATAATGCAAATAGGAGTAAATTATGGAATATGTTAAGAAAGAAACAGATAGAGGAAGAACTAGTTAGGAATATAGAAGAAATATATAATGAGACAAAGTGTAAAGTAAGAATAGATGGAAAGTTAAGTGCAGTATTTTGGACAAATAAAGAATTAAGGCAGGGTTGCCCACTTAGTCTTGGTTTATTTGCAGTATATTAAGAGTTGATGGGGCAACAGAGTGGAGAAACAGTAATGAAGGGGTTAAAACTGTGGGTTTTGGCGTATGCAGATGACAGTGTTTCAAAAAAAGGGGGGGGGGGGGGAAAAGAAAGTGTAAATGAAGTGACTTATTTAGGTTATCGAATCAGATACGACAATAAAGATGATGCACGTATAAAGTGGTTGGCAACGAAATGTAATAGAAAATAGTAGGTCAGGTGTGGGGTATAGGAGAGAGAGGGTTTGGGAAGCAAGAAGATGGTTGTTTAACAAATTAATAGTGTGTTGATGTACCGGGCGGAAATATGGGGGAGGCGCCAGAGCACATAGTAGAGGAGGAAATGAAGATAGAAAAGATAAAAATACAGGCGGGGAAGAGAGCAATGTATCACGAAGAACAAATGAAAGAAAGAGAAGAATGTAAATTGCTTCAGATGTGCTGGAGAGAGGTAAAGAATGAAAAAATTAAATATGGACAAAAAAAAAGAAAAGGGTACTTATTATGAAAGAGTTGGATATGCGAGAGAAGAGGAAGGGAAAAAAAGATGAGATAATAACAATAAGAAGAGATAAGGATATACAGAGACAAGAAACTAGAACAAGAAGGGGAAATACAATGAGAGATATACAAATATAGTAATAGATAATATTCCAAGGTACATAAAGGGCGAAAAAAGCTTGAGATTAAAAAGAATGGTAGCAAGGTTTAGATGCGGGAATGAAGAGCAAGAGAATAAGTATTGGAAGGAAGATAAAGATAGGAGATGTAGACTATGTGGGGAGGGGTGGGAAAATATAGAGCACATGTTAAAGGAATACAGAGAGCTGAGGAAAGAGGAAGGTTGGAGATTTTGGGAGAAGGAGTGGGATGGATGGAAGAGGTATTAAAAAGTAGGAAAAGATAACATTTAGTGCAGTAGATGTATTTGTATATAGAGAAGTGTTTAGCGGTGGAAGGTTTAGGGTTTTTGTTTGTTTTGTGTAGTAGGTTTCGTTTAAAATACGAATTCTTTGTTAAAATTTTTTTATGAGAACTAAAGGCTATTATTATTAATAAGAATAATAAGGTTTTAAAAACGTTACATTTTAAACTAATTTGTCAGATAAACCAATGACAGAGGTTATATATATAACAAGGACAAAGTGGCGACAAAAAAACTTAGCAACAGACAGTGTATACGTGTTGAGATTCAATCGAAAGAAGCCGGCAACTGGATACTCGTAAGCCAGTAATACCAGTTCAGGGAGGAAATTGAACAACGCATCGAGCTAACAATGAATATTTGCCGAAGCTATAAGGACAAACCTATAATAATAACGGCAGACGCGAACGCCAGATCACCCCTGTGATACAGTGACAGAGAAGGACACACAGACAAGAATCGGATGAAAGAGGAAGAGCGGTAGAAGATATGGTCCAATATCTAGAACTGGAAATAGCCAACAGACCCAATAACCCGCCCTCATTAAGTAATAGAGCTATGCTGGCGCCACCAGCAGCATAGACACAACAGCATATACAACAATAAAGTATACGGCAGGATAAATGAGTGGCAGGTACATGAAAAAAAACATCAAGCGATCACAACATAATAACATTCAACATCTTAAGGGGTGAATAAGTTTCATAAACACATTAGGATCAAGTAACTGCAAGTTTGATAAAGTTAAAGCAAACTAGGAGAGACTAAAAACAGAACTAAGAATGCCAAAAGAAATAATATACCAGAAGAAAACGTTTGTATATATGCCAACAGGGTACAAAGGAATCGAATGGACTGAAAACAAGTATAAATTAAGAACAGCATGAGCAAAACGAAGAAAATGTATGAAAAACCAATTATAGCTCAATAGAGAGGATACTTTTTGGAACAATAGCAAGAAAAGAAAATCAAGTACAAAAAAGAGATAAACAAACATAGAACCAGAGCCTGGAATAAGTTTGTACAGGAAAACCTGTAGAAAAATGCGTAGAGGATGCCATATAAATAGTAACTAATAAGATCCCGATTGTGATACAAACAGTATATTAAAAGAAAATGGCAAGTTTATAACAAACTAAGAAGATTCAGCTGAAACGATCTTGGAGCGCTTAATGCCGGATGATAAAGAAGAAAAAGACACTCCAGAACAACAAGAAATAAGGAAAATCGAGGAACTGGTGTATCTTAAAGACAGAATGACGGAGGAATTTACCATACAAAAAGTCGAAATACTTAAAAACAAACTGAGAAAATCACCAAGAAACCACCAGATAAAATCGGAGATATTAATTATGCTCACGGATAAGATAAAAAGTAATCTAACAAAACTATTCAATGAATGTTTTGAGGCAAGGCAAGAGCGTCCAGAACCTTGAAAAGATCCGGACGTAATTTTACTGGAAAAAAGATGAAAACAAAGACACGTAGAACCCTTGGCTCTTATAGACCTATATGTCTATTAAGCACCAGGGACAAGACCTTAAAAAGACTCATGTGCGAAAGGCTGGAAGAACACCGCAGCAAATACGGAAAGAACTCTAACCCATACGGATTTAGAAAAGGTAAATCAACATAGAATGCAATCAATCATGCAACCCAGACGATAATCAATATGCAACAAAAATACGGAATATTGGTTTTTATTTACATAAAAGACGCCTTTAACAACCTAGATAAATGAAATGCCCAAAAAACATATACAACATAATAAAAAACTACCTCAAGGATCGAACCGTGCAGATGAAGGCACACGAGAAAATATAATAAAGAAATCAATAACAAAAGGATGTCCGCGCAAGAATCCATATGTGGCCCAACCTTTTCGAACATAATAATGGAAAACTTGCTAGACAAATACAAGGTATACCCTGAAGCAAGAAGTGTAATTGCTTTTGCAGATGACCTGGCGGTGCTAAGCGGAGGAAACAGCATAAGGAAAATAACAACAAACACCACAAGAACAATGACAAACATAATTAAATGGCAAAGTTAACAAATTATAAGTGGCAAAAGATAAGAAACATACAGAATGGTCAAAGAAAAATCCAACGATTAAAATACAGAACGTAACTATGAAAAGGAGGAGTAGTGTTACAAGTAGCTAGGCTTAATAATAGATGAAAAACTCAATTTTATGGAACATATATGTAGGGTATAAATAAGTATACCGGCAGCGTGGCCAGTCTAACAGTGGCGCAAATCCAGCACTGCCTGATTTGGCTACTTTTCGCCAAATTGGTTACTATTGAGACCAGCTTGAAGTTCAAAATTTTGAATTGACGCACTGTAAAAAATTTTGGATTTTTCTAACTTTTTGAAAATCTATATTTACTGCTCACTTACTCTTTTTAGATTTTGTTTTAAGAAAATCTTAAGATTTGACCTAAAAAAGACGTTAATACACAGTTGCCATTTGGGGACTTTTTTACGAACTAAACGTTGATGTATACCCCCACTTACGGAGTATTAAACAAAGTTGGCTACTTTTTATTGTGATGTTGGCGCCCGGATCCAAAATAAATCTGGCAGCGCTGGGAACAACGCTAGCGGAATCCAAAGATGCGGAATCAATAGTGGGGGATATACAAGAAAGAAAGTAAATAAATGTTATACACAGAAACAAGCTAAATCATACGGCTAAATCTAGTCAAGCCAAAGCAAAGAATACTACAAACCCAAATAACAATGATGTTGGGACTCACTGGGGAATATAGAACTGCTCCAGTGGATGCAATTCTGGTGCTAGCAGCAATAGATACAAATGGATCTCAAAATAAAAGAAAGAACGGCTAAATACTCGTTAAAGAAAGGAGAAATACAAAGGATACAAAATATCATAGGCATAGAAAGAAATGATAACTAGTAGGAAGATTACAAGAATGGCAAAGAGATGAACTGAAAACCAAGAAGGCAGAAAGGCACACAAACCTTATCCTAGTTATACATACATGATGGGCATAACCACAACTGATGAATGTACATGTGGTAAAGTGGGAACACCAGAACATGTCCTATTAGAATGTGAAGAAAATGAATAATTGACAAAAGAAGATCGCAGAAAATTAAAAGGAAAAGATAACCAACAAAATAACAATAATGGCTATGGAGAAATACGTAGAACGGAAGAAGTACCGATACAAATTGCGGAAATATGTATATAGGGGAATAGGTTAAGAGATAGGAAGAGGGTGTTTAGTTTTGTAAGGTTTGTAAGTAGTAGTTTTAGTTAATGCATGAGCATGTAAAAATAGGTATGGGTGTAGTAACCAAATGTACAAGTAGCTCGAGGAAACAGAAGGATATCCAGTCCCCCGCCGTACATTAAGGGCAAAGTTGTGTGGTGCACGACGGCGCCGAGACGCCTCAAAACTCAAAAGTAAAAAAAAGATAAAGCAATAAACAACATTGTCAAAACAAAATTTATAATGATAAAAAAAAACAGTAAGGAATTGCTAGCTATTACATTTTTTATTTGTCTATTTTTACTCTTTGAGACGAGGGAACCGAATTACGTCTCGAAAATAATATATTTTCCAAATGAGAGTACGCATTTATTCGATCGAATACGTAACATGATAACATGAATTGTGTAAACTCAAACAAATATGATTTTATTCATGTTTGAGCTTGAAATTTGGTTAGCAACGAGCGAACATAAGCGTTTTTTCCTGTCTGAGCTTGCAATGTACGAAACTTTATACAGTTAAGCGCTGCATCGGTGGCGATTTAATTTGTTGCCTGATGCCCGATCGATAATTAACTTAGCGAAGTGAAAAGGTGCATGGGGTAAAAGATATCTGCTTTTAAAGCTTTTTTTTTAGTTTTACAGACTTTATAGTGATGTGTCTTGTGTTGTGAATTAAGATGAGTTCATCTAAAATTTATTTTTAATTTTAGATTTATTAAAACATTAAAAGCAAAAAACTTGCATCTAAAAAATCCTTTTATATTTGATTATATAAACATCATTGTTAATTGAAGTAAATTCAAACAGAATAATTGATAAGCACTAATATTACTATATATAAAAATTTATAAATTTTGAATTAGTATAGAAGAACATTTTTTATTATTTTGTCCTATAGATGATGTGTCGGGTGAAGGCTTTACAAAATTTCTTTTGTTGGCGTTAGAGAAAGAAGGCTTAAATATCAACGATTTGCGGGGTCAGGGTTACGACAATTGGGCAAATATACGTGGTAGGCATAATGGTCTACAAAAAAAATTTGGATTTCAATCCGCGAGCTTTCTTTGTTCCTTGTTGCAGCGTCAATTTTTTTCTTTAGTTCAAGAACTGTTTGTATTTTTTACAGTTTCTACTAAACGCTGGTCAATTCTGAAATCTAATTTATCTAATGCAACAAATTTAACTTTCAAACCTTTGTCGGATACTCGATGGTCTAGTAGAATAGATGCAATAACTCCTTTAAAGTATCAACTTGGGGATGTTTATGATTAGTGCTGGGCGATACGGAATTTTGCGTATCGAATATCGATACCCAATTTGTATCGGAATATCGATACGTATCGAAGTTTCGCTACGTATCAAAATATCATAGATTTTTTGAAATCTAAGATAAAAATATACTTGTAATTTTAGAAAAAAAGTGGTTAATTAAGGGCATTAGAAAGACGAAATGTCGATACGTATCGAAATATCGACACGTATCGAAATATCGATACGTATCGGAATATCGATACGAGCTTGTGGTTTGTATCGGCGTATCGATATATCGATACATGTTTTAGTCGAGAATGTCATCCCCGGATAGCTATAGCTAATGACCGGGAATTCTTGAGCCATCCGGAAAGGAAATTCTCGAAATTTATTGTACTTGGCTCTCTTACAATGAATATCTTATAAAACTATTTAACGTATACAAAGAAAAGTTTATTTACACTCCAAGTTGTTTCCTTTTTCTTAGGATTTCGGCAGCGTGGTTGGTTAATTTGTTTAGTGTCGCGTCGTCTGGTCCCAGGTAGTGTGTTTTACTGTTATAATATAGTTGTAAAATAGACATAGGGGGAGTTTGGATTTTTCTACAAAATAGCATCGCATGGGTGACGTTGTCCTCCTCTCCACATTCTATACATTCCGGTGTTTCAGCCCTAGCGTGTCTAAAAAGGTCGGCTTTGAACGCGCCATGTCCGGTTGTAACATGTATTTTTTCTTTTATATATGTATTTTGTCACACTGCGCGGCAGCTCGTAGGTGACGTGGAGAGCCTTCGGGGGTGGGTTTAATTCTAATTAAGATTGGGCGCCATCTAGTCTTTCCATCTTTCCCGGACTAGAGCAGGGTGTTTCTCGTTGTTTTTATTGAAACAAATATTCCGCTTTATTGATTATTTAATTGCTTTATCACTATAATAATCTCCGGTAGGGACCTAAAAATTATAATTTTCGTACTACGTGCAAATAACTTAAATTAGAGGCGGAATGTAGCTTACCAGTTATGGGAAACTGGAGGAAATATTGAACTTTTCTGCGGAACTCGATTTAATTAGCAAATCTTATAATTTCTGTTCCGCACCTACTTCTTCGAAAATCGAAGCAAGAATCCCTCATTCCAAAATTTCCCACAACCGGATAGCATTGTTAACCTGCGCTTGATTTAAAATGTGAGAGTTGGGTTGCCTAAACTATATATTAAATTAATATTAATTTACTTATATTTAAACAAACTAAATTTATAATCTGAAAAGCTACACGGTTAGGGTTTGTGAAGCGGCCGAGTTGGGTAGAAAGTTGGACCGGACTCTTTCACTCACTGATGGGAATATTCTGTAGGTTAGTCCTCCGGTCTTGGAGTTATCCCATCTATCTTGCCATGCTATTATCATCTTTTCCCAATTTTCTCGCCTCAGTCGCGTAGGTGCGCGCCAGTTGTTAGCGTGCCTAACAGCGGTGAGATCTAGAGGAGGTGTGGCTGAGATTATTTGCAGCGCATGTCTTGAAGCTGTATTGTAGGCTCTTGTTGTCTGCAGGAGGCAGAGGCGTTGCTCCCGGAGTAAATATTCTGAAGTCGTGTAGTTCAATGTTTTCCCCCACACAGGTGCCCCGTAGAGGATCATTGCTTCGAATACTTGCTTGTAGAGCAGTTTCATCGCTACCGGTGAGAATGGCGTTTTTCTTCCCGCGATGTTTACGTATTTATAGAAAGTTTTAACGGCCTCGTCCGCAGTCCATTTTATGTGGTGTTCAAATTTAAGTTTTTCCGCCAGGTGAATTCCTAGGTGTTTCTTTGCGATGACGTATGGGATCCTTTCGTTGTTCATTTTTATTAGTGGCCTTCGTTTTAATCGTCCTTTTAATAGAGTACAGGCACTCTTGCTAGGCGCAATCGAAAGGCGGTTTAGCTTACACCAGTCATGAATCATGTTCAATGCATCCGTTGTTTGTTTCTCAAGAAAAGCACGAGAATTCCCCGACGTTATCAGCCAGATGTCGTCTGCGTAAGCTGCAATTTTAATTCCGTGCGGCATGTCTAATAGTAGTACTGGGTTGATGAGAACGTTCCACAGAAGGGGCCCAAGTACGCTTCCTTGTGGACAACCTTGATTTATTTCTCTCCTGACCGTGGTGTTGCTTATTGTCAGTTGTATTCTTCTATCCGACAGGTAAGACTTGACTAAGTTAAATAGGCGAGTTGGGCATTCTGCCGTTATCAGACGTTGTAGGATTGCCGGCCACCAGGCGAAGTCAAATGCCCCAGCTACGTCCAGGTAGGTGATTAGCACGTATTGATCAGGGGTGTCTGTTACCGTTTGAATGATGTTATGTACTGCATCGACGGTGCCAATTCCTTTCCTAAACCCAAATTGATTTGGTGCCGGGATGGATTTTGTCTCTAAGAACTCGTTCAGTTTGTCAGCCATTGTGTGTTCTAGCATCTTTCCTAATGTAGGAAGTAGGGTAATCGGCCGGTGCTGTTTCGAGAAACTTGCGGTAACGTTGCTTTTAGGGATTAATTTTAGCGTTCCGTGCTTCCAAACATTAGGAAAAATGCCATTTTCGTAGCATAGGTGGAATGTTTCGATCGTTGTTGTTTTAATCGCCGGCCACGCGTGCTTAATGATCTCCCATGTGATGTTATCCGGGCCGGGGGCTTTATGGTTTTTCTGCCTTTTAATTATTGCTTCAATTCCTTTTAACGTGGGGACGGAAGCGTCTGGCGAGTGTGCATTTCTGTATTCGCTTACTTGTTGTATGGTGTCTAGTTCTCGTGCAGTATATGTGGATGAGTCCACTAACGGAAGTAGGTTTGAAATGGTCTTTAGCATGACCCCTGCATGCGTTTCTGTTGGATCGTTTTGAAGTAGCACTACGTTCCTGTTTGGACGTGGCAGCAAGCGGTGAAGGACCTTAAATGGGTCTGAGTTGCCATATGTTTCTACTGTTTGTATTAGATACGATTCTTTTTTAGTCCTAATTAATTTAACATACGAATTGCGTAGTGTTTTATACTGGGACCTGGCTGTGGGTGAAAGTGATCTGGCGCATCTTTCCTGCGCTCTGCGTACCGCTCGTCTTTTAGTTTTTAGTTTCGCATCCCACCATCCTCTTGGTGCCCTTTTTTTTGTCGCTAGTGGTATTGTTTGATTTGCAGCCTCAATGATTATTCGCGTGAAGTTGTTCGCATTCACGTTTGCGTCCGTTGTGGTTCCAAAGAGCCGTAATTTATTGTGCAATGTGCGATTAAACATTTTCCAGTTAGTCTTGGCGGTGTTATATCGGATGTTAGTGATCTTCTCTGCCTCTGTACGACGATTTTGTTTACATGTTAACGTAATCCAAATACAAGCATGGTCGCTAGATGTTTCGTATGGCTTGCACTCCCATGTCGTGGACTCCAGCCCTCTGCAAAATGTCACGTCGATGTTATCGTCATGGCCAAATCCGTCGCGATGTGTAGGCGGCTGTCCTTCAATGTTGAGAACTTCGAGTTTGTGCTGCGTAGCAATAGATGCCAACAGCTCTCCCCTGGTGTCATGGCGGGACGAGTGCCAAATTGGAGAACGCGCATTAAAGTCACCCGCGGCGACAATTGGAATCGGGTGGGGATGTTTCTGCAGTATAGTGTCGAAATGGTGTGCGTGAGTGTCTATAGAATCGCTGTATCTGAAGTAACAGTTAATAAGTAGAACAGGTTGGCCAAAAGGTTGTGTGATGGTCACCGCCGCATGGTCGTTTGAGTATTGGGGGACCCCTAACATCGCGATTTCATTTATTGTATATGTGATGGCAGCTGGTGATGGGCCAATAGCGTACCACGAGTACCCCGGTATGCACCAAGGTCCGGTCTCTGTTATATGCGGTTCTTGCATCATTATAATGTGTGGGCGACGCGTAGTGCATAATAGTAGAATTTCTTCAATTACAGTAATCGACCGACGTGCGTTTATTTGTAATATGATGATTGGACTGGTAGGCGGGATGGACGTTGTAGGCATTGTATTTATTATGTTTTCAGTTGGATCCATAATCTGTTCTGCGTATGGAAGCGTCCAGTGCGCGAGCGTAGGCTGGACATTTTGTGCTAACAGCCGAGTGAGCGTGGTCGTCCAATTTGGCTCTCATACAGTTTGCACATTTGTGGCCATCAACGGCGTCCTTGTTTGGGCAGGCTGTATAAAAATGGGGGCCCGCACATAAAGAACAAGTATCCTGCTTCGCGCTACAGTATTTAGACGGGTGTCCGTAGGATTGACATTTGAAGCATCTGGTAACTTGAATGTGGTCTAAGACTCTACAAGATTCGAAGTTTATGTAAACCCTTCCCTGGTTTAAAAGCCTCTGTCTGATATCTGGAGTGCATTCAGCTATGGCAATATTATTTTTAATTTTTGAAGGGAACGTGTGGACTATTTTAAAGTTTTGATCAAAGGTAGTCATGTCAATTTCGTCTAGGTTTTGTTTATGCACCGCATGGGCAATTCCTGCATTGTCTAGATCGGTAGGGACGTCGAAAATCTTTATTCTTGGTAACCCTCGTCTGGCCGGTTCAGTACGAAGTCCTGCGGATGATAGTCCTGGATGATGTAGTAGGGAGTTTTGAGCGGCCGCAGAAGTTGTAGAGATCATAATGCCTCCAGACCTCCCCAGGTTACGGACCGCAGCTATCTGTATGCCGTTATCAGCAGGCTGTAGTGTGTTCATTGTTTTTTTCCTCGTTTCAGAAGAAGGAGGCGGTTCTTTCCCCGGCGGTAGCTCCGGGAACACCACGATAGAATGTAGCTTCGGAGGGATGTTAGGTGTGACTTGCATGGCTGATGGAACTTTAACGACGTTTGCATAAGAAGTTTTCGTTGTTGTTGAGTCTATTCTATCTGTCACAGCTTTCGCTATTTCGTCTGTGTTGATTGCTGGTATGGACGGGGAACTGCTAATTTTATTTATAACAGCGTCGGCAATGTCGTCTACAACGGTTTGCTGGATTTCGGCTGCTTGGAGTTGTTTGCCCACTTCTACCGCTATTTCAATTTCCATATTACGTACTGATTTAAGTACTTCGTCTACCAGTGCTATTACTGCGTCTCTTTGTGTTACTTTAATTACGCTGGATTTTTGAAGAGAAGTCGCCCATTTTGTAATTTTATCCGCGTTCTCTTTAATGACTGGATGGGTAGCATTAATAATATTTAGAAGACTGTGTGCTGCAGGATTTGTTCTGGGGCTGGTAAGCGTCACTGGTGATGTCGGAGTAGCCATTCTGCTTCGCTTTGAGGCGCGTTTTGGCGTCACTTTTTCTTGTTCTGATGCGGTCACGTTAATATTACTGGTTGTGGGTTGTCTGTGCTGTAACATAGCGGGTGTAGGCGGGGTTCGATGTTGGAGTGCGCCGAGGTCTGTACTGGAGGGCGTCTGACCGGAATGGGCGAGCGCATAGTTCCACCTATTAGCACATTTGTTGTGGACGAATCGGATTCCGGGGCGGTGCCCTGCCGCGTTTGTTTTCTAATGACGTTTATTATGGAATTACCAGGTATTAGTCCTTTCTATACACTACACTCACAAACACGTAGATTGTTTATCGTTATCTTAGCTAACCTATGACCTTAAACTAATATTATATGCAAATTTGTCCACGTTCGTAATTAGATACTAATTAAAGGATAATCACTAAACTAATTTATTTACACGCACAATGTTTTTGTCTATGCACTAGTCTAAATTTTAACGTACTACACTATATTAATTCTTCGTTTTAAAAGCACTTTTACTAGAGCCAACGTACATAACAACCGTTCGCGACGTTTGCATTCATTAATTTATCGATACGTATCGGAATATCGATACGAGCTTGTGGTTTGAATCGGCGTATCGATATATCGATACAACGACCCAGGACTATTTATGATGCTCTGTTTGAAATAAGCGAAGGAAACTTTGAAAATAACGTAAAAACTTTGGCTGCATCGTTGGCCAAAAAATTTCAAAATTTTGAGTTCATTTGCATTCTTATATTGTGGTAATGTTTTAAGTAAAGTTAACATTGTTAGTGAAATTATTCAAAAACTGAACTTTGATGTTGCTCAGTGTTGTAATCATTTAAATAATTTTTTGATAAAGGTTTTAATGATCTATTGATTGATGCTAAAGAAATAGCATCCAGCTTAAACATAGAATTTAAATTTAAAAAACAAAGAGGTCTAAGACCACGAAAAATAAAAAAAAACATTTTGATTATGAATGTGATGATGAACCGATCCACGACGAAACTCGTGTTTTTATGTAATATTTATAAATTTAAAAATTATTCTGAAAACGAACAATTAGAATTATGTCAAACAGTTGAAAATTTATTAAACGACAAAACTCGCAATGAAGGAGGCATAACTGCCGTGGAACTTGTTAAAGAATTGCAATATTTACAAAACTTTCATGAAAAGGTTATTACGTCTCCAGAAGAAACTTTAAATTATATAATTAACAACTTAGTGGATTCTTATTCTAATACGAGCATAATACTTCGTATTTTATTAACAATGCCGGTTTCTGTTGCTACCGCAAAACGATCTTTTTCAAAACTCAAAATAGTAAACAATTATTTAAGATCGACTATGGAGCAAAACCGACTAAGTAATCTTGCTATCATTTCAATAGAAACGTACCAGCTAAAAGAATTAGACACCGAAGATTTAATTAAACACTTTGCAAAAATTAAAGCACGGAAAGCTTAATTTACTTAGCTAAAATATTAAGATACCTAATGCCTGGATATTAACCTTTAAAAGGCGACATGTTGCATTATTAAAATAATGTATTTTGTTATTATTTGTCGGTCAGTTTCGTCCTGTGATATAGAAACGAGTATTTTTAATGTTTTAAATATTTTTTTTATTTCTTGTGCTTTTGTATCATATATTACATTTGAAACTAAAATAGAAAAATTTTGAGTTTTAATACTGTTAGAATATATTTCTGTTTTCTATAAGTTTGTAATTATGTTATGTACCTCAATAAAAAAATACTTGTATGGCTTATGGCTTGTACTTCTAAAATATAAAAATGAAAATAAATTTATAAACATACTTTTTAAAATTATTTTTTAATAGTGGATAATAATACCTAACTTAACCAGTATCTGTACTCACATATAAACGTATGTAATACAAATTTGGGGCGTTATTTTAAATTTGCTCAACAGACATTGTAGTTATAGTAAGTAGCAAAGACCATAGTATAAAATGCATGTGCATGTAATAGTAGTAGTTTTGTATATCAAATAGTAATAAATAAATAAAAAATAATGTGAAATAGAATAAAAACTTATAAGAAATTCAATACATTGTATAAGAATGTAATGCAATGTTAGAATTAGGATTAAAAAAAAAACTGCTATTAATATTGCAGCAAAAAAGACATGTTTGCTAGTATTTTACCTGTTATGTTAAGAGAAGTAAACAGATTTTTTCAAAAACGTATACATTTGTGCACAGTTCAAAATTGAAGACATTTTGTAGTTAAAACTATTATTCTATAGTCGCTTATGTTTAATTATAAATAAATATAAAACTATTTGGATAACATTATTTGTGAAATGAAATTTTAAAAACGGCTGGAAATAACTTATACTACAAAAAAACTTCCTTATAAATTCTACCATTGTTCTACATCGAATGCCCAAATAGTATACATAATGTTCCATTTCAAAAAGTTGAGCAAAATTAGTTGAAACTGTGTTAATCTTATTAAGAACACTATGTAGTACAAAATAGATAAACACTATTAGATTCATAGCATCTCTAAATATTTTGACATAACAAGTCTCATCAAATGCCCTAGTTAAAAAAAATATTTTAGATTGTTTTTTAAATTTTTTTCCAAGACAAACATTTTTTCAGTTTTTTTAGGCAGTTATAAAGGATCAATCAATCTAAATAATTAAAAAAATATGGGTTGTCCCATTAAAAAAATACAACTTTATGCTAACATTTTTTTGGTAACCCTGTATATTGGAAACTATTTTCCTGAAATGTAAGACCCTGTATAAGTTTTTGGTCGCTCAAAATTGACTCAATCTTTCCTTTGAAATATCAACACACACCCTTTGTTTCTCTAAGCTTATACTGCATACCAAGAAAATACTAAAAAAAAGATAATAAATGATAATAATCATTTTGCCTATTCCAAAGGGCAAATTGACCTTAAATATAAATCTGCCACTGGTTAAGTCCTTGATAAAAACTTACCTTTAGCCCACTGACCATAAACTTATTACCTCGAAGCAATAAATAAAATAAATAATATCTATAAAATTATTGTAATTTAACAATATCAAAAAAAACACTACATAAACTGCGAAGCAAACTTAAAAACCTCAACACTTTACATTCAATAGTTATCAGTCTTTAAATAATTGAAGTTAAAAACAAATATATTCTGAAAGAATAAGTTCAAGTTAAAATGAAAACTTTCTGTGTACAACCAACAAGTGAAATGTGTTATTTAAAACCTCTGGAATATAAAACAATAAAGTCATACTAAAAACAGCATATTTTTAGGTTTTTTTATTAATAAATCATTTTTAAATAAAAACTTCTTTCTTGCACAAACATCCTTGTAAATGTTTTGTTTTAATTACGTTTACCAAAAGTGAGATTAATTTTTGGAATACTAAGTTTAGGTTTCTCCGGACTTCTACACCTTAACGTCGGTGAGTAAGATTTCCTTTCCTCCATTTTAGGTCGATCTCTACTACTATAAGGCCTAATTAAGGTACTGTCTTTCCCGTCGTTATGTAGACTCGGAAAACTGCTATTTATTTTTGGTTTAAACGTTGTTTCCGCAGAATTCCGGTTAGAATCGATACTAGATTTTTTAGGTTTGTCAAGGTTGGATTTTGTAGAAAGCGTTATCTTTTTACAAGTATTGGTTTCTATACAGTGCGACCTCTTAAGCGGTTTTGTTTGATTACGAGTTTTTATACGCTTCGAGGTTTTGATTGATTTTTCCAAACATTTTTTAGCAGATACATTTGCTTCACGCTTATCGTTATTTAGTTTAGTACAAGTTTTGAATACGTTTGGCGTAATTGAAACGACATCATGTTTTTCCAAAGATGGTTGTCGACAGCTTATAGGCTTATTTTTTAATTTTAGTGTCGATTGTCCTAAAATTTCAGGTTTATCAGTTTTTTCGAAGCTTGCGACTTCTTTACAACTTACAACTTGCATTAATTCGGGAGACTGTGTCTTATCGATTACTTCACAACTTGTTGTTGAAAGTGGCGTTATTGAAAGGTTTTCTGTAGGTTTTGAGTCAGTCTCATTAGTTTCATTGTTATCAGCGACTGAAACATCTCGAAGAATGTTACTACTGCATTCTTCATTTTTGAGTTCCTTTGACGAGGTAGTCGAAGATAAATTTTCCAGTGACTCTTCTTTTTCTAATCTTAGTTGGCGTTTTAGAGATTTTGTTTCAAGCTCTTCATAATGTTCAGCAAACATTACACGTAGTGCTGGATATAACAGAGGCAAAACTGGAAGCTCGTCCAAACGAATCTTCAAATAAAATACACATGATTAACATTATACTATTATCGAAACTACTAAAAATACAAAATTCTAAGCGGCTTCTATTAAAAAAAAACTTGTGTGATTACCACACGACTTTCCTATAAGGAATGATGAAGGAATGTCTACATATTTATGTTATCATAAAACCAAGTAATATGTACACGTTTATATTGACTTCCTAGCATGCTATGATTTCATTAAGATATAACCGAAATATCGTAAATTCAGGTTATGTTGTCATATCGACTAACCCCTATATTTGTGCGCCTCGATATTGCTTTTCCCTTTAGTAAATCAGTAAAAATTATTATTTTCAACGTATCTTGCTGCGTCGCAGGCAAGACTCGAACCTAGATTATATTTGTGAATTCATTTTAATTTATAAATACAATATCTATTAACTGTTAATGTTAGAAATTTTTTTTATTTAAGTAAATTATCTCTATAAGAAAATGTAAAAACAATTCCAATAATTTACATACGTACAAAATTATATAAGAAAAACAGTTAAAAATGGCGGATGCTAAGGAAAGTTTAAACAATTAAAGTCGGTAAAAAGTTGTCAGGGAGTTTAGACAATTGAAGAAGAAACAAACGGATGTTTTCTGGAGAAAACTTTAGTGAGTTAAAATTTAAAAAATCGTGAAGTTTAGAAATATGAATTATAGTGCAGTGTGAGAAAAGTTTATAAAAACAGTAAACGTTGTCATGGAGATTAGTTAAAGCTTTGATTTAGTTCTGTAGCATCAGAAGTTGAAGAATTTAGAAAAGTGACGTAATATCGAGGAACACTGCAGTAAAGTACAATACATTGTACATAGTAGTTTAGCGATTTTAATCCACTTGATAATAAGGATAATGAAAATATAAGGCAATATGAAGATGAAAGATACTAAAACGAGTATAAAGGACAATGTAAATATTAAATATATATATGAAACAAACATAATAAAAAATTAGCATTTAGAAACATGGAGTGTAACATCATTAACAGGAAAAGATATAAAAGTTTTGAATAAAATGGAAAATTTTGGGTTAATGATACTAGGTTTAAGTGAAACAACAATAACAGAAGCGGGAAACAAAAATCTTGGAAACAACTATAAAATATATTATTCAGGAGTAGAAATGGGCAACAGACTATGATTCGTTTTAAATTAGCATTAGCGCAAGGAACGCCTACTTCCCAGATTCCACCGAAATTTGGCGCTCTTAGAGATATGAAGTGCCATTTGGTCGATTCCAACGTTAATAATTCAACTCTCTCTCTCGTGAGGTAGTTTAGATTTTGCATTATTAAACATATTACGTAACATAACATCTGCTTCGAAAAAGTTAGTGTCATTATAAATTATAAAGATTGTGACACGCACCTCTACATGAAACAAATCGCCTAAATGCAGCAATAAAACCTTTAGCAGTTAAATCAGTCACGGCTTCTAAGTGAATCGCACGAGTCGCCAGCAAACAAACACATAAGATTTTGTTCCTCTTCCTGGCGAAAACCTTATCTTAATGGGATCTGCGTAGTCCACTCCTGAATTCTTGAATGGTCTGCTTGGTTTCAGTCGAGCCTCTGGTAATTAACCCATTGTAATTGGGTAGTTGCTGCTTTAAAGTATTTTAAACGAATTGCACATTTCCAACCATATCTTATGCTCTTAATAATCAAAATCTTCTCAAAAAATTCATCATGACTTGAGGTCCGCCATGGAGTGTCTTTAGATGAGCATTGGCAACTATTAACTGGCTAAGGTGATACTTAGCGGCATAATAATTGGAAGTTTTTGATCACATTCGCTTGATTGATACGCCCTCCTACTCTTAAAATGCCATCTTGCTTAGGTATGTCCATTACTTCTGATAACTCATTAATAAGTTTTGCAGCCAACACTGCCCCCACACAGTTCTAAGCTAGGAATTGAAATTTCATTTTCTATTGACGCAACTTTAGTCTTAGCAGTGACTAACTTTACGTGTATTTGTTTATTCTAGTCCACGACTCTTAAGGCAGCTGCATGCGTTACATTTGACGCGTTTGCGAACGCGTGTAATTCAAGTTTTGATTCTTTAGTTGAGCAAACCTACCATGAAATTACAATATTTGAAATGTGTTTTAACTCGTTTCTAAATTTTAACCACTTAGTTATTAAGTCTTTTGGTAATTCGTTATCCCAATCCAGACTTGCTTTCCACAATTTTTCAATAAAATTTTCACAGTAATCACTACGGGCGCAATCCATCCGATAGGATAATACAGTCTAGCAATGTCTGAAAGAACTTTATGTTTTGTAATAGGTTGTTCAGGTTCAGGTAAGTTTCCTCTATACTCGAAATTATCCATAATTCGATTCCAATAAATACCTAGTACCTTCATCGTATTGTCAACCTTAATTGTTATTGATTGTGGTGTATTTAACTTGTCCTTTTCAATATGATCAAAAAAATATTGGTTGTTGCTACTCCACTTTCGTAATTGAAATCCACCAGAATTAATTGATTTACTCATTGTCGAATAAATATGTAAGGTTTCTTTTTTTGTCTAACAACCTGTCATTAACTTATCATCGACGTAATAATCCCATTTAGTAATCTGTGCTGCTAAAGAATATTTATAGCTTTCTAGTTGTCCTAATGTTTGTAAAGTTTTCAAAGCAAGATAAGCTGCACAAGCAGTTCCAAACGTTAAAGTTAATAATTTGTAATTATTCTCAATAAAATTCTTTGATAATTAGCGTCGTTTCCGTGTACATTTTTGGATTTTTAAATTTCTTAAGTAATTCCTAATAAAATGTTTATACCATTCCCTATACCTAAACTTAATAGCGTTCGAGTTATTAATTTTTTTCGTAAACATTTGACAGTTGTGTCTTCAACAAAAATAGCGTATAACTTCTTTACTAACATTAGAATGTCTTCCGGGTTTGGGCCGTGTCATAGTTGCAACCGAAGCTGCCAACGTTTCGCCCACTTTCGTAAGGGGCTTTATCAGGGCGTGAGATAAATCGCAAAACTCAAACAAGCAATCGAAATCTTACTAAGAACTTCTCAAAAGTTAGGTTATCCACTTGTAAAACAAGCCATAACCTAAACTATGAAAAGGTGAGAAAGAAAACGATAACCTGAAAAAGCAAACGAAAATCTAACAAAGAACCACTACCGAGTTAAGTAATCAACTTGTGAACCAAGCCAGATTCTAAACTCCGTAGAAGTGACTTAAGAAGAAATAGTCTCCGTATTTAAAGGAAAAGGATCGTCACGGATGATTGGGTTACGGTTGCTAGGGAGCGAGTTTTTGATAAATGACTAATAACCGGGAACCAAAGAGGGGATAGTTCGAAACCATGATCGCGATTGAAGTTATTGGGGTGTTTGATAATTTCTATGCTTTCTCGCAATTTCCTGTTGAAAAAGAATGGAGATTTGGCAATCAACGAAACATTATCAAAATCTATCTTGTGACCTGTAGTAAAATGATGTTCAGCGACCGCAGACTTGGAAGTATACCTTTTCCTTATACAACGATAATGTTCTGAAATGCGAGTAATGACGGAACGACCGGTTTCACCAATGTAGACTAAACCACAAGAACAAGGAATTTGGTATACACCTTGAGATGAAAGTGTAGGGAATTTGTCTTTGGGAGAAGGAAGAATCTGAGAGATTTTGCCTGTCGAGTTGAATATGGGTTTAATACCATTCTTACGAAGGTTCCCGGTTATTAGTCATTTATCAAAAACACGCCCCCTAGCAACCGTAACCCAATCATCCGTGACGATCCTTTTCCTTTAAATACGGAGACTATTTCTTCTTAAGTCACTTCTACGGAGTTTAGAATCTGGCTTGGTTCACAAGTTGATTACTTAACTCGGTAGTGGTTCTTTGTTAGATTTTCGTTTGCTTTTTCAGGTTATCGTTTTCTTTCTCACCTTTTCATAGTTTAGGTTATGGCTTGTTTTACAAGTGGATAACCTAACTTTTGAGAAGTTCTTAGTAAGATTTCGATTGCTTGTTTGAGTTTTGCGATTTATCTCACGCCCTGATGAAGCCCCTTACGAAAGTGGGCGAAACGTTGGCAGCTTCGGTTGCAACTATGACACGGCCCAAACCCGGAAGACATTCTAATGTTAGTATAGATTCCGGCCGTGGAAGCCTTCGCTATTACTATAACTTCTTTGTTTTCAGCTTTATTGGTATGCGGTTTGGATTTTTGAAATTTTTAAACATTATTTTAATGATACCGTGTCAAACTTTGACATATTTCTAACCTATTACTTAATAAAAACTACCATGAATTTGGCAAACTTCCAACGTTAATAACTTTCTTATTTTTAATAGAACGCTATGTATGTTTTTGCATAATTAAATTTGTTTTTAAATTACCTTTTGATTGGTATAACCATTCCCTACACCTTTAGTTAATGATTTCGGTAATATTTATAACATTTACATAATTACACAACATTTTGTACGAAAGTAAACATTTCACTACATTTCTATGCATCGAAGTAGGCCAAGCTGAGACAAAACAACTGTCAAAATGGAAGTACCTAAATGTTAATGTTTGATTTGTATACATTTAGAAAAGTGATTCTCTACAGTCGATAATGAACTTCGAAAAATACGAACTAGTCGATACGATTTTTATATTAGGGGAGACTGATAGAAACTGTTTATTGGCAGCTAGAATTTACGCGTTATCCCAACAAAAGACATCCGGAAGAGAAAAGTGTTAGGAACGTACTCAATAGATTTATTAAAACAGGAAGTGTGATTTACAAAAAACACAAAAAGAATCAAACCTATCAGTAACAAGGAAAACCAATTTTCAGTGCTATTAACAGACATAAGTGAAGCAACCGGCATAAGCGAGAGGTTAGTACAATGCATTCTGAAGAAAAATCTGTATCATGCATATCATATTCAGTTACATCAAAAACTGAGTAATGCTGATTTTAATTTCGTTCCGAATTTTATACATGGGCAAGATTGAAAAAACAGGAAAATCCTGCGATAAGACGACACTCTATTAGCTAATCTACCTCAACATACAAGAAACAGTATGTGGTTTCAACAAGACCGGGCACCTGCGCATTTTTCGAGAGACGTGAAGGTATTTCTTGATTAAATTTTTCCCAACCAATGGATTGCTAGGAATGGACCCACCAGATGACCTGCTAAATCTCCAGATCTAACAAATGAGTTTTTCTTATGGGGATACATAAAAGGCGTTGTTTATAAGAAACCACCCATGAATATGCAGCAACGAATTGTGGACGCTTTTGCAAGTATTTCAAGTGAAATGTTAGCAAGAGTGGAAATGTCTTTTCAGCGGAGAATTAATTTGTGCTTAAATGAAAATGAAAAAAAAATTGAAAATTTACTTTAGTATCGTTTCTCGTTTGTTTTAATAATGTTATCTTTCATGGTGTTGGAATAAAAGAATTAATCGTATTACAGAAGTATTAGCTGTTTTTGTTCATCTCACATTGACTCTTACATTTTGACAGTTGTTTTGTCTCAGCTTGGCCTACTTCGGTGCATAGAAATGTTTACTTTTGTACAAAATTTTTTGTAATTATGTAAATGTGTTAAATATCTTTGAAATTATTAACTTTAGGTATAGGGAATGGTTATATCAATCAAAAGGTAAGTTAAAAACAAATTTAATTATGCAAAAACATGCATAGTGTTCCATTGAAAATAAGAAAGTTATTAACGTTCGAAGTTTGCCAAATTCATGCTAGTTTTTATCTAGTAATAGGTAATAAATATGGTTAAGTTTGACACGGAATCATTAAAGCAATGTTTAAAAATTCCTAAAATCCAAACCGCATACGAATAGAGCTAAAAACAAAGAAGTTATAGCCTATTTTTAGTGCTGGGCGATACGGAATTTTGTGTATCGAATATCGATACGCAATTTGTATCGATACGTATCGATATATCGAAATATCGTTCGTATCGGAATATCGATACGTATCGAAATATCGATACGTATCGGAGTATCGATACGTATCGACATGTATCGGTAATCGGTATACCCAATACGTACCTAAATAATGTATCTGTGTAGTAGTATGGTTTTGATTTCTGTTTTTTTTTATAATAACCTTTACCAATTACCATAACATTTAAGATAAACATGGATTCTTTACGTATCGAAATATCGATACGTATCGAAGTATCGATACGTATCGACATGTATCGGTAATCGGTATACCCAATACGTACCTAAATATCAATGTATCTGTGTAGTAGTATGGTTTTGATTTCTGTTTTTTTTATAATAACCTTTACTAATTACCATAACATTTAAGATAAACATGGATTCTTTACGTATCGAAATATCGATACGTATCGAAATGTCGATGCATATCGAAATATCGATACGTATCGAATATCGATACGTATCGAAACATCGATACGTATCGAAATATCGACATGTATCGGAATATCGATACGTATCCAAATATCGATACGTATCGAAATATCAATACGTATCGAAATATGGAAACGTATCGGTATATCGATACGTATCGAAATATCGATATTTCGATATATCGATACGAGCTTGTGGTTTGTATCGGCGTATCGATACGTATCGATATATCGATACGACCCAGGACTACCTATTTTTGTTAAAGATAACTGTCAAATGTTTACGAAAAAAATTAAATACTCGAAAACTATTACCAATGCTATTACGTTTAGGTATAGGGAATGGTACAGACATTTTTAAGAATTACTTAAGAAATTTAAAAATTAAAAAAAAATACACGGTGTCCCATTTGAAAAAAAAAATTGAAAATAATTTTACAACAAAGATTTTTAAACCAATAACTTTTTGTACGTATCATTTTTTTTATCTCTCACGGTAAAGGCGCTAGGAAAGCCTGACGCACTGTTGTAAGACCCTGTAGAATGTGTACGCCACCGAATCAAAAAATTTCAGTCCTGTTGAAGTTTAGAGCCTACTAGAAGGTCGTCGTTGAATGATACGTTGTTTAATTGCTTGCTCGAAGCATTAAATACAATGTCTACTAATTCCATATAATTAGCATAGTGTACTTTTCTAAAACCTTGTTGTATCCATTAAAAAGCACAGAATTTTTACTCAGTCTTCTCTATGACGCAAATACTTTTCGTGTAACAATGTCATGTGATGTACCATACTGGCATTGTGAGTCAACTGTTCAAAAAGGTAATCTCACTATAAATCTTCCGTCTTGACGTCTTATTATAGTCTTTATAAAACTGTTCACAAAGTTGCTTTTCTCTCGTTAAATACTGTTAGGCTCGTCCTCTCCCAAATTTTCTTTAGTAATATTTGAACTTGAAATGTTTTATTGTACTGACTGACACCTTGCCAGACAAAATCCATCCAAATAAAGTATTTTGTGCTATTAAATAAATAAAAATTCAATCGTAATGCAAGTTTTTTTTCAAGTCATTTTACTGATTTTGAATGATGAACAAAAATGAAATTGTCATTTCACTTATTCCAAATAATCTACCTAATTAACCACATTCATTACTAAATAAACTCGAGAAGCACTTATTGCAATTAATTTGCCAAAAATTCCCAAATAACTGTAAAAAGAAAATCTACGAAAAACTGACTACAGATAAAACGTTTTATGTTTAAATAACCGAAAAACAACGAAAAAGCAATAATAAGGAAAACTAAAAAAATTACCTGCATGTTGTCAAAAGCAATTCCAACATTGTCAGTAAAATTATCATTGAATTTGGGTAACTTTGCGTATCTTTGACTAAAATGTGTCAATAGTATGTGTTTTGCGTTCATATTTCTGCCGACTTCTATAGCTTGACTGGTTGTAGAATGCATTTTTAAAACCGCTTCATCTTCCAACTCATCTTCCATGGTAGCTTCATGAATTAATAAATCACATCTGTTACCTAAAAATCATTAAATATTAATAACTGTGCAACTGCCATTTTGAGTTATGTGTACCCAAATTAATTAAGTTTTCCGATGGCATAGTATCGCCGGAATAACAAATTTTATGACCGTCTTTCGAAGTAAACGCAATGCCAAAAGCATTAGGACAATGCCTAACATGCGTAGTACTAATATCTGTCATACCCAAATAATAATGCAATCGTGTTTTGGTCTCCTCGTACGTCGTTTCATCATCGTACAACTAAAAACCTAATATTAAATTTCGATTGACTATTTAAACACCAATACCAATTCATCGTTTGGAATAAGTTCAAACTCTTGGGCGATATTTTCAAAATAACTATCGTAAAATCTCAACCAAGTCATAATTTGCTTCGGCGCGAGAAGTAGAATTTTCTGAGCCGTAGATTTATTTGTCTCGTTTAGAGCTTTACGCCTCCCTTGGAGTATTCCAATTAATCCGATGTGATGATCGGCGTGCAAATGAGAAATAAATATAGCTTTTAAATTAACAAGCACGCTCTTAGCTTTATCAGTACCATAAAACCTAACTAGCTGCCCGTAAGTACCTTCACCACAATCAAGAAGAATATTAGTATTTTCACTGAAACAATGAATTTATTTAAAAATTTAAACAAAAATGTATGTACCTTAGTTTATATAAAATTCCACTAGTATTCCTCGTTTTATTAGGTATACAAGAACCAGTTCCAAGAAACAAAAAGCTGGGATAAACTCGAATTTGCATATCCTTCTTCTGTTTAAGTAACTCTCGTAATTTAAATAGCTCATTAACAAAACCTGATTCGAACATAGTTTCTTCTACGTATTTGGTTGGTTTTATTAACAGCTCATTAGATCTGACAAGAATTTTTAATACTTTCTCATTACAAACCATAATAATTTACGTACCTATCTATACCTTTCTTTGGTCTCAGATGAAAATTGCAGAACGTATTCACTTTAGACAACTCATTGGAAAGATTTGAAGTTGTACTAATACTCTCTGGTATAGTGCAACTCACTGTATCTTCGTCCATTTTTGACTTTTTATGCGTCAAGTTAGTCAACTTCTAACAAAAAAATAATTTAAAATGATTTTAGATTTTCATTAAAATAAGTTTTATAAAGCGATTGTAATAGTAATGAATAAAATAGTTCATAGTAATTGCGATAAGTGTTTCCGTTCTTAATCGTCTTCTGCTGCAGTAGTCCTAACTAAAAAAATACGTTTTGCGTACAAAATAGGCTGCGCACATATCGTTTCCCATAGTACGCTACATCGTGTTTTAAGGAATTATTCTTTGTGTCCTTGTCATGTTGAACGAGTCCAACAGTTAACCGACGTTGATGTTGAACCGCGACTTGAGTTTTGCCTAATTTTCGTACCAAAATCAAGAAAGACTTACATGCGACTTGCACTTTTACAAGAAACAAGAAAAAGTTGTCAGGAGAAGCCGAATATAATGGTCGGCAGTAAATCTAATAGTAGATTATTAGTATTAATTTTGCGTGTAGCGTAGTAGTTGTTCCTTTCTGCGAAGCTTTAGATCCACACCTCCACGATGTTAAATGTGAGCAACAAAACGCAGACAACAAGCTCACCGTTCGAGCAATAAGATTCTGTACACAGATAAAATAATAGTGTCATGTACAGTGGAGACAATGATGCTGTCATCATCCCTGATGAATCCTTAGCTGACAGCATCGAAGAGCCCTTTTATACTGACGTCATACGCCTTACAAAACTAATAATTGCCTGTAAAATGACTCTTTCAAAGTAATGATTGACTTAGTCAGCAGACTTCAAGCGACTTTTCGAAAAACCATAACTTCCCGTCGCATATTGCAGTAAACTGCTGACATTGCCAGCGCCTTAGAAGACGTACAAAGATACTTGGAAAATGTTACCGCCAAACTTTCCAGCACCCCTGCTGCTGCTACTCTTTTTTCGTACGCCCAAGCTGCCTGATCTCAAATAGAGGTCACAGTTCCTTCGGGTAAAAAGTCGCCCCTGTTCCTCGTTCGACTGTCGTTATCGTGTCTAAACCGGACTCTCCTTTGAAGACTCCAGACGAAACTAAAACAATTTTGATAACAGTCCTTAACCTGCAAACATATAGCCTACGACTGAATATAGTTACAATAGCCATACACATTTAGTTCTGGTTCAGGGTCCAAGCTCGCTGGTGTGGCTGCACCCTTTGCAATTGACATAGCTGGAACGTTCAACAACGTATGGTGGCCCTCAATAATAGAAGCTCTCGTCGTTAAGAGAGTACCTGCTGGCGCAACGCGCGTCATTCATAGTTGTTTATCAAACAGATAACTTAACTTATTCCTTGTACGTGTCCCGTTTCTGTTTATGCCAAACGACTGGCGAAGGGGTGTCCTCAGAGCTCGGGTTTCGGGCTGACTTTGCAGAATCTGGTTGTAAATGACTTGCTTAGCAATGAACTTCCAGCAGACTGCGACATTTTTGCATACGCGGACGACATCACCGTCAGTGTGTCCGCAATTTCTAGACGAGACTTAGAAGCAAAATCCAACACGTGCCTAGACATAGTTACAAGCTGGGCTGGCAGCGGACAAGACTAATTACATGGTTTTTGGCTACACTTTAAAATGAAATCTCTCACTGCGCGTCAACAACATTCCCGTCCGCAGGGTTTTCGAATTCAAGTACCTCGGACGTTTGCTTGACGACAGATTGGATTTTGTAAAACATTGCGCATTCGTGGTTGACAAGTGCAAGAGCATCTTGTACATGATCTACAAATACTCACGCTTTTGAAATGGAACCTACATAAAAAATCTCTTGCAAACTTCTTTAACTGTGCATTTATACCCATGCTCACCTATGACCTAGACATTTGGTACCACCGACTTGTAGCATCTTGTAGATCACAGCCACAGCGAGATGTCGCTATATATTTTGGTTAGCGAGTTTTAGTTTTCAAACCTGGTCAACCTAGACCTTATTAGGAAGGCAACAGAATCTCTGCTAATAAACCCAGTCAAGCATGAATTACAGCATGACGTTACCAAAAAAGGTAAAACGGAATTAAACAAATTCCACAAGTGCAATCATTGTAAAAAAACCAAAGATCACATGCTGACCTAAAAGAGCCAAAGCAAACATTCCCTCCCATTTAGAAGTAACATCTAAGGTATAAGAAATTAATGGCAGTAGATACATTCAAGACAGTAGCGGAAGAAATATATTGAATTAAAACAAGGATGCCATTGCAACGTGAGGAAATTTCAGTATAAGCACCTATCGCTAACGAGGGAGTGCTGACCACAATTTGATGGCAAAGGTGTGGAATAACGCAGATCGTCATACTTCACGCCAAATAGTTTCTTTATTATTTTTGTTCCTATATACTTTATTATTTCCAGTATGATATTGTCTTTGTTGGGTACTTTATCCAATTTTATCATTTTATTTACTCTTCCATTTCTTCTTCGCTTATAAGTTGAAGTATTCCCATTTTTCCTTTATACTGTGAATTTTTCTTCTTTTAGTTCCACTTTAATTATCGTATACTTTTCATATCTTAATTTAACTCTCATTTGCTTTTCTCCTTCTTTAAACTGTCTTCTCTTCCTAGGTTCTTTCAGTTTCATTTTTAACAATTAGTGATCACTTTCTGTCTCTGTTTTTCTTTTCATGTTTACATCTTTTATACCTTTCCACTTGTTTTAGAAAGTATTCAACCATTGAATACTCATTTCTGCTCTCGCACGTTCTTATGTTATCTGTATTTGTAAGGATTAAGTTGTTTTAAATCACCTCTTCTTCTTTCCCGGATATTTTTCTATCCATTTATCCTTATCTAGGTTGTCTATCTAGTTTTGTAGTTCATTGAAAAGTTTGTATTTTTCTTCTTTTCTCGTTCCTTTTTATTTTAGCTGTTAATAGAGGTTCATTCTTCTTGTACCACATCTCTTAGTCTGTTTGATGCGATTATTAATGCAACTAATTTTTCTCTTTCTTTCTTATTTACTCCAATCCAAAATAACCACTATCCTTTAGCCCTTTTCCTTTCTTCTTTGTGTTTGTAATTGCAAGAGTTTCTATCTTTTGTTGTTCCTCTGCTTTTCCCATACTATTTACACTCCACATCCCTATTTTAATTTCATTTTCTTCTTTTCCGTTTTTACATTCCTTCTAATCTATCAAATCTTTTTACTTTGCTTTCAACTCGTTTGCATTGTCTTTCTTCTTTGCGGTTATCATCCCGTTTTCTTTGCTTGTTCGTTTTTTGGTTATGATTTATATAGTTACCACTCTTCACCCATTCCCGTATCAAAAGCTGTCAATAAAAACAGCTGCCGTTTTAAACATATTTTGGGATGCGTTGACCGGCGTCGGCGTCGGCTTCTATGTATGCCGTCAATGAGAGAATCTGGTCAAATGTTATGGGATTATTTCTATTTAGTTAATTTGGTACGCGACCAGTTTGAATTATAACATAGAAAAAGAGATCGATCAACTTAAGGATTTTTCAGATTTTAATTATTTAATGGCATTAGTAACTTTATGAATCAACAAATTTGAATTTTTTACAAGCACATTTGAGAAATAGTATGCTACGCAAACTCCTTCACAAGGAAAATACGTAGTTGCTTGTTATTTCAAAGATTTAATAATATATAATACTTACTTCTATTTTATATTTCGAACCATGATCACCCAACAGAGGAAAAAAATTATTGTGTAATAAATTTAATTTATATTGTATTCGATGCACGGATTCGCTTCCCATACATGTATTTGAGTCATTCAAATTTAAATGATGAGTACTGGGACTAAACAAACTCATCCATCGTTTATACCTATAAAAATATTTGTATATTCATACAGGTGACATAAAAACAAAAATAATTACTCAGGATGACACATTATATGTTCTGGAGTAAAATGAACGACTAAATAAGCAAATAAATCATCGCTATCAGCGTTTTGTTGATGCTTTTTAAATTCTTCTCTTGACGTAAATGACTCTAAATATTCTTCAGATGGACAATCGACAACTAAAAGTTTATAAATAGTACAATAATATAAATACATTGTAATTAAATACCAAGGAAAACTGGTCCTGGATCATCAGGTTCACAAACATCAGTTGAATGTATAACACTACCAGAAGGCAAAGTTATGGTTTCTCCCATTTTCAGTTTACCAAGCAACGGACCTGTTGGTACTCCGAATTTAACGCATTTATCTAAACTAAGAGCACCAGGTCGTGGTTGAAGTTTACACACATAACACATTACAATTGCTTCATCCTTACTTCTTGTTAGTTGAGTAAGGCGTGTAGTCTCTAAACCGCTTTTGAATAAACGTCTTGATTCTAAAAGTGCCTTATCAAAATAAAAACTAAATGATGTCATGCAGTGAAAGCTCTGTTAGGAAATCGCCTATAAACGACAAAGAAACATACATAGTTTAAGATAAAAAAGTTAATGTTAAAGTGTGTCTACTTAATTTCAATAAGAACGATCTGCCATAAATTTTTCCGGATACAAAAATGTACTTAAAAGATAATAAAAATTCTTTTCTATATGGTAACCTGATTAGTAAGTAATAGTGTTTTTAATTATTTATATTTCCACTTTTAGATCATTAATTTTAACTAAACACTGCAAGTTAAATTGCCACGTTAAAGGATTTTACTAGAGGTTTCACTATTATGAAAAAATATAAATTTAAACTAAAAACTGAAATTCAAACTACGAATGAGAAATTTAAAATAAGGCATGAACAAACTAAAAGTTATAGTAAACAAACAAATACAAGGATGTGGTTAATAGGATTATTAAGGTTACCTGAATAAGGGGGCCATTTTTTTTTATGAATGAAGAAAGGTATCTTACGTTCATGGGCATAATAATCAATGCTGTCTTCAACATCCTTAAGCAATGTCGAATCATACCAAGTTTGATTTTTTTTTCCTATGTTTTTGTTAACAATTTCCTATAAAAAATCATTGATTTTTTATAAAAGTTACAGTCATTAACTCACCGAATTATCTTTAATAACATTATTGGTTTTTGTAATAGGAACATATTGCACTTTCATCACATTATCCTCAAACATCGTTTTTTCATTACATTCTACGACTTCTATATTTAAATCTCTAAGTATAACAAATCTTCTTGTAGCAGTAAAAATTTCGTCCTAAAGTTAATTGTATTCTAACAGTAACTAAAGAAATAAATACTTACTAAACCTTGTGGTCCATGTAAAGTTATTTGTGGCACCCCTACATCTTGAATTGTTAAAGCAGTTCCTGGTAATCCACCAATATTATTCCAAGTACTTTGTGTTACAAAAATATGCTCTAATTTCGCTAGTTTCATTTTATGTTCGTGTGCTAACCTCTGTGTCCCTTCTCCACAATTAAATAAATACCTAAATGATTTTGATAGCAAAACATCAATTAATGTTTAGGGTCATACCTAGATTGATCAGAGAAGACGTACAAGCTACGAGGTGCTCCCATGGCACCCGTACCCAACACCTGTAATGTAATACGTCCTGGCACATACTTAGAAAACTTTTCTTTAATCAGTTTTCGTTGCTTTTGAGCGTCCGGTATATGCTTACGAACTTTTGGCATAGTTTCTAATAAAAATTTTAGGTTAGAATTAATACGTCTATTAGGATTCCAACGATACAACACTAGAAAGTTAAATTGGTCATTACATTTCAAAAGTTTAAACATGAGAAATCCGTAGAAAATGTATTTATCTTTGTAAAGTACTATGAATTTGTAATTTTCAAAAATGTTGTAAAACTATGAGCATGTAGTGCGAAAATCTACTATGAATCTGACAGTTCCAGTTAACTAAAAAACATAACAAATGACAAAATTTACATAGAACTTTATTCATACAATTTCGATAAACTAATATACAAAAAAGTAAACCTCAAATAAAACCAAATACAATAAACTGTTTTTCCACGACCATTACCAAATATTAAAACCACTTTACACAATGTTATTCGGTACAACTTTTTCATGAAACTTTTATGTACGCATGCACACATGAAATTTTTGGTATTGGTTGTATTCATCGACCTAGCAATGTGTGTGTTTGTCTCAAACATGTAGAAAAAGAAGTACATTTGTTTATGTTTACGTTATTACGCACTACTTGTCAATCTATGTATATAACTTCAAATTTTAGAATCGGTTTAGATCGGTTAAATTCAACGAAATATAAAGTTTGTTAAGCAGATATTTTAGTTATTAATTATTATTTTCTAGTTTGCGACGCAACTGCTCAAGTTCCCACTCGTCATCAAACATAGCAGTTCACTGAAGGCATTGGACTTTTGCGAATAATGGCTGCAGTCCGTCGGACATAGTCTTCCGGACAAGGCATCAGCGTTCCGATTACTGTTTCCGGCACGGTGTTCTGTGTCATAGTCATACTTTTGCAGTTTTTCGATCTATCTTGCTACTTGTCCTTCCAGGTTACGGAACTGCAATAACCTTTTTAAAGCGGCGTGGTTTGTCTACTATAAAAATTTTCGTCCATACAAATATTTGTAGAAGTGTTTTATAGACTTGACGACTGCTAACAGCTCCTTCCTAGTCATGCAATAATTATTTTTTAGCCTGTACAAAATTATACGAAAATACGCGATGACTTTTTCTTATCTATCTTGCAACTGCCTATGGCTAGATTGCTTGCGTCGATATCCAAAATTAATTTTCCCTTTTCTCTTTGATAACTTGAAATCGGAGAAGTGACTAAACGCCTGTTTTAGTTGATGGAATGCATTTTCGCAGTATTAATTCCATCTAAATTTTGCTCTTTCTTCGGTCAATATCGTTTAAAGGTTTGGCAATATTGGCATTCCGTCTATAATAAGCAATGTTGTAAATAGATAATTTTTAAATTATATAGATATAGATACATTTTTTTTCTTTCAAAAATTATCTAGTATCAGATAATAGATAAACTATTCAAACTTTATATAGATAACAGAGAATAGATGAAATAATCTAGGTAGTAATAACGATAGATGGAGTTAATTTGAAGAACTACTATGGAATGCGGAAAATTACTGAAGAAAAACATACATATTCTAACTGGAATTTTACGGAACACTGGATTTTTTATAAATATTATTTAAATAATTTAAATAAAAAATTATATATGTACAGATACATATACTTATATATTTTTTGATTGTATCTAGATACATATAAATAGATAAAAAAATATAAATCTAGATTGATTTATCTATATGAATTCATATAGATAATTTACAACACTGATAATAAGTGCACAACCCAAGGAAACTTCGGACTTGATTGATGTCGATTGGTTTTGACTATGCTTCTTGCAGTACTTTCCTATAAAAAAAAGTATAGCAATCGCATTTATAAAAAAAATTTTTATTGCATAATTTTACATTTTAAAGTCTCCTGAAACATTATGGTATTAAGCTTATGTTGTCATATCGACTAACCCCTGTATTTGTGCGCCTCGATGTTGCTTTCCCCTTTAGGAAATCAGTAAAAATTATTATTTTTAACGTATCTTGCTTTCCCTTCAAGACATAAAATTTTTTTCTAAAAAAATCGTCGCAGGCAGGATTCGAACCTAGATTATATTTGTAAATTCATTTTAAATTATAAATAAAATATCTAATAAACTGTTGACGTTAGAAATTTTATTTATTTGAATAAATTCTTAGAAAGAATTATTATCTCTATAAGAAACTGTAAAAATAATTCAAATAATTTACATACGTACAAAATTATATAAGAAAAACTGCTAAAAAGGCCGGATACACCCACTTCCGGTTTTTTTTCAGACCCCTTTTGATAGAACCGAGAAAATATGAAAAGCCAGCTCTATACTAAATTTCAAGTTACTAGGACTTTTGGTTCGAGAGTTATCGTGGGTACATTATTACAGACACAATATTTTAATTGTTAAAAATACATTTTTCTGATTCAAGGGACTTTAAAACGTAAAATTATGCAAAACAAATTTTTTGTAAAAAAATTGCGATCGCTATCCGTTCCTTATAGGAAAGTAAAAACTTTTTAGCTATTGGGATGAAAGACACATTCATCCATCATACGTTATTCTCGAATAGCGGAGGAGAAAACATAAGAACATGATGACCTGTTTGATAAACCAGCGTGTGTTTTTTGTAGTAACCACAAGTTCGTCAGATGATAGTAGAGGCGAAGAAGATTACAGCGTCAACTGTTTTTGTAATATAATATACATAGTTTATTGTCAGCCTAATT
Organism: Aquatica leii; assembly: GCA_035610365.1. Taxonomy (NCBI): domain Eukaryota; kingdom Metazoa; phylum Arthropoda; class Insecta; order Coleoptera; family Lampyridae; genus Aquatica; species Aquatica leii. The sequence continues at coordinate 50,951,654 of CM069437.1, read as the reverse complement.
TAAGCGCTTTACAACTTCCTATTAACGATTTTTATTTTACAATGAGGTTCACCTAACCTTAATCAGAAGTCAGTGTTGGGATGTACCTAGGTAAATGTACCTAGTTACAAGTACCTAGGTAATTTTTGTGTACCTAAGTACCTAGAAAGGTACTTTTTAATTTATGTACCTTTACCTGTACCTAGGTACTTTTTGGAAAGTACCTTTGTACCTAAGTACCTAATAAAATAGGTACTTTTAAGCGCACATGTATTGTACACTTTATATACTTGTTTCGGACTTAATCACATTTGAAATTACTAAAACTTTCCAAAAATAGTACATGATCTACGCAATTTTTCCTTAATGATACTCGAAGGGTACCGTTAATGTGTATAAAACTTCCTTGTTAAAAGTGCAAATGTAGGCAGTGACAGCACACTTAAAGCAAAAAGACAGCCCGTGGATGAATCATTTACAACAATGCAATGGGACTGTTAACATGAGTAGCCAGGGTATCAAACCGAATGCGATAAACTTCGAAACGTAATAATTTGTATAAAATAGATGATTTTTAGAGAAAAGAGTTGTGGAGTTCTAGGAAAAAGCAAACACTTATAACTGATTATATAACACAATGACATTATAATAAAATTTATTACGAATCGTATTTCTGCTTATATAAACAATACGTGCTTAATGACTTATTCTAAAAATGACATATTTGAGTTTGTATTATACTAAATTACATAAATATAGCCGAGACGGGTATAACCAACGGTATAACATAAATGCTGTAAGCACGACCTCAATGAAAATTAAGGTGTCGTGTACGTCGAATAGTAAGTCTTCTCAGATAAGTACAAAATGATCGGTCCCTTAAAGTACTTACTAACCGACGTCAACTGTATCAGTAAACTGCCATGCATTACCCTTCCCGTTCAGTATCTTATAATTTAGTCCCAAAACCTTAAGAAAAACATTTAAGAATAAGTAATCCTATTTTTATTATTAAATAATGCACTTCATACAATAAACAACAATAGCATTGCTCAATAAACTGCAATTACAATAGTTGTATAAATTTTAATATCTTTACTGAGATTCACACCAGCTACTGTGTGTGTCATCAACAGTGATTAATATAGTAGCGTCGTTGCTTCTTTGCGTCGTTGATTGATTTCAGTAATTTCATGCATTTTATAGCTGTAATGATTTCTATCGTTTTTCAATGAGATTGCACAAATAAGAGTTGGTTTACTAAATTTGTATTTTTTATGATCATAAATAAGTACCTAAAAAGTACCTGAAATTCTAAGGTACATTTTTTTTGTACCTGTACCTGTACCTAGGTACGTTTGTCAAATCTGTACCTGCACCTGTACTTAGGTACTTTTAAATAAATGTACCTGTACCTGTACCTAGGTACCAAAAAATGAGTACCTGTCACAACACTGTCAGAAGTACCTACTGAACTTACAAATTGCAATAATAATTGTAAAAAACTGATTGAAATCTTTCGTTTATAACATTTATTAAAAACTAATTCTTTCTTTTTCATTCTTCTAAAATGAATTAACATCTTATTACAATAAAAATATTTTAGCTTAAAATAAATTTTACAAAACATAAAACAATTAAATATGATTTGAATTCGCTACGCACATACTTTTTACTCTAACTGTACCTTATGCCAACAGCAGAATACCAACAGAACAATTCATATAAGAAATACAGTACACGATTATCGTAATGTGAGCCACGATCGTTTTTAGTTTAAAATGTCAACACAAATGTAAAAATGTGTGTATACAACGGTTTTTAGGTTAGGAACAAAAATGAAAAAAATATAAATTATAAAATACATGAAAACTCCCTATATAAATAAATTTGCTCGTTACCTAACACTTAACATAAAAGCCTCGAACACGTCTTATAGACACTTATCGTTCATAAACATGGAAACTGAACAAATTATAACCGAAGGACGAGCTACAATACGAACGTCAGGAAAAGTGTTTTATAACCCTGTTCAAGAGTTTAATCGCGATTTGAGGTATCTATTTCTAATTACATTGTGGTTCATATGTTGTTTTTAGTATTTCAGTAATAAATACGTTTTCGAAGGAACAAAATGTTGCTAATATTGAGGCTGGAGTCAAGTACGATGATGGGATTACTATATTAGAAGCACTTTCGGCAACTGGGTTGAGAAGCGTGCGATATGCCAAGGAAGTATGTGGAGTTAAAAGTATTATTGCAAATGATATATCTCACAAGGCTGTAGATAACATGAAGAGTAATATTAGGGAGAATCAAGTGGAACATTTAGTTACTGCTTCAGAAAATGATGCTATGTGAGTTATAGCTTAATAAGATATTTTAGTATACAATAAACACTTCTTTTAGAATGTTAATGTATGGGCATCGTGCAAGGGAGAAACAATTTGATGTTATTGATTTAGATCCTTATGGATGTCCATCACGGTTTTTAGATTCGGCTGTTCAAGCAATAAAGGATGGGGGACTGTTGCTCATAACTGCAACAGATATGGCTGTATTAGCAGGTAATTCACCAGAAACTTGTTACAGTAAATATGGAGCTATTTCTTTGAGAGCAAAGAATTGCCATGAAATGGTAAGTGAACGTATTCTCCCTTTGTTATTATATGTGACAAATTTTTTAGGCTTTAAGAATTCTACTGCAATGCATAGAATCACATGCAAATAGATATGGAAGGTACATTGAACCAATTCTTTCAATATCGGCAGATTTTTATATAAGAGTATTCGTGAAAGTGTTTTCAGGCGCTCATAAGTGTAAATATAGTACAAGGTATTTACTTACAAGTATTAATTATTTACCGAAATTGTGGTTTTAGCAAGTTGTCGATGGTGTATCATTGTGTTGGGTGTGAAACATTTACATTGCAACCTTTGGGTGTTTTGAAAAAAACTGAGAAGCAAGTGAAGTTTAAATTATCACCAGGTCCTCCAGTTGATAGAAGATGCGAGCACTGTCAGCATACACATGTAGTAAGAGATGATTATTTTATTCAACATAGTGTCAGAATTGACCATTAACAATCATTGCACCATTTTTCCTTGATAGTTGCCAGTGTACAAGTTATTTGATCATTAACCAAATGAATTTCTCTCTATCAGTAACATAGGAACAAAAGAATGTTAATTAACTGTGACATTTTGTTTCATTTGGTTTCACGTTGTCCTGGTCTCAATGTTTGGTGTTCACATTAAATTTTTGAAAGTTTACATTATAGAATATAAATTTTATGATCACTGATATCATACTTTTAGTAACAGATATCTTTTGGGTCATTCTCATCTAGTTCTATTGACTTGATATAAAAACGCCACACGAATCTTTTGCTCGATCTTTTGATACTTATATTGCCTTCATGCATTGGTTGTAATTCTTTGTGAAAAACTTCTTTAGTGCCTGTATTTGAACAAGTTCAGCTTGAAGTTTAGTTTAATCTTTCTTTCCACAGGTAGGTGGACCTATTTGGAGCGCACCTATTCATTCGCCTCAATTCATCAATAAAGTTCTCACAGAAGTGCCACAGCATCTATCAACAGAAAGGAGAATACAGGGTGTGCTAAACGTGATTTACGAAGAATTAGTTGATTGTCCTTTATACTATGTTTTGGATCGTTTAATCGGGGTTCTTCATGTTACATCTCTACCAATGATGGAATTCAGGTGAAAACAACACAGTAAACAGAAATTCTTAATAACGTAAGTGCTTAGGTCTGCTTTATTAAATGCTGGTTACGAAGTATCGTATTCACACGCGCATAGAACTTCAATAAAAACAAATGCGTCACCTCGAGTTATTTGGGATATATTGAGATGTTGGGAGTCGAAACATCCACTATCGGAGAAGCGTCGCTTAGAAAAAGTTCAGGGAACAACATATTGTTGATTAAACCTGAAAAAGATTATTCGTTTTCTTTGAACCCCAATGCTAATCCTCCATCTAGAAGAGAAGGTTACGTTCGATTTCAAGAGAATCCGTTACCTCATTGGGGACCAGGGACGCGAGCGACTGCTATGTAGGTTTTGAATACTTGATGGCGTTGAATTGATTTAAGTGTATTTTATAGGGTTGGGGAAGTTAAAATTCAGAAGAGTAAAAGAAACCAGGGAAAAAGAAAACGAGATGCGCTGGAAGACACAAGTTCTGTAAAAAGTAGTTTGTTGTAATAAAGTCATTGGTTAACTTTTTTTTATTGTTTTGTTCAACTACCTGAAATGAAATAAAGTTTAATGGTTTTAATGGAACTATGAAAAACTATTTTAAATGACAATACTTGACCAAAGTTTTAATACTAATTTATTTTTTACTAACTATTTACAAGTAATTTTAATTACGATTATTATAAATCTAACTTATCTTTTATACAACTAACACTAATAAAATGTATAGCTAACGATATTTAAAAAAAACAGGTTACAAGTAATTTATATATGATTATCATTGGATATTTATAAAGAATGTCCGAGGATAACTTTTATTTTTATTTAAGGGTGCGCTATTTCAACTAAAAACGAGCGTCAAAACGAGTCGCATATTACATTCAGTATTTCTAAAAAATGATTTTTTTATGAATACATCATTTGATGTAATATGTATCCTAATGTATACAAGTTATATATCTAAAATATATTTAATAATCGTTAAACATCACCAATTTAGTAGAATTATAATTGATAAAATTCTTGATTGACCTAATTAAAAAACAAAGAAAGATAGTGTATGTTTTACCTGTGGTTATACGTATGCGCTAGTGTTAATATACATGTATACATTTTTACTTTACACTTTGGTGAATACAACAAAACTCAATTATCACGAGCTTATGGTGATTGCACAAATAGCAAATTATAACGCACCGTTTAACAAGCGTAATATGTACGTCGAGTCGTGTGGGCATACGACCGACTTCAAAACAAATAATTATATAAAGAAGCAGGGTACTTACATAAGCATATCGGAATATGCGATTAACTAATGACACATCCAACACAAATCTTTTAAATTTTTGCAAATTAAACTGATACATATATACACAGTTACCACAAATAAATTGCTCAGATTGATTAAAAGCAAAGTGCACTAAGCTTCCCGAAGTCAATTAAGGTGTCTCAACAGATATGTGCTCTCCAATTCGTCGTATGCTGTTTATAGTAACGAAAATCTAAACGGTGGTTTTAATGTTCCCATCTAACATAGTGTTAGCGATGGAGTGGGGAGAAATGTGACGGCAGTGGAGTCCGGGTAGCGATAGAGGGAAGTCGTGGGTACTGCGAACTTGTGTATGTGTTTTAGAAAAGTAAAATATGAAATACCTAAAATTCCGTTTAATGTAATGCAAATAAAGTATAAAACAGCTTTAAATACGTTTAATTGAAGAACGAGAGTTAACATCAGGGTATCAGAATATGCATCCGGTATAGCTCTTATATGCCGTACATGCTTTTAGTTCGTCAAAGAATTTTCTAAAGTTAGACATGTACAAGTAACCAAAGTTACGATAACACAGAAAAATTAAATCGCACTGTAAAATGAAAATGTATCTTTACCCCAGCGAATTTTTCACAACAGACCAGTGGCGGCTTGTGAGGTCGGGCTTAGGGTGAGCTACATTTTTGAAAAAGCTTGTAGATAACGTGAACGTTTTGAAATATCATCAAAGCATTATGTAGGTAACGAAAAAAATGTTTTAGGGTTAACAAATAAATTCGCTGTTGAGCAATGTAAATGACGTGCAGAAACTTTAATGCTTTATTTTAAAATTGACAATGATGTTTAGTTATCAAAACAAGAAAAAATTACACTCTTATATTATTATTATTATTATTGTAGATATTACAAAGCGCTGTCGACACTAGGTATATCTTATCGATGAGTAAATTGTAAACACACAAGCGTCGTAGACACTTGTGTTTGTAAGTTTCAATGCAATAACGTAACTTTTGATCAGTTAAATATTGCAATTGATTTTTTAGGAAGTTGATACGCCGATTAAATAATCAAAATAGAGTGTAATGTTGGTCGCCTCTTCGTGGTGCACTCTGGATAGCATTTGTTCTGGTTCTCCGCAGTGCAGATGTGAACTAAATGACTGGCACGGGCTTACATTTCACCATGTGGTGTTGTTGGCCTTAAAACGGATAAGTTTCTACCCAATTTCAGGGCTTAAGCGTTAGTTTAGATCGAAACGTACCGTATCCTAACGTGGTAGTAGTCGTGTTGATGTCATTTTTTTATGGGCTCCCTTTTACGGCGGCGTAACGTCCGTGGATTGTGAATTTAATTGTGTACGATCTATACGAGAGGGAGCAGTCTGTCATGTACCCGCTGCCTTTAGAATAATAGTTATTCTACCCAATTCCGAGAGACGGTTATGGACAAGAACTAGAGACACGGCTGGTCAACGTCGTCCGTCTGGACCACGCCGGTAAGTTTCAATTTCGAAACTCGGTTTAATCTTTATACAGAAACTCGGGGCACGGCCTGGGGCTTTGGGATTTAACAGTGCCGGTAAACCGGGACCTAATTCTGAAGAGAGAGGAAAGGCCGAGCCCTAGTATACGAAAGCATGAGGGGGGGGGGGCTAGTCTCTCTAGCGAAGGAAGCGTCTTATGGTAACCTATACTGTCCAATACGCCCGGGGTCTATATGAGTGGTCTTGCGCATTAGACTTATAGAACGGTCAGCAATCTACCCAATTTCAGTATCTCTATCTCTATTATACTAGTGCATTTATGTGACTTGCTTGGTACAAATTTTGCTACAAAAAGAATAGGTAAGAAAAGGAAATGTTTCGTTTAGAGGGGCAAGTCTGGTTAGACTCAGTTAGATGGGCTAGGTAACGGAACGTGCTTTGAGAGCACGCGGTTCAGCAAGGCACCTGCTTTTCGGCTTATCCTCGCTTCTAAGGCATAAACCAAGTAGGTGAGAAAAAGACATAGCAAATTGTGAAGAAACTAAGAGAGGCAGGGTTAGTTAAGTAGCTACGCCGAAAAGAAACTAAAATGGTTATTCAAAATAAAAAATAATGATATAAGTGATTCTAAAATAAATTTTATGCTGTTAATAATTAAAAACTAAATATCTGCTTTGCCGTAGCATGCTTATAAAAAAATAAACTAAAAACCATGCAAATACGTTAGAAAATAAATATCGTTCTATTGTAGGCTCGGGTCTCTCTTTGCGAATGGTCTATATAAATTGACATCAGGCACCAGTTCAACGATGGCCTTCCGATGCCCCGGAGTGTCAGAAACGCCACATGACGGACACGTTCTGGCCAAGGTAAGGATGTCCGGGATAAGAGAATAGGCATTGCGCCCTTTATAGGAAGTGTACCGCAACCGCTGCCATTCACCCAAGATCAAGACTTTTAAGTGACGCTTGGCAACTGAAAAGAACGGAAAATGGTTGTTTGAAACGTGCTGGTCAAGAAATTTGCACAAACCAGCTTTGCGAAAAACTTAACTTTGGTGCAGTAGATTTTCTGCAAAAGGAGATGTAGGAGAGGATGTTTAGAAATAACACAGAGCGTATCTGCGGTGGTGTATTCTGAGGAATAAGGATTGGAGCGAGGCCAGTTTCTGACCACATGGGAGTGTCGCAGTCTATGGTACCAAATGTCTAGGGAATAAGTAAGCATGGGAATGACTGCATTGTCGAAGATATTCGCAAGATGTTTTTTGTGAAGGTTCTATTTCAGACGTGAGTATTTGTAGAACAAGTGCAAGACACTCTTACACTTGTCAACCACGAAAACGCAATGTTTAACAAAACTCAGCTTGTCGTCGAGCAATAGTCCGACTTGTACTTGAATTCGAAGATTGTACGGACAGGAGTATCATGGAGGCGCAGTAAAAGTTCTCGTCTTAGCGTAGAGTCAAAAACAATTATCTACTTAGTCTTGTCTGCAGAAATACTTAGTTTATTCTGCCAGCCTAGCTAGTCACAATATTTAGACACGTGTTAGATTTTGCCTCCAAGTCTCTCTCTATCCGACAAATAGCTACCAGTGACACGCGTAGCGTCAGCAGGTACTCTCTTAACGACGAGAGTTTTGATTATAGAGGGTCACCATACGTAGTTGAACGTTCCAAAAATGTCTATGAAAATAGCTAGTCTGGAAACGTTTGATTGTACAATAGTCATTAATCGACGGATGGCGTCAGTCGTCGTTTTGCCAGGAACAAAGCCATATTGACTAGGATGGAATAAAACGTTTGGCGGACGGTACGAGTTAAGGTTGGCGAGATCCTTCTTTCCGGGCTTGAGAATAGTGATTACTGATTAGCTTACCAGTTTTCCAGCTGGTAAGAAAATAACCAATTTTTATGCAAGAGTTGAACAGGTCAACGATTGTTGATGAAAGAGAATTATTTTTAGGAATTTTGCTAGCCAACGCGTCTAAATCGTAGCTAATGACCACCCAGTCCTATCGGGAATTATTTTGCAAAAGAAATCGGGATCTTATTTAGGCATGATAAGCATTGTCTGTCGAGAGATTGTCGTCGGGAAATAGTATGGAAGCTATTACTTTGATCGTGTCTATTTATGAGATTGTGTATCTGTCGCCGTCTTTAACATTAGAACACGGTTGTATCGACAAGAACTTGAGGGAGGATAACTTGTAAACTAACCCCCAAGGACTCGTCGCCAGACTTTTTTCTACAAAACCTTTTGCTAGGAGCTATACCTTAATGTCTTAACTGCCAGTTTGTATAGGCGAAGGGCTGCTTTATACGAGGCAAGCCATGATGTTTTGCGTCTGCAGGGGCTTTTTGGTGACGTTTTCTTAAACAACGCACAGCTCGCTTTAACTTGTCTAACTTAGGATTCCACCACGGTACACCAGCTCTAGATCTTAGGCGTATGCTATTTTGCCATTTTGGCAAGAGCCGGGGATCATCCGGGTCAACTTATCAATGAAGGCGTTCACAGATTTGGAACCGTGGCACGAAGCACCACGTGAAAGATAAGTAGGAATAGAATTTGCGATAGTTTTATTTAGGCGAATAGGATCAATGCGTTTAAAATCAAAGATTCTTTTAGGGATCGGTACGAGGTTAAGGACTTTGATGGTTATTTCAAACCGTATCAGTCAGTGATCACTTTCTATTACTTTGGAAATGACGCTATTTTTCTGGCTAAACAGGGAGAAGAAAAAAGTTACGTTTATATTCGTTGAACATAAATGGCTAGCGAAAGTGAAAGTTTGATTTGGTTCATTAACAACACAGAGATCACGTTCACCCATGAGGTTCTCCACACATCGTCCTCGGTCGTCGGTCACCGGGTAGTGCCAAAGCGGCGATTTTGAATTGAAGTCACCTGCTATGATAATAGGAGTGCCTGTTAGTTCATCAAGAATTTTATCTAAGTGTTGGAGATGAATACGAACATCCTCACTCGGCGGCCAATAAACGCCGACGATTGCCAAGGAGGTGTTTCCAACCGTAACCATGGTTACCGCATTGCAGTCGTTAGTTAAATGGCTGAGTGTCACCACTCAGACGGGCTTCGAAGTATTGAAAACAGTAGCCGAGTAGTACCGCATAGAGGAGGATGCAGCAATCTTGTTGACGGGTACAGCCGCACCAGCGAGCTTGTCGCAACACGTAAATTGCAAAGATTCACTTGCGCAAACCTCAAAGTTAAGTGAGTGTCCTCAGAGTCTTTAGTCGGTATTAGATATTTTGTTGGCGAGTCTTTTCAGGTACGCTGGGCAGGTGTTAGAGGTCTCCTTATGCTTGACAACGTCTCCTTTGTGGCCAAAGCGAACGCAGTTATCACCTGTCGGATCTCGATCCGAGTTTGAGCATGTTTTCGTTTGTGCTTTTCAGCACAACGACCGCACTGTATGTCGCTTTTACTGTCCGTCGAATGATAGCCAGATTTTTGGCAATTAAAACAACGTGTGACGCGGATATGGTCATTGACTCGGCAAGCATTCCAGGTGACGTAAACTGGACGCGATGCCAAAAGGCATCGTCGAACTTCAGGGTGGACCTCAAGTATCTTGCAATTCGCTCCGTCTCTAGGACCATAGAGAAACTGTACTTTTAAGTGCTCATTGGCAAAATGAAACACTTTGTCCGACACATCGTGAAAGTTTTGCGATATGATCGCCAGTTTCACCTGCTCAGGAGACAGGTTTCTAGGAACGTCTAGGATAGATATACGACGAAATTACTTGCCTTGGGGCTTAATCACAAGACCGGCTTGTTCAAGGATGTTATGTCTGCATTAAAAGAAGCTTCAATGCTGTCGGACAAGGTTTCGTCAAGTAGGATAACATTGTCGTCGTCTTCACGGCGACGCTTAAAGGAGGCCGTTTTAGCTTCCATGGCGGAGGAGGCTGAAAGAGTGAGGGAGGTAGAGCGCGACAGCTCGGCGCTCGTAGAGTGTCGGCTGGAGAATGAACTGTTACCTGATTACCTCTTTTAAACGTTTACAGGAGGTTATTGCCAGAAACGGTTGGGTTTATAGCCTATAAGTCGTTGCCCACCTTTAATCTCGTAGAGGTAAGGATCTAAAGCAGCGTAGAATGGAACAACTTTATCACAAAATAACAACGCTATATTAACAAATTACAAAATTACTGTCGGTCTTAATTATCCGACTTTGCTTTGCTCACAATTAAATTTAAATCAAAGTCTTTTTGCTTTAGCTAAAGGTGAAAGATTTGCTGAGATGCAGATCAAACAAGAGAGACTATAGTGATTATATTTGACGTATCATGTTTTCTTCGCAAAGAAAGACGCTTGTTCTAATCGACAAACAGACCAACTACTTTGAGAATTCCAAAGCAAAAACGATCGAAGTGCAATAGAAAAAGTAATTTATGTTTTTGGTTTAACTGGAAACAAATATTTTTATAAACTAATATTCTGTGTGCTTTGTTTCTACTATATACCTGTAGACTTTGGGCTGCTTAATGTTTTTCAAATCCGTTCCGTTTGTTAGCCGGGATATGCGCTACAAGAGTTTTCCGTAGTTCTGGATACTGAAAAACTTAATAAAGATTCAAACGAAGCAATTTTTGAGAAATAATTTATCTTTATTATTGGTTTTACACTATAAACTTTTGAACTTGAAATCGTGCGTGTCTTGCAATTATTACAGTTATTGATGATGGTTGTAAGCGTTCTTTTTAAAGCTACTTTTAATTTTCTTTTTGCTTGTTTTCATCAACGGTTATTTTTGTTATTTCTTCTTCTTACAGATATAACTGAAATAAAGGTAATTAAACACAAATTAGTTTTGGTTATTGACCTACGTTTCTTAGCATTAGTGTTAAAATTAGCATATACCTTCTATTTGTACTTTTATTACTTTTAAATTATTACTGTTTATGCGTGTTTTGCTCAAGAATAAATAATGTATCTATAACAGTAAATTATATAGTCTTAAACGTCATTGAAACCGGTTGGTCACGGTCATGGTCAGTTCAATAATCTTACCTTGCTGAGAGTGCAAGTCATATTTAAGTATTGTTAACCATGTAATTGAAATATTAAGACATTTACCGCATGCGAAGTCGGTATATGGACTACATTCAATTACTGTTTATTACAATTAGAAAAAGAGAGGGGAAAGGAAGCAACTTAATAATCACGACAGTGCTTCTACAATAACTGTTTGTCAGTGTTCAGTTTAGTGAAAACCTTTGGAATTCAATAGACATTTCTTGCATTCTTTCTTACCTGTGCGTGTGTGTCATCAGTCGAGTCACCTATTTGTGCAATTTTCTTATCACTTATTTATTAATCGGATTAAACGATTAGCGTAAGTATTTTATTCATTACCTAATAAAACTAGACAAAAAACCGCATTTGTTCATCGAATCATTAAAGCATTGTTGATTGTACCTCGAACTTATTATTGAAAATTAAGCAAAAATATTTTGAATCATGTTTCGAAGTAATTAGAAAATAAAATATAATGTAAAATAAATTTAAATGTGTTAATCTTTGACTTCTCTCAAATAAGAAAACTATAGAAAATATGCATATGGAAATAAGTCTAAGTTTTTTAGAATTTGGACTACGTAATTTAATCATAATTTCTGCACAGTTATGATGTCAAGTTCTGCTATTAATTAGGTAAATTTATCGACATCATTGTCTTTTCTTAGTTCATAACATTGAGTGGAACTTGTGCAAATTCTAAATCTTGTAAATTTTTGATTGAAACTTGCTAGCACCAGTTTTATTAAAATTTAGTTAATTCAAAACCACGTTTATTTAATATATTATCTGGATATTTCTCATATGCATAATATTACTAGTAACTAGTAATAAAAAACATGTTTGTGTAATATGAAACATAACAATAAATTTAGATAATCTTGGCGATAATAGAACAATAGTTAAAACAAAAAAGAGTTTAAAAAAAAGATTTTGTAGGAATCAGTCGCTGAATTGACCGTCGTCAAATTGACCAATCGCCAAAATGACCGTGTCGTCACTATCTAAAAGAAGAGATAAAACAAAGCGTGTCGTAATTCACTGAACTCACGTTCAACTCAAAGCCTTTTTAAATATATGTTTCTTCGTTGCTTTAGTCAAAGCAAAGTCATATTTTCAGTTTTTGATAAAAGTGCCATCGTACGTTGCTTCTTACTCTCTCAAAAAATCAAAAGCGTATCCGGTGTAGCACTTGCTATTGTGAATACAATTATTAGTTCATCTTTAATTAACGTAATCAATTCCTAGCTTTTGATTCTAACGTCTTCTGTTTTCTGTAGATTCTTCAAGACTCGTTTAGTAGCTGTTCAGTGAGAAAAATCAAAACACGAGTACTGACTTAAGTAACGCACTACATAGAAATATCTGGTATTCTACAGTCAGTTACATTAATGCTTTTACAAATTATTTATATAGTACACTCGGCAATTTGTTTTCACTTTTCTGCAACGTTGTTGATAGGTCTACTGGAGTTGTTACAGGATTTACCACGATCATAAGAAGCACCGCTTTTTAGTTTTTCAAAGTTTTTGATCTCAAAGTTCTTTATCAGATGCTCCTCAAACTGTTTTGCCTTATTCTTTTCGTTTTTGGATACAGTTAAAATTCTGTTGCAAACTTAAAACTTAATTTATTTGAACTATTTACATGATTACAACTCTAACTAATTTTTCTAATACTGATTAACAACACAATACACTAATAAAATTATAACTAACTAGGTAATAAAAACAAGCTCTTTATAAATTTATAATACTGTAACCGTAGATTTACAACACCGTCCGCGGAGAAAATAATGTAATGAATTTTAAAACTAATTTATTTATAACGAACTATTTACACCTTTATAACTACACGTAACTAATTAAATCTAAGAATAACACACTAATTTATATTGTTGCGTATTTATTATTAAAAACTAATTTATTTAAACGACTAAAAATACGTTTACTTATTCTAGAAATATGTACACTTGTAAATTAACCGAACTAATGAAATCTAATAATATTTAATAAAAACACTTACACTAATTTATGTATAACCGTTGTTAAACACTATCACTAACACGAGATAAGATAACGTCCGCGGGTAGCTTCACACTTGTTTACACTAAAAATCACGTACACGATTATTCTCGGTAGCTTTATCTCACACGCGTGCTAACGACTTATTTATTTCAACTTGATAATCTTCTTAATACTGCATGTATTCACATTCCAGCAATAACTGACCTACGATTTCTCTCTTCGATATTTATACAGATCGGCGAATCCTTCTCGAGTGTTCTCTACTTTTCGCTATATCTTCTAGAAAATGGATAACAGCTTCTAAAATGCTCTTGCATTTGCAAATAATTTCTCGAACGTTTCAATACATTACAATTGATTACAATAATTTGAAAAATACTGTCCGCGGATAACTTCTGTTTATCTAAAACTGATACTTGTTTACGTTAAAGGCACGTACCCTTAAACTCCGTTATATTTATTTCCTACACTCGCGTTGATCACTTATTTATTTAAACGGTCTGCTTAATACTTCCGACTTTGAAAAATTAAGATATTATTCCTTTAACCCGTTTTTATACATACCTACTATCTTCTTGAGAATTTTCTACATCCTTCGGCAAACGCTCTGGCAGTTGACAATAAGTTGGTGAACGTCCTCGAAGTTGACAATAATTTCGCGAACGCTTCAATAATTACAATCACCTTTATTTATCTCTACGACACCCCTAGTAGAGCAAAACGTTTCTAAATCATTTACATTTGTAACATTTTTAATACGCTTAAATGGTATATTAAAACGTTTATAAAACGTTTTCAAATCAATGTCATACTGCTTCAAAAGCGAATCCGAACATTGTTTTTTAGACGGTGCATACAAATCGATTTCAGAAATAATACCAAAATTGACTGAAAAATTATTGTCTAAATCGTGTTTGTAACATTTTCAGTTAGTTTCCACTAAATATTAAACGTTGATGTCTAAAATAATTTACGGAGTTATCTACGTAACGTTGCAGAATAATACACAGTTATCATCTTTTAATGTTTCTAGAAACGATTTACACGTACATTTTTTGAATGATTTGTATTTGTATTTCCAAAGCTATACATATTGTTACGTATCTATTTATTAAAAACTAATTTATTTATAACGACTAAAACTACGTTTACTTATTATAGAAATATGTACACTTTTAAATTAACCGAACTAATAAAATCTAATAATAAAAACACTTACACTACAATTTATGTATACCGTTGTATAACACTTAAGATAAGATAACGTCCTCGGATATCACTCTTGTTTACACTAATTATCACATACACGATTATTCTCGATTTATTTATGTAGACAAACACGTGTTAACGATTTATTTTCACTTGATAATCTTCTTAGCACATTCGCATTCCAGCAATAACTGACCTACGATTTCCATCTTCGGCTTTTATAGACATCAGCGAATTCTTCTCGATCGTTCCTCACTTTTCGCTATATTTTCTAGAAACTAGATAACAGTTCTAGAAGGCTCTTGCATTTGCAAGTAATTTCTCGGACGTTTCACTGCCCCCTTCTTAGGACTGTTCTGTCCCAGAACAGGAGACTGGATGCGACACCGGTAAAGGGATCGTGGCGATAGCGGCAGCTTCCTCCATTTCGGCAACTTCCTTGACCATAAAAGTAACAGTCAATGGACTTTTCCTGACCCAATACTCTCCTCGGTTGGTAACTACAGACCAACACTTGAACGCCTGTTCCTCGGAAGACGACCTCCAACATGTTTCGAACTGTCCTCCAATTCAATTGGTCTAAGCCACAACCAAGCTTGGGTACTGCCAATTTCTTAACATGATGGAACTCCATTTGTCTCTTGAGGCTCCATAATGTTCGCCACAGATCTTTGTATAACGGCTTGACACGTGAGTATTTCTTGGTGACCAGATAGAAAACGAAGCGTCCGTCACCACGTAGTCCTAAAACCTTTCCGACTGCCGGTTGCTGTCTTCGTAATTCATCTAGCTGTCCAAACTTCTTTTTAAACACGACTGCAACCCCTTTGGACATGTCAAGCTCCTCGCTCACGCAATGTGCGATGGCGTAATCTTTGTGTCTGGAACAGGTCTTGTTGTTCCTCGGTGGTAACTCCGAACCTAGCTTTTCCAGAACCTCCGTATAAGTTCATAAACTTTTCGAACTCCATTTCTTCAATTGGATTCCTGGTTCTGCTACTTATTACTCTGGTTCGGACCTGAACTTGCGGATTGTGGTTATCGCCAGCAAACGGGGCTAGACGATCGACGTGGACCACTTTTGGCTTGCCTCTGGGCGGTTTTCGGATGCGGTATATAACGTCGTTAATACGCTGCACGACTTCATAGGGGCCCTCCCATTGCCTTTGCAGCTTCGGCGACAAACCACGTCTCCTTTGAGGGTTATACAACCAAACCATATCGCCAGGTTGAAACCCACCATTTTGCGCCTTGACGTCATATCTTGTTTTCATCCTGTCGCTGGCAATTTGTGTGTTTTTACGAACCTCTTCATGCACTTCGTCTAGCCTCTTTGCCAGCTTGCTGACGTAATCTTCTCCAGCGACTTCTTCTTCCGGTCTTCGTCCAAATTGAAGATCGCATGGTAATCTTATCTCACGACCGAGCATGACACAGGATGGTGTTTGGCCTGTGCTTTCGTGAACGGATGATCGGTACGCCATTAAGAAGAGGTGCAAGTACTGATCCCAGTCTCTTTGATGTTCGGACACTACCTTGGCTAAGTACTTGCCCATTGTTCGATTCATCCGTTCAACCATGCCATCAGACTGAGGATGGAGAGGCGTTGTCCTAGTCTTTTTAATTCCTAACAGTCGGCAAACTTCTTGAAACAGCCCAGACTCAAAATTGCGGCCTTGATCGGAGTGTAATTCCAACGGAACTCCAAACCGGCAGAAAAACTCCTTTACTAATACGTCTGCGACTGTAGCTGCTTCCTGATTGGGTATGGCGTAAGCCTCCGTCCATTTCGTGAAATAATCCATCGCCACCAAGATGTATTTATTTCCCGAATCGGATTCTGGGAACGGCCCTGCGATGTCAATCGCTACTCTTTCCAAAGGGCTTCCTACGTTGTATTGTTTCATGGGTGCTTTGCGCTTTCTCGCTGGACCATTTCCTGAAGCGCAGACTATGCATTTACGGCACCATTTCATGACGTCCTCTTTGCAGTTCATCCAGTAGAATCGTTCTCGCACTTTACCCAACGTCTTCTTAATGCCAAAGTGTCCTCCTGATGTCCCATCGTGGAGATGCTTCAACACTTCGGTCACCCTGCTCTTCGGCACTACCAGCTGTAGTCTGTTTTTTGTAGACCGTTTTCTACTATCAAGGAGTCCCACTGCGCCCAGTACGCTTTGATATTTTTGCCCAAAGCACTCACTTCTTCCCAGGTTGGTCGTCGGCCGCTTTCTTTCCAGTCCAGGAGTAGTCTTATTTCAGGATCGTCTTCTTGTTCGCGACGTAACTGCTCAGGTTCCCACTCATCATCAACCATAGCAGTTCTCCGGAGACATTCGACTTTTTCTTCCAGTCGCGAACAATGGCTGCAGTCCGCCGGACATGGTCTTCTGGACAAGGCATCAGCGTTTCGATGACTGCTTCCGGCACGGTGTTCTGTGTCATAGTCATACTCTTGCAGTCTCTCGATCCATCTTGCCACTTGTCCTTCTGGGTTACGGAACTGCAGAAGCCATTTTAAAGCGGCGTGGTCTGTTCTCAGTAAAAACTTTCGTCCATACAAATACTTGTAGAAATGTTCGATGGACTTAACGACTGCTAACAGCTCCCTCCTAGTGACGCAATAATTCCTTTCTGGCCTGGACAAAACTTTGCTAAAATACGCGATAACCTTTTCTTGTCCATCTTGAATCTGCGAAAGGACCGCGCCTATGGCCAGATTGCTTGCGTCGGTATCCAAAACAAACTTTCCATCTTCTCTTGGATAACTCAAAATCGGCGAAGTGACTAGGGCTTGTTTTAGTTGATTAAAAGAACTTTCGCAGTCTTCATTCCATCTAAATTCTGCTTTTTCTTCAGTTAATTTTGTTAATGGTTTGGCAATATTGGCAAATCCGGGTACAAATCTTCTATAATAAGTGCACAACCCAAGGAAACTTCGGACCTGATGTTTGTCGATTGGTCTTGGCCATGCTTGCACGGCTCGGATTTTGTCTGGGTCAGCCCTCACTCCATCTCTAGATACGACGTGGCCAAGGTATTGGACTTCCTTCTTAAATACGTGGCACTTCTTTGGGCTCAGTTTGAGGTTAGCCCCACGTAATCGCTGGAACACTTCCTTCAAGTTGCTCAAGTGTTCTTCAAAGGACCTTCCAACCACGATCACGTCGTCCAGGTAAACCAAGCACGTCTTCCAAGACAATTTGCGCAAGATGGTCTCCATCAAACGCTCGAACGTTGCAGGAGCGTTACACAGGCCGAAGGGCATTACAGTGAACTGCCACAAACCAGTTCCGATCGTAAAAGCTGTTTTTTCACGATCCTTGGGTTCTAATTCTACCTGCCAGTATCCACTCTTTAAATCTAACGTAGAAAACCACTGGGATCCTGACAGGGTGTCTAGCGTATCGTCAATTCTGGGTAAAGGGTAGCTGTCCTTTTTGGTCACGTCGTTTAGCTGCCTGTAGTCTACGCAAAACCTCGTTGATCCATCCTTCTTCTTCACGAGTACCACTGGGGATGCCCATGGACTACTTGAAGGTTCAATCACGCCTTCTCTCTCCATATCCGTAATTATTTGTTCGGCTTCTTCTCTTTTTGCCAAAGGAAGTCTGCGTGGATGTTGTCGTATCGGTCGAGCGTCTCCGGTATTAATTTTGTGTTTCACCACGTTAGTTCTTCCTTTGGAACCACTCTCCAGCGCGAACACATCTTGGTACTCTTGGATCAACACTTTAACTTTAGCCAGCTGGTCTTGGCTGAGGTTTTGGCATTTGGTGGTAAGAATGTCCAATAGATGTTGTGGACACTTCTTCGGCGGCGTATCTTCGTTCGTATTCACGCATCTCACAATTTGTGATACTGGCGTGCATTGGCCTACCACGGTCTTCTTTTTCAATGTTACAGGATCTGAGTTGATGTTTAAGATCCTTACTGGCATCGTCTTCTTTACTCGTACTAAGGTTCTGGCAACGAGTAGTCCCTTTTCAACTAAACCGCCTTCCATTGGTTCAATCGCGCGTATGTAGCCTTCCCGGAGATTTCCATCCAGGCGTGCCATCACCACACTTTCCGTCCTTGCAGGCAGAATCACGTCTTCACTCAACAAGACTCGCACGGCTGCCTTCTCTGACGAATGAAAAGGAATTTCTTCATTGTCGATCTTCAGGACATCGTTCTTCATATCCAAATGGAACCCATATTTTTTTATCACGTCCATTCCCAGGATAACTTCTTCCGTGATGTCGGCTACCAGTACTTGATGGTCGAGTACTCCATTTCCCAAACCAATGGTTACTTTGACTTGTCCGTGAGTAGGTATTTCGTCGCCCGTCGCTGTTCGAAGTCGTACTGTTACTGGTGATGTCTTCTCGTTTTCCAATAACATGTCAGGACGAATGATGGTCTTCGTCGCTCCCGTGTCAACCAGTAACTGGACGCTTCTCCCATTGATCTTGCCATCGAGATAAATGCTATGCAACTGCTCCCTAGGCGATGCCATTTGAATGGTAATCTCCGGGGCATGGCTCGTTGAGGTCGACTTTCGCCCCATTCGGTCGACCCGTTCTAGTTTTCCGGACGCTCTTCTGGTCTTCTTTTGGGCTTAGTACAACGTCGTCGTACGTGGCCCACTTCCCCGCAGTTCCAGCACGTCACTTCTCTTCCTCGAGCTACTTGTTCTCGAAATACACGTCGCACTATGTCTTCAATGCTTTCTTCTGAGTTCGAGGGTATTTCTGTAGCACAACGGAGCTTATGGCTTCTTCGGTGCGACGCTTGTTTTGCCGCCTCGAACTCCAAAGCATGGGTTAAAGCGTCATCCAACGTCTTCGGTCGTGCTAACCGTAGAGTCTGCTGAGCTTCGTTGTCTCGGAGGCCGTCTACGAAGGTTTGAATAGCCAACTGCTCCAAGAAGGTATCTGGTGCTGTAGGATACGCAAGCCGTGTTAATCTGGCGATGTCAGCCTCAAACTCTTGAAGACTTTCGGCAGCTTTTTGAACCCGACTTTTAATTTGAGCTTGATAGACTTGTTGAAGATGGGCATCTCCATATCTCATTTCTAATCGTGAAATTAAGAGTTCGTAATTTTCTTGCAGGTGGTCCGGAACAGTTTGTAAAATTCCAAGCGCTTCTCCACGTAAGGACACTATTAAAGACGTCGCTTTCTGCTTGTTGCTCCAACCATTAGCTGTAGCTGCGGCTTCAAACTGCTTGTGGTAGGTTGACCATGGAACTTTACCATCAAAATTCGGTGGTACAACTTTGAACTTGTGGGTGTTTTCTTCTCGATGGTCCATTATTAAATCTTCACTCGTGACGCTTCCTTCACCGTGACAATTCATTTGGGTCATTCTTTCTTCAAGCAGTTGTATTCTTTCTCTCAATTTTTTCTCTAGCTTGTCTTCTATGGTTCTTGAATTTTCTTTTAACTTCTCTTCTAATTTGTCTTGTACTTCTTCTATTTTGTCATTCACAGAATCGCAAATTTCTTCTTTTAAATTTAGCATATCTGCTTGGGTTTCCTCTTGCGCAATTCTGATTTGATTTCCTACACTAACTTGTATTTGTTCCTCAATAGTCTTTATTTGATTTTCCATGCTCGCTCGTATTTCTTCTTTTAAACTTCTAGCATTTTCTTCCATTTTTCTGGAATTTTCCGACAGTTTTTCTTCAATTTTCTGTGAAGTTTCGCCCATTTTCTACTATTTTCTTCCATATTTTTATTCATTGATTCTTGACCATTTTTTATCGATTCAAGAAATTCAAATAGTTTTGCATCCATTTTAACTGCTTGCAAACGCGTCACCGGCATAAATTTAAATATAACACCAATATGAAGTTTAAATACACTACTTTTTTTAAAATACAGTTTTTGTATAACACACAATTTTAATAACGATCCACTTGTTAATAATAAACAAGGAATTTAATTAATAACGTGATCACGCACTTGTTAAAAGAAAAAAAGTTTAATAAACCTATTTTATACTTTATAAATAAACACGCGTATCGCGAACAGTAATTTACGCAATCAACTACGGAAGCGATATTAGATAGCTTAATGGTATTTACACTAATAATCGCGAACGGTTTGATACCTCAACACCTGACGCCACTGTTACGTATCTATTTATTAAAAACTAATTTATTTATAACGACTAAAACTACGTTTACTTATTATAGAAATATGTACACTTTTAAATTAACCGAACTAATAAAATCTAATAATAAAAACACTTACACTACAATTTATGTATACCGTTGTATAACACTTAAGATAAGATAACGTCCTCGGATATCACTCTTGTTTACACTAATTATCACATACACGATTATTCTCGATTTATTTATGTAGACAAACACGTGTTAACGATTTATTTTCACTTGATAATCTTCTTAACACATTCGCATTCCAGCAATAACTGACCTACGATTTCCATCTTCGGCTTTTATAGACATCAGCGAATTCTTCTCGATCGTTCCTCACTTTTCGCTATATTTTCTAGAAACTAGATAACAGTTCTAGAAGGCTCTTGCATTTGCAAGTAATTTCTCGGACGTTTCAATATGAAACCGCTAAACTTAATACAAAAAGCTATTAGATAGCTTTGTTTTTTGACGATTCAGTATTAATCCATTGTGACAAAATAGCGAGCCAAACTCGTGGTATGTAACCTTTGCCAAACGTAGAAATAACGAGTCTCACTCGTGATACTCATTATATTTTTTGGTTGTTTATAAAGCAATATATCAAATGACGTTTTTTATTCGTTAAACAAGTCCAATCGGCCGTCAAGATCAAGTTCTAGCAAATTTTCCTATCCTATATTTTGAACGCATAATTGCATTATTTTGAAATTGAACTTTATAATTGTTGCAAACCCCGCCTGTGTAAACGTTCCAAAAACATTTCGAAAAATCGTTTTTTGAACGTATACTTTCCTTATTTTGGATTTAAACTTAATAATCGTTCCAATGCTATTTTAAGAAACAATTTAATAAATTAAATGAACATGAATAAGTAACGACTCTAGTTATCGTTTTTAGAAGTGTGTTAAAACATTTCAAGAATGATTTAGGAAATGATTTATAGAAACATTGCAAAGGGCGGACATTTATCAAATTTGAGACAAGTGTGAAACGATTCTGGTATATTTCTTTATTTCATAAAAATCGTTTTGAAAATGTTGCAGAAATGAATTTTTCTACTAGGGACACGGGTACAAACACCAAATATGCACTTATTTCTTTGCCTAGAATATTCTATTGACTTTTTAAATAGTTTTAAAGTATGAGAATGTTTCAATATCATCTATGTAGATCACCACTATAAATATTTATTGTTGTGCTGAGAGATTATTAAAGTTGTTTAGTACCAAGCTGTTCGTGTATTGTGTTGCAATTATTTCTTAAAACAAACCAAGCCTGGACCAAACTCGGAAAACGTTCTTATCTTAGTATAGACTCCAATTGTGGAAGCCTTTGCTGTTTCATTAACAATTTCTACAAGAAGAATATTTATTGTCAAATTTCCATATCTTCCAAACATCGCCATAAACTCGTCAAATTTTTGTGCACTTGAACTTTTTTTAACCGTTGTCGTGACCACAACATTCCTGCATTCTTCAAAATCAAGTTCCACATTCAGACTAGCTTTTGTAAAAACATTCTACACCGTGCTAGTGTAGCGATGATACGCGAACTGATTAAGCAAACCGGACAAGAGTAGACATTATTTTTACAACAACTCTTTTATTTTCATCTTGAGTTGGCCAACACTATATCACCTACGATTGAAATCTCTTTGGCAACATTCCTTAACAGTAGTTTGAAACTACTCTACGACTAACCACTGAAGTTCATCTCAAAAATCTACTAACGACTTCTTGAAAACGATAGCCAATTTATCTAATTTGACTTTCACTTCAGAAGAGGAATCGATGCTATCTAAGGGTTGAGTTTTGCTATTGCTTATGTGCTGTCGAGTCTTCCATAAGACATCTTCCTCACTACATCTCAGATCCCATTCGTATTCACACTCGCAAAATCCTTGAATCATCTAAAGTTTCTAAATGCAACATTTCTAAGTTGGAAGAGTTAGCGCTGAAAAGTCTTTGTAGGAACTTTTTCCAGCCAATTAAGACAACGCTACTGTCGTTTTGAACCAAACTGATTATGCTGCGAAAATCTATTCAGTTTTGTCATAGGTCAGCCAAATCATCAATTCTTCTAATCTATCTCTAGAAACTAAAACGTGGTCACCTCAAATTATTTAAGTTTCTTGATCATCTAAACAATCAACACCCAGATATCAAATTTACTATGGAAATCTAAACCATAATAGTTCTCTCTCATTTTTTGTCGTTCTTGTGACTTGAAAGCTCGACACACTTCTGGGTCATTTTTAGTATTGCAAACCCACCCATACAATCAGATACTTTCATGCTTCGTCTCATCATCATTATACACAGAAACTTTTTGTTATTGAATCATTGGTTCATCGCGCGTTTTTATTTGCCAACCTGAGAATCTAGAAACTTCAAACATTATTAATCGTTGTCTACATCCTCGTGCTATAGCATGACATTATTCATAAGATTACAAATCAAATAGGGAAACTTCTTTGTAAGAATGGTATTAAATCCATATTCAACTCGACAGGCAAAAGCTTTTAGATTTTTCTTTTTCCTAAAAACAAATTTCCTACGCTTTCATTTCAAAACGTATACCAAATTTCTTGTTTGTGTGGATTAGTCTACATTGGTGAAACCCGTCGTTCCGTTATTACGTGAGTTTCAGAACATGATCATTGTATAAGAAAAAGGCATATTACTAAGTCTACGGTTGCTGTACATTATTTTCTTACAGCTCACAAGATAGATTTTGATAACGTTTGGATGATTGCGAAATCTTCATTCTTGTTCAATAGAAAAATCCGAGAAAGCATAGTAATCATCAAACAACCCAATAACTTTAATCGTGATCATAGTTTCGAGCCTCTCATTTTTGGTTCTCGGTTATTACTCCTATATCAAAGACACGCTCCTTTTTGACCGTAACCCAATCAGAGTCACACTTAACCAACCACGACGATACTTCTTCTTTATGTACGGAGACTACTTCTTCTTAGGTCGCTCTTCTATAGAGTTTAGAAAGCTTGGTTCACATGTTGATTACCTAACTCTGTAGTGGTTCCTTGTTAGATTGTCGTTTGCTTTTTCATGTTCATTGTTTTTTTCTTGCTTTTTTAGAGTTTAGAATCTGGCTTGGTTACTTAACTTAGCTTGATTAGTTAACTCTTTAGAGATTTTTAGTTAGATTTCGCTTGCTTGTTTGAGTTCTTTAATTTTTTTCTTACACCCTTACGAAAGTGTAGAAACGCTGGCAATCTTGGTTACACAATTCTTACTCTAGTATAGATTCTGGCCGTGGAAGCCTTTGCTATTACACTTGTTTTGCTTGGCTTGACCAGTATTTTCGTTGTTTTTGTGTTTTTACTGAAAATGGAATTCTTGTTATAATTTTCTAAATAGATCACATCAATTTTTTTATCAAACTATTTTTTTTTTTAATTTTCTGTTTTGCAGTGCAATGTACTGAAAATGGAATTCTTGTTATAATTTTCTAAATAGATCACATCAATTTTTTTATCAAACTATTTTTTTTTTTAATTTTCTGTTTTGCAGTGCAATGTATCTGTTGCGTTCTGATTTTGAATAACTGCTTTACTTTTTTGACTAAGTACAATTTTTGGATTCTTTACATAAATGAAAATGAGTAGTACAGACACCGTCTAAATCAGTGGCGGTTGGTGGTCAATGCTACAAAAGGGGCATTTCTTTCGACTATAAAACACTTGATGGTCGAAGGTCATTTCAATATTAGAACTTTAAAAACGCATCGTAATTAATAAAACTAAAAATAAAACAAATTTTAGTATATTTTTGGAGGGTCATTGATTTATCTTTCAGTATTCAACTTTTCTGTATATGCAACTACGTATAATATGTATTTCTTACACGTGATTTGTCTCATTCGTCTTTGCAATGTTCATAATACAATGCCTTATGTTGATTTTTCTGACAGTGTTGACACTTATAATCGATTTTTTACATTGACTGTTTTTTTAATTGGCCTGATATGCTTTGCAATTTTAAAAATGTTTTCTAGCCATCATAGTATTTGGAAGTGTTTTGTTATTTTTTGTTTTATGTTAACAATTTTGTCTCGGAAAATATTTGAATCGTGGTAATATATCTTATTATCTAATAGCTCCTCTATAATTATCAAGTTCAATTTTTTTAACTTTGTGGCTATTTTGAAAACACTTCAAGATTTTGATGAATATCTTCATGTTCTTCATGAGACTTAAGTTTTTTGTCATTCACTATTCTCCAACATGCAAGTTTTAGATTAGAAACTGTTTTCAATTAGCCTAACTTTGCAAAAGTTATTTTTTTGGATTAATTTGTGAGCATAACATGTTTCTGCTTGGAGTCGATCAGTGAAAGCTGTATCATATTGTACTTATTCAGATGAGGTCAAATTGTTATATGAGATGAATTTATACGAAACTGCCGAAACAGTTCTAAATAAGCTAGCGACTCATCTTATGCTCAGAATTCTTCCAATTTTATTTAGTTGCTGGCTTAAATTCTAAAAATCAGTTGTGTTCGTTGATTCTTAGGTAATTAAATAGTATAGTTTGGCACCATTACTTGCGAACATGATAAAAGTCTGTTTCGGCATTACAATAGCTCTAAATGTATTACCTATAGGTGAAAATAATGAATGTTTAAGCATTTAAATAAAAACTCAAAACCTGTCTCTAGATTATGATCGTCTAGTTCAAATGATCTACTTATTAATCAAAGTAGATTGGGAGCCTAAATGTTTAAAACTTGTACTATTTTATCCTTGATTTTTTTTTAAATATGTTCAATAATTTCTAGAATTAAAGTTGCAAGTTTCAAAAATTTATAATGATCAGAATAGAGCGGATCAGTCTTAGCGATCTAGTACGCGATTCTAAATATTGATTTTCTAGAAAAGTTTCATTCATTTTTACTTTAACTACTGGGAGTTTTGTAACGGCCGCATAAACTTGTAACCAAAAACTATCGTGTTTTCTATGAATGAATGAACAACAAAGAAGTTCATCAAGTTCTCTTAACTAAATGTAGATTACAGGATAATTAGATACTAAGCTTTTGATTACAAAAGCAAATCAGCTACAACTAAAGATTCAGAACAAACGAAGCCAAAAAAATACATTTATGGTCTGTGCTACCGCGACTCGAATACAGAAATATGCAGTTGTCTAAAGAAGATATAACACGGTTAACAAAAGAAAGCTAGAAAAAATTGTGATGGCATTCCTCGATTGCATCTTGAAGACATGATACATATTTTTGATTTCCAATTATTGTTTCTATGGTATTAAAATTAATTGAAACTAATATGTTTATTATTTATTCAAGAAGTGGTTTGTCTAGCGCTCTTACACTGCGGTGTCCTTGGTCCTTTTGTGCACCTCCGTTTTATTATTCTCTCAGCAGTTCTGTTTCTTCAATGAAGTTTTGGTTTTTCGAGAATCCTTGTGCGTTGCGATGATACGCTTCGTATTTACTCAGCAGATGCTGCGGTGTCACGTCGTCCTCCAAGCATCCGCGGCATAAAGACCTACTTTTCAGTACAATTTTATGCATGTGTTTGTTAAGGACACAGTGCTCTGTTATTAGTCTTGTGAGTTTCCGTAATTTTTGTCAACTCATGCTTGATAGTGCATTTTGAGTGTGTTTCGGCCACACGAAAGTCGAACAGCAAACTGTATTTAATGTTTAAGAAAGGAGGGGACTTCCGGTAGCAACCCAGCGAATTATTAGTAAACGAACTGGAAAATTACTTACATAACGTTGCTAGGTCTTCTAGAAAATCGGGAGCGCACAACCACCCAAACCCGTAATAAATCAAAGCTTCGATTCACCCAGAAATGAGCGATTGCTCGACCTACCCTGATCTTACTTTTTCATGGATAGTGGAGGTAAGTCTATAGACATATAGTTTCTGTGTGTCTGCACAGAAAAGTTCGAATTTTTTTGTTTCTATTTTGTGACCGCTTGATACAGCTTTCAAAATTACTTTAAAGCGGTATATGAAGCCAGAATCTATTCCTGTAATTGTTGCTGAAACCTCATGATCTGCAAAAAATTTCCTGTTTGTATTTTCATCATTCCTGTTTCCAAAACCAGCTTTAGAAACATCTACTGTTACACATAATTGGGTTCGAAATTTCTCCTGTATCTTCTTTTTTTTTTGTTGCACTATTTGCTTTTCATTATTAGCCTTTGATTGTCATTTCTTTACTGTCAATTTACAGGCAAGATAAAGAAATGCTTCAAATAATCTTATTTATTTGCTTTCTCATAGATAAGTTATTAAGGTTCTTGGATGTAGTTCCACAAATATAACACTTCATTGTGGATTTAGTGTCGGTTGCAGCATTGCACACTTTGGCATCAACTATTGTCAACATCCTCACATGTTTCACCAAAAAAGTTTTGTTTATTTGTTGTGTGATTTGGGTATGCTCTAATAAATTAATTTTATTTTTGATTTTGATTTCCTTCTTTGTGATATCTGCTGTTTCTTTTATAAATCTTATGCGTATCGGGCGGCAATATTGCGGAGGAAAAGGCAATGGGTTTTGCCATATTAACTTTTTTTCTTGTCCACAAGATAATTGTAAAGGGACAAACAAATTTTAGAAAATGTTCGCGTCAGAATCAAAGTTATATATAAATTTTTCTTAAATGTTGTTTGTTGGGATTCATCACGCCCCCACTTATACATCAATATTAATGTCTCTCTTTCCTTATCATCCAAATGCTAAACAACTGTCAAAAACAACAAAAGTCGCATATCAGTATGATTTAATACATCTTGGAGATTGACTTCAGCACAAGTTGCAATGATTCTGTAAAATTCCTACACAAGGTAACAGTCTTTTACCTTTTTGTAATAGTGTGTAGCAAGGATAACTTTTCTTATTGAATAAGTTTCTAATTATATCGTTCTAGAAAGGCCAGCTTCGACGAACATAGACAATGCTTCCACTAGGCTTAATTTAGAATTTGCTCCTTCTGACTTTCAATGTGTGCTTTTCTATATTTTTGATTGATTTGAAGTACC
The DNA here is from genome assembly GCA_035610365.1 of Aquatica leii. Taxonomy (NCBI): domain Eukaryota; kingdom Metazoa; phylum Arthropoda; class Insecta; order Coleoptera; family Lampyridae; genus Aquatica; species Aquatica leii. The sequence continues at coordinate 50,923,723 of CM069437.1, read as the reverse complement.
TGCCATTAGTGACAAAAGACAACTTTTCAAAGGCCATTTCTCTTCGAATAGCTTCTGTTTTTCTTCTCTTACTTCGTTCGCCGACATCATTAAAAGACTATTGTGGATGTCCCAGTCGAGATATTGCCTGTGGTAATTCAAAAGTCTCTTGTAACCAACTATCATGTCTGTTAAGGAAAATATCTTCAACATAATACGAAGCAACCTATCTACGCTTTATTTCTGATTTAAGATTTGATGCTTAACTTGTTTTTGTTGATTCTCACAGTAAGTTTGGGCATTTAATAAAAAAGATTTGGCATGGTTTTTTTGTTAATATCGCAATCAGGGTGCTCTTGTATGTTTTCGGCTCATAACTTTGACTCCGGTTGACCAAGCAATAAAAACAACTTGTTACTTGATTATTAATTTTTTTGTTGTGCGATATATTTAGATATTTAAGTACTCGCGCAGAAGTATAACAAAACTCTTCGAGTTTAACAAAATGTCATTTTCAAAATTAAAAAAACTATGTTTCCATAATCATTAATATTTTTCTAAAATTGCGTTGTAGTAGCATTAAAATTAGTGAAATAACTTGTACCTACCCGCTTCAGAATATCCATGATCAAAAACTGGTTGATGTTTCCTAAAAACTTTAGAATAATTCTTTGAAATGTTTATATCACAATAGAACGCCAAGAATGAAATACACGCACGATGAACGACGATCTAATTCCGACTGAGATGTAGCGAAGGGCGACAAAAGAAGGTCGATTCTAAGTCTGGCATCTATTCACGTATCTCAGGTAATAACTCATTTTTTCATATAAGCGATTTCGCGAAATCGACTTTTGTCTGGATTTTGAAGTCAAATATCCCTATGTACGTTGTATATACCCGGTTTGTTTTTTCCGATAATTGACGTGTGTTCAATAATCCGCAGCTTGTATGCTGCTTGTCTTGCTTTGATCATTACAACGTGGTGCAATGATGGAAGTGAAAGTAGTGCTTCCACGGCTGCTGTGGGCGTGGTTCTCATCGCTCCTGTTTCTGTACTTTACCTAGCTTGGAAGCTGTGCTTTTTAAGTTGGTTTTTTCACTTTATACAATCGGACCGTATGTGATGACGGATCTTGCGTTCACAGTATATAACCATTTGATCATTGTGGGTTTTAACCCCCTTGTGTGTCTGACTATCCGTTTGGTTGTATTAAGAACCCTGATGGCCTTTGTTATAACTTTTTCTAGATGAGCGTTGAAAGTCTGGTATCAAGAGTGAGTCCCAGATATTTGAGTTCTTTTGTCATCGAGAGAGTGACTTCGTACATCTTAAGTAGTTTTATGTCATCCGTTTTTCGTCGTTTAGTAAACGGAACGATTGCCGTCTTAGTTGGGTTTACTGATAGTCTCTCTTTTTTGTACCATTTTTCGTCGGTGTTTAGTCCACTTTGCATTATGTTCGATACAGTTGCCCTAAACTTTCCGTTTGTGATAATGGTGAGATCGTCAGTGTATCCTAAAGCGAATACACCTTCGTCTTCTAGTTCTTGTTGTAGGCCGTTTATAACGAGGGACTATAGTAGAGGTGACAGCACTTCATCTTGTAGGCACTCTCCACCCACTTTGGCTCTTACAGTGCTACGTGCTACCGTATAAATTAGCTGTTACAATCCGATTTCTGAGCATTGAGTTGACCCAGTATCGCACTATAGGTATGATGCCTTTAACTAATACGATAATTTTAAGGATAAGAATGATAAGATATAGGTTTTATTGCATTGTTAGGGACCCATCTTTATCTACAATTAGACGCTTATTCCTAGGCTCACTTTGCACATTTATAGCAAAACTTATTTACAATTTAACTTATTGTTGATTGCGATATTGGTAGACATTTGAATGAGTTTTATTGAACAAAATTCTAAAATTCCCATGTCTGTCGTAATATTTGTAGTGTTCGATGTAAGATTTTAAGGGCGTGGTATCATCGTTTTTATAAACTCAGTTTACTCAGTAAATCTTTTTTTAGACTGAAACCGTCTGAAACGATACTGTTTGTACTAAAAACATTTTGTTTTATTTTAATTATTTGTACTAACTAGTGATTAGTGTTAAATGCTCTTCCAATGTTGATTTTAAGTTTGTTATTTTTTGTAGCGGTGAAATTCAGTTAAAAAATAAAAACCATCAGCTTAATATAGGTATTTACATATTCTTATATTTTTTTATAAACAAATATCTAGATTTATTCTAATTATTCAATCGTTAATAGGTTTTCTTATGAGTTCAAACAGCACAGTTTACTCACTACCCGTAATTGACGGAATAGCATTTTTTCAAAGTTATTGTAAATTATTTTATCCTATTTCTTTTAAATTTTTTATGTACACTCAAGAAAAGAAAAAAACTGGACATTATTTGTTACAACATATAGCTGAAGCTGTGTAAACAAAATTTAACTCTATCCATAACAAAACTTATTAGAAACTGTATTTTTTGATTGTTGTATGTTGAAGTTTATAATATAAGTTGCTAAAATGTAATTTTGTCGGTTCTCTAATTTTTTTTTCAATTTTATTATTTCCAAAGTTTTTCTATTTGATAAAGCTAGTTATTTATTTTCTTATTTAAAATTTTCTAAAATTATTTTTTACTTACTTTTGTTAAGAATAGTTACAATCGATGGCATTTTCGCTTTTTTGGTTTGATTTCTTCATTTTCTTTTCTAGAATGTCTTCATGTTTTGTCTTAAATCTAAAAGTTGGCATTTATTTAATACGTTAATTATTTTTTCTAATATTGAAAATCAACAATGAGTAAATCTCAACACGACCAATCGGAAACAGTTAGCTGTAGAAATTAAAAATCGATGGAAGACTATTAGAATTTAAAAAGAATAAAAAAGTTCTACGGTAAGCTAAAGTTAAGTGCTAATAGAATGGTCCTTGTAATTATGTTATGTAAGTGTTCTCATTTACTATCAATCCTATAATAAATTAAAAAAAATTACTCTAACAGAATTAAATTCCAAATTTAGACATACAATACAGAAAAAAAAATTCACTGAGTAAATTTGCTGGAACAGTTAGTGTCCCGTTTTTTCTTTTTTTGAATGTAGTCAATAAATTAAAAATCGAGACACTACCTGCGTCCGAATACAAGAATTTAATTGTTTAAATGGGGTTTAACCCTATCAATTACAGACCCCAAATAATTTCAGGTAAACTATTTATTGTCCATACTTTGCAATCTGCTAGTTGTTTTTACTAAAGAATGATTTTATCGTTTACGTTTGCAATGCACTGCTTTTGGCGGTTACATTTTTAAAGAAATTTAAATTTGGAAACGCATAATCAAATTGGTTAGTAGTTTAAGCTTGATTATTAAGATAAACAACTAAAAGACTAAAGTAGGTTTAAGAAAAGCCCAGCATTATTATTAACAGATTTAATAATTAATAGATAATCCACAATTTTTTTAAAAGCAATTACTTCATTACATCAGCATATCATTGCTTAAATACCTACTAATGCTAAATCGTTGAAGACGAAACGGGTTATTGAATTGTTACGATCATTTTATTTGTTCTGATTGATTTTTTGTCATTCAATTTAGATCGAATAAATCAAATAGCAGAAAACAATTAGTTTCCCTATAAATTAGACAAATCGTTAAAATGTAAAGTAATCGTATTCAACAAAAAATCGTCTACCAATCTTTGTTTTCTTAAATGTAGCAAATTATTATATTCAATACGGTAATTTTTTACAGACATTTTTAACTACAAGTGATCATGAATTAATAATTTATTGTAAAAGTGCAAGGACACGCTTTGTCTGCAACAATATAGCACCAGTAGGTATTTAGGAAATGATATTCGCTAATTAGCTTTTGTGTAAGAATTTCTTCAACACAAGATTCATGTATATGATTAATCTGTTTTTTTAGTTATTTAAGTTAATTGTCAAATTTAATTTATAAACCAACAAAATTCCAAGATTAAAATAAATCCAACTATTTAGAAAACGTAACAAAAAGTATACAAAGGTCATTAAAAGTAACAAAAGAATCGTGAAAATACCGGAAATGTATTTATTGTGATGATAATTATATATTGTATAAAAATTTCTTAACTCATGGTATTTGGGAATATTGATTTAAATCAACTAAGATTTAGTGTACTAGTTATGCACGTTTTCACACTCAATTATAATGTATAATAAATTCCAGAATTTCTTAAAATCGCAATCAAAACAATTTGTCTTTAAAAAAAATAGCATTACAAATTTACAATTAAGTAAGAAATCTTTTTTGATTATTATTTTGTCACAAGGTAATCTTAAATTCTGACTGTGTTATAATACCTAAATGTTATGCAATAAACTGATACTCATATTCGTTAATGAAGCGTTTATTATACTAAAATATTGTATAACCATATGGAGCATAAAACCAATAACGATATAAACTTCTTTGTTTTGAATACATTCCTTTAACCGCCTGGGTATGGATGCTATCAAATGATTTAAATATTCCACACCAATTGTCTCCCAAGCATTTTCAATCGCTCTAACTAATTCATTGCGATTTTTAGGTATAAAGATGGGACCTTGTTGTTCTTGAAGATATGCACCATGCACTTTGCTTGTTAGGGTAACTCATTTAGGTTATTTTTTGTAACCAACGACAAACCATCGTGGATGCGTCTATAGGCGCATTGCCCTTGTAACAAAAAAAGTGTCAAAACCATTGTGTCAAATCAAGAAAAATTAAGTTTATGATATATAACAGAAAACTTATTTGTTGAAATACATAATTTCTGTCATGATATACAATTTCGACAGACGGCTCTATAACATCCCGCAATATATTCAAATAGCCCTCAGAATTTAGTCCACCATCGATGATCCAACAAATTCCTGGACCTCTCAAGCTAAATCAACCTCACACATTCACAGAAAAGTAGCCACTACGTTTTGTTTTCCTAACACGATTTGCTCCATAACGATTTTCTCGGGATCAATACGCTATAACAGGACCATTGTTAAAACTTTTAAATGTTTTTTCATCGCTAAAAATAACGTGATTCCAAAGCTCTAATGGCTGGTTGACATATTGTCTGGTGAACTCATTAGTGTAAGAAAAAAAATTCTAAGATTTAAATAACCTCATTCATTTTAGTAAGTATGCAAGGATAACGAAAGAATTGGAAAAAGTTGACAGGTTTAATTATAAGATATTGGCAAATAATTGTAGAAGTGGGGAGCCAAGTTTCCATAAATACCGATGATAACCCTAATATATTTTAATGTTTCGATCGTTATTTGAAATGCCTGCACATGTAAATACTGAGGTAAGGGTTCGAATTGTGGCAGAGTTGGCTAATAGTGTTAGTGTTCGCGAAATAGCGCGTATGTTAAATGTTTCGCGTGCTACTGTAGGACGTGTGCGTGTTAAATGGCATCGTGACCATACAATTGATAGAGTGGTAGGTAGTGGCAGAAAAAGAATTTTCACTGTAGCTCAAGATGAAGCATTAAGAGCATATGTGATTGAAAATCCATTTTCCACTTGTAAAAATGCTATACGTCAAACAGCATTTCCTGGATGTGCAGTAACAGCTTGTGCAAGATTGAAAGACAGTGGAATTAAAAAAATTACAGCTGTCTCTAAAGAGAAACTTAGTGAGCAAAATTGAAGAAACCGCTTAGAGTTCGCCAGACAATATGTCAACCAGCCATTGGAATTCTGGAATAATGTCATTTTTAGCCTTTAAAAGTTTTAACGATGGCCCTGTTAAAATGTATCGATCTCGAGGAAATCGTTATGAGGCCAATCATGTTAGAGAAACTAAACGTAGTGGCTACTTTTCTGTGAATGTGTGGGGTTAGATTAGCTCGAGAGGTCCAGGTATTTGTTGGATCATCGATGGTCGACTAAATTCTCACGGTTATTTGAAGATATTGCGGGATGTTATAGAGCCGTCTGTCGAAATTGTATATCCAGACAGAAATTATCTATTTCAACAAATAAGTTTTCTGTTATATATCATAAACTTAATTTTTCTTGATTTGACACAATGGTTTTGACACTTTTTTTGTTACAAGGGCAATGTGCCTATAAACGCATCCACGATGGTTCGTCGTTGGTTACAAAAAATAACCTAAATGTGTTGCCCTAACAAACAAAGTGCATGGTGCATATCTTTAAGAACAACAAGGTCCCATCTTCATACCTAAAAATCGCAATGAATTAGTTGGAGCGATTGAAATTGCTTGGGAGACAATTGGTGTGGAATAGTTAAATCACTTGATAGCATCCATACCCAGGCGGTTAACGGAATGTATTCAAAACAAAGAAGTTTATATCGTTATTAGTTTTATGCTCCATATGGTTATACAATATTTTAGTATAATAAACGCTTCATTAACGAATATGAGTATCAGTTTATTGCATAACATTTAGGTATTATAAACACAGTTAGAATTTAAGATTACCTTGTGACAAAATAATAATCAAAAAAGATTTCTTACTTAATTGTAAATTTGTAATGCTATTTTTTTTAAAGACAAATTGTTTTGAATGCGATTTTAAGAAATTCTGGAATTTATTATACATTATAATTGAGTGTGAAAACGTGCATAACTAGTAGACTAAATTTTAGTTGATTTAAATCAATATTCCCAAATACCATGAGTTAAGAAATTTTTATACAATATATAATTATCATCACAATAAATACATTTCCGGTACTTTCACGATTCTTTTGTTACTTTTAATGACCTTTGTATACTTTTTGTTACGTTTTCTAAATAGTTGGATTTATTTTAATCTTGGAATTTTGTTGGTTTATTAATTAAATTTGACAATTAACTTAAATAACTAAAAAAGAAATTTAATGATATATATGATTCTTGTGTTTAAGAAATTCTTACACAAAAGCTAATTAGCGAATATCATTTCCTAAATACTTACTGGTGCTATATTGTTGCAGACAAAGCGTGTCCTTGCACTTTTAGAAAAAAATATTAATTCATGATCACTTGTAGTTAAAAATGTCTGTAAAAAATTACCGTATTGAATATAATAATAATATAATAATTTGCTACATTTAAGAAAACAAACATTGGTAGACGATTTTTTGTTGAATACGATTACTTTACATTTTAACGATTTGTCTAATTTATAGGGAAACTAATTGTTTTCTGCTATTTGATTTATTCGATCTAAATTGAATGACAAAAAATTAATCAGAACAAATAAAATGATCGTAACAATTCAATAACCCGTTTCGTCTTCAACGATTTAGCATTAGTAGGTATTTAAGCAATGATATGCTGATGTAATGAAGTAATTGCTTTTAAAAAAATTGTGGATTATCTATTAATTATTATATCTGTTAATAATAATGCTGTGCTTTTCTTAAATCTACTTTAGTCTTTTAGTTGTTTATCTTAATAATCAAGCTTAAACTACTAACCAATTTGATCATGCATTTCCAAATTTAAATTTCTTTAAAAATGTAACCGCCAAAAGCAGTGCATTGCTAACGTAAACGATGAAACCATTCTTTAGTAAAAACAACTAGCCGATTGCAAAGTATGGACAATAAATAGTTTACCTGAAATTATTTGGGGTCTGTAATTGATAGGGTTAAACCCCATTTAAACAACTAAATTCTTGTATTCGGACGCAGGTAGTGTCTCGATTTTTAATTTATTGACCTACAAATAGGCGACATACACGTACTATTGTGATCAAATATCAAAGTACTTTAAAGCGTTAATTCACATTTCTTTTTGATATTTTAAAATATATGTTCTATAGGGTCGTTAATTACTGTTAACCGTTTTACGTATACTTACATTGCTTTGAAAATTACTCATTACTTTGTATAAGAATACATTAACCACTAATTAGCTAAAAATAAACAAAAACATGCTCAAGGTTAATGCGTCTATTGGCAAAATAATATGTTAATTCAAAATATTTTCAGTAAAAATGATTACATTATTAGTAATATTTAAAGCTTAATAACATTTTCAAAGAACATTAAGTTGTGTCAACTAATTATAATACTATTATGTAAAAGATAATTAAAATAATGTTATTATTTCAGAGATAATTTACTACTGAAATGCTTCGTTGACAATAAACCAATTGATAAACTACGATCTTTGACCGTTTTTAGAGTGGCGGTTATCAATGTGGCGGTAGGAAACAAATCACTTTCAGTTGTTATGGTGTAGAAGACGACACGAAATAAATGTGATTCTCTAATTTGACAAACCTATACCTCAAAGATAAAAATGTTTTTACAAAAATTTGCAATTTTATGGTGGATTTTCTTTTCGCGTTGGTGGTGCTTATTATACGGATTCACTTTGATATCCTCAGCAACTGAATCGTTTGGATTTGCACAAGTTAATATTTTTGAACCCGGACAAAGTTGGACCTATGATTATCAAACATCAATTTTAATGAAAGAGAAAGATGGTAATGGTAAAGACGTTGGATTTCTTGTGCACGGAACTGTTGTAGTAAAATCTCTCTGGAGCAACTCCGAGTTGGATCGATTTTTACAATTTGAGGTAAGTGGTTTAGTCGTTTTAAATTTACAAAAAAAGTACCTGCGTAAGCTGCTTTTAAGATTTAAGCACTGCATCAAAACACGCGATCAGGTTCCAAATCATCGCTACGATAAATCTTACGTTATTGCGCTGTTTTTTGAACTCACTTTACATATTTTTAAATTTTTTTATTTTATGTCGAAAAACCAGACAAATATAAATTAGTGTAATTGATAGGTATATCTATGGAGTAAGAGTTGCTATTTTTATACTGATATTGAATTTATGATCAATATCATTATGTTGGATTTGGACTTGTTCTATAGGCGTCATATATTTTAGCAAACGGGCAAAATTACTCTTCATTATTGCATGACATACTTATACATGATTTCCGTTGATATCCGATTTTCCATCAGATTTAAACAATACGTTATCGGATTAGAACACACCATAGTACAACCACGTACAACTAAATTATAAAAACGTGATTGAAATGAATAAATAATTTTTTTTTATAATTAATGTCAAGTTTCATATATTTTTCTATTTTTAAGTCTTAAATTGTATCCGTTTTTTACACTAATTTTTTGTTTTTTATACATCTCAGTATCTGATTTAACAAAAAAAAACTATAGAATTTTATGGACATTTATCGTTTGTTGCTGATAAAAAGATAATTCATTGATTATCGTCAAAATATTTATTGTTTTTGAGAATTATTCAGTTATCAAGCATTCTTGATGTCAATAACTCAAAATCCGCATCAAAAAATTGTGGTTAGTTTACAATTGGTAAAACTTTGCCATATTATTGAATCCTATAGTTCAACACTTTTATGACAGTCCTCCTTTAATAGTGGTTTTTGTTAACTATGAAGATAATGAATATGTTTTTGCAGGATCTATAGATAACTTTAGGAAATGTTAAACTATAGTGGGTGACCTTGAAAATCACCAACCAAATCACCTAAAAAGTTATAGGCTCAGTTATTGAATTTAAAATGTAAAAGAATCACATTATCTCCTCTTTTTTACACGGGCGTCGGAGATTAAGTTTAGCCTCATTTTATATAGGACCTCCAAAATATTTTCAAATTTTTTTTTAGTTTTGTATAAAAATCATGTGAATTTACAGATATTGAAAATCTTTTTGGTAATATTTAATTTAGAAGTGAGACTTGCTTAGTTTTTCCTGTAAAAGTTTTTATTAAAAATAAAAAGATTTTTTTTTTCATATTGAATTCGTCAAATTAATGAAGCGTATAAAAAGAATATGAATGAGTACCTATTCTACACAGAACTAGGTAGGTAATGCTTAAATTTTTTTTTTAAAAAAGAGCCGCTTTTAAAAAAATTAAATTTATCAAATGAAATGTCAAAAAAAATGCATTAAAAAGTAATAAATAATGATTTAATTTAGTTACAATTAAAGGACAAATTTCTTATTCATTCTATCCTAACAAATAGTCGTTTACCACATACTTAAACTTCACAATAAACACATTTCAAAATATTTGTTTATATTAAAAAGAGGAGGGGTTCAAGTACTGTAAAGTATAGATGGCGTTAATGCCGATATTTACCAAATTTTTGCCGATGTTTTTTAGCCAAGAAATGCCTATTTCTAAAAAAAATATATAATAATACAAAGCTTAATACTTAACTTCGGTATTAAGGTAAACATTATCACGGTTCCTGTTCAAGTACGCCCAAAATTTAAAATTTATCGAAATACAGTATTTAAAGAATACAAATGAACCGGTGATTTGTATTGTATTCACCTTCTAGGAGCAACAATTTTAATGCTACTATAGTGTAAAACAATAAAAAGTCGTTATTATAAGTGCACAAAACATGAAATAAATATTACTTTTTCTACATGATCCTCTAGCGGCAATTATTGGAACCCATTTTAGTTCTTAGGTTTTTTTTGATAAATTTTTTTGGAAATAAGTATTTCTTTGCTAAAACACATTGGCAAAAATTTATTAAATACCGACATCAAACGCCGTCTATACTTTACAGTGCTTGCACCCCTTCTCTTTATTTGTAACTTTAATTTTTGGCATATGGAATAGGTTTAAGTTGCATATGCATGCAAATAAATATATTGAAATTTGTTTATTAGTTATATGTATTGTGTTAGATGTGAAGTTTTCACGTGTTAAATGCAAATTTTGTTGTTTAATTCTATCTAAATTAAATAATTATTTTTTAACACATTTTATTTGATGCATTTAATTTTTTGAGGACGGGTCTTGTTTAAAAAATATATATTCTCTTCTTAGTGATGTTAACATTAGTGACATATACGGTATAATAATAATAAAGAAATAAAAATCATTTGTGTAAAAAACCCGGTTTAGTAAAAATTGATGTAAAAAGCAAAAAGCCAAAGATATTGTCAAATTTGCTGAGTAACCTTCGGTGCTTCAACCTGAACAAGCTAAATTAGTTATGGTCACTGAAATCCTTGAAAATTTATTTCGTTTAAGAAAATTCAGATCCATATTATAAAATTTAATTAACCTATTGGTTAATAACCACTTTACAGAGATGTCCGCTCATTTTTCCATTCAATATCGAGGCACCTGCTAATGCTCACTCAGAACCTATTTCTCATAAACAGGTCTATGTATTATCAACAGTTTGATTATATTATCATAGATTCCATTATCATTACCAGAACCATTTTTGTTTAAAAATCAAAGTTGATGGCTTAGCGATATTTTGTGATAAACTGAAAAATTGGATGATAAAAATTTAGTCTCTGAACTTTTTCAAATACGGAATGCTGTTTGACAACGCTAGCTAACAAAAAGTTGAGGTTTTCATTACATCTGACACTAGCGGTCACTTCAACACAAAAAATTACATTAATTTTAAGTTTACGTACATCAAACAATTTTCAAAGGTTGACCATTTCAAATGTTTAATACAAATAGAAAACTATTGGGAAACATACACTATTTGGAATTTTGAAAAAACTGATATGTACAAAATTTAAAAAAAAAGTATTTATAAAGTGCCACTGCCTGCGTCTATCGTCTTTTCTTACTCGTTCCTCAAAGACACACAGTAGCAACTGCAACTAATACTGTCTATAATATTTGTTTTAAATAAAAATTGTTTTTATTTTGAAATTTAACTTTTTTACAACACCGGCCGTTTAGGAAGAACTGCTTCACGTAGACGCTTTAAGACGTCCAGTATTCCTTATTGACCGTTTGATTCTCCGGAACGGACACATGGTGAACCACACCGCGGCAATCGAAGAAAACGACGTGGTTTTTTCGGTTTCCGCTCATTCGTTAGATTGTTAGGTATTTTATCAGCTACGTTGGCAAGCATTTTATTTGTAATCTGTACTCGACGTTCTTTTTGCAAAAAAATCAGATTTTTCGGTGCACGTCTGACAGCGACGCACTTCATACTCAAAATATTAACTACAATGTGTTGTGTTCTCTTTAATGTCAGCACGACAATTTCCGACTACAATTTTTTCGATGTTATCGTATTTAAGGTGGATGGACGATTCGTATGAGACTAGTTTTCTACGACCTCACGACCCGCACTGAATGTTTTATGCCACTCAAATACTTGCGTTCTTGATAGAGTAGACACTTCTGCAACATTTTTAATGACTCTATAACCGTAACTCCATTGGAAACATAAAACTTCAAGCAAACTCGTAAAAATCGGTAGACAAGCTCTTTGTGTCGTAAATGTACTGCCAAACTTACACTAATGGACGGAGGACAAAACATTAACGACTTGGTTTATTAATTAGTTTTTGGAAAAAATTCTTAATACAGTAAAAATAAATTCTCTTTCAAATGAGACCAAACATATTAAAACCAGGTAAATTTTTGTTATAGAGTGCTACAGTAAGGGGTTAAGATTTTTTTGCTCCGATAACCTTGACGTTACACTTCAGTCTCATGTCTTTATATTTTTATTCTTTCAGCAGGTTCAAAAATTACATGCTTTTTCTTATACGCCAATCAGCTTCTCTTTTAAAAATCTGCATTTGTTTTGAATGCTATACAGTTTTAAAAGCTAACGTTGTGATGATGATTATTATTATATTAACTTTCAGCTACTTTCTCCAAAACTAAATGTACGATCAGGAAAAACGCCTACAGGAAATGGTTTCATGGAACACACATCAAACATCGAATCTTACACGAATTCAAAATTCTTTGTTCATTGGAGTAATGGCAAAATTCAAAAAATACTATTGCGAAAAGACGAACCACTTTCCTTAATTAACATGAAAAAAGGAATTGCCAGTCTTTTCCAAGTAAGTCTTTATATGAGCAGATTAATTTTTGTATGTATATATTTTTAGTTTCAAATCGAGAACAAAGACAGTGACGAAATAGATGCATCCGGACACTGTCAAATTAAATACAACGCATTAGGAACAAATCGTTTCAGAAAAACCAAGGTAAAGTGCCAGTCTTCGGATCTACCTTATCATTCAAACCCTGATCCAGTATTAAACACCGAAGTTCAATCTAATTCAGTAGTCGACTATGAATTAGATAAAGATAATAAGTTTCTAAAAGCTGTTAACGTTTATGAAACTCATGAAATGTATATGAAAGTCAAAAACTCTATTGGAAACGTCGTCAATGTTCGTCAATCCTTGTTGCTAACAGGAACTGCCAAAATTGACAATTTAATCGCAAAAAATATTGACGAATTAGTGGACAATCTTAGCCAGAAAGAATCTTGGATGTTTACTCAAGAATCTCTTCTTACTGAACAGGACGTTGTAAGTCCCGTAGGAACCACTTCTTTTCAAACTATTGTGAAAACTTACAGAAACAATTTAAAAACAGATGCAATTGGTTCTATATCTTCTGCTAAAGTAATAGGAAAATTGGTTGCCGTGGGAAAAACGAGTACTAGAGAAGATATTGCAAAAACTATTGGTAGCAAGAAAAACACCCATATATTGTAAATACAACATAAAAAATATTTCAATCTTAATTTTATTATAATTTGTAGAAGTCAGTTATATGACATACTAGGTATTGTTCAGACGGACGACTCTCATGCAGCTGTAATGAAGAAATTATACTTTGACGATAAGAAACACGAAGAATTTAGTGAAAGGTATTTGTGGTCTTTATCAATCTCCCCACAACCAAATTCAGCTGTTATCAAAGACTTAGTGAATAGGTACAAAAAATTAACTAATTTACCTGATAAAATAAAGGAAACTATGTTATTGACCATTACGGCGATGGCGTATAAGCTAAGTCTTTTACCCAGTTTCGAAAAATATTCAAAAGTAAGTTGCCTTATAAATGATCGAATTAAATGTGATGACTGTTTTTTAGGTTTATGATGACGTTCAAGTACTTATTTTAAATGGTTTGGAATTTTCCAAGAATGAAGAAAAGTATATGTATCTACGGGCTCTGAAAAATCTGAAATCAACTTCGACATTGCCAAAGCTATTACAAATACTAAAAAATGGATCTGATAAGGAATGCGTACTTGCTTGGAAAGCGATTACATCGTTTCAGCCTTCACATTGGAACGATGAAATTTTAGCTACAGCCCTTACTACATTTTTCCAGATGGATCGAAAACACGACTCTAGTTCTAGAACTTTGGCGCTTGACGTTCTGTTAGAATCTAATCCTTCGGATAAGCTTTTGGAAAGGCTTGTGTATTTTTTAATTTCGAGTTGTAAAAGCTATGAAGTCCAACAATACATGGTACAGCGACTAAATATGATTGGTGAATCAAATATAGCAATAAAAAATAAAATTAAATCTATAATTCTAAGCGATAGTAAATTAAATAATTACGCCGTGTTAGCTGAGAAAGGCTTGTCGACAGCCTTAAAACGTACCTTTTTAGAAAGTTCTACAGGAAATGGAACTTTAATCGCCATTCAAGAAATTAAGAGTGGTATTGTTAAGCGAGGAGTGGTCGATATTGTTTTAGAAACCAATAAAGTTCAACAAGAGCTATTTAGGGTATGGTTTTGAATATCGACTCTTTTTGTAGTATTAATTTTTTTTGTATAGTTGGGTATTTTTACCGCGGGTCTTAGTAGTTTTGTATCTAGCGAAGTAGATCCAGCTGAGGCTGAAGAAACTGCAACTGCGGGAATTGAATTGACGGTTTTAGGAACACAAATACGTCCGTTTGTATTTTTTAATGGCCAATCTGAGTTGATGGGGCATGTTTGGTCTGGCACTGCGTCTGAAATGACTCCAGCTTATCAGGTAAATACAAGCTTAAAATTTAAATTAATTAAATTAATTTTACGCATTATAAAATCTATTGCACGCATTATAAAACCAATTGCACTCACATTTATTTATACGACGGCACACCTCGAATATTCTTGTTCGAAAATGTGTCAATACAGTATTAAGCATTTCTATAGATGCAAACTACACAAACAAGTACAAATGTTTATGAATTCGATCAAATTGATTATAATAATTATAAAAACATAATTACATACAATATAGGTATTTATTTGTTATTGCTAAAATTCAATATGGATTTTATAGGAAAGGAAACAAATAAACTTGATTTAAAATAAACAAAAGATTGAACGTATAGTACATAACTTAGTAATTAAAAAAATGAGAATTTATTTTTTATGATACGTCATCAACAAGTAGATTTCAGACTGCTTTTATGTGTCTTGGTTTTATACCGCTCTAACATATATCATAAAGTTAATATGGTTTCAAATACATAATGTGTGCCAACGCATGGACATCTATAGTAGCACTGCTTAGATGCGGTCTACTAATAAAAAGTCCAGTTTTGTGTCTAAAAATGTCTTATTAATTTTAACTTTTAGGGTCTTTTAATGCCATACAATCATTTGCAATTTGTAAGACTTTCTCCGGGATTTATAAGCGAAATGGATTTAAAAGGAAGTGCTTCATTTGATCTTTCTGGAAAAGTAGAGTTGTCGTTATGGAACAGAAATGGCGTTTCTCTTATTAAAAAATCGTACGTACACATATTTTTACACCTTAGGTTTGTACCTTCTTTTCTATTTTAGTGCTGGGATATTTGCTAGAGGATATATTCGTGTTGTTACACCGTTCGTAAAATCGCAAGTTGAATTCACGGTGGTTATGGAGCCGAAGTTTAGCTTGCAAACTGATTTGGATTTTTCGTCTAATCTTAGTCTATGCATGAGACTATCCCAACCTGATTTTTTGTATAGGTAGGTTTGAAGGTTTTAAGAGTGGTTTCAAACATTTATGTTGTCGTTTTAGGCATAATATTTATAAGACTGAAAAAGTACCCGGTAGTAAACATCAACTGCGGAGGACAAAGAACATCAAACATATTCTTCCAGGAAAAACTTATTCTTTAAATAAAAAGAATAACGAGATGTGCAGCTTAATTTTTAAGAACTAATTTCTCGAATGTAAAAAATGTTTTTGTACATAATAAATTTATTGTAGTTTTTGTGTTAAATTGTTATTATTTCAAAACCAAAATGAATAATTTTTGACACTCTGGAATGCTTGTGTTTGTTTTAAAATTATTCTATTCATATATATATCGTATCTAACTTTTAGTTACTTTGGCTAAAACTAAAACAGCAATACGAATTAAGAAAATTATAGATAATTAAAAATGCAATAACTTACTATTGTAATTTATATAACACCATAATTAAGATAAATGCACTTAGATTTATTTTCTCGACATGCGTGTAACCTCCAATCTACTAAATATACATTTTTATTTATGTAAATGAGCCGCACCTTATTTTAAAACTAAACTCTAGTTGTCACGCCGTTTGCTTTCTAATACTATGTCTTATCGTCGTGTCGCCTAAAACATTCTGATGTTATCTATAACGCGTAGAACGTTCTAGAACACTATCGAAATTCTAGAATGTAACAATATATAATTACATATACGAATAAATAGATTTTTCAACAGTTGTAAAAAAAAATTGCTAATCTTTACTAATTGAATATTAATTAATACCGTATTTTGCTAGAGAATGATAATACCAGAGCTGCCGTGATATAGCTACTATCACCTGGTCGTCTGCAAATGGCAGGGTGTAAATTTTGTCATCACCAATGGGTATTTCTAACAGCGCACATTTTTGTTTCCAGCTTTTTAGTATTCCATATAAATACATTTTAAATAGGGTGGGTGCTGTACAACACTCTTGTCTAAGACCCTTTGTAACTCTGAAATATTTTGTCATTTATCCTCTGATCTTTAAAGCGCTTGTCATATTATCGTAGAGCTGCCGTGCTGCTTGAATATACGTCTGACTAATGTCTTGTGATTCCATAGTCTACTTAGTGGTATGCTGTCGTATGCTTTTTTTTGGGTCGATAAACACCAAGTGAGTTTCTTGACTATGTGAAAGACGTTTAGTAATAACTTGTCTTATACAAAATACAGTATCTGCACAAAAACGTCTGAGTCGAAATCCATTTTGTTCCTCCGTGTCAACTACTTACTTGATTTTAAACTTTAAATCCTACTTAACAAGTTAATAACGTTTGACCCCAGTACTTTGTGCACTTTTTGCGGCCGCTCTTCTTGTACAAGTTACTGATTTGCGCTGTCTTCCTTTTCTCTGGCGTATATTCGCCTCGTAAGTATTAATTGAATATATAGGCTTTGATATAGGTCAATATCTCGAACAAGATCTATGGAGCGCATTTAATCAACTCGATTTGGATTTCGCCCGGTCCAGCAGCTTTCCCCTTTTTTATTTCATAAACAGATCGCATAACTTCGTCTAATGTAATTTCTTCTTCTTCTTTAATCGAGAGGTCGTCTTCAACTAAAGTTGGTATGCTAGTTGCAAATTTAGGTCTGTTTTCAGAATGGTTTTCACTCAGCAACTGTTCATAATGCTTGATCTATTCTTGTGCGGGTATCATTTTTTGCAGTAAAGTACGTTCCTTACTTTCAGTCCTTATTGCCTTTATTACTCCCTGCGTCTCTTTAGACCGAGTTGATCCCAAAAACATATCCACATAATCGCACTTCTTTTGCCAAGTATGATTTTTTACCTTAGCGACTTCCCTTTCAACTTCTTTATTTTTTAGTTCATACGTTTCCCATTCAATGATGTTACGGGTCGATAACCAACGTTGGTACAATTTTTTCTTCTCATTAAAAATCTGTTGTATTTTGTCATTCCACCATGGTAGCTTAGTACTAATCAATATTAAGGCGTTTCACTTCTACTAGGACTTCATTCTCTTCCACTATTCAATATCCGTGTCCGTTTGCTTGGTCGTTTTCCGTTTAGGCAGTTCGGCTTTTTCTGATGCTTGTGGCTAGGATTTCTCATAGGGATTTCTAATTTTGTTGATTTTTACGGAGTTGAGAAGTTGCTAATGCGTCACATAAAAACGATTATAAAAAATGTTTAATTTGTTTATAAGAAACAATTTGTTTTAAATAATAATAATTTCGACAACAAAATTGTAAAAAAAAAATATTATTAAAGAAGTCAATTTGTTTATAAACAAATTGCGCGAAAAATATTCTTTACCTTAATAAACGTCTTTCATCAATACAAAAACGTTTTTGAACTAGACTAAATCTATTGTGTCTTTATTTCGACTTTTTTAGTACATTTGCTTCATTTTATTTATGTCTTGATAGAACTCTTCTCTTTGTTTTTTAATTATTTGTACAAAATTTGTGTAACGTGCATGTAATACGGAAACTGCCGAGAAAGGTAAGTTTTGCGCGTTAGACAAGATGTCGCTTTGTCTAGTTTAATTATTTCATTTAACAAATACAATATTATACGGTACGCGGCATTTGGGCGCCGGCGATTGGGCAACGGCGTTTGGGCGCCTGGCGTTTCGGCGCCGAGCGTTTGGGCGCCAGGCGTTTCGGCGCTAAAAAAAAGTTGAATGGAGTAAAAGTGAAATGGGATTCTTATGTTATTGGGCAACACTTTTTGACACGGGCCAGATCAAAATTTGATGTATGTACCACGTTGGTTAACAAAAAATATATGTAAGTACAATTTCACTTTCAGTCCATTAAAAATTTTAGATACCTCAATTCATTATACTGAGTAGATAGTAAATAGATAATACAATAAAATAAATAACGATGAAAAAAGAATTTATTAACATACACTATACAAAAAAAAAAACAAAACTAAACGTGTGACATGTTACACTTACAAAATCAATAATTAAATTAGATGTATGTACTACGTTGGTTAACAAAAAATTTATGTAAATACAATTGCAGTTTCACTCCATTCAAAAGTTATGAGAAATGCCTCTGAGATACTCAATAATTGTTCGGTTCTCAAAGTTGAAGAATTGTGGTAATTCTGTTATCCGCAGCTTGGTATTCTGATCTTTTATAAGGAGGTGCTTGGCCACCTACAAATTTTTCATACAATGCGTCGCATCCTTTGTGAACGCTTCGCAGGCCGTCGATAAATTTCCACAGCGAGGGATAGTTCATACCTAATTGGCACTGCAAACTACGATGAGCAGCCTCCGCAAAATTATTGGAACGATTTTCATTATTACGCACTCTTTGGTACACGTTCCAAATATTTGACGAAAATTACGCCTTCCTGCGTGTGTGGATTCTGTTTCGCCTTCCAACTTAGTTATCTTCGAACCAGTTTAAAATTGCGTCATCAATGTGATTTAGAGGAGTAAAGGCTAATGCAACTATCATCGGTGCAGAAAGAGCAAATTTGGGATCGGTATTATATTGTACCGTCAGCTCATGACTGGTTATTTGTTTCTTAAAATTTTGAACAAGATAAAACAGGCAGCCTAGTAATTGTGCTGTTGGAAATGCTTTAGCAACTGATCCAATTACGGCTATTTCGTAATCCAACGAAACAGTTTCAGGTTGAAATTGCGGCCACATTTCTTTTATAATTGAAAACAGCCGATCGTATGTTTGCCGTTGCAATAACGCGTACAAAACTGGAAATTCGAATCCACCCCTGTTTGCCAAAATAACGTAAATTTGGTGGAATAACGGAGGCGTTTGTTGAAATTTTTCATCCATAAAAATTTGTGTTATGTGCTGGCTCTATCTGAGTTATCTTTCCTCCCAAATATTAATATTCTAAATGGGTCCGGCTGCTCTGATCCGGTATCCTTCAATAAGAACATCTCGGATTGTCCAGGAGCACATTCGTATAGTCTGTACGCTTCC
This sequence comes from Aquatica leii, assembly GCA_035610365.1. Taxonomy (NCBI): domain Eukaryota; kingdom Metazoa; phylum Arthropoda; class Insecta; order Coleoptera; family Lampyridae; genus Aquatica; species Aquatica leii. Next base: position 50,903,976 of record CM069437.1, on the reverse strand, counting down.
AGAATTACTAACGTTTCCAGATCTATCGGAGTTGGGGGTGCAGCAACGATACGGTTTCGCGTCCGCTAACACAATCTTCTAATAGCATCCTTGTTGGGCAACTGCCCTTGAACTGCAGGCCCAGTGTCCTCCAGGGCATGGTTAAGTATTTAGCCAGGAGTCTCCATGGTTTGTTCGGCACGTCTTTTAATATCAACTTTTATTTTAGAAACACTTACGCTTGCCGCATCACTACCATGATTGTGGTTACCCGAGGAGCACAAATATTCGTCATCCACTGTTGTATGGACACGACCTAGGCACTTGTCCGCTTTTCGCTCACATCTCCAAAATTTTTTTGTTCCATCTTTGCTTGCCTTGTCAAGAACGTACAATAAAAACGTAAACAAAGATGCCAAATTAAATCAACACGCAAAAGCACGTGTCCGTTGACGACGTTCCTCACAACAAAAAATGCAACGACAATAAAAATGAAAAATGCTCAAAGCAGAAGATTCAGTTACAATTTTAATCTGTAAAACTTAATAATAAAGACTGTCGGAAGTAATAAATTATAAAATGTACTTAAAACTTGTGACAATAAAATCGACCAAAATGGCGCGCTTGAAATAAAAATTAAAAATTAAGATGAGTTTATAAACATAAAATAATTTCGATGAATTAGTGTAAAATAAAACAAACGGAAATACCGGGTCTTTCACAAAAGAAGACGTAAAAAATCAATAGTAGTAGTTTACTTCAGAACTTACATTCTCTAATGTAAATCAACAGAAAACTGTATACAAGCTTAGTTTGCTTAGTGAGCAATCTTTTTTTTTTGTCTCATTATTTTTTTCTCTCTTTCAATATATATTTGATGATATATACTTTTTTATATGATTATTACCTAATTTATTTAACCGATAAAAACTTGTTTTATTATGCTTTTATTATTTTTTTGTAATCTATTTATTTCAATTGCGTTCGATTTTGTTTTATAATAAATGCTTATATAACTTGTAGATGAAGCTTTTACTTTATAGCCGTTCGCCTTGTATTTTTTGTTTGTTTTGTGTAAGTATAACTTTTTAGATTTTATGTCGTTAATTCCTAAAAGTAAGTCCCATGAGAATTAAAGTTTTGGTGAATAAGGACGTTGTTTGTTAAACGTTGTGTCCTTATTTGGCGCCTTAGCGATTTAGTCTTTATTTGAATTTCTTTCACGTCTTTATCTTTGACTTTCAAAATTCACAAATTTTAATTGACCATATTCAGGCGTTTCTTTGGACTTCAGGTTTAACGTTTTTGGGTTGGTCAAACTGCTACATTTTAAATTACTCTCAAAAAATAAAAACTTCCATTAGCCGCCGAAACAATTAAAGCATTCCAGCGATCCAAGCAGTGATCTAATGTTAAATCAGATTTAATATGGCGTCGTTTTGGCGTTGTTGGACAAATATGGACAAAAAAGTTTGATTGTTATTATAAGTTTGTTGTTGCTACTAACCCGATTTGACAAACTTTTAGAGCCCAAAACAAACTGATTTATTACGTCTTAAAGTTTTGCTTTTATAGACCGGCCTCCCATCGATAAAATGGTTTCCAAATCTCCGGTAAAGGAAAACTAGAATCTCGGTTAATATTAAAACGATTTTTAATTATGTATTTCAATGGATTCTTTATTTTTTGGTTGATAGTAATTTGATACATTTCTCAAAATTTATTGTTTCCAAACATAATTTTGATGATCCGTTTCTAGTGCGTGTTTTGCTAACGCTGAGTTTACTGGTTGTTTAAGACGATTACACTTTTGATGCTCTTTAATAAGAATTTTCACGCTTCTACCCGTTTCTCTTAATATGCACGACTACAAGAGCAAAGAATGCTATAAACGCCGTCAGATGGAAAAGGAATAACAACTTTCAAGGGATTTAAGGATTGACCCAATTTAGGAAAAGTAGAAAACCGAGTAACAATGTTGTGTTTAAGCAACATTTTTCCTATACGGTCTGTGGTACTTTTGACGTATGGTAGATAAGCGAAAGACACTGGCTGAGACCTAGATCCACTGTTTGGCAGACGTAAACTTTGTAATAAACCGCTTAATACTTTTTTTATTGTAATTGTTTGTGACTAACATACAGCTCTGTATACTAAAGAATTTACTACTGATAATTTCTGAGAAGGGTGATGATGAGACAATCTATTCAAATAGCTATCCGTATGGGTAGGTTTTTGATAAACTGAATGCGATATTAAACTATCTTCATTTAGATTAACTAAAACATCCAAAAGTGGTAAAGAAGAGTTCTTTTCTAATTCCATAGTAAAACGAATATTTTGATGAATTGAGTTTAAATGACATAGAAACTCGTTGAGTCTAAAAGGACCATGTTGCTAAATGACAAAGGTGTCATCAACGTAACTGTACCAGCACAGGTTTAACGGGCCATCAAATTATGTTTAAAAACACTAAAAGTTTGGCGATTATTTCAAATTAATATCAACAAAAAATTAGGGAATCTATTTAAATAATTAAAAATCTTTTTAATATTAACCGAGATTCTAGATTTTCATTACTGGAGATTTGGAAACCAGTTTTATAGATTGGAGGCCGTTCTATAAAAACTTCAAGGTAAAATCAATTAGTTTGTTTCGGGCACTAAAGATGTCCACTGTGACGAAAGCTTAGCTTGTGTAAAAATGGAATGGAAAATAACACGTCAAGAAATTCTACGCTAAAGTTCTTTTTTTTGCTAGTTATTGTGAGATTTTGTGAGTACTTATATTTTATTTTTATTTATTTTATTACTTTTTAAAATATAAAGAGATTATTAAGTCACTATCAATTAGTTTACACACATTTACCTACCTATAAATAATATTTTGATTTTGCTAACTTATGAAAAGTGACTGTATTAGTTGGATATAAAATTCATTCTATTTTAAAAATGTTATATTGTTATATATAAAAATACATTGCAGTAAAAATGCATTTTTAATGTATTTGTGTAAATATGAATGCATAATCATCCGTGCTTTAGTTGCAGCACTTAAACCTCCTTGAGTTACAGTGACCTCATACAATCATAGATATAAAACAATAAATCTAGTGACTTTGGAATTACCACAATTACCAACATAAAATTAACTTATTATATCTATTATATTATAATAACTTGTTATGACAAGACTGACAAGATATTCAAGTCCACAACAATAGCATCTGATCTTTTCTAAAAATTTTTAATACAAACGAATGTATCTCAATACTCCTATAAAATTACGTGACTTTAAATGACTAATTACGTGCTGTCAGTTACAACATAGACAAACATTATGTAAAACTAATAAAATGGCATTAATTAGTGGGTTTATTGTTTTCTCATTAATAATAACCTTCGCTTATTTACTTGGATTACTAACGTTCTTAACAGACCAGGAAAAAAATGGTTGCGAAATGACTTATATGTATGCATATCCTCAGTTTGTTGTAGGTCCAGTTTATCAAATTTATAACTAAACTTATTAATTTATACTTACAGAGAATACACGTTGAAGCTGATTTACTATTTAAAAAGTATGGATTATATTCATATAGTGAAGGACGGTCTACAGAAAATGCTAGAAACATGAAATTTACTGGGATTCCGGTTCTATTTATTCCTGGAAATGCTGGTTCATTTAAACAAGGCAATTATTTAATAATTACTTGTAACAGCACTAAAATGTTTACTTTACAGTTCGTTCATTTGCCTCAGTTGCTTTGCGTAAAAGTCTTGACATAAGACCAGGTTTTCATTTTGACTTTTTTGCTGTGGATTTAAATGACGAATTTAGTGGTCTCAATGGTGCTTTGTTGTATGAGCAAACGCAGTATGTGAATCACACAATTACTAGAATCTTGGAATTATACAATAGCAGTGTGAATCATAAAAACCTCATTTTAATGGGGCATTCGATGGTAAACTTTTAATTGATGAATTACAGGTATAAGAAAATATTTTTAGGGTGGTATTATAGCAAGAGGAATAGTTGATTCGGTTTACGATAAAAACATTTTACCTTTGGTTATAACTCTAGCAGCACCTCATGCAAGACCTCCACTACTGTTAGACACTTATATGAACGATTACTATAATCAAATGCAAAAATCTATTTCATCTAATAACACAATTATAGCTTTATCAGGTGGTTATAGTGACTATGTAGTTGTACCTTTTATTACATCGGGTCAAAATTTTGAGCATCTACATGTGATTGTAAGTAATCAATATTTGTTTAATTTAAGTTAAAAAATTTTTGCTTTGTAATAGACTACATCAGTACCTTTAGTGTGGTTGCCGGTTGATCACCTTTGTATTTTATGGTGCAAGCAATTGGTGCTTGCAGTAACTAGGGGATTATTTGACTTGGTTGATCTACGTACTAAGCAGATCACTCTTGATAATAAATACCAGAGAGCAGTGTTTGAACATCATTTAGTAAAAGTAAGTTACACCTGATCTTACAGTTAGTTATGTTAGCAATTTTTATTTCTAATTTTGATTCCTTTAACAAATTTGTTGAACCTAAACTAATTATTTCTATTAGTACAAGCAAGTAGTTTCAAGGATATACGAGACAGTTCAATGTATTCTAGTATTTTACAGTGCTATAAAAGTTCACACATGAATATTTAAAGAATACATTTCACTTTGTTAATGTATTACAATACACTGAGTTAACATACAAACTTTGCATTATTAACATTTTAGTGAAAATGACATACAAAATGTTCTCGAATCCCAGACACTTATTTACATGTTATTCTTATAAACAAAAGAATGTAATCAAATTTGTTGTTGATGTTTTTATCATTCGTTTCACTAAATTTATGTGTAGATTCTTTAAACTGAGATACTTGTTTATTTGGGCTTAACACCCTGTGGAGGGGTTTAGCCGCTTATAGGGAAGCCTTCCATAGTAGATCAGTCTTGGTCCGGTGTTCACTTTGTAACTATGCTCGTCATTTCTTGCTGATCGGCCCTTAACACAGGCCTGCGCCTAGCACTTTTGACGCCCTTGTGCAAATTTAAAATAACGCCCCAAATTTGTATTACGTTCATATGTGAGTACAGATACGGGTTAAGTTAGGTATTATTATCCACTATTGAAAAATAATTTTAAAAACTATTTTCATAAATTTATTATTTTTATATTTTACAAGCACAAGCCATAAGCCATACAAGTATTTTTTCATTGAGGTACATACCATAATTATAAACTTATAGAAAACAGAAATATATTCTAACAGTATTACAACTCAACATTTTTGTATTTTAGTTTCAAATGTAATATATGATACAAAAGCACAAGAAATAAAAAAAAATGAATTGAGCTTTTCATGCTTTAATTTTTGCAAATTGTTTAATTAAATCTTCAGTGTCTAATTCTTTTAGCTGGTCCGTTTCTATTGATATGATAGCAAGATTTGAAAAAGATCGTTCTGCGGTAGCAACAGAAACCGGCATTGTTAATAAATATGAAGTATTATGCTCGTGTTACAAAAATAATCCACTAAGTTGTTAATTGTTATATAATTTAAAGTTTCTTCGGGAGACGTAATAACTTTTTCATCAATAGTTTGTAAATATTGCAATTCTTTAACAAGTTGCATGGCAGTTATGTCTCGTTCATTGCGAGTTTTGTCGTTTAATAAATTTTCAACTTTTTGACATAATTCTGTTTTCAGAATAATTTTTAAATTTATCAATATTTAATAAAAACGCGAAATTATTAGAGTAAGAAGAAAGTAATTGGAATTTCTCATCCACTGATGTTATGATTACATCCAGAGCATTAAAAAAACAATTAACTTTGAACTTTAAAGTTTCGTCGTGGATCGGTTCATCGTCACATTCATAATCAAAATGTTTTTTTTTAATTTTTCGCGGTTTGTTTTTCGAATTTAGGTTCTATGTCTAAGCTGGATGCTATTTCTTTAGCATCAATCAATAGATCATTAAAACCTTTATCGGAGCGATAAGCTTTCAAAAAATTATTCAGACTATTTAAATGATTATAACACTGAGCAACATCAAAGTTCGGTTTTTGAATAATTTTACTAACAATGTTAACTTTACTTAAAATATTATACCACAATATAAGAATGCAAATGAACTCAAAATTTTGCAATTTTTTGGCCAACGATGTAGCCAAATTTTTTACGTTATTTTCAAAGTTTCCTTCGCTTATTTCAAACAGAGCATCATAAACCTCCCCAAGTTGATACCTTAAAGGGGTTATTGCATCTATTCTACTAGACCATCGAGTATGCGATAAAGGTTTTAAACTTTTCAAGTTAAATTTGTTACATTAGATAAATTAGATTTCAGAATTTCCCAGCGTTTAGTAGAAGCTGAAAAAAATACAAACAATTCTTGAACTAATGAAAAAAAAAATTGATGCTCAAAGTATTCGATTTTGCGGAATCATTGACTAAATTTAGGGTATGATGCAACAAGGAACAAAGAAAGCTCGCGGTTAAATCTAAATTTTTTTTGTAGACCATTATGCCTACCACGCATATTTGCGTCATTGTCGTAACCCTGACCTCGCAGAGCGTTAATATTTAAGTCTTCTTTCTCTAACGCTGACAAAAGAAATGTTGTCAAGCCTTCACTCGACACATCATCTATAGGACAAAATAATAAAAAATGTTCTTCTATACTAATTCCCGAGCTCTTTAAATTAACAAATCTTATACAAACTGAAATTTGTTCTTGGTGACTAGAGTCAGGAGTGTAGTCTAATAATATGGAATAATATTTTGCTTTTTTAGTTAGTTCTAAAATTTTGGATTTGATAGTTTCACCGATCAAATTGATTACTTCCTTTTGTATTTTATCCCCGAGATTTCTGACATAATCGGGGTGAATTTGGAAATCATTTCTATGCATTTTAAAAAGTTACCATTGTTTTTCTCAAACAACTTATTACTACTTCCACGAAAAGCTAAACTTTATTGACCTAAAACTGAATCACGTAGAAAATTCTTTCTATAACAGCTTGTCAGCATTTAGTTTCTCTGTTTATTACATTTTAAATTTCAGAATCAATTATTTCATTTTTATTAAAACGGTTAGAGAGATCTAGCAATTTTAGAACATTTTCGATATGTAACTTACTCTTTTCATGAATGTTTAAATGTTTACTTAAATGCTGCCAGTCATTGTAACCAGATTCATCACTAAGGCGAACAGATTTCAAATCGCTGTCATTAAAAATTTTGCAACAGAAGCAGTAAACGCTCAATTCTTTGTTCGGTAAAATTCTAAAGAAGTAACTATTGGAAAACTTACGCCCCGACTCCGTACTATCTCTCGGATAAATATCCTTTTTGTTTTGATAATGAGCAGGGCCACGTTCTATTAATTCTTGAATATTATTAGGACGTAATTTCTTTGGCTATAGTGCAGCATCTTTCGAAAGTTGACTCATATTTTTCGTTCTGGTAATTTTTGAAGCTGTTGATTTCTCATTATCAGCGGAACTTGAAGATGTTGATGGATTGCTTTCTAGAAGATCAGTTTCTTGTCTGCTGCTGATACTTGTTTCAAGTACAGGTTCAGAATATCGGGATTCAACTGTATTATTGTTGTTATTAATATTTGGCAAAGTATACTCGTAATTTTTCACTCTTTTTCTTCCTCTCTTTTTTTTTATTTAGCATATTTTGGTATCCCGACAATTTTTTCTTATTTTCTGACATCCTGTATACTGTAAGGAAATTAATACATAAGTAAACAAAATTGACAAATTATTAATGAGAAGTGAAAATGCTTCGACGTCTCAAACTCAAACTCGAAAGTATTTTCTCAAAATTACTTATTTCAAGTTATTTCAAAATTTATAAATTTTTATAAATAGTAATATTAGTGCTTATCAATTATTCTGTTTGAATTTACTTCAATTAACAATGATGTTTATATAATCAAATATAAAAGGATTTTTGAGATGCAAGTTTTTGGCTTTTAATGTTTTAATAAATCTAAAATAAACAATACATTTTAGATGAACCTTAATTCACAACACAAAACACATCACTATAAAGTCTGTAAAACTACAAAAAACTAAAGGTATCAAAAGCAGATATCTTTTACCCCATGCACCTTTTCACTTTGCTAAGTTAATTATCGATCGAGTATCAGGCAATAAATAAAATCGCGGCTAATGCAGCGCTTAAATATATAAAGTTTCATATATTGCAAGCTCAGACAGGAAAAACGCTTGTTGGCTCGTTGCAAGCCAAATTTCAAGCTCAAACATGAATAAAATCAGATTTGTTTGAGTTTTCACAAATGTTACGTATTACGTATTCGATCGAATAAATGCTATTATTGCGTACTCTCATTTGGAAAATAAAAAACAATGTAATAGCTAGCAATTCCTTACTGGTTTTTTTATCATTATAAATTTTGTTTTGAAAATGTTGTTTTATCTTTTTTTTTTACTTTTGAGTTTTGAGGCGCACCACACGACCTTGCCTTTAAGATCTACGGCGCGGGCCTGTGCCAAATCTATTTCACCCTCTGCTGTTTTATTTTGATTACTATATCCCTTTCTATCTTCTTGGCTATCTCGTGGTTCAGTTATGTTTATACTCATTTTGGGAAACTGTAATTGGCCCTTATATTATTCTGAGTATTTCAGCTTTTCCTCTTCTTTATTTGTCATTGATATTTTTACCGTCCCGTACATTAATGATTGGTTTTATTAGTTTGTAAATTCTTATTTTTGTTTTTATTGACGTGTATTTGAAAAATTTCTTATTCGCATAAAATGCTCTATTTACTGTCAATATTTTGTTCCTTAACTTAGTTTCTATGTCTCCATCCTTGTTACCATAACTCCTAGGTGTTTGAACTCGTTGACTTTCTTATCTTCCTGGGTTTGTATTTTTAGACTTTCTTTCGTACTTTTACTTCCTATTTTCATGTTTTTTGTTTTCACATTTGTTCTCAATCCTACTTTTAGTCCTTCAGTCCTTAATTCTTCTACTACTATATTTTTTTTTAGTTTATCTCTTTTTTGATTATTGGTTATTAATGCAAGATCGTCTGCATAAGTATGTTCTTAATGTGTCTTTGTTTATTCTACGTGTTATGTATTTAATTTAGATTGTTTTAATCAATTATTAATATTAATACAATTACAATGGTACAATTACTGGAAACAAATTATCATAGAACCTACAGCCACTTTTGTTAAGATATCTGCTATCATGGTTTGTATTGAATGACATTTAAAAAGTTTTTTTTAATCGCTTGCATCTTGTCATTTTCGAACAACTTGGACTATTTTCTTTTAATTTTATTTACGCTTATGTTAAAATTAGTTAAAAATTGACTTCTTGTCATGCTTCTGAAAAAGTTATTAAACTCAACTTTCTGTTCTGTTCTATCTCTCACCAAATCCGCATCGTGCTTTCTAACTCTCTTAGTTCTGTTCAATATTTTGTTTTTTACTTAATGATGCAGATAATTAATATTTATAATTGTTACACGGATAAGACGTAAAGGTAAAGCCTATGGTGAACTGCCGTAGTAAAATAATATTGCCATCAGTTCTGTCATTAAAATACAAACGCGTGCCAAGAGGGGAATTTAAAGTGTAAAAAGTTGACAACGCTGTAAACATATGTACGTACGATGTAGAGTTTGTTTCAAAAATAAAGAATGCTGAGATGCGCGTCGGATAAATTCGGAATTTCATGATTATATCTTTAATTTAATAATGCGCACACCTCAAAGGTCGTATGAAAATTGCAAACCTTTTTCAGTTGGGTAATGTATTTACATTCAGAACAAAATTGGTTTCTGGACAACCCTTCTTTAGTTTTGAAACGATCGCTACTGATTTTCATAGCAATTATCGTTCAGTAAGTATGTCACTAACCGGCGATATAATAAGATGAAATGGGGTGTGTATGAGTGGCGTAGCGAGGAGAGGCGAAGGTGCGGACCGCCCTCGGCAACATAATCGAGAGGGCAGCAAATTTTCAAGAACAATATTTAGCTACTAAATTTACAATTCCTTACTTGGCAATGATAATTATGACAACAGAATCCTACGCTCAATAATAGTCTTCAAATGATAAAGAAATAAAATATTTTACAATCGTTCACGTTTGTTAGTAACTGGCAGCGTGAAAGTATGTAAATTGTAAATGGATAGTTCTTATAATTCCTTATTGACAGTGTTGTAACAGATACTTTTTTCTAGTATCTAGATACAGATACAGATACTTTTCATAAATTGTATCTAGATACAGATAAGATACTTTTTCAAAAAAAGTATCTAGATACAGTTACAGATACTTTAAGAGAGTATCTAGATACCAGTCAGGTACATTTTTAACAAAATCATGAAATAAAATTTAAAAAAAATTGTCTATTTAGTTCATTTAAAAACACAATAACTGTATCCCAGGCAGCACATCACGTCTCATTGACGTCAAAATTACGAGACTTCATTAAGACATGTCAGTGTCGTCATAAGACGTCAGTGTGCTGCCTGGGTATTAAGCAAAACATTACCTTATCAACCTTAATCACATAAAAAATACAAATTTACAAATAAAGCGTATTTTGTTTTAAAATTAATAGCATGTTAAATGTCTCGTCATTATATTTCGACGTAGAGCTAATAGTAAACTACTAACACTAAAAAGTTTCTCCACTTCTTTGCTCCATTTGAGCTGATGAAGAAATTCAGTGTTGCCAATTAACTTTGTCGCGATTCCCTGCATAAACTATAAAAGTTCCACAATAACCACAATTGTACTCATAGTTCTACAAAGTTGAAATTTGTTTTCTTTTTTTTAAAGTATGAATTGGTTTGATGGCATAAATGCTAACACGTCAGATTTCTCAAGTAACACTTGATTATATAATATATAAAATGTAGGTTCATACACGGTTTTCCCCAAAATTCCACATCTCTAAATTGACCATATTCAAGCGTTTTTTTGGACTTCAGGTTTAACATTTTTGGGTTGGTAAAACTGATGAATTTTAAATCGCCCTCAAAAAATAAAAACTTTTATTGGTTGTCAACAACGACCTCTCTGATTGATGGGTCATAATGAATTCCAGTGATTTGTCAAATCGGGTTGGTAGCAACAATAACCTCATGATAACAACCAAATCTTTTTGTCCATATTTGCGTATAATTTACAAGTTGAGCAAGAAAAAGTATATCTAAACCACTCAGATACTACGAAAAATGTATCTAGATACAGTTACATTTTATACAGTGTATCTAGATATGTAACTAGATACTCCAAAAGTATCTAGATACTGTATCTAGGTACTTGTATCTAGATACGTCACAACACTGCTTATTGACCGTAGAATCTAGATAATACAAAATCAGATGTGCCTTTTGCGTCTGACGAAATCCTAAAAAGATTCTTTTTAGAAGAACAAAGGGATTACTATAACTGCTCCCGCCAAAGTAAGATTCAAACATACGGCTTTGTTTTACGCGTTATAAGCAAGCTTAGTGTTTGCTGTGATTGACTGATTGTGATGGTAAATTTTTTGCAACCTCTCACAGAGATACTGTTTTACTGTACTTCGTGATATAAAATCCTTTTGTATTCTTGGATGAAAGTTTGTGTATTATTAACTTTACCTGAATACTATTATTGGATTTCGTGTATTGATCAGTGTTAAAAATATAAAGTATAAACATTTACATTCTAGCTAGGACTTTAATAGTGTAGTGTTTCATACGCGTTGCTATGATCGTGTGAATAAATTAATCTTCATGAGAGAAAATACGCGGAAACAGAGGAAATATAATAGTAGGTGTGAAAACATTTGCAACCAAGGCAAGTTATCTAATCCACGCTACTTCTATGCTTGAAAATCACAATATAAACGGTGTTTTGAGTAAGTACAAGAGTCTAATGCAACGCATTTCATACTGACGTTAAGTAGTTATTAAACCCTATAGGTACAAGTAGTTTCACTATATGTTGTTTTCATTACTTGAGACATAATGAAAGCAGTGATTTCCACAGGAAAGAGAAAAAAATAGGGAGGAAGAATCTAAAAAAAATAAGGGAGCTTCACTCAAATATTTAGAATCGACTAGCCAAAGAGGCGTGTCTGAACATGATTTAAGAAATAAAGTCACTACAAGTAAAAAAAGGTGCCAGTACTGTTAAATTTGAAGCTTTTTCTAATGAAACAGCTGCAGTTAGTGAGCAATCGGAATCATAGGAAATTGAAGTGGTTACCTTCGAAGGGATCGATAGTCATCAAGGTGAAGATACTGGTGACTCCACAAAAGCTACGGCTGAGTGTGCGGATGAATCAATCAGTAGTATTGGAACCAAGGGAGTAACAATAAAATTAAGCCGCGATTGGTTTTTGTGTACTTTGACAAATGGCTAAAAGATATTGAAGACGAGGATCGCTTATTCCCAATTTAAATAATCATTGTTCTGTTTATGCTGCCGATTGTTTGGGATAATAGTTGCCACCAATAAATCTGGATTCAACACTATTGTAATAGTTTCAACCAATAGTGGAAAATAAATCCCAAAGTTTCAGAACATGAATCAAATACGGCACATGTTGAACACTTCAAAAGTGCAAATGTCTGGAAAAAAAATTGCAAGCTGGTACAACAATAAACAAAGAAACACAGAATGTTATTAGGATAAGAACGTCTTCTGGGTTTGGACCGTGTTAATGTTGTAACCGAAGTTGCCAATGTACGGAAGACGTTATCTTAATATAGACTCCGGCCGTGGTCTTCTGAAACGATTTCTGAAGAACGACGAAACTACAGCTAGTGGTGCCAAGAAACCGAGTGTCAGAAATATTGCAGCATTTGAATGACGGAACTTCTGGAGGATATTTCCGGGTCCGAAAGTTACCAAGAGGCAAACACATCAATCGGACGACGACGACGATGAAGACACGAGAATAGTCAACAGAGTGGCAGCTAAGGCAATGCGAAAGACTTTGAGTGGTTTATATCCGCGTATAATGGAACCGCGAACGCAAGGTATGGAGTGACCACAGAAGTACAACAAGATCTGTTTGACGTACCGAAGGACTACTCCTTTGCACACTGTGTTGTTCAAAACTTGCGCATGTCTAGAGGGATACCGTGGTATTTAAAAGGAAGTTTGGACGCTTGGATGAAACAACGGCTCATCTACTACTTAGTTACCAAGGAGTTGCATTGGATTGGAGGATGGTGCGGAATATAGTAGAAGTCATAGTTCGGGGTACCCGAGTTCAAGTGTTGGTTTGCAACTATGATGTCATGAGTTTGAACCTGTTCTACGACAGAACGGATCTATGGGGGGGCAGTGTTACGTTCTGTTTCCGAAAAGTGTTCCGAAGTTAAAGAAAATCAAGGAAACTCCTGGAAGCGATAAGAAGATATCTTTCCGGATATAAATAGAACCTGCAACAAACGATTGGATTCATTATGTAATCAGCGCGATTGCAGTTTAGTGACCTTTACGTTATCGTATGTGTGATGGTGAAAAAATAATTACTGTCGAAATAAATCAATTATTAGTGACTTATTGTTAGTTTGTAAATATTAGTATTAGTTAGCAGTTATTGATGTTTCTAATTGGTTTAATTTTTACCGCAAGTTCATTTTAGTTTTTTAATTCATATTCGTTCATTTTAATTTAGCAATTTTAATTTGCAATTCATTTTATTTCGTTTAATTATTCGTTGAGTGTTATTAGTCCTTAGTTTCTAATAAACGATTTTAAATTCTCGTTACAGTATAAAATAACTGACCTTCAATACCTTTATTTTAGATTTCTTGAAAGTTCGTTTAAGTTTTTGTAATTTGCGTTATTATCATTTATTAATATAAAGCTATAGGCATTCTATAGGTCTGTTAATGCATTTGTGGAAGTGCATTAGAGTGTTCTCCTATTACTGAGGAGCCTCCAAACGGCGAAACGTTGGGTGGTTCACTTACTCTGGTGGCATTTTCACATGTGTATTGACATTGTTTACTTTACAATGTAATACGTTGTGGTTTTTACCCGCGGTATATTCAAAACTTATTTGAATTACGCGAGTATAAAATTAGCTTGCCAAACGTTCCCACCTCTATATAGTAAATTTACACATATTATGAGATGTTTCTGCGTTTATATTTTGTTTATGTTCTAACAAGTTTGTTCGGTATTCCAAGATTGAGATTAATTAGTAGCGATTAGTTTTATGTATATGTCTATGTTTATGTTAAAAAGAGAGTGTATCATTAAGTAACGACAGACATGGTTTATCTTAGTTGTTGCTACGGCAATACAACAACCTGAGATTACGATTTGACACGATTGTTTAGGCTATTTGCTGCTATTCATTATTTATTTTAAATTTATTATATTTGTGTTAATTTTGAATAACATCTTTTGCTATAGTAACATCCACTTTTTTTTTAAATTTTTGTAGAACAATGGATTGAAAATACGGAAGTTAGCCGAATACTCGCAATCTATCGTTTTCAGTAGTCGAGGTGAATGGATAGAAAACTTACAAAAACATTATACGGTATCGTTAAAAAACGGGGCAAAACAAGTACAGTGGCATATGATTAGACTTTTAAATGAAGAAGACTACAGATATTTAACAATAGTTGCCATTAATTTAGAAGTGACAGATTGGATTTTTGCTTGTGCCGCTACTCATGTTCAAGGCCAACGTCGTATATGGTGAGAAAATAATAATTTTAGACGAATTTTTCATTTTTTTATTCATGCACACAGTACCGAAGGCATTCACGTAAGTCATCTTTCTGAAATTGCGCCATCTGCATATAGAAAACGAAGAACGTTGTATTTAGACACTCATGAACTTAAAAGAAATTATACTGATGTTACTCATATTGTTGTCAAAGTATTACCTACTAGTGATAATGTGAGTTGACTGACGTTATATAATTACATAATTATTGTTTCTTATTTTGACAGGTTTTATTGCACATAGATCGTTTCATAGGTGATGATAGAAGAGTACAAGTGAACTTACCTTCTTCGTGGTCTTTCAAACGCGATATAATACTAAACGAAACTCAAGAAAAATTTGTTCATTACGATTTCATGATAAATCAACTTCAACATATCATACAGTGTTACAAACTGTACGTAGAACCCATTAAGTGCAATTCAAATATTCATCAAGCTACTGTTACTTTAGTAGTACCTTGGGGAAATCAAGATATACATAAACATATTACGTAAGTACATTTTATCGTACTATTAATTTTTTTCATTATTGAGTTTAGCGAAGGAGATCGAACTCCTTTTACAATACGATTACATCAGTCGCGACCATTGCGTTGGAACGTATCTTTTCCTTCAATACATCTGGCTTTAGATCCATCTTGTAGGTACTCTATTAGGTAAGTGCTTTTAAATATAGTGTTTTTGGTTTATGGCACGTTTGTTCAAAGATGCGTGTTAAAACGAGGTTTTTTAAAACTTGTTTTTTTCTGCTTCTCTGTATCATCGCTTTAGTGCTGTCACGGTGGTTGGGTGTTTGTATAATGTTATTTATATTTGTTGGTCGGGTTTGTTTTAATTAACTAAACAGATAACCTGGTATTTTTTAATATCGTATTATTGGGCTAAGCGGACTTAGCTGGAGAAAATTTGTTTTCTAGTCGATCGATTTTTTACAAACATTGCACAAAACAAACAATATAACTACTTTAATTAAAATTTGCACTAAATATACGCATACTGTTTCAAGAAAACCCTATAAAACGTTACCAATCTATGCATTTTTAGTAGTTATAATGAAAACAAAATGTTTCTCAAAAAAATAATTTGGTATCGTACTGAGCCTGCCGGGTTGACTAGCTATTTTATACTTTGCCGTAACTATTAGGCTATTAAAAAATTGAGGTGATGAATGTAATGACTGAAAGTAGAATTATAAAATACAAATAAGAAATTTCCACAATACAATACGTTAAGATAACTTTGTCTAAGGCTCGAGTCAATAATCGCTATAAAGGGATTCCAAAAGATAAGATGAGATCTACAGGTGTGAACCATTGACTCCAAAAATATTTCTTCTGGAGCTTATTGAATAATTATCACCACGTATGGGAAGCATTATGATTTCCTTAGATTAATACTATTTAGAGAGAAATGTTTCGAAGCCCTAATACTCACTAAAAGATCGTATCGGAAAGCGATTTGATAAAATTGAACGGTCACACCGGAGTCAAATATGGAAATGATTGAGCGAAAGTTCCTTTCGTTCGTGCCTAAACACCAGAAAACGAGAAAAGAGTATTCTTCATAGAACACTCAACGAACCTGCGACGGTAAGAGTAAGAAGTTTTGGCAAGCACCAAGGAGTAAGAGCCATAAAAACCCAAATGAAACTCCAACTCCTCGTGATCAAACCCGTCTTAATATAATCCCCAAAACTAAGAAACTGAAGAAGTAGAAAGAAGAAACTCAATTATATATCGGAAGTTGAATGTGGATATGTGGAATCAGATAGAGAAGAGTAAAAAAGAAGAACTATGTTAGTTGTGCCAAAAATTTTTTCCACCAAATCGAATAAGATCTAAATAAAAGAAAACAAACGAATAAATCTCATAGAGGATTCTGATTGCAAGTCGATATAAGTCGGGTTGCCTAAAGGCAAAGAAACCAACTAGTATCCAAAGGTCATATACAACAAAGTTCAAAAACCTAAACACTGCCTGGATATACCAAACAAATTAATGTCCAATCCGTATAACCCAAACAAAGTCAAAAAAAGGAAGAGATCGAGTAAGAGTAAATAAGAAAGAAGAGGAGATTTACTTGATAACTGAACATCGTTAGCCTTTGTTCATCGCGTTGGAATGTCACCTAAAACCTAAAAAGAACAAAAGAAACCTAAAGAGAAGAAATATTCTAAAATGACTAAACGGAAGTACGTAGAGTACAAGAAACGACGTTGGAGTCTATCACAAGCTTTAATCTAAACAAAATAAAATAAAAAACCGACTAAATCTAACAAGCAAAAGAAAGAAGAAGTTTAGAAAGAAAAGAAAAGGAAAAGAAGCAATGTTGAACAATTGAACAATAAAGAGAAAAGTTACAAAAAAGAAAAGAAGGTGTCCAAGCAACAATAGAAACAGAAGAAGAAAAAATGAAAAGTAAGAAAGCTGGAGAAAGATAAGGCTTGTTGCTTCTATGCCCAACCAACAGCATAAGCAGTGAAAGGCATAGAAAACTCACATATCAAACAAGAAAGAAAAGAAAAGTAGGAAATGCCGATAAGCGGAATAGGAAACCCAAAAGAAAAAGAATCAAACCTAAAGTGCGAGTCTTACTAGTGACATACCAATCTCAAAATGGCCGATTAAGCGGATATAACTATAAACAGACAGAGGTAGCCTGTCTTGAAGGTAAGATGTTTAAAAAATTAAACTTAAGAAATTTATTAGAAACATAAGCAAAGAAGGATATCAGTACCTACAGAAAAATGGAAAAAAAACCAATTGGGTAGAATCTTAGCTACAACCAATCAAATACCACCGACAAAGTAAAAGAGTCAAATTACAAACCTAAAGACGAGAAGAATAGCCAAAAGTCAGCATTCTATTGCTGAAAACGAACTAACATACGCGGTTTCTGCAACACACACGAACAGGACAATACCGAATGTACTCCGCCACTTTTGATTTTATATGAGGTCAATAAAAATGACGATGAAGAAGCGATACCGCCTTTGCCACACTACGATGACCAGAAGTAGAGCGGACATGATGGTCGTGAATAATCGACTTCCGTTGATCGCTCGACACTACCAACTTTCACAGATGTTTATCATTCTGTGATACTCGCACTCGTTTACGACGTTTACACAGAAGACCATGCACCACAAACCAACGCTCACTCACTAACCTTAAGCACGTTTAACAAACAGACAATCGGTACTAACTACGATGTCGATCAGCGGGCTTGATTGAGAAACTATAATAAAGGTACAGAGAAACTAGGCGCCACTCCTCGTACTAATAAAGATTCTCGGTTTGGAGATATCAAGTGTACGTCTGAACCCACTACGTAGCGAATAGCGATAGAGCAAAAAAAAACCAATCAAGAACAATGTAACAAGTGTATATATATTTCTATCCAAGGATAACATGTACTGGTAACTGCTACTAAGTTTAGTTTTCCAGAAGAATAATAATAATTTAACGAATTGAATAGTAAATAGAATTATTCGCAATCACCACAAATTCGAACTTTGATCAACTATTTAATTTACATGCAGTTATGACACATTAAGAATCTACAAATATAATTAATAACACCGCTTAAAAAAAGAAAGTACTGAAAACTTACCCCATCAACGTTCTTTGATAGCGAGTAGCAAAACGTTTTTTTTTATTTGCGTATAAACGAAAATGGACGTAGTATGTAAGCTTACACGTTTTACGTTATGTGCCTAAATTTGGTTTTGATTACATTCAAAACTACTAAAGAAACTTAAAAGGTGCTACGCCAGCGTACTCACGACAGCTACATAACATAACGTTATTTTATCGGTATTACAGGTATCACTTACCTTAAACCTTACGTTGCCTACCAATGAGTCATAAGACACCTCTTGTAATTACGACTATAGAGCATTTTTTTAATCTGTGACGATAAAATTCTTAAGTATTTTATTGATGAAAAATATCAATTTTAGATAACGGTGACGTGTTTACTGAGTAACATAATTTTGAATTGTTTTTATGGAATTTCTTGTAAATCATATGGGTTCATTGTGTTCATTAAATATTAAAAATTTAGTTGTCTATGTTAAATTGACATCAGACATTGACTTTTTTTACAATATTTAAATAAAGAAAATCATTTGGTTAAAGTTCTTGCGACAGCTTTTTTAGTTGCGTCTAGTGCTAATGACAACTGTTGGGCACACTACTTGTTTATTGCACTAAAAAAATAGCATTCAAATTAAGCTTTTTTGTTTTATTTTAGAATTCATGTAGGAAACTACAAAAGGATTTTAACGTCTCACAGGAACTTATGGTTATTTATTTTTAGTACTTTATATGGTTCAAAATCGTGATTGACAACACAAACAGGTTAGTTAAAATATTACTTTTTGGCGTTGGAATATATTCAATTGTTTTGAATATAATGACTAGTGCGATATTTTTACATTTGTTTCCCACATTGATTTTCTTTATAAATACATTTATCTTTCA
Organism: Aquatica leii; assembly: GCA_035610365.1. Lineage (NCBI taxonomy): Eukaryota > Metazoa > Arthropoda > Insecta > Coleoptera > Lampyridae > Aquatica > Aquatica leii. The sequence goes on along the minus strand of CM069437.1, from coordinate 50,884,731 downwards.
CCACAGCAAACAAGAATGTTTTTTTTTCAAACATGAACAAATAATAGTACTTTGGCTGTTATGAATACACAAATATAACAGATATGATAATATAACATCCTTGCTTTTAGGCTTTCGATTTTGAAGTTTGGTTTTTGGGCTGGTTACCGCGTCAATGATGAATTTAATTTTTTGACGTTCGGTCATCATCTTGTGGACTTTTTCCTTACCGATCAAGAGATGATGGCCGAAACGTGAAATGGTTAAATTCATCAGCCAAGCGGTAACCTGCTCGGAACCAAACTTTAAAAACAGGCAATGTTTCCCTCATAATTTAATGCAAACAATTAAATCATAACTCAATTGACATAAGAGTCAGTATTCAATGCACACGATCTCAGCTTAATCACAATATTATCAGCTATAATACCCCTAGAGCATTGATAATACCGAGATAATTTTGTCATAGAGATTGTTGAAAGCGTGTTTCTTTCTCCTTCGGCCTCGTGCTATTACCTTAAAGAAACACGCTTGAAACATTCTCTACGACAAAATTTTGAGTATTTATCAATGCTCAAGGGGTATTCGGTAAGATAATTTTTTACTACTTTCCAAGTTTTTTAATCAATTAACATAAATTAATTGTGTTTTATGGTGTATTTTTTAAAGGAATTTAGTTAATTTTGTTGTTACAAATATCATCAAATCTGTGTATCATCATTATGAATTGATTTACTATCTGACATTTAATTTGACATTTGAATATATCATGTCTGTTTTGCCTGATAACACCACGCCCGTGGTGTTATCGCTGTAATCCGTTGATGATTGGTTGAATTTTAAAAAATGCAATAAAACAAAATTTTTCTATTGGTTAATTGATACAGTAAAAAATTATCAAAGTAATATAAACTCTTATCTTATCTTTGTTACGCGTTGAAAAGTGCACAAAGTGCATTGTGCAATCAAAAGTAGTGATTTTTGTGTGTGTAATATGTAAGGTTCTTAGTAACTACTATCTGTCAGCTCAAATTATTGAGTTTAGTCAATGTTAAAATCAGAACAATAATATGTCAGATATTTTCAAATTTGCAATTAGAAAGTAGGCAGATGCCGATCACTGCTACTAACCATAATATATCGACAATTGCTGCTATACATATATTATAATTTCTACCAACAAATAATGTAATTTAAAGCAAATTAGTGAAAGTTGTATGAAAAATACGAGTTGCAATTTCTTTTTGTAAAGTAATCTTATTTGCATAACAATTGTGGCCATGTAACATTCGTTTTACAATATACTTTTGCCTGCTTGCTCAGTAGAAAGAACGTAGGCAATACGCTGGTTAAAATTCGTAAATAATTGGAAGTCAAATAAATATTCGTTTAAGAAACTAATATACTAAAAAATTGGGTAGGGCGCCAAACAAAGACACGACGTTGAGTAAATTTTTGAAGTGAAACTTCTTTATCGGCGTTGGAAAAAAATTTACCGTCACATTTTTTCCGTTACGCGCCATCTTTTTTTTCGGTTACGGAAACGCAATAGCGACGTGATAAATAATATATCAATACTAAAGTGATCAACAAAATCAAAGGCTTTATTTTAATTCTAATTCCAGTGGATTTTTAACAAAAGTAAGTAATTATATCTATTTTTCTAATACTTGGGTGGAATTAATTGACATAGAGTATAAATTCTGAAATATGTTATTAATTTAAATTTAAAATATTTAAGGTTAACCTCAGTTTCTGATTGAACGATGACATTTTAAATTTAAAATATTTAAGGTTAACCTCAGTTTCTGATTGAACGATGACATTTTAAATTTAATATATTTAAGGTTAACCGCAGTTTCTGTTTGAACGATGACAATGATAGTAATAATTCTATTTCAATTAATGAAATGCTGTAATAATCTTAGTAGCAAAAGTTAAAGTGAAATAATTGGATTATTTGTATTCATGTCTATTATAATAAAATCCTTTTGTTTAAAATTTATCTAATTTTAAATTTAAAATATTTAAGGTTAACCTCAGTTTCTTATTGTAACTATCGGTCAATGTATATGATTTCATTAAAATAGTATTTATTAATTAATAAGACTGCTAATTTAATGAACATCAATTAATTGATATACATGCAACTTTTCAGAAATTGGTTAAATAAAGTTAAATTAGATAAATTTTAAACAAAAGGATTTTATTATCATAGACATGAATACAAATAATACAATTATTTCACTTTAACTTTTTGCTACTAAGATTATTACAGCATTTCATTAATTGTAATAGAATTATTACTATCATTGTCATCGTTATTATATATTTTTGTAATTAATGGCTTATGGTAACTGAAATATGAAATTGAATCTACAAAAATTAGTTAATTGATTTACAAAAATTTGTATTCATGTCTATGATAATAAAATCCTTTTGTTTAAAATTTATCTAATTTAACTTTATTTAACCAATTTCTGAAAAGTTGCATGTAGATCATTTTGCGAAAAATAAGGCCATAAAGAAGTTTCACTTCTTACATGTGTACACTAGTTTATTTTAAAAATTTAATTAACATAATTAAAATTAATTGTCATGTTTTCAAAACCTACCAATATAAATATATTCTTTTAAAATGCTACAGTTTTAAACAAAGCACCTAAACTCCTATAGCAATATGTTCATTGAAAAAAATCAGTTTGTCAATACTTATTTTCTGATAAATTAGAACATTTTTAGCAAATGAAAAATTAATCATAAATTAAGGGTGATGGCATGGTCGTACGAAAAGTTCAACGTTTTTTTAAAGAATATTTATATCTGCAATTTTGTTCACCGATTACTTGGGATTTATCGGAGGTTTGTAAAACTTTTATCTGATAGTGTTTTAATGGATTAATACAGAGCTTATTAGAGACTAAAATATGTGGGATCGACGACAATAAACTGTTCGTAATTATGCGAATAAAACCTCTGGGATCAAGTAGCAACAAACCGATTCACGAAGTCGAAATCTGAATTTTTATAAATAGTCTTTTAAATTTGGTTGAATAGTAAATCCACGCAACGTTATAATATCATTTAGTTAAAAAAATAATTTTAGCTTTCTTACGAATGTTAGTATCGGATGGTATGGTAAATTTGTTGGACAATTCAACGTAAGTATATGAATAAAAATATTTTTATTTATGAAAAAAACATTTATAAAAAATGAATTCAGCACACGAAAAAAAAACGCACACTAACTTCATACTACTTCCCTACTAACAATGAACCACAAATTTACCAAACAAACCAATTGATTGATTAGATAACATGTATCGTATTTCTAACAAAATTTTGTATGTATTAGAAGTATCGATAATATTAAGAATTTACGGTAAACAAAGCCACTGAGGGTGGCTGTACTCTACATACATGTCTGTCTTTGCCGACAATTCGTAAAATCTCGACGAGTAGATAGTGAAGATTTGATCTGCTTCTTGGAACACTACACGACTTCTTATCTTTCTAACGAACAAATAAGTAACACAATCTTCATAAATCTATGTAGAAGATTCGAACTACTTTCGGTTCTAAAAATTGGATCTTATTTTTACTAATCTCTTTGTGGAGCCGTCGCCGGTTGTTAGCAAACAAAAATAAACATAGAGTAGTTTTATGTCTGTAGTGAACGTAAGTGAACTTGTATGAAACGGACAGGTTGCCGATGCGCTGATATGTATGAAGAAATCACGTTTTCATTGCGATATTAAAATAAAAACACTGCAACCTGGAACTCTCTACATCTACTTTTTAAAAGTGTTCTATTCAAGTTTTTCTGATTGTTCGTTTTCAATCAGCTTTCCTTGTTTATTCTCCATTTTTTCTTTATTATTGAACGATTGAACTTTTTGTATGACTCAATTCGATTACTAATTGCTACTTGCTTAAATACTGATAACTGTTCTAAACGTAACAAATCATTGACTAAAAATCATGAAGTATTTGCGAATTAAGTAATATGTACAATCACCCAATTACATAAAGTATTTGCGACGACTAAAGTATGTAATAACGTTAATTGTAGTATTAAAAATGACATTTTTGGAGTACTTGGCCAAATAGCACGCAGTTACTCATCTTTGCTGATAGGAAATATGGCAGCTGTACTCTTATTAACGCTTCGAAATCAATTGGTAGACATTCAAAAAACTGGAAGTTGCAGTACTTTTTTTAATGCCATTCAACACGGCATTAAACCTTATTATATTTTACCTTTAGTTAAGATCGCTTCCCGTGGATTAAGGTAACGCTCCAAGTCCACTGAAACTCAAGATTAATAATTTTATGTTTTTAGTTGGAAAGGATTTTCCAAATACCTTCCTTTACCAGATTGGCATATTATAATAGAAGAGGGCAACGAATTTTTACTGCTATCTTTAATTCTATACGTGACAAGTGTAGGCATAGTTTGGCTGGTTGCTTTAGGAATAGCAATCTCTTTAATATTTTGTGAATCAACCTTTCACAAATTGACGGCGAAGTAATTTTATTTTTATGTACTATAATTTTTTTATCCATAATTAGGTTTTTAGCTCGAGCTCTAACAGGATCTGTAAAAATATCAGATTGGTTGCTTGGAGGTTTTCATAAAATACCCGAAATCGTAGCAACGATCTTAGTGATATTAAGTATTACTACTTGTGGTGGATTATCTTTATGCTTAGGATGTATTTTTTATTTTTTAAAACTTACACAAATGTCTCAAGATTACGTGGAACAAATAGTATTAAACATTTTTAAGTATCTTGTCAAGAAATTTAGAAGAAACGCTCCGTCTCAGCAAGGAACAGATTTGGAGGAAACAGAGTCTAGTCAAAATATCGTCGAATCCTCTAATGTCGAGGATGATATTGATCATAAAAAGTGTTTAACAATCGAAAATAACGAATCTACAGAAGATGCTGATATTGATAAAGAAGAGCATGTAGAAGTAGTTGAAGAATTAAGTATTGAAAGTGTAGCTGCTGAAAATGAATCTGAAACCGGTGATATTAACGAAAACGGACAAAATGAACCAGTGCCTAGCACTGATGACCAGTTAGATTATAATGCTATCTTTTTCCATTTTAGTATTTTTTTGTTATGGTGTATTGTGACAGCAATTAATATACCATCCGTACTGACATGGGCACATAATTTTAAGTAAGCTTGTACACTTACTAGAAGTAGTTCTATATTTTTTTTTAATTTAGGTATAATACGATGTTACAACCGGATCCTTCTTTTGTACCAGGTATGATACTATCATTATGTGCTTTACCGTTGTGGCATATGGATTTGCCAAAAAGGAATATGTAAGTAGCTTTCTAAATAATATTAAGTAGTATAACCCCAGTTTAGTTATCCTTTTCTTTATAAAACTTGAAGGAATATTTTATACTTTCGGAGCGCGTCTCGATTTTGCTTTTTGTCGACGTATCGTCACACCTGTAAAACGACACCTTCAGAACCCTGAAACAAACGAATCAAAACTGATATGATCATATACGAAATGCACTGTTTTTTAAGGTTTCTGCAAAGATTTTTTGCCATTGACTGTTTACTATTTTTCTAAAGAAATATCAGACCATTTCGAGAAGGAAACATTCACTTGATCTTACAAATGTTAAACAATTTTTCCAAATTTCACCTTAAGAATATATATAATAGTTATATTATATTATATTAATATTATATATATATATTAGGGTGGTCCTTATTTAGGGTTTGTCCGAATTTTTTTTCACGATAGTCCTAAATCGGTTCTAAATCTATTAAAAAAAATTCATGCCAAGTTATAGCTTTTAATTTTAATTTTAACCCGACCCCCCCGACAGGCAAAGTTTTAAATGGAAATAACACGGGAAAAGTTCCGTTGATTTTTTGAAACTTTTTTTTAATCATGAAATAATGAACAGATAATGTCGACCAATGACAATTCTTATAGCAAATTTAACGCTCTACAAAAAAGGACTCTTATGATTTTTTGCTAACTCGAACGGTTTCTGAGTTATTTAAGGTCATAGTTGAAGCTTAAGTCAATTTTACGATTTTTCCATTTCTACCGTCGTTTAATGATTTCAAAATGTAAAAAGGATTTATATTAATACACGAAGGATGAAAAACAAATGCAATATGTATTACAGTTGGTTAAAAACCATCGTCAAATGTTTCCTGATGCGCTAAAAAAACTGTAATAACTTCATAATAGTATCGATGTTAAAAAAAAATGATAATAAAAGTATTTTTTTTAATTTATTGAAATTTTGATAGTCGATTTTTTTAATAAAATAATGCATGCGTGAAGGTAAAAAAAGTCGTCTAAGTTATGAATTATTATCTTTTTTTCATCCGGTCCGGTCCGGGTTTTTATACGCAACGCAACCACCGATCTGATCAAGGTCTTATAAATCTTCAATTTGATTACACAAAACAAACACTTTTTAATTTTTAGTTTTTAAGTTAATTTTGGCTTATTGAAAACGCAATTTCTATTCTCGTTATTACAAGCGGAACTTTATGTTGTTGAAAAATTTCTGATCAATGGTAATGGACAGATTATGTAATACTTCATAGGCTCTTTTCCCGGGGTCGAAATATTTCTATTGGAATTTTCCAGTAGTGTTAATGTCTAGAAGTCGTCTCAAATCAAAGAGTTGCTCAAATAAAATTGGGAACGTCAATAATTTTTCAAGCGCCTATTGTAGTGCTAACATTTTTGTTAGCAATGTAACATACTTATCGAAATAATATGTATTGAAAATCACAGGTTTCATAATCATAGTGAACCGCATTGTAAAAGGAGTGTTAAAAGACAAAACTAAAATTGCAAGAGATTACTTATGAATAGGTTGCAATTTAAAATCCAGCGGTGTGTATCAGAATTCCAATACATTTAAAAACTAAATACTTAGGAATAATTCCGTTATTATGAGTTTTAATAAGTATTTCTGTAACATGAACATGTTGTTTGAGGGGACAAATATGATACAAGTGCTTATCTTATCTACTGAATATGCGATATGTTTTAAAAATATTAAAGGTGGTATCCGCTTGCTTATTTTTTAGAATTCTGTTTGTCCTGAGTGTTAAACTATACTAATTACTCTTGATTCCTAAAAGATCATATTCTTCATAACAATTTGTGATTAAGTTGTAGGTACATTTCCTTATTTTTTTCAGATATGGATATTCGCAATTAGCCCAATTACTAAATATTCTGAGTGGAATGAGCTTAATATATGCGTCGCTGAGTTTGTATCGTCTCAACTACATCATAACGCTGACAGTAGTTTTGGTTACACTACATCAGTTGTTTTCATGGGAAAGAGAAAATAGAGAAGATCTGGATGATACCACTAATACTCAAAATCCGGAAACTTTATATAGTGACATTAAAGCGAAATGGGAATAGCATTCTCAGTTTTTTCGATTATGTATTGACATAACCTTATTTTAAGTTTGAATTAACTTACTAACTTTAGATCGTGTTTCCAAGAAAACGAATGTTTGAAAAGGCAGTTACTTTATTATCTTTTCTATGTCGCGTATTAAGTAGCAAATAAAAGAATCGTACTTTGTGGGCCACTGCTCAATAAAAACTTGTGTTGACAGTTATCTTTATCGATAATAGTTCATTGTTCTGTGATATTCTTTTGGAAAAAACTGTCTTTTTTTACATTAGTTTAAAAAACAATGTATTATTAGTATTATTGATGGATCAAAAAAATTAACTCGAATATATATTTTGATTTTAATATCAAAGGATACTGTAGTATTGCTTTAAATTTAAGTAGCACCATTCTGTGATATTTTCAAACTCATTTTTAAAGCAATGGAGTGTTTGTGTATTGAAACAATACAAAATAAAAATATTACACTTTGTTAATTTTTTTAATTTTAATATTAAATTGCGAAAAAACATGTTCCCAAACAGATGGGTGTAAAGCTAGTTGTGTGAACTGAACTCCAAGTGAACATTGTTATGAATATTTTTTTATACATAAAACTATTGATCCTTCTATTCTAGACGTTCAAATTTAATTTTATTAAAGTTAAAAAGTTGCCCATTATCCAACTTAGTACATTTACATCAATTTTACATTTACTTTACATTTACACGTCCTTCTATCTTGACTAAAGACTGATATGATGGCAAGAAGGGGTGAAGCCAGTAGTCGACTGGCTTCAGGTAAAACAATAGAGAGCAAATGCTAATAATCTAATCCGCCAAAGGCGATAATTTACATCTGTTGATGTTGGGCAATTCTGTCACACCGTTTGCACTGAACGAGTACACGGGACAGAATGGCATTTTTATCAAATGTTTGTTTAAAGACGTGTAATTTTTGAATTTGCGCACGACTCTTAAATACTTTTAATATTGAAGAATACAAAGTTGCCTAGGCCGAAGGCGTGTAAACCGTAGTAGAATGTGACATGGAACATTATAATGTTTGGGTGTTGTACTGAACAACAAAAAAACATTATAGTGTTATAAAATTAGCCATGTTTTTTTATATATTTCTCTTGAAATTGAATAGGCTATAACACCCTATTGATAGTAAGGAAATTATAAATAATCACACTCTTTAAGTTTTAAATGGTTTTACCAATGAGGTATAAAATACTAACTGAAGAAACCACTTCGTGCATAAAAACGAGCAGTCGATATCCCCACTGCTTTCGGCCAAAAACGCATAAGGTTGGTCACGTTTGACACGTAGAAGTAAAATTAAACCTTGTATCATATAATACGTATCATTAAAAATAAAATACAAAATTATGTATTTTTAAATAAAATAGATTTAGTTAATTTAAATCAACTTCTTAAATGTAATGGAATTACTACCTTAAAATGACAACATTTATGGTTTTGCAGTAAGGTGTCAATCGAAATTCAAAATATATTTTAATTATTTAAACAACTAATTTTCCACTCATGTGACACACTTCCAAACGTCTTTACAATTGGGTGAATATAATTTTTAAATGGCATTCTACTTATTATTACTCTTTTTACGGTGGCGACAAGATTAGTTTTTACCTCTTTCCGTTTATAAAATAAACCCTTGTATTATAGATAAGTTAACATGATTACATTTATTATTAAATGAACTTATTTAAGCAACAAAACTTGACAAAACCAAAATTGTCGAATACACGATATTTGCTTTCTTGCCCGGATGAAGTGGGGAAACCGGACCGAATTCGTAACTATAGTAGCATACGAAGTGGTGCCTCCAGTAGTTATTATATTATACCTCATTGTGTTTTACAAATATAAGACACTTGAGTTTCTTATAACCTAAGGTGGCGATGTATGTCCTTTGAAGATTAACACGTACCGTATCACTTTTCAGTGTATAAATATTTTTAAAAAGCAAAATATGACTGTCGATTGTCTTATTGTACTCAGGGCCGGATTAAGACAGTCATGGGCCCTAGGCTACTTATCATTTGGGACCGTTTTTTATTCACACGTAATTGATCATTGACGGGACTTCGTACGTAGGCCTTTGCGGCTGCGGGCCCCCTTAGACCGCAGGCCCCTAGGCTATAGCCTATGTAGCCTATTGAGTAATACGGCGCTGATTGTACTGTGATTTATTGGTAAATGTAAGCAATTTAAGTAATAAACTTAAATGAGTATTTCCGCACTTTTTGATATACGTGTTAATACGAAGTTGCAGCACCTCATTGAAACAAACAACTTTTCTTAGTTCAAATTTTTGATTTGGAGCCCCAGTTCACATATAGAGATTTTCGTTTTTTTTTGTTTTTCGAAATGTCATTACTTCCTTATTTTAAGGAATGTTTAAAAAATTACAAAACCTTTCAGCATTTTCTTTCGTTTTTTAAAACATTTGTAGTTACAATTATTTTCTCATATACAGAAGTCTTGATCTGACTTCAGAAAAAGAAATCTAGGTAGTTAGATTGAGGCTCAAGCTGGTCACGCAACAGGACCTCATCTTTCAATCCACTTAATCGCATATTATCTAGTTAGTAGTGTTATGACTTTTCGGGTTGTGAGCCGGTGCTCCATTATATTGAAACCAAAGTCTTCGTCGAATGCTTAGCGGTAAGTCATCAAGAAGTTCCGCCAGAACGTTATTTAAAAAATTAAATAAACAATTTTCACGATTCATCGATCGGTTTGGGATAATGTAGGGTCCAATAAAAACGTTGATGCGCACGAATAATTGTTGCGTGGGGATTTTCATCACGCCAGAGATGATTATTACGAGAATTAAACATAGCGTTCCTTGTGAAACAAGCTTCGTCTGTAAATAAAGTAAACGCCTCTGAAGATTACAGCGTTTAAGAAACCAACTTTTTATCTAGGAAATGGATGAAGACTTTAGTTCCTTCAGAACTTGCCAAACTATCACGTGATTTACATCTATTCTATTGGCTATTACTCTTGTGCTCGTCGATGGCTCAACGCTCATATTCAATAATATTAAGAACAGCTTTTTCAAATGCAGGGGTGCGGCGAACTCTATTGGAATTCTTAGCAATTGTTGGGTGAAAACTTGCAGTCTCTAACAAACGTCTACATATTATTCTAAAAATGCGGCAACTTTGTTGCTGACGACTTGAATTATCTTCTCCAATCAATTCTACGTTTATTTTACGCTTTGCTTTTCTAAAAACCAAAAACATGTAATTTGTCTGTGAATTCCATAAAATATTATTTGGAAGAGATTTAATTTAAAACGCGGTTCAAATAGTGCGTACAGTATTTGGTTATTATTTAAGCACGTCCTAACGTTATCAGCAAAGCCCACTGTGACGCTTACTCCGGATGGAGTATTGAAAGCTAAGGGATGGTAAGGTTCTTGGGTACCAGCTTTGTTCGACGGTGTTAACCGGGTAACTGCAGTGAAGACGCGGTTGTCCAGGGTGACTGAAATAAAAGACAGCAGTAAATAAAACAACTTTATTTCAATCTTTAAAACGATAGCGGAACGGTAGTTTCGGCGAGCTAATCGAAGAGAGCGAAGCGAAAAGCAACCAAGCGTGAAATTCATCGAGAGCGAATAATTACGGTTAGGCGTGTGTTTGGCGTATTACGCAGGCCAAAGCCCGACACTACGAATACAACGCTCGGTAAGGAATAGAGTAGAACAAGTAATCATGCGAAAATCTCTCAACACGTACTTGAACATATTGTTGACGACGTATTGCGTAGGCCAAAGCCCAACACTACGAACACGACGCCCGGTAAAGAGGTGTTACAATTTAAATGCTTGTGTGTGTTGTTTGTTGCGTATTATTTGGGACAGCTTGTGACCTTGTTTGTTTTCTATTTTTCAAATCGTATTTTCCCAGTTGTTATCTACTATCATTCCTAATTTTTTTACTTCCTGTTATTAGCCATTTTGGGATTCGAATACAAAGAGTTTTACTAAGCGCATGGTCGTGCCGATTCACAACCTCGATATTGTATCACTTGTAGCAACGAAAAATGATCAAAAACCTCGGCCCCACTCCAGCCTAAGCTGATTCTTTGTCCTACCACATCAGTTTTCGCGCCTCTGGCTTGGCCTCATAAATTACATCAAGATAAGGATTGCTACCTCGTCCACCTAGCCTAAATCTCTCTTGCAGCGACGCTTTGAATTGGTCGTTTCCGCCCAATTTCTCGCCGATGTCTACGTTGCACGCAACGATTTTCTCTAAAAGAGCCTCCTTATCAAGGTTTTTGTCCACCTTTTTTATTACGATTCTAGGAACTGCTCCTTTAACCTCGCTTCCTTTTAAGCACTCGCCCATCCTTTCCTGAATTAGAGTGGCGAGACACTCTGAATCCTTCTGAGATTCTACATTCACTATATTACTCCCGTTTTTGTTTTTGTCATCCTTTTGACAAGTTATTTTGCTCTTTGTTGGGTCAATTCTTGTGGTTAACATATTGGATAGTTGTTCCGGTATCATACCAGTTTCTTTTCCTTCGACTCTTACTTTAAAAGTTTTATTTTTCTTTTGCGTTAATTGCGCAGGTTGCTCATTATGCAAGGTAAGAGCCGGGTATTGATCCTGTGCGACGTTCCGGACAACCGAAGCGTAATTCCTCGTTGCGGTTGTTGTCGCGGGACGTTGAGCTATTCTGCTACGTGCTTGTTCTGAAGTTTGGGCTCGGTGCCGCAATTTTTTGGTCACTGCAATCATTAGAGTGGCCCGCATTTTTATTTCATGTAGTTCTGCGCGAATTATTGGTTTGTCTTCCATTGTTATTCTGGAGCTGTTGTTAGGAATCAAGCTCATGATTACCTTATAGCTTTTCATGAGTCTTCCTAATTCAGTTGCCTCCGGGGTAGCATCTTCTTCTTTGTCAAAACTTCTTCGAGTTTCCCGTTGATGCGGCTCGCTGTCGGAAGTCACTTTAGTCTTGTCCTTGTCACGCGAGTTGCGTGTCTTTCTGATGTTGACTTTAGCGACTGCAGCCTCTTTGGCTTCCCTTACGGATATTTTATCAGTGGTTTCTACTAGGTTTATAGCCTTTTTTGCCTTTGCTTCTTCTTTCTTTATTAGCTTCCTGCTACTTTTCCTTCTAACAGTGGTAAACTTAGCTTCAGCACAAGATTCACCTGACGAACAATTCGTGCTTGGCGCTGGCTCCGAGGTAAGCACTACGTGTTCCGAGTCCTCTTCAGTTGCACTAACTGTAGGGCTACTGCATGATGGTCCCTTAACAAGCAACTTTGGCACAGCCACGTAGTTGCGTGCTTCCATTTTTAAATTTTTTACTACGTGCAAAACTTGTATTTGGTTGTTTCCTCTTAGTTATTTAATTAAACAAGAAAACATACAAACGAAATCAGAAATGAGTTTGCAAAATAAACTTTAAATCTACAGTATGTCAGACATACAATTTTATTTTCTACAATCGCAGATTGCGGAGCGGTGCTTCGCCTTTCGGCATAACACCTCCTCCCGAAATCAACGTTACACAAATTAATTACCTATTTATGTACAAATCTAAGTTTTATGCATGCATGACTGTATATATCTAAGATTTATATAAACAAAAGCTTAACCTATCCTTTGGGATCTGTCAGATTACAATTTTGCAGTTTTATAACCTCAATGTCGGAGCCTAAACAAACGAAGGTGTCTGTATAAGCTTCGCTGCAGGTTTTCTTTCAGCCCACCTACGCCTTAAATGTACGTCCGGTATAGACTTCGGGAGGCGCTCGAAGGTTCGTTGAAACTGCGACCTTTCTCGAGACAGCGCTCCTTTCGCTTTTCCGGTATGCTAAGCAGTGTATTTAATTCAATTTAACTAGTATGAGGCAAGATCAGATTTTTAACTTTAAAATTACCAAATTTGACTCGAATTTGAAAGATAAAATGAATCCAAAATTGAAAAGGTATTTTCGGTGAAGATATTGCGATTTTGGTACAATGAATTTTGCGGATAATTGGGCATGCAAAAGGTAGTGCATGCAAATAAATTTAGAAACGAAAAAAAATTTCGTAAATACAGAACAAACAGTTTTACAAATTTCGGCTGATGTCTGGAGTACAGCACCGTGCGTTTAGCGTAACTGTCGATGCTCGCTCCAGACAGCATTTACATACAAATTTTAACAATTTTGACAATATAAATTAGTTACTGCTTATAAAATAACATGCAAAACGTAATCATATAACATTCCTACGACATTAAGTTCTGATATTTAATCCTAAGTGGCTGTCAGAGTCAAATTATCGTCTGCCTTTCGTTACAATCCTAAAGCTTACATAATAAATTGTTTTTATATTCGGTCGTTTCCGCGTTTAATGTTTAACAGAGCAGCGAATACTGATCTCGTCCAGTTGGCTTGTGATTTAGTCCGAACTCCTCGAGAAGGGTAACCGTGTCCGTTACCGCGCGCGTGGTTTACTTTACGAACTCTACACGGCACTCTAGTTCTTTTCAAGCAGCATGGCTTTAACTTTCTCGCACTATCGCGTTCAAAACACTAAACGTCGCACTAGGCGTTTGTATCAACCTTGTTGTCGTGCCGTGCTTGTCGTTTTTCACCCAGCTGGGCTTCCTGCAAACGACTTCATACGGTTTCCTTAACGCACAGCGATTCTTCGTCTTTCCAATTTTCTTCCGCAAATCACCTCAGCCGTGTCTGGTTTTAAACGGTCCAGAGAATTCGCAAATCGAGTTAGTTCTGTCCACCACTCGCCGTTATTCGCGACGATCGTCACTTCTTCGTCGTTCGAGGGCCAGGCCAGTCCGACGCTTGCTAATCTGGCATCCGCAACTCCGCGTTCGCGTTGATTCAAGGGACAATCGAACAGGACGTGTTCGACGTCATCTCTTCCGCCGCACTCGCATTCGGCCGTATCCGATCTACCTATCCCGTTTAGGTATGCTTTAAAGTTCCCGTGCCCGGTGACGATGTGTACCGTAAAGCGGTCAATTTTTACCGGTATTCCGCGTCTTGTTTCTACGGAGGGAATAAACCGAAAGGTCCGTCTTCCGGTTTCGGCGTTTTCCCATCTCGCGTTCCATTCCCGGATGCTTATTTCACGTGAGCGTTTTTTCACGGCTACCATAGGCAGGCGGTCGTATTCCACGTCGATATCTGTGGCTCGGGCTGCTTCCTTCGCTAACGCGTCGGGTCTCTCGTTACCCGCCGTCCCAACGTGGGCCTTGGTCCAGCGGAATTCCAGCCTCGTTACGTCATTTGCGCTTTTAATGAGTTGTTGAGCCTGAAAAACTAGGTCGGTTGCCGCTTTCGGACTGACAAGTGCTTCCAGCACGACTCTTGAATCTGTAACGATTGCTACGCTCGTCGGAGAGTCTTCCATTTCGAGCACGTTGGCGCAGCGCTCCCCGGATGCCGACCATCTCGCTCTGAAAATTGTTGCAGCCCTCGGCAAGCCTCATTTTCTTCGCGATTACTTCTTCTTTGTTGAAGAACAGCACAAACGATGCTCCAGCTTTCCCGTCGTCGAACGTCGAACCGTCGGTGTAGTAACGCCAGGGCGGCGTTTCTTCCTCCCCCAATTGGAATTGGAAGTTCGCCAGACTCGCTGGGTGACCCATCTCGAAGGTATCGACTTTCGTTTCAACCAGGCGCCCCCGGTAACCGATTTCGTCGATTGCGGCGCGTGTTTTATGGTCCGGGACCTTCTCCGAATGTTTTGAACATCAGTCGTTTCCTGCAAAAACAAATCAAGCGGGAGTAAATTGCTTATAACAAGGGCGGCCTCCGTAGAGACCGTGCTATAGGCCATTGCGGCCTTTACCGTTAACGGGCGTTGGGCACTTTCTTTCTGGTGTTTCTCACGTTGCATCCTTCCCGCCAGATTTCGGTAGCATACGAAATTGCGGATTGGATGGCTCCCTGGTAAACGTGAGCGACAGCTTTCCCCTTGAATCCCCACGTGAGAGACGCCGCCGAGCCGATTTTAGAAGCAAGTTTTCGGCCCTTGTTGGCGGCGTATTCGATGTGGGGCGTCCAATTCAACCTGTTATCGATAAGCACTCCAGATTATGTTATCCTTATAGTACACTCTAGCTACTCCGAGTTTGAAGGTCGGTCTTTCTTGTTGCGGTCTTTTTCCGTAAAAGACCGCTTCACTTTTTACTGTGCTAAACTTAAGTATTTCATTTCTGGCCCACTGCTCGAGCACTATGAGCGCTTTGTTCTTAGCTTTCAAAGTCTTGAAATTTGCAGCTGTAATCAAGAGCATTGTGTCGTCGGCGTACCCCACCAGGCTGTATCCTTCTGGCAGTTTACTGTTGAAAATACTGTCATAGAGTAATTTCCAGTAAACCGGACCGGTGCAACAACCCTGGGGGCATCCCCGAAGGACTTTTCTGCTCCTGGTTTCGTTGGTTAGTTAGTTAGTTCTATCGCAGAAATAGCTTTTACTGATGTTAATTAAGTCTTCAGGTAGCATCCTACGTTTCATTTGCCAGATTATGCTAGGGAACCACGCAGTATCGGCCTTTAGCTTTCTCTTCCTTGACGAATTCCACCACTCTTCGGATGGCGTCTGTCGTCGTTTTTCCTCCAGCGAAACCGTATTGGTCGGCGTGAAATCTGCCGTTCGCTGCTACGTGGTATTCTATCCTAGTGGCGACGATCCTATCGAGGATTTTGCCGACCACCGGTAGCAAACTAATCGGGCTGTAGCCCTTAGGCTCGATCATGTCTTCTTTCCACGGCTTCGGAATAAACTTCATCGTTTGTATCTTCCAGCACTTGGGAAAGGTGCCCGTTCTTATTCATAAGTTGAACGTTCGCGTCCAGATGTCCGGAATAATCTCGAACGCTTGTTTGGCCGCTTCCGGAGGCACTTCGTCGTGTCCCGGTGCTTTTTTATTATTAACCCTTTTTAGCGCTCTCGCTATTTCTCCTTTAGTTATCTCGACATCGCTTACTGCTCCGCCTAGTGACCTCGCGTCATTGTAGGCTTTCCTAATCATAACGTGCAAGCGGTCGTCCATTTGGTCGTCGTCTTCGGAAAAAAAGGCCTCCAAAAGAGCGTCGACCGTTTCGACAGCAGAAGTCGTGTAACTACCATCCTGCAGCTTTATGTTTCCCGTTCCATTATTTGTGTTTATTTTTCCTCTCACGACCCGATACGCTACGCCCCACGGATCTTACCCGGCATTTAATGTGCAGTATTGCTTCCACTTTTCCGTTCGAGTTTTTTCTATCGAATCTCGATATTCCCTTCTGGCTTCGCGGTACTCGGCTTTCCTAGCATTTCTAGTTTCCGCGTCGTAAGTCTTTAGGCACGTCTTCTCATCTTATTTGCAACTTTGCGTAACCGCGTTAGTTCTGGGGTCCACCACGGAACTGTTTTCCTAAAGCGTTTTACGCTAGGCATAGACGCTTCGCAGTCGCACTTAATTGCTTCATTCAATTTGTTGGCGACCTCTTCCGGGCCAATTTCATTATCGCGTTTTTCTACTAATTGCAATCCGATTTTTTCGCGCAATGCGTTCTCGAACAGATTCCAATTTGCCTTTTTATAGCAAAACCGGTGCGTGTCGTAGTCGTTCTCTTTATAATCTTCTATGGAAGTTTCCCATATGATCATTTTGTGATCGGACAGGGTTTCCTCTGTACTTAGCTTCCACTCGGTAACTTTTTCATAGTCGTGTGCGGTACCCATCGTTACGTCGATGTAACTGGTGCCATGGTGTCCCACAAATGTCGGGCCGCTGTCCCCGTTGTAAATTACGAGTCCGCGGTTTTTCACGATCGCGGCCAATGAGCGTCCTCTAGTGTCTTCGATATCACCGCCCCACAACGGTGATTTGGCGTTCCCGGCGATGACTACGCGTGCGTTTGCGCTGGTTATCGCGTCCAATGAGATTTCGATTTTTCCCAGCAAATCGGCATCGTTACCGTTTGGCGGGAGGTATACGGATATCGCGTAAAACGTACATTTACCTTTTGCGGTTTTTATTTCGGCGACCGTCACGTTTTCGTTAGAAACGTTGCGTAACAGCGTCGAAGTGACGCCGTTCTTCGTATGAACTATCGCGCATTTCGGCTTTTCTGCCGCTCCTTGAACTACTTCTTGATCGCCAATAAAACTGGCAATTTTTCCAAATTTTACGTTTGGTTCTTGGATGAAACAAACATCGACTACCTTTACTTTTAAGTATTTAACTAAATTACCGGTTGCAGCTCTTCCTCTACCTAGATTAATCTGTGCAAATCTAAGGTTCTTTGTTTCTTCGTTTGTTGGCGGTAAGTTAGCCATTTCTAATTACCGTAGTCGATCCGGCTGCGCGAGATATGACACAAACTAATGTATCCACCGCATTCTGGGTCTCGTGCATAGTGTCTAATGTCGAACTTATCTCGACGCGCCTTGTTAAGATTTATACAGAGAGCGCACCTCACATCCTCGTGTCTATGACACTCTGTATTGCGGTGCCCTTCTTCTGTGCAATATCCACAGACCGGTTCCTTTGTCCTGCAGTTGGCGCTTATGTGGCCTGTGTTCCAGCACTTATAGTACTGCAGTAGCGAAAAGTGATCGGAGAAATCAACTCCACTCCAGCCTAGGCTGATTCTTTCTCCCACCATCAATTTTCGCATCTCTGCTTTAACCCCAAATACTACGTCGACGTAAGGATTGCTACCGCGTCCTCCAAATCGAAAACTTTCTTTTAGTGAAGCTCTGAATCGTTCGCTTCCGCCCAGCTTCTCCCCTATGTCTTCGTTACATGTAACAATCTTATCCAATAGTGTATCTTTGTCGAGCTTTCTATCGACTTTCTTGAGTACGATGCTTGGGAGTCCTGCCTTAATCTGGCTTCCTTGCAAGCACTCTCCCATCGTTTCTTGTATAAGGGTGGTGAGGCATTCGGAGTCTTTTTGCGTCTCGCAATTTACAATTACGCCCTTTTTTGTTTGTATCATCCCTCTGACAGATATTTTGCTTCTCGTAGGGTCAATCCTAGTAGTTAGCATCTTGGTGACTTGTTCGGATGTCATGCCGGTTTCTTTTCCTTCAACCCTAACTTTGAAGGTTTTCTTCGTTGTCTCCGGCACGACTTTCGCAGCTTGGACGTTTCTCGAGGGAATAGAGGCCGGGCGTTCTTCCTGTTTGTTGTTTCTTACCGCAGCCGCGTAGTTACGCGGCGCAGTAGCTGTCGCAACACGCTGAGTTACGTTGGTACGTGCTGCCTGTGCCTCTGAGTTCTTGGCTCTGTGTCTGAGTTCTTTGGTTACTCCAATCATAAGAGTAGCCATCAATTTTATTTCGTGCAATTCTGCACGGATAATGCGTTTTTCCTCTACGGTGATCCTAGCACTAGTGTTAGGGATCAGGCTCATAATGGTCTTATAACTTGCCATTAATTTCTTTAATTCGATTTCTTCTGGGGTAGTATCCTCTTCAGGCACGCGACTTCTTCGCATTTCTCGTGTCGAGCGTGGCTCGCTGTCTGTCGTTGCTTTGTTGGCTTCGTCGTCGCGAGAGTTACGACTTTTCCTAATGCCCGGTCTTACGGTTGCAGCCTCTTTGGCTTCACTTACGTTATCCATTTCGGATACTTCGATCAGATTTATCTCCTTTTTGGCTTTAGCCACTTTTTTTTTAATTATTTTTCTCATGCTTTTTCTTCGAACGGTGGTGAACTTTGGCTCTTCGCACGATTCATCCGACGAACAAGGCGTGCTAGGTGGAGGAGGTTCTGAGATGACGGGAACGTGCTCTAAATCCTCTTCAGCAACGCTAACCACGTCAATTGCGGTTTTGCTGCTTGAGGGCCCTTTTTGCAGCATCTTTGGCATAGCAACGTAATTACGTGCCTCCATTTTTCAATTTTTACGTGCAGCAGAACGCAGTCTCACTGTGCTTTTCTATTCCTCGGGAATTAATTTGGCGACGAGAGAAGAAGCAATATAAAAATAACCTAACGAAAATAATAAGCGTGTTCGCAAAGTAAACTTTAAATCTACATTTTAATTTAATTTAGTTATTCAAATCCGAAAAATAAAGCCAATCTAATATGACGTATTAGTATAACGTATTACCATTGTGTATTACAATGACGTGTTATTATGAAAACGCGTCACAATCCGGACGAAAATAGACTGCACCTGCAACCTTATCGCATAAACAAGCGCTTCGATACACTCGATACACTATTCTCAAGTTATTATCTTTATTGACCGTTACATTTTAAAACCGATTTACATGCTTATATTGAATTTCAACGCAAAACAAGAACAAATACTAGTACAAAATTTATGTTTTCCACCTACCGAATCTAGGCGGTTTGCTTTTCTGTTCTACAGCACTCTCGGTAACCCTTGCTGATAGAAAGCTGAGCCTTCGGCGAAACCTAATTAAACACTTTACGCGGGGAAAGTAAATAAGATAGAAAAACACACAATTTAGATAAAATTTTAAAAACAACAAACAAATTAATTCAATTTAAATAAAACACACGAATAAGTAACTACAAATTATTTAATTAACTTATTTTCACAAGTGAAAATGAAGTCAATTGAAAAGCTCGGAGCTCGAATCAAACGTAAAAGACCGCTTCACTTTTTGCCGTGCTGAATTTCAGTTTTTGTTCTTCAGCCCATCGCTCTAGCGCTGTCAGTGCTTCGTTTCCTCTTGCTTTCAGCGTCTTAAAATTTTGAGCTGAAACCAGGAGGATGGTGTCGTCGGCGTACCCCACCAGGCTGCATCCTTCTGGCAGACTACTGTTGAATATAGTGTCGTACAGTAATTTCCAGTAGACCGGACCGGTGCAACTACCCTGGGGGCATCCCCGAAGGACCCTTCTACTCCTGGTCTCGTTTGTTAACTTTATTTGGGCATTTCTTTCGCAGAAGTAGCCTTTGCTGATTTTTATTATATCTTCAGGCAGCTTCCTTCGCTTCATTTGCCAGATTATGGCAGGGAACCACGCGTGGTCGAACGCACCTTCGATGTCGAGGGAGATTATAGCGCAGTATTGACCTTTTGCTTTTTCTGCTTTGACGAACTCGACCACTCGTCGTATGGCGTCTGTTGTAGTTTTGCCCGCCGCAAAGCCATATTGCTCGGCGTGAAAACCACCGCTCCTTGCAACGTGGTATTCTATTCTGGTGGCGACTATCCTGTCGAGGATTTTGCCGACCACTGGTAACAAGCTAATCGGACGGTAGCTCTTAGGCTCGGTCATGTCTACTTTTCCCGGCTTCGGAATAAACTTCATAGTTTGTATTTTCCAGCATCTCGGAAAATGCCCGTCCTTAAGCATAAGTTAAACGTTCGCGTCCAGATGTCCGGAATGATCTCGAACGCTCGTTTGGCCGCTTCCGGAGGAACTCCGTCGTGGTCCGGTGCTTTCTTAGAATTCATTCTATTTACAGCTCTTGCTATTTCTCCTGCGTTTATCTCAACATCCTTTTCTGCTCCGCCTAACGACCTCTCGTCGTCAAAGGTTTTCCTAACCATTGCGTGAAGGCGGTCGTCCAGTCGGTCGTCGTCGACGGGAAAAAATGTCTCCATCAGCACGTCGGCCGTTTCTGCGGCGGTAATGGTGTAACTACCGTCCTGCCGTTTAACATTTCCGATTCCGTTGTTAGGATTTCTTTTCCCTCTAACGACCCGGTACGCTACGCTTCATGGGTCCTTTTCGGCGTTCGTAGTGCAATATTGTTTCCATTTTTCGGTTCGGGTTTTTTCTATCGAATCTCGATATGCGTGTTTAGCTACGCGATACTCCGCTTTCCTAGCGGCTCTTGTATCTTCGTCGTAAGCTCTTTGCGCACGTCGTCTCATTCTGTTGGCTTCTTTTCGTAGTCTCGTGAGCTCTGGCGTCCACCAAGGGACGGTTTTCTTAAAACGCTTCATGTTCGGCATCGAAGCTTCGCAAGCACCTCTGATGGCTTCGTTAAATTTTCCCGCAATATCTTCCACGTCGATTTCGCTATCGGGTCTTTCTAGTAGTGCTTGTCCGAGTGCTTCAGTTTTTTCGCGCAGTAGTTCTTCGAACAACTTCCAATTTGCTTTTTTGTAGCAGAATCGGTGCGTGTCGTGGTCGTTCTTTTCCAAATTATTTACAGAAGTCTCCCATACGATCATTTTGTGATCGGACAGGGTTTCCTCTGTACTTAGCTTCCACTCGGTAACTTTCTGGTAGTCGTTTACGGTCTCAATCGTGACATCCATGTAGCTGGTGCCACGATGTCCTACAAACGTCGGACCGCTGTCCTCGTTGTAAATTACGAGCCCGCGGTTTTCCACGATCGCGGCCAAGGAGCGTCCTCTAGCGTCCTCGATATCACCGCCCCACAACGGTGATTTAGCGTTAAAGTCTCCGGCGATGACTACGCGCGCGTTTGCGTTGGTTATCGCGTCCAATGAAATTTCGATTTTTCCCAACAAATCGGCATCGTTACCGTTTGGCGGGAGATAAACGGATATAGCGTAAAAAGTACATTTTCCTTTCGCGGTTTTTATTTCGGCGACCGTCAAGTTTTCGTCCGAAACGTTGCGTAACAGCGTCGAAGTGACGCCGTTCTTTGTATGAATTATCGCGCATTTCGGTTTTTCTGACGCTCCTTGGACTATTTCTTGATCGCTAGTGAAGCCGGCGATTTTCCCAAATTTAACGTTTGGTTCTTGAATAAAACAGACGTCGACTTGTTGATCCTTTAAATATTTGACTAAGTTACCGGTAGCTGCTTTCCCTCTACCTAAATTAACCTGTGCGAAGCGAAGGTTACGCGTTTCTTGGCTTCTAATTATATTTGCCATTTAGTCGCCGTAGTCGATCCGGCTACGTTGACTATGCCACATGCTGGTGTACGCTCCGCATTCTACGTCACGAACGTCGTGTCGGGTGTCGAACTTGTCCCGGCGAGTCTTATTCATGTTAATACAGAGAGCGTACCTCACGACGCCTTTATTACGACATTCCGTGTTACGGTGCCCTTCCTCTGCGCAGTATCCACAGACGGGTTCTTTCGACTTGCAGTCGACGCTTCTGTGGCCGATATTCCAGCATCGGTAGCATTGAAGCAGCGAGAAGTGATCCAACACTTCCGCTTCGCTCCAGCCTAAGCTAATACGTTTACCGACCATAAGCTTTCTCGTCGCTGCTTTAACTTCGTAGATGACGTCTACGTACGGATTACTGCCTCGTCCTCCAACTCTATACTTTTCTTTTAAGGACTTCTTAAAAGCCTCGTTACCGCCCAGTTCCTTGCCGATATCCTCGTTGCAAGTAACGATCCTTTCTAGCAGAACGTCCTTGTCGAGGTTTTTACCGACTTTTTTCAAGACTATCCTTGGTAGTCCTCCCTTTACTTCGCTGATGTAAGCATTCTCCCATCCTATCCTGAATGAGAGTCGTTAGGGTTTCAGAGTCTTTTTGCGTCTCGCAAATGACGATTACTCCCTTTTTCGTACGAATCATGCCTTTTACGGCTATTTTCGACTTCGTAGGATCGATCCTGGTTGTAAGCATTGTCGACACCTGTTCAGGTGTCATACCGACCTCTTTGCCTTCAACTCTTACCTTGAACAGTTTTGGTTTTTTCTTGGCAGGTTGCGTCGCTTGTTCGTTTCTCGACGGTAACGGCGCTGAGCGTTCTTCTTGGTTACTTTTAACTACGGAAGCGTAGTTTCTCGCTATTGTTGTCGTGCGTTGCACAGGGTTATTGCGTGCTTGTACTTCGACTTTACATGCTCTGTGGCGAAGTTCTTTAGTAACTCCTATCATGAGTGTAGCACGCATTTTGATCTCGTGTAATTCTGCACGGATCACCCTCTTGTCTTCCATAGTAATTCTATTACTATTGTTTGGTATTAGGCTCATGATTCTTTTATAGCTCTTCATGAGACGCTCGATTTCAATCTCTTCTGGATCCATTAATTCGGTTTCGCTGTTACGCGATTGGTCCGGTTCTGCGTCCGTGTCTTCCTCTACCTCGTTCTTACGAGAAGTTTCTACGCGTGCTTTGCGGTTCTTCTCCTTAGTACCATTACCGCTGGTTTTTTTAGGCTTTGGTTTTACCTTTTCCTTGTCCTTTTCGATAGGCTTTTCGACGATTTCTTCATTGTCGCCGCCTTCGTTGATCTTCAGTATCTTCTTGGCCTTGCTCAGTTCCTTCTGCACGACTCTCCTGGCGCTTTTTCTCCTTACCGTCTTGAACCTCTCCGCGCTCGAGGATTCGTCCGAAGAACAAGGTGGAGTGCTAGGCGCTGCGGGTTCAGGTGTCGACGCTACCCGCTCGGCGTTGTCATCGGTGACGCTCAGCACGCTTCTTGGCATTGCCACGTAATTACGTGCATCCATTTTCAAGCGAAGCGAAGTTAATTAGCTTACAATCCTTTTATAGATTTTGTTTCGACCAGATAGCAAAATTTTTAACTTTAAACTTTTAGTTTTTGTTATCAATTAATTCCCTAATTTTATTCTACATTTTAAAGTAAAAATCTTTTACAAAAAACAAAAAACAAACCGATGAAATAAGCAAAAGATAAAATGTGCTAAATTAAATTGAATCCTATGACGCGTATGACAACCGTTACATTTTTAGTACTGAGATTAAGATTATAAAGCGACACGCGTTCAATAAACAAACAAGCAAGAATAATAAAATAACCCCTTATCTATTTTACTTAACTGTCCTGGATCCAAGCCAAGCCAAGCGAGCAATCAACTTCCTTCCTACAGCGCTCTCGGGACCACCAACAGGTCGAAGCCGCCCTTGGGGAGGACCGTTATTCGAGCGGGAAATCGATTAGGTTAAAAACACACGTACAAATGAACAAAATTTAAAGAATACAAATGAATAAAAACACAATAACTAAATAAAACAAACTTTTAAACTTGAAAACTCTATTTATTGGATTTGATTTTCAATTGAAAACGAATCCAATTGAAAAGCTCGAGATGATCGATGCGAGCTGCTCGAGAGCTGGCGCGCGAATCTGCACATCTGCCAGACGACAAAACCCGAACAAAGAAAGCCTGCAGGTTTAATGGGAGGTCATTCACTAATTGAAAGGCCCTGACAAGTGGTTTCCACGGATTAGTGTTTGATCGCTAGCAAGGCCGGCAATTTTACCAAATTTTTCATTTGGTTCTTGGATGAAACAAACGTCGACTAGCTTCTCTTTTAGGTATTTCACTAAGTTACCGGTTGCCTCTCTTTCTCTACCTAGATTAATTTGGACAAATCGGAGGTTCTTTGCTTCTTCGTTTATTATTTTTTGTCATTTTTAGTTGCTGTAGTCGATCCGGTTACGTAAATTATGACATAAGCCAACGTATCCTCCGCAAGTTTGTTTCTGCGGTGGATGCAGAGAGCGCACCTTAGGTTTGCACTTCTACAGCAATCAAAGCGTCGGTGCCCGTCGTCTGCACAATTACCGTAGACCGGTTCTATCGACTTGCAGTTGGCGTTTTTGTGACCTATATTCCAGCATTTGTAGGACTGGAGCAGCGGAAAGTGGTCGTAGACTAAGGCTCCGCTCTAGTCTATGCTAATTCTTTTTCCAACCATCAGATTTCGCGCCTCTTGTTTGACTTCGCAGATAACATCGACGTAAGAACTGCCCCGTCCTTCTAGCGGGAATCTCTTGTTCAATGCTGTTTTGTATTCGTCGTATCCGCCCTTGTCGAGATTTATGTCGACTTCCTATTAAGCACTCTCTCATTCTTTCTTGTATGAAAGTGGTAAGCCACTCTGAATGTTTCTGCGTTTTGCAGTTTACAATCGCGCATTTTGATCATTCCTTTGACGGCGATCTTAGTTTTCGTCGTATCGTTTCTTTACCTTCAATTCTACTAGCTTTGTAGGTTTTGCTTTTCTCCTGCGCTGATTGCGTGAGCTGTACGTTTCGCGAGACAGGCGCCTGGTATTCTTCTTGAGCGACGTTCCTTACAACAGAAACGTAGTTCGTCGTTGTAGTCGTCGCGGCACGCTGTACTACGTTGGTACGTGCTTGATCTGATTTTTTAGGTCGATGCCGTAACTCTTTTGTCACTCCAATCATGCGAGTGGCTCGTATCTTTATCTCGTGCACCTCTGCACGAATTATTCTTTTCTCGTCCATTGTGATCATAGCGCTAGTGTTGGGAATCAAGCTCATTATTGTCATACTTCTTCTCATCGACTTTACCAATTCAGGTTCCTCTGGAGTGATATCTTTTTCTGTGTGGAAACTTCTTCGAGTTTCTCGTTGATATGGCTCGTTGTTAAAGGTTACTCTAGTCTTATCTTTATCGCGGAGTTGCGGGTCTTCCTGATGTCGACTTTTGCGTCTGCAGCTTTTTTGATTTCAATTACGCTTTCTTATCACTGGCCTCGGTTAGGCATTTGCTACTTCTTTCTTTATTATCTTCATGTTACTTTTCTTTTTAGCAATGGTACATTTAGCTTCACCACTTCACAATTTGTGCTTGGCCCAGGTTCTGATGTGAGCATTAATCGCAGGTCTACTGCACAAGCAACTTTGGCCCAGCCATGTAGCTCCGTTTACTCCATTTTGCTGCGTGCAATAGCATTTAGTTATTTATTTAATTAAGCGACGGAAAAAAGTAAAAACACACAACAAATGAAAACGTATTCGCGAAAAGAAAGAAAAAGAAAAGAAAGAAAGATATACAAGGTTTCACATGGGCGCGTTTTTCAAACGCGACACGCGCGTTATGTTTTACGTCGAGGGCACACGCTCAGCTTTCGCGCTCCGCGTATCTACGCAGCGCGTGATAGCATTTAACTGATAGCAAATTCAAGTTTGCCATGTGTACCTTTTTTCACTTTGGTTTTTAGTTTCCACGACGATGGAAGGTGTGACAAAAGCAACAATGTTTATGTACATTCTTTCAAATTTATTTTATTGCTGCTTCATGTGAAAGGATTTAAACGGTTTACGGTCTACGTTGCGCGTATTGTATGCTTCATGTGAAACGGGACTTATATCTACATGTCAATTTAATTGAATTACCTTCATATGAAACATAATTTAACCCCTTAACGCATAATTTTTTTGAAAAAAAACGTCCAAAAAAATCAATTTTTTTTATTTAAGAAAATACATTTTTGAACTTTATTTTGACCAAAAGTAATAACAAAACACAAAATAAGGCTCTACGAACACTTATTTTCATTTTCACGATTACAACAGCATCAAATGTGACACTGCTGGGATTAATTCGAGCGTGCACATTTTGGGCCGTTTAGCGCGCTCGAGTTACTCGAGCGTGTGCGTTAAGGGGTTAATAAATCAAATGATGCGCGTCACAAACAGTTACTAATCTACTATGACGTATTACTACGTAAAACGCGTCATAATCCGGACGAAAATAGACTGCACCTGCACCCTTATCGCAAAAACAAACGTTTCGTTACTTTTAAAACAAATTTATATGCTTATATTGGTTATTAAATAAAATAAATTGTTGGTTTCCACCTACCGGATCTAAGCGAATTGCCTTTTCGTCCTACAGCGCTTTCGACACGTTCTGCTGGTTGAAGATGCCTTCAACGAAAAACCAATATAAGCACAAACAAAAATCAACACAAAGTCGCGAAATTTAGATTAATAAAATTAATTTAATTAAAATCAAACAGATGTTAACACACTAATAAAAACAAACGTTTACAAATTTTTATAAATGAAAATGAATAGCATGAATCGAGTTGAAAAGCTCAGAGCAAACGAACAAACAAACGAAGTTGAAACCAAAGATGGTTGAAACCGTTGAAACGAAGCGTACTGTTTGAGAGCGAGACCTGTCACGTGATATGCGCAGTACACAAAATTGACACGACGAGCCCATTCTTACGAATATAATACAGTAAGTAGCGTTTTGATAACGCATTTTAGATGGCAATAAAAAGAAAGGATCTGGATGGATCGCAAGATGTTTTTTTGTGAAGGTTCTATTTTAAGCGTTAGTATTTGCAGAACAAGTGAAAGACGCTCTTGCACTTATCAACTACCAAAGCGCAATGTTTTACAAAAATCAGTTTGTCCTCGAGCAATCGTCCGAGGTACTTGAATTCGAAAACCTTACAGACAGGAGTATCGTAAAGGCGCAGTGATGGATCTCGTCTTAGCGTGGAGCCAAAAACCATGTACTTTGTCTTGTCTGCATAAATACTTAGCTTATTATTGCCAACCCAGCTAGTCACAATATTTAGGCGCGAGTTTGATTTTGCTTTCAAGTCTCGTCGGGAATTTGCGTACACTGTGACGGTAATGTCGTCCGCATAAGCAAAAATGTAGCAGTCCACTGGTAAGTCTTTGTCTAGGAGATTATAGACAACTAGATTCCACAAACGCCCAAAAACCGAACTTTGTAGACAGCTTTTCGTCAGTCGTTTTGGGGAAAACTAAACATGAAACGTTTGCAGAATAGGTTATCGATCTATTCAATAAATAGCTACGAATGACGCGCGTAACGTCGGCAGGTACCTTCTTAACGACGAGAGCTTCGATTATATAGGCCCACCATACGTTATTAAACTCTCTAAAAATGTCTACGAAAATAGCTAGTCTATACTTGGAAACGTTCGATTGTACAATTGTCATTAATCGACGGACGGCGCCAATCGTCCTTATGCCAGAAACTAAGTCGTATTGACTAGAATGGAATAAAATATTTGGCGGAATGTCGTCGTGCATCTTTTTAAAGAATGTCCTTTTGAAAAGTTTGCTTAGCTTCAATAACAAAGTTATCGGATCATGCGAGTTTGGGGTGGCGAAATCCTCCTTTCCGGACTTGAAAACAGTGAATAGCTTATAAGCTTTCCAGCTAATAGAAAAATAACCGTCGTCTGGAAATAAAGTGACGTTCTTAGATCGACGACTACTATTACGTGTATACGTACGAACACGCTGACGCGATCGTGAATTAAACATTTTTTTAATTCTTTCGTAATATCGATCGTATTTTGAAGAATTCGTAATGGCCGACGTGCAATCTTCGGCAACGAATCAGAACGTCGGTGGCGCCGACGGTTCGGCGACCGCTTCTCCATCGGCGGCGGGAACGAAAAAACCTACGTCGACAGCCGCGTCGCAGCAACAGAAAAAAAAGAAAGGCGGCTCGGCCGCCTCGTCGGCCAAGAAGAAATCGAACCATCCACGCACCTCCGAGATGGTTAACAGCGCTATAAAGAGTCTGAAAGAACGAGGCGGTTCGTCGTTGCAGGCGATCAAGAAGTACCTCGCGTCGAACTACAAGATAGACGCCGAAAAAATGTCGCCGTTTATAAAAAAGTACATCAAGTCGGCGGTGGCGTCCGGCGCGCTCGTTCAAACGAAAGGAAAAGGAGCGAGCGGTTCGTTCAAGATAGCGGCGGGCGGTTCGGCGGCCGGAGAAAAAGCTTCTTCGAAATCCGCTTCGAAGACGGCGGCCAGCAAGAAAAAGAAGACTTCGCCGACGTCTACGGCAGTCAAACGAGCCAAGGCGTCGCCCAAGAAGCCGTCGTCGACCGCAGCGAAAAAGGCGACCGCGCTCATCGACAAGAAAGGCAAAAAGAAAGCCTTTGTCTCCGAAAAAACAACAGTCGATAGCGACCTCTCCAGCCGCCGCCGCGGCCGTCGACAAAAAACAATAATCGGCCGCCGTGACGTCGAAACAGCAACTGAAGTCGCCGTCGAAAGCGAAAAAAACCAACAAAATGCCGACGAAGAAACCGAAAGCTCCGAAGCCGAAAAAAGCGAAACCGGCGTCCGCCGGAAAAGCGTCGTCTCCGAGAAAAGCGGCGGCGGCCGCGCCCAAAAAGAAATGAATACGACGATCGACACGGACGAATGGTGGATGGTGGTGGGAAAAGAGGAACGTTCACGTAACGTTTTCGTTCGACGTGACCCGAAAACAAACAAACAAAAAGTTCTGAGATGGTGTTTTTTGGGAGGATAACCTGTACACTAACCACCACGAACTCGTCGCCAAGCTTTTTTCCACAAAAAATTGCCAAGAGCTATACTTAGCTGTCTTCACTGCCAGTTTGTATCGGTGAAGCGCGGCCTTGTACGAGGCAAGCCATTGATGTTTTACGTCTGCGGGTGCTTTTTGATGGTGTTTTCACAAACAACGCACCGTTTGCTTTAACCTGTTTAACTTAGGACTTCACTACGGTACACCGGCTCTAGATCTTATGCGTATGCTGTTTAAACTATGTTGATAAGAATCAAAGATCATCTTGGTTAACTGATTAATGATGGCGTCTACAGATTTTGGATCGTAGCACAATGCACCACGTGGAAGATAAAAAGGAATAGAACTTGCTATAGCATTATTTAAGCGAACGGGATCTATGCGTTTAAAATCTAGGATTCTTTTAGGGATTGGTACAAGGTTAGGCGCATTGACGGTTAGATTCAATTGTATCAGTCGGTGGTCATCTTTCTGTCACATTTGGTATACCTTGCAAGTCTTTTATTTTTCTAACTAAACAAGGGAACGCTAAAGTTACTTCTATATTTGTTAAATCTAATGGCTAGTGAAATTAAAAGGTTAATGGGGTTCGTTGTCAACACAGAGGTCACGCTCACCCAAGAGGTTCTCCACACATCGCCCTCGTTCGTCGGTCACCGGGAAGTGCCAAAGCGGCGATTTCGAATTAAAATCACTTGCTATGATAATACAAACTATAAAAGACAATAGCTGAGTAATAACGTAGGGCTCTTGGGTCACTAGTATGTCAATATTATTGTCGGAGTAGAAACTTATTGCTTTAAAAGTCGCAATACGTGAGTTGCAAAGATTCACTTGCGCAAACCTCAAAGTTAATTGAGTGCTCTCAAAGTCCATAATCGGTGATTGATATTTTGTCGTCGAGCCTTTTCGGGCACGCTGGGCAGGTGTTAGAAGTCACCTTATGCTTGACGAAGTCTCCTTTATGGCCAAAGCGAGCGCAGTTTGCGCATGTCGGGTTTCGATTCAAGTTGGGGTATTTCTTTGTCTCGTGTTTTTCTGCACAAGTCGCTTTTACAGTCGGAAGAGTAGTGGCCATATTTTTGACAGTTGAAACAGCGTGTAACTCATCGTATATGGTCATTGACCAGGCACGCATTCCAGACAACGTACACACGATGCGATGTCAAAATTTATCGTCGAACTTCCGGGTGGACCTTAAGGATCCAATGGCAATTAGCTTTATCTCTAGGATTAAAGCAAAACTGCACTTTAAGGAGGTCATTGACGAGATGAAGCACTTCATCGGAAGTGTCGTAGAAGTTCTGCGAGATGATAGCCTCTTTCACCTGCTAAGGGGAGAAGTTTGAAGGAACGTCCAGGATAAAAATTCCAGGAACGACTTACCTTAGGGCTTAACCACAAGATCGGTTTTATCGAGGATGGCCGCAGTTTCGTTTTCTCGGATTCTAGTCGAATAGTGCTTTTGTCTGTCTTGGTGACACGATCTAGTCCCGTACTTTTGGGAATCTAAAACTTTCATTAGAGTCGTCTTTGTCTCATCAACGGCCTTTAAAGGAGAATTGGGTTTAAGAATAATGTCGAGCCTGAAACAAGTAAGACTGATATACTTAAAGGTACTTTGACCTTCTCGACGATTTTAGAACGAGCCGCTTGAACATACGATAGTTGGGCAAGAGGTGCAGCAACAACCGTTGAGGAGATGTTGGTAGTGACTGATTGCAAGGGCGTCGGCAATATTATTGATTTTAGGAAGGACGCTTAAAGCCTGCTGACTATATCAATCATTTCTGATTGTCTGGAAAGGGTAACCTTGCAAGCAGAGATTACCTTGGCAAGATGCAGGATATCGGAGTCGAAGGATTCTTCAATGCTGTCAGATAGGGTGTTGGTATCATCAAGGATATTGTCGTCTTCTTCACAACGACGCTTGGTGTAGGCAGATTCAACCTCCATGGCGGAGGAAGTTGAAAGAGTGCGGGAAGTATAGCGCGCAGCTCGTGGAGTGCCGGCCGGAGAATAAACATTTGCCTGATACCCTTTTTAGCCGTACACAGGAGGTTATTGCCAGAACGGTTGGACTTAATAGCCTGTGAGTCGTTGCACACTTTTAACCTCACGGAGGTAAGGATCTAAAGTTTCGTGTAAAGGAACAACTCTTTACACAAAATCAACAACACTATAATTATAGAATTACAAAATTACTGTCGGCCTTAATTATCCAATTTCGTCGGATTGCACACTAAATGGATTAACGAAGTCCTTTCGCTTTAGCGAAAGATTTATTCGCATATTGAAGAGTAGCAATAGATTCCGCCGTGACATTGGATTTGTTGTTGAGAGGTATGTACACAAGACTGTTGAACTAATGGTTTGGGGAGCTATTAATTATGGTAGCCGATCACCTGTTTTTATTCGAGACAGTATGACAGCTGCGCGTTATGTTGACGATGTCCTACAAACAACAAGTGCATCAATAAACTCTATATCTTTATATACACATACGATGCAGTGGCGTACTCCCGGGGGTGGGTGGTTTAAAACAGATAGATCCCCCCCAAGAACATTGCAATCTTAAATAAATTGATAAAACTTTTTCTTTTGACAAGTACTACCAAAGCAAGCGCTAATTAGCCACTGAACTACAACTTTTTTATTTGTTTACATTATATAACAAAAGATTAAGAATCAAATATTACCAGTTTTATAATGTCCAGATCAGATATTTCTCAGCATTAACTAAATTTTATGTGAGCACTCGTTACGTATCGACTGCAACACGTACGGGAACGTATTTTTTGTGTTTAAATAAAACTTATTTGCCCAACTTGACATAACATTCATAATTTGGGTATTCAAACATAACACAAAAAATTTCATTTTTGACAAGCTTAAATAGTTGGACTTTTACTGTCTACTGAGAAAATTTTTAAATAATTAGTAAAAATGTATATAAAAAACAAAACCTGTCTCACTCAGAAGATGCGTGAAACAAGGAGATATAATTTTTCCAAAACTTTTCACATTAGCAATGGAAAGACATTCAAATAGTTGAAATAACCGCTCAGACATCACGTTATGTTTTATTGACGTCAAAATCACGTAGCTGTCATTAAGACGTGTTAATGTCGTTATATGACGTCAGTGTGCTGCCTTGGCGGTATTTTTAAATTTGGCTTTTGCGAGATACACGGGGTATTAGAATTAGACCGTCAATATGATATATTTTTGGTTACCCAATCACAGTTTTTTATAGTTTTTTGAACTGCCTATCTACTGTATGTATACTCATATTCAGTGACAAAACACTTTAAAATAGCTTTTAAAGCGCTTTGATTTTTAAAGATCTTTTTTTCTTAAAAAAACTTTAAACAACCTTTGATATGGGTTGAATCTACCCCTCCCCTTGTTTGCTTTAGTCCTACTTTGATTACCGTTATTAAATAAACTGATTGATTGCGCCTTGAAATCCCGCTTTTATTGACTAGCCTCCGATCCATAAAACATGGTTTTCAAATATCCAGTAGAGAAAAACTAGAATATCGACAAATATTAAAAAGATATGTAATTATTTTAATAGATTTCCTAATTTTTCGTTGATAATAATTACACATTCGCGAGCACTTTAGTGTTTTTAAGCAAAATTTGATGATTTGTTTGTAATAGATTGTGTAATACCAAAGGTAATACTTTTTCTACTATATTGTTTACAAAAACACATTGGTTGAATAATAATCTAACTCTGACTAAACTAAAGAAACAACTTTTTGTACTAAAGAATTCACTATTGAGATTTTGAGAAGAATGATGGTGAGACAAACCCTTTAAGTATCTCTCTGTGCGAGTAGGTTTTCGAAAAACGGAGTGTGCTAATGAACCATTTTCATTTCGGCTAACTAAAACGTCCAGAAATTAGAGTCCGTTTGCAATTCCATTTTGAAACCAATATGCTCCGGTGACATTAAAACTGCAACGCAAAGAAGGGGTGGGAATTTTGTGATCAAACTTGTCAGCAAGGTTTAGCTGCTTAGAGGTAGTAAATCATTAAAATTTCAAAGAAAAAGAACAAAGGCAAACACAATTTTTATTTAATAACATGTTGGTACCCCCAATTGGATTCACAGTCCCTCATTTTTCGTGGCATCGATTCCAGCAGGTGGTCGATTCTATTCTAAGCAACTTGCAATTCACGCCGGAGAGATTTACAATGGTCTCTTCGAATCGGTCCATAGAGTGTCTTGCTATGTGAAGATGAGCTAGAAACGCGAGTCTTCCAACTGCTGAAGAAATTGAAAAATATGGAGTTCTGCCACCTCGTTAACATATGGCAGCGCGTTCATATTACCTCGGATAAATACCAAACGAGACTTTATTCCCATATACTATAACAAACCATACTATGATCCCCACAGGGTAATGCACATGTCGTTCAACAGAAAATTGAACATTGCGCAGTTTCTCAAGCCTTCGTCTGACTCTCATACGGTCATCATGCACAAACAGAATCGGGATTCATCACTGAATATTCTACGCCTTTCCAGGTTCCAGTATAGTCGCAACCTACACCGCTACAAACGTTGATGTCGGTGTTGAGCCGTCGTGGTGGCACATAAGATGTGGCCGATAGGATTGCAATTCGAAACTTCTGATTCGACAGTCAACTGTTCGATGTGTTACAGGACGTCCTTTATTACTAAACCATTTATCGGCGTTTGATCTGGTATTGGAAAATCGGTATCTTATTGTGATAAGTAGAAGATGGCGGTTCTGCACCTTATTTGCTTGTCTCCGTCCCCCAGTTCCTTGTCAACGACGATTGCGACCTTCCCTAGTAATGCTTGATGATGACAAGGCATGATAGTAGATTGGTTCCAGTTAAGCCTATTTGCAATTTCCCAGTACGAAAAAACCACAATCACGTAATAAGCCAATTCGGCCTCCGTCAAATTCCCTTAATTGGCGGTAATTTTCACGCTGTCGTACCCGAGGCGTAATATCGCACTCTCAAAACACGTTAAACTAAAGAACCACAAAAGATAACAAAATTAAAATTAACCAAAATTCACACGCTAATGTAGTAGAAACAAAAAACAATGTTAGATATGCCATTACCACGTGAATAAAATTTTAAACATTTATTACCTTCCTGTCAAGTTGGTTACAAAATTCTCAGCACTTCTTGGTGTTGCAATTTCAATGCCACAGTATATTTTAATGGGTAAAATAATACTACCAGAACCACTGTGGCACAATACTTAAACAAAAATCATTACACCAAATACCACAAGTTTGGTATTCTTGCCGTTATTGCTAATAGCATAGCTGTGGAGAAGTGTTACAAAGTTGTGGTATTTGGTGTAATGATTTGCTTTTGATGAATATAGTTTAAATGGCATAAAGCGGGAAGATACTAAAATTTTTGCTAATGTGTCTTATTATTATCAACGAAAAATTAAGGAATCTATTAAAACAATTAAAAATTCTTTCTAATTTTTCCTTACAGGATATTTCGAAACCGGTTTTATCGATCGGAAGTCAGTGTTTAAAAAGGAGATTTCAAAGTGCAATCAATGCTCGGCTTGTGAAAACGACCATACTGGATAGATATGTCCAGCATGAAAAATTGTAATACAACAGTAACCAGTGAAAATCTAAATTCTATTATAACAAAGAAGTGCTTATCGTACTCAATTTATTAAAGTTTATTTCTCGAGTTTTTATAAACGTGCGTTTGTGTTCACTACGCAAATTATCAACTAGTAGAACCCAACTATTCCACTTCATTCTTTGATTGTGACTTATGACTGAGTTGATTCTGTATTATACCTTTGAAGTGAAATGAATAGCTACAGTAAAACTGAGAGCAAGTACAGATTATAATAGTAGGTACCACAATTTTAAAGTGTCTTTACATTATTTGTAGAGTTAACAATATTTAAGTTACACTACAATTATATAATGTGATTTCAATTTTCTATTATAGTCACTCTAATTTACAAATTATTTAATTCAAATGAACCCAATGTGTCTATACAAGTGTTCCTAACAACTTACAATAAATAACACCAGCACCTTCTATTAATGCTACTTACAAGAGTATGATACATTAAAATCTATGCAAAACTGTATTGGTTTATCGTGACGTTTTTCGTGCCTAAGTAACTGCTGTTTATGTGCAAAATTCCTGTAACAAACATTACAAGAAAATGGCTTAATGCCTAAGTGCGAATTCACGTGGTTTTGTAACTGTTGTTTAGTAATAAAAAACTTATCACACATATTACAAGAATAGTTTTTTTCGCCCGTATGAATTTTCAAATGTATTTGCATTTGTTGTTTTAAAATAAAACATTTATCGCAATAAGAGCATTTAAAATCCTTTATACCCGTATGTGTTTTTTCATGATTCATTAATTGTTGTTTATGTACAAAACTTTTATTACAGTTTTCACATTTAAAATTCTTTTCTTTAGTGTGAGTTTTAATATGGTTATGAAGCTGTTGCTTTTTTGCAAATTGTTTCGGGCAATAACAACAGAAGTATTTCAAGTTTTTTTCAGTTTCTTTGATTTGCTCTTGTAACACTTTGTCACTATATAATAAACCATCTAGAAGCTCCGATTTTAAGTAGTACCCCTTTTTGTTGTCTGAGAGATTGCCATTTCCCATAAGATTGTTCACTTGGATCATATCTCTGATGGAGGCTTTCTCTACCATATTGTTTGTATCTTCCTCAAACTTATTTAGTTGAGGGCCAAATTCTATATTATTTGAATCGAGAACATCCATCGGAGAACTGTTAAAATATGGTATTAAAATTATAGGTTATACAAATAAATAATTTAACCACTGTCATCAACTTTTTTTGAAGTATTATAATTATTATTTGTCTAATAGAATTTACAATTGAAATTACTTTAAAAACACAAATATTGTAACATCAAACTGAATGAAACAGGACACCTACGTCATCATTCAATCTACGTGACTATTGGTCCGAATCAGTCGAATAAATCGCGTATAGACCCCATTAGTGTGACGTCAAAATTGTCTGGGAAATTTAAAATTTTGGACAACTCACATTTTGACGTCGAGAAATTGACCCTTAACGCCACGTTGTTAAGGTTTATAATAAAAAGGTATAAGTTTGCGTCATATTTGTGGAGTTATTATAACGAAATGAGTGGCAAGGGGTCTTGAAATGTTAACCACGAAGCTTCTATTTGTGTGTTAAAAAGAAATTTCAATGTAAAAAGACACACAATTCTTTTAATTTCGTATTTACGATAAGGATGCAAACCACAAAAATTCAACTTAGTTACGCCATACGTCGCTTTGTTATGATTTTGTATTTGCAGTGCTTTCTGGACTACATAACCTCCAATATTACTTAATTCTCAACTTGCTCTCGTTCCTGTGTTGCCTGTGTTCATTATCGTATTTCCTAACCCTTTACCTTTTATTAGTATTCGTTTCATTGTTAATTGTTTTATACTAATTTATTAGATTAATAGTAGTAGTTTTTAGTACATTAGCGACGTATGGCGTAACTAAGTTGAATTTTTGCGGTTTGCATCCTTATCGTAAATTCGAAATTAAAAGAATTGTGTGTCTTTTTACATTGAAATTTCTTTCTAACACACAAATAGAAGCTTTGTGGTTAACATTTCAAGATCCCTTGCCACTTATTTCGTTATAATAACTTCACAAATATGAAGCAAACTTACACCTTTTTATTATAAACCTTAACAACGTGGTGATAAGGGTCAATTTCTCGACGTCAAAATGTGAGTTGTCCAAAATTTTAAATTTCCCAGACAATTTTGACGTCATCACTAATGGGGTCTATTCTGATTAGATCATAAGTTAGTCAGTGGCGTCACGTGGCGTATTTTAATTTTGTATAAAAAAGATTTATGTTGTAAATACAGTCAACTACCGAAATAACGCGATTCAGGGGAGTGCGTAAAAACCGCGTTATTTTGGTCGTCGCGTTATTCTGAACGGCGCGAATTTTAAAAAAAATCGTTTAAAACTTCCTCAGGCACGGATATATTTTCGAGGATTATTATTTAAACAATAAAAGAATGTATTCATTAAATCAACACTGTTTTCATAATTTATTTATTAAATAGAAATTTTATATTTATTTTCCACATTTTTTTTAATGATAATAATCAGTGATATGCTTTTGACATAATGCTTCTAATCGTTGTTTTTCGAAAAAATCCATGAACTTGTCACACATCTGCATTAATTTAGGATCTTTTACAGTTTCTTCAACATACTGATTAAACTGCATAAAAGCTTGGTATGCTTGTTGCCGTGAAACTGGTGTAAGCTGCTCATCTTCTTCAGCGCTTTCTTCCTCACTTTCGTTGTTTTGTGGAATAGATGAAACAATAATTTCTTCTGTAGTGAGACTTCCTGTAGTTGCCAATTCATTGTCTACATTCAAAAAAGTATCCATTGATCCTTCAATTACACCACGATCTTGTAAGTAACTCCACAAGTTATCTATTTCATCCTCATAAACTTCAAATTCTTCATTAACTGGCTAAAAAATGTTTTTATTATTAAGGGGTCAGAAATAAGTGACCATAATTTTACCTCAATGTCTTTCAAAAAGCCAGCCTTTAAAAAACAGTTTTTTAAAGTTTGCGGTTGTACACAATCCCATGCTCTACGTAATAAATGAATTGCATTAAGCAAAGTAATTTTATATTCTTTATTGTCATCAATTGCAGCTACTCTCCTACGTAGTAACAAACGACGATAATGCACTTTTAGGTTTTGAATGATACCCTGATCCATTGGCTAAAAATGTATACATTTGTTATCAGTGCTGAAAAACTGTACATAAACTTACCTGAATAATCGCAGAAGCATTCGGTAAAAAGAAATGCAAATTAATATTACATAAGGTGAGTTTGGGGTGAGCTGGACAATTGTCCACCAAAAGCAGAATCCTTCTGCCTTCTATTTTAAGTTGCCGATCCCATTTACGAAGCCATTCTTCAAAAATGAGGCCTATAAGTCAAATGCAATTCAAAATTTTGTTTAAGTTAACTACAAATACTTACTTGTCATCCATGCTTTTTTGTTGCTTTTATATTCCACCAGCAATTTAGCATTTTTAAATCCTCTTGGATTTGCTGATTTTCCAATAACTAGTAAAGGAATTTTTTCTGTGCCACTCATATTCGAACCTACAAGAACCGTAATTCGTTCTTTACTTAATTTACCGTTTGTGCAACGATCATTTTTAAAACACAATGTCTTAGTTGGAAGTAACTTCCAAAATAGACCTGTTTCGTCGACATTAAAAATATCATTAGGTGAATAATTGGCTATCAACTTTTCTAAAACGGTGTTTTTCCACTCATTAATATTTTCAATATTTATATCGCCAGCTTCACCTTGTTGGGTTCTAAAAACGATAGAATGCCTAGCCTTAAACCTAGTTAGCCATCCATCTGTTGCTTGGAAATCTTCAATTTTGAGTAATTCTGCGAATTCTAAAGCTTTTGCCTACAACTGATGTTTTGAAATATTTTAATTAAAATATCAATCGAAAACCTTTAAAAGGGGACCATCTACAGCTATATTTTGGCTACGAACTTGCTTTAACCATTTCAGTACAGACTCTTCTAAATTGGGATGCCTGGACGATGTCAACTTTGCCCGTTTTAAATGTGAACCATCTTCAACGGCTTTCAAAATATCAACCCTCTTTTTTATAATTGATCGAATTGTAGATTCTGGTAACTTATATTTTCTTGCTAAATCACTTGTTTTAGTTTTTGTAGAATGCAAAATTATCTCCTGTTTTGTACAAAGTGTAATTGTTCTTCTTTTTTTACTCATTGTTTAATTGCACAACTCACATGAATCAAACTTAACCTATTTATTTATCTGCGCGAAGATAATCCGGACACATCCGATTGGGTTAGGTTCAGCTCGTTCGCGTTATTAGCACCGGAATTTTTTAAATCTATTATTTTAAACTCGCGTTATATCGAATTTCGCGTTATTTTGAATGTCGTGTTATTTCGGATGTTCATTTCATATAAAACATATTGTGTACTGCCAAATCATTTAAAAATCGCGTTGTTCTGATTGTCGCGCTATTTCGGTTGGCGTTATTTTGGTAGTAGACTGTAGATAATTTTTAAATTATATAGATACAGATAAATTTTTTTTCTTGCAAGAATTATCTAGTATTAGATAATAGATAAACTATTTAAACTTTATATAGATAACAGATAATAGATGAAATAATCTAGTTAGTAATAACGATAAATGGAGTTCATTTGAAGAACTACTATGAAATGTGGGAAATTACTGAAGAAAAACATACATATTGTAACTTGAATTTTACGGAACACTAGATTTTTATAAATTTTATTTAAATAATTTAAATAAAAAATTATATATATACAGATACATATAACTTTATATATTTTAGATAGTATATAGATACAGATAAATAGATAAAAAATATGAATCTAGATTAATTTATCTATATAAATTTATATAGATAATTTACAACACTGGAGTTGTGCAACTGTAATATTATTTTATTGTCTTATTGTGTATTCTCAGCTGCACAACCGCAAAAAGTCGACATTTAACAAATCAAATTAAATGTTAATTGAAAATAAAATTCGGAAGACGATATTAAAACAAAACTGTAAAAATATATACAGAAATATTAAGTAAAGAAGCTATAAAGTAGTAAAATTATTTCAAGAAAAAAAGTTATATTGCCATAAAAAAGTACAGTAGTTATATTATTATAGTTGATGTGCTTTTTTCTGATAAAACAATAGTATACGATTCAGTATATATACGGCATCTGCAAGTTTTCCCCGTTTGAAGTTCTTCGTTGATGGTTATTTAGCCACTACATTTCTATGATTGAGGTTAATTCAATCTTTACACATCGGTTTGAATTTATTAATGCATTTTAACGATTTTAACTCTAATAATTCTTGTCATGCAATACCAAATGATTTTTCATTGCATTAAAGTAAACATACGCAATAATTTACGTAATTTTTCAACGACACCTAAAGAAGTATTGACAAAAAAACGTTTAGTACCTCTTAGGCCAGTATCCTCTAAAATAGATAGAAGCAAGTTACCAGCTCGTACGAAAATAGACGCCAACACAATAGAGCATTTAGAAAGATTGTCGCTTGTAGATTGTGCTAATAAGCAAGGTATACAAACATTAGAAGACGCTATAGCATTTGCTGATCAAATCTTGCAAGTTGATACCGAAGGAATTGAGCCCTTAGTAACAGTGTTAGAGGACCGGTAAGGTACAAATGCTGTTGACTACTTTTACATCTTTGTTTTTTAGGCCGTTACAAGTTAGAGACGACAAAGTAGAGGAAGGAAATTGCATAAAAGAGATTTTATCAAACGCAGCAGTGACTGAAGACAAGTATTTTGTAGCACCTCCTGGAAATATTCCTCTGGAACCACGTGAAAATCTACTGCATGAAGAGAAAGACAATTAGAGATGTTAAAGAAAGTGATAGAATTATGTGAGCGACAGGGGTTTCTAAAATGTGTAAATGAGAAACTGTTAGTTGGACCAGTAGGTGCTCTTTTACAAGAAAATTTGTATAACGAATGGATTTATAATATGGTTATTAGTCGGGATACAAGTGTTTTCTTATCTAAGGATTCATTTGTAAATGCTTTCGAATATGCCAAAGGTATCTGCCAAGAACGAGTTCCATTTGGTATTGCTCAAGTTATTACTGATAATAATGACCAATTTCATTTTGATAAGCATTTTGAGAATAGTTCAATGATTTTACAAACTACAGTATTTGTGTCTCCTACATCGTCAACTCAGTTTTTCCACCAATGGCAGAAACAACGAAGGACATGGTGGAGAAAAGTAATATAATGTCTATGTTGTGTAGATGTGGATTTATAAGTGATACAGTAGTTTTCAGCATCACCTGGAAAATACGTGTTTTCAGATTTGCAAACAAATCCAGATGGTAACCAGCAGCTTGAAGTAAAAGTTGAGTATTCTTGGGACAAACCTTTAGTAGAGTCGTTGGGATTTTATAAAACCAATCACCCGCATTTAACATTCGATCACTTAAATGTACGTATAATTTT
Organism: Aquatica leii; assembly: GCA_035610365.1. Lineage (NCBI taxonomy): Eukaryota > Metazoa > Arthropoda > Insecta > Coleoptera > Lampyridae > Aquatica > Aquatica leii. Next base: position 50,843,186 of record CM069437.1, on the reverse strand, counting down.
TTTTGTTAATTTAATTTCTCATTTGTGCTGTTTTTTATCTGTATTATATAGTTATAGTCCAGTCGTAATTACGAAATGTGTCTTATAGGACTCATACTTGACTGAATAGAAAATTAAAATAATGTATAGCATACTTATTGCACTTATTCTTTGCAGTTAAAGGAAGATAGATAATATTTAGAAAGTCTATAATAACTTCATCAAAGTTCTTTCAGTTGATGTGTCAGTTTAATTCAGATTGAATTAAACTAAGTATTACTCAAACATAAACTGTTTTTTAATTCAGCATAAAACTTTGTTTCTAGTTCGGTAAACTATTCTTGCTACATACATTACATACATACATTTACAATATTTTATTTGATCGATATTACAGGTATCACTTATTATGCGCGTGATAGTAAATAAGGACATATGTTTCAAATGATGAATCTTAAGACACCTCTCGCGATTACGACTATATTTATAACGTTTTGTATCGTTTTTAAAACCGTGCTATCATGTCACAGTGAGACTCTCGAAGATAAAGTGAGGAGGCACTTCTTGCCTATGTTTATGAGGCGTAGCTGACGCCTTCACAGACTTCCTACAGCTTAACAGATTTCATCTACGGCGTTATATCAGATGCTAACAAGTGGCGTCAACCATGATCTATAAGGCAAATCACAAAGACAAAAAATTTTTTTTAATCGACACTAAATCTTTCTGTTTTTCTTTGTAAAATGGGTCAACGGACTCTGTTTCAAAACTAAATATGAACTAACCGCAGCTAATGGATCTACCAATTTAGATCTATGCGGATTTTTTCCTTGGCGTTTTGTCATCACTCCCAATTATTAGATCTGATCCGTAACAACACATTAGAACGATCCACTTACCAACACCGAGACTCGAATTGAATCACAAGGATACTTTAGTGTTGATGTTTCGCAAAATCTTAAAAGAGTTTTTTGGAGTAACTCAACCATCAGGTATGCCAAATATCTGAAAACATTTCACAAAGCAAACCATATACGAACTATTCTAGAATCTCTAATTTCCTGCCCGTCTTGCTGTCTTGCGCCTGATTAAATTTGAATTGCTAAGAGTAAGTTCTAGATTATGATTGGAATGGTATCCGATAGTAGTTGGTCATTGCCCCTACACATGGTTCTAAAACACGGAAACGACTTGAGACCTTGCGGACGTTAGCATTCCCGATTGGTATCTTGTAGCACCTATCGAAGATTTTGCTTAAACGTGACACATTGTTTTCGTGCTTATCCTTAAATCATTGTTGCAAATGATGACATTCCAAAAACTGTCTTAATCATGACTTTCGGTCGTTTTGAATTTCCATACATGTTTGAAATTCGAAATGCCGGCCAGATTTTTAAACGATTTATAGACGAGGTCTTAAGAAAATTAGATATTTGTTACGCTTACTTAATAGTTAATATATTCAGCAAATAAAGTTGAGCCACTTCCAACGAATTATTTGGGCGTTTTACGTTGAAACCAGATTTGGACGCAACAATACATCAAACTTGTAGTGTTGAGCGTGAAAATAGTAATAAAAACGAAGACAAACTAAATCAAAAACACAACTAACATCACGAACTATATGTTAGAAAATAATGAACTGAACGCAGTTGCATAATACAGTTCAAATATTTAGCTAGTGCATCACGCTTAAAAGCTTTGATTTCGCTCTCAATTTAAATTAGCCAATCATATAATTTCTATAAGTTTTTGTGATTCTTATCGAATCGCATTTACACGAAGAATACCTGCACATATGGAATTCTCATCAACTCTTCAAAATGCCATTTTGAATTTTTTTCAGCTAGATTTTTTGGTTACACTGTCTCCACTGAAGGCACAAAACGCTTCTAAAAAAAGTATGTCATTCGTAATCAAAATCAAAAAACGCTAAAAAAATTTAATTTTTAAAGGCTGTCGTACTTCAGGCGTCTCTCAACAATCTTCTTCGCGGTAATCTCAAAAACTTTTTGCTTTTAGCAGACATTGGATTCAACACTTGTAAGAAGAAATTTGCTCTAGTAACTGTTTTATCACAATCACGTGTGTAGGCTGAATGGCAACCGCTACTCTTTTAAAAAAATCAATGGTATATATTTTGGATACCTGGTCAAGGAAAGACAATTTATAATTTGTACAGATCGTTACATCTAGGGATCATCCCTTTTCCTAGTGGTAGAGGACATTTCCTACATCACTTTCTTCCCAGTGACAAGTAAGCGGTAGCAAAACGTGTTGGTAACATTACGGTGCGACCCGATTTCGTTTGCTTGACTTCTAACTACTGATTGCGTCATGGAATTGCTGCCGTGTTCGGTGTTGACGTTTCGAAATCTTCAGGCGCTAGGAAAACTGTCTTTAATCGATTTACGGAGACGTTTACTATTTTTAAATTTACCTGGATTTTAAAAAGTTTGTTTAATGACCTCATGAGGTCCGGCGTACGGAGGTTGCAAAGGTAGTCGAACTGTATCGTGTCGTAAGAAGATGTGGCTGCTCTTTGTTAATTCAGGATGTACAAACATTGGATGTATTCTGTGGTGCGCAGTCGTCGTATTTATCTCCTTCAATAACGTCTCTAAAATGTTTTATATCGGTGTACATTGCGTAAAGTTCACGATCATAGACACTGTATTTTTATTTTGCGTTATTAAGATTCTGCGAAAAAGTGCAAGCGGTTGTCACCTTTCGTTCTATAATTGTTCTAACGCACCATCGACGGCGTAATTTAGCGCGTCAATTGTTAATGATAGGGTTTTTTTTTCTGACGGATGCGTGAGTGATGATGCATTTGATAGATCCCTTTTGCACGAATCGAACGCTTGTTCAGCTTCTAGTGTCCACTCTGTCAGGCGTTTCTCGTTGCGTTTACTATTTTTACAGTATCTGTATAGTAACGCTGGCGTCTTAGTGCCATTTTTAATAAACCTGTAAAATTTCATTACTTATAAGCAACTTAATTGCTAGCAACTAACTCAGTTTGATTCGGTGAGTGGATCGTAGGTTTCGATGTGTTAACTAGAAACCAATTTAAAAAGGCTTCAAAACGGTGAATGATTAGGATGGGAGCTACCGTTTAAATCTATTCAAAGCTGGAAGAGAACAAATGACAAAACACAGGTTGTAACAACGAGTATATTTATTTTATCACAGAAAGAGAAGTTACAAAAGAGAATAAGATAAATTTACATAGGTGCGATCAAACGCTAGAACGTAGGTCAATATCACGGACAATAGTTGTTGAAGTAAGTCCCCTTCGGTTGGGTAATACGTCGTATAAAAAATTAAATTTGTCGGCCTACAAATCTAGACAATTCAGAGAACCGGAGCGCACCGTCTATTAATGGTTACAAAAAATTATAGTTAATTGTGACAACAACCTTATACGTACGTCCAGTCGTACGTGCAACCGACTGACAAGGTAGATGCAAAGAAATAAAGTAGGAAATATAATACTCACAATTTAGTTTTCCTTCGAAGAATGTAACCAGCACCTTCCCAGAATTTATTAAAATTTGCTGAAATATAACAAAGACGTACGTTATTACAAGTAAATCCCTTTCGGTTCATACGATTAATGAGAAAACCAAATGCGCCGTTTCCGACAAATTAATTATCTTATTTCGGTAAGTGGGCTTTCCAATATGGTTAGAATTGTATTAAATTAGCGAAGGTTTCGATGTCTTCAATCACCGTAGCGTGACGTCATTCCCAGTAAACGAAACGCGTTTTAATATCTCCACATTAATGGAATAACGTGTGTGTATCCAGAAACCGCCAATGACAATACCGGAAAATTAAAGTAAATCACAAAAATATGAAGCAATTCTTACCCCAGGAAAATTTTCACAAAGCAACACAAATATTACACACATTTATACCATGGATGAGTGTGAATAATTAGAAGTGAAAACTTCGCTGGGCACTTACGTTAGTTTTCTTCCATCGATAATTTGATGTCAACATTAACGATTTGACAATGCAGCGGAAAGTGGGCGTTCCGGGCATAAATTTTATACAGTACAAACATAATACCGAAACACTTTTAACATAACTTTCGACGGTAAATGCGTTGATACTTCTTTAGAAATGAGGTATCCTAGATATTGAAGTTGTGTTAACCTAATACACCTTTAACTGGATTAACTGGAATTCCGTAAGCGTCAAGTCGTTCAAAAATTGTTTTTAATTGTTCCAAATGCTGTGTTTGATCAACGGTAGCTATTAAAATGTCGTCGATGTAACAATAGCAAAAATCCAGGCCTTGAAACAGTCCGAAGGTCATGAATGAAAATTCAAACAACCCAAACGGTGTTATAACTGCAGTTATTTGTATGTCTTCTTCTACGATTGGAATTTGGTGATATGCACACAAGAAATCTAATTTTGAAAACATTGTTTTACCGTTCACTTTATACGATAATTTTTTACTGTATCAATTAACCAATAGAAAATTTTTTATTTATTGCGTTTTTTAAAATTCAACCAATCATCAACGGATTACAGCGATAACACCACGGGCGTGGTGTTATCAGGCAAAGCAGACATGATACATTAAAATGTCAAATTAAATGTCAGATAGTAAACCAATTCATAATGATGATACACAGATTTGATGATATTTGTAAGTACAAAATTAACTAAATTCCTTTAGAAAATACACCATAAAACACAATTAATTGGTATTAATTGATTAAAAAACTTGGAAAGTAGTAAAAAATTATCTTACCGAATACCCCTCGAGCATTGATAAATACTCAAAATTTTGTCGTAGAGAATGTTTCAAGCGTGTTTCTTTAAGGTAATAGCACTCGGCCTTCGGCCTCGTGCTATTACCAAGAAACACGCTTTCAACAATCTCTATGACAAAATTATCTCGGTATTATCAATGCTCTAGGGGTATTATAGCTGATAATTTTTTACTGTATCAATTAACCAATAAAAAAAATTGATTTTATTGCATTTTTTAAAATTCAACCAATCATCAACGGATTACAGCGATAACACCACGGGTGTGGTGTTATCGGGCAAAGCAGACATGATATATTCAAATGTCAAATTAAATGTCAGATAGTAAATCAACTCATAATAATGATAGAAAGGTTTGTTCATATTTGTAACAACAAAATTAACTAAATTCTTTTAGAAAATACACCAGAAAACACAACTCATTTGTATTAATTGATTAAAAAACATGGAAAGTAGTAAAAAATTATCTTACCGAATACACCTCGAGCATTGATAAATACTCAAAATTTTGTCGTAGAGAATGTTTCAAGCGTGTTTCTTTTGAGATAATATCACTCGGCCTTCGGCCTCGTGATATTACCAAGAAACACGCTTTCAACAATCTCTATGACAAAATTATCTCGGTATTATCAATGCTCTAGGGGTATTATAGCTGAAAAGTCCATGATACGCGCGATAGGTGTAAGTGTAACGGACTGGTCCACGGACTACTCGATCTACACATCTCTTGCCCTAGCATGTATTTAAATTCTTGTTTAGCGGCTTTAGCTTTTTTTGTAGACAATCTGCGTGCGCGCTCTGCTACTGGCTGCTCTTTAGTGTGAATGTGATGAACGACTTCATGCTTTTTAGTGGGACTCAGTGCTGATGTCCGCGTCATCGATGGAAACTGCGCTAACAGTTCGGGGAAAATAGATGTTTTCGCTACCGTTGTGATTGTTATGACAACGTAGCGGGCTATTGATCCTAATGTTGATAAATGGGTAATGTTGTCGATTAATCGACGATTCCTTAAATCCACTAACAATTCATGGTGTCTTATAAAATCGGCGCCTACAGTCGGTCGACCGGCATCGGCTTCTAAGAATCTCCATCGGAATGCGCGACGTACGCCAAGGTTTACACATATAGACTTCACCAAACGTATTTATTGTAGATCCGTTTGTCGTTGGATGCAAGTAAGCGTTATTACCGACACTTCAGTTCCGTTATCAATTAGATAATGTATACCTGCACTGACGACGCGACGGCCACGTTCGTTTTCCGATTCTGACGTACTGTTACGATATTTGCACGGCACTTTTTCGCGTCTTTTCGGAATCTGCGATGATAAAACACTTCGAGTTGACGCTACGCCCACAAGATCATAAGTGCGGTCGGTATCTAGTTCGTCAATGTCGCATTGGAAGTTTCTGTTAACTTCGAAATTTACTTCTCTAATGGTACAATGCCAGATATTTCAGTGACGTTACTAGAAGATGTTAATGGCGGCAATACTGTAATTGCTAATTTCCGCAATTCTCATTCCTTGTCTTTACTCGCCGAAAGTACAATTTGTACTTGAGATGGCATTATCTGTAGCCAAAGCGTGCGAAGGACAGATTCATCTATTTTTGAAGCCGCTAGCGTTTTCATTTCTCGTAATAACTGCAACAGCTGTCTATCGCCTAACTAAATCCGTCAACAACGTTCTTAATTGTTTATTTTGTGAATATGTAAATCTTGCAATGAGATGTTTTTTCAGGGTCTCGTACTTCTCTGTGGTTGGCGGTGTTTCTACAACGTCGGCTACCTGTAGTAGTGCTGGCTCCAATGCGGCAATGACTGTGTAATATTTTGTACTATGGGCTGGTACACCACTTTGATAAAACTGAGCGCCGACTTGAGCAAACGAAAGCGAACGACGTTTTTGCCAAAACGGTGGTAGCTGGACGTGTCGAATTTCGCTAATTTTGACGAAGTCTTTGGTTTATCGTTAATTATGTTTTCAACGACACTGCATGTAAAAAAAAGTATTCCACGTGCGCGCAAAGTCGCGTTAAATTTTTAGTTTTTTCACTTATAAAATCGTCGAGGGTCACCACAACTATTTTGTTTAACTATTTACAAATACTTTGAGATTAACACAGAGAAATCGGATTTTTTTACGTTGGAGCTGTTTGTAGCAGATTTTAACCAGCAATAAAATTGTCGGCAGAAAGGAAAAAACTCATCTTTTTTTTAGTGGTAGAGGGAGTTTTCTGTAAATAGGTTTTGGCGGCAAATTGAATTTGTTTGATCGCTACACATAAAATACAAATTCATTTGCTATTGTTATAATAAGCACCAATTTAAATCAGTTATTTTGTTAAATGTAATTGACATCAATTACTTGAAAAAGTTGACAAGGACATGAAGTTGTCGCTTTTATGTTTTCTAATAAACATTTAAGAAAACAAAAAACTACACGATAAAATTAGCGATTGAAACACAAAAATAACTAATAAAAACTTTTCAGATATTTTTTTTTTCATAAGTCGAAACTTGTTTCAGTTAGAACTCGGTTGATTATTAATTTTACAACAACAAAATATTAAATAACTAAGTGTTTCTTGTTGCTGTTTGTTATATTCATGAAATTAAACAGGTTCGCGATGGACGTAAAAAAGTGAGCGCCCATTATATTACCAGTACTATTTCGTTGTCCAGTATGTTGCTAAACACTCTTTGTGATGCTTATGACGAACCTGACTTTCAAGGAAAACCACGGGTCTTACTGAGGTTGCACCGAAAACTGGCCCCTTACAAAATCAGTTTTGCCGTAACAGCGACACGTTAGTGAATTTATCTTACAGTAGTTAGAAACAATTTAATCCTGAAATATGTTTTTAGAAAGTAGTATCACCGACGAGCTAGGATCTTTGGCATTATACATATGTAAACAGTTACGTACCGAACACATCTCTTCTTTATTACTACCCAGTGCCGTTAGAAACACTTTAGATTTACAGTGGAACCAGTATGATCAATTAGGTGTTCCATTCACAGTTGTACTCAATGAAGGCACCTTAAAGAATGGAATTTCTTTATTGCGCAGTCGAGATACAACATTAAAGGTGGGTTTTTACATTAGTTATTTGGTTTTTATTATGATACTTTCAGGAGCAAGTGCATATTACAAAACTACCTACATATGTACAACAACTTTTTAAAAACTACTAACGTTATAGTTGTTACCCTCTATTGTACGTCGTAAAGTTGATACCAGTAGTCTTCGTAATCCAAGCGATACATGCTGAGACGCGAGTGTACACGGAATGGTTGAAGCTGATACGACATAATGGAAGAATTGCTAGATGACTGGTTACACCAACCTGTATATACCTGTTATTTTCTATTATTGTTAGTGGTCCTCCACTGTCGCCCTAAATAGTAAAAATTAAATAAACAGAATGTAGTGTTTTCTATTGTCTTACTTTACAAGCTTTTCCTTCTTTAATTGTTGAGGCCGCACAAATTTCTAGGTTTTGATCCTGCTTATCGTTAAAGCATTTGTCATATGAGCTTATGTGCATTGTTGCTTTGCGAAGTTTCTCGGGTGTGTTATATAAGTCTGAAAATGGATTAATTTATTGGTAAATAGCACGTATCAGACAAGTTGGCATGAAGATCTTTTTAGAAAACTTAAAGGAATAATTTCGTACGTATACATACATCTAGATATATGAATTTAATGTTGTATAGGATTTCTAAAGAATTCTGTTGATTAAAATAATGTGTTTAGGTCGCCGGAAACTTTCCCGATAGGCAAATAACATTAAGGATGGGCTTGTTGACTCAACGACTTCAACGGGGACAGCGCAGTTAAAGTATTGATAAAAGTTATTTTAAGGAAAGTGCTAAAGTAGAAAAACGAAAAATAACGAAGCTGCTAAAATAGATTCAAGTTTAAATATCTACTTTAAACAATACTGCCCGACGGGTACTGAAATAGTGGCCTCGTCAAATAGGCATCAAAATTAAGTATGGAATGATAAGGGATAATGTCACAAAAAGCTTTTATCTTCAAGTTCAGTTTTTTGTATCAACTTCTTATGGCTTCTTTGTTTTCGACCTCCAATGCGTGAAATACCAAGTGAAGTGGACTGTACGAATATTAACTTTGCTTTTTAATAAATAAACTCGTTTTCATGCTTAAAGTCAATTTTTTTAATTTTTACGCACCAGGATGGGATTTTAAAACTCTTCCCATATGTTATTGCAGTGGCGGCAACTCGTCTTCGTTGTTGCGTACTAGGTCGTTTTCCTTTAAGTGCGACTGGTTACAAAGCTATTTGGTTTGTTATCGAAGTTTAGAAATGTATTCCGAACTCCACCGTTTCTATATTTGTGGGCAAAAACATTGCATTCGTTGGAAGTTACACAGTTGCCATTCTTGTAAATGAGTGACATCGGTTACGCAGTAAGCGGTTTCCACATTAAAAACTTAGCAGCTGTTCGAGGTCATTGAGAGCGGAAGACAAAGGAAAAATTAGATCAGAGTTTATAGTAGCTTTCACGCTTTCACGTCAAGCTACGTATATAGTTGTTCAACATTTGGAACGTAGCTTTGACGATTTGATTCTTGCTTCCTACAGACCACCAAAATGAAGTGCCAATTTTTTACGCTTTTATTGCTAAGTATTTCAAGCAGTTGCGACTTGTGGGGTTGGTCTTAAGGTGGGCTACATTTTTTAAAATGCTTGTAGGTAGGCTTCAAAAAAAGAAGTTGTTTCTCAATTCTCAATTTTTTAATGTATATGTTCAGCAATCATTCTTTATGACGCTGACCGATTTTGATTATTCTTTTATCAAAAAGATGGTAACTTAGTAGTGGTCTCATTTAAATTTGGTCAAATTTTGATGATGGGATCCATGTGAATATGATCAAACTCTCAAATTTAGATCTGCATGAAATTTTCTTGAACGATGTGCATTTTTAAGGTTTTTAGTGACTATAACCACCACTAAATAACCACTAAAAATAGAAAAACAAAATTCTTTTAACAAACAAAAAGAACCTTAAAAATGCATTAAATAAAATACACTAAAAAATAATGATTTAATTTATTTGCAATTAAACGACCAAGTTTTATTTGCATAAAATTACTTTTTGAAGTGGATTTCAGACATTCGAGTTAAAACTATTACAACTGCAAGGTAATGTTAAGAACTAAGCTTGATCCTACGTCAATGTCACACATGGCATCGACTTCAAAAAGTATTTTATGTAATAAAACATTTTGTCGTTTAATTGTAACTAAATTAAGGTATTTTTACTTTTTAGTTTATTTTTTTGAGTCGATTTTTTTTGTATAGTTTTTAAAATTATAAACTGCTCTAGAAAAATGCCGTGTAAAATTACGTTTTGCAGTTTTATCTGCCTGATTTAGTTCTATATTTAACGAAAGCCTTCCGAGAAATTTTATTTCAACCTTTACTTCTTTCGAAAATTACGTACGACAAATATACCGTTTTATTTTCAGAAGCGGTATTTTTTATTTTAATAAAAACTGACCAGAACATGCAGTATTCTAACATGCTCACAGAATATAATATGTTTAACAATAGTATGACTCTCAGCAATAGTAAATTTTTTTAAGAAAATTGTTAGCGGTGTAATTTACCGCTACTTGTAAAACGCCGAAAGAATCTAGAAAGGGATTAAACTTGATTTTAAGTAAAAAAGAACCAAAGTTAAAATGATATGCGGTCACACATCTTAAGCGCGAAAAGTTTGAGTACTTTTTAAATTGGAACGGTTCAGAACGTGCAACGAAAAAACATTGTACCCAATTTGCATTCTGGGAAATTCAATATGTCATTTATTAACAATGGATCATTCTAAATAGTCGCCTTAAAAAAAGTTTGGACCGTTCCGCCACATGATAAAATTTTTGATGTTTTGCGACACTACTCTTCTAGACAAGTAGTCAGTAAAATTAAGTTATGTTGGAACATGACATGTAGCACCGTTGCTGAAAGTCAGAAACATACAAACGTTTTTAAAGTATTAGAGTTTGTTTTTAGCTAAGTAACCGAAGATTATAATGGACTTTGTTTAAAAAACAGTGAAAAACTTGTAAAGTGAGAAATATTTTGACTTGGTCAAAAAGTTTGAACAGTAGCTATGCCCCATAGTTCAAGCTTTTGAGTGGTGATTAGTTCTACTGATGCGACTTTACTTGTTGACTTGTTGCACATAACAGATGAATGTGTATTGTTTGGCACGATACGTTGATTTAGTATTTACTGGAAGATGTCTACGTACTAATAAGTGTGAAACATGACTTTCTTCACCGCGTGCCTTTCTATAAATTATATGCACCGACTAGTGTCGTCACAGAGGGTCAGCACAATATCTTACAAATATTTTATCATTTACTGGCTCGTTTTACAAGCGAGGTTGGCAAGGTATATCGGGTCTGATTTAAATTTATTCCAATTTTTAATCTAATCGTGTTACTGTTCTATTTTTTGCAAGTGGCAAACTTATTTCGAATTGTTTTTATTACCATGTTAAATAAAATAAAACTTAATACTGATGTTTTTTTGCAGTACGAACTTTTTCAGATTTGTGCACCTTTATGAGCGTTTGAGATGATTCTTCTTTTTTTGTTATTATAAGCCGAAATTGATGATGATAAGCTTTTGTCATAGCATTATTTTTATGCCACTAACGAAATAGCCATTTTTAATAATTTTCGAAAAAAAATTATTAAAAAAATTATTGAAGTAGTTACATTTTTTAATTGTTTTTAATATTTATGTTTGATATGCTGACGAAGTAAATATGTAAATTGATGATAAATTAATTTTAAGCCTAATTTAACTACACACTTTGACCACGTAACGAGACGTATAAGCACAGATTACCAAGTCAAAATATTTGTAATGTTGATTAATTCTCACTGTTTGTTTCTTATTTTAATTTGTTGAAAGTAAATTTATATTTAATAATATTTATTATGTAAGACAATTTTTATTGTCATTATTATAAATGGGTCAGCTGACGGCTCAGGTTATCGGAGAAGCAAACGTGACTTATCACTGCTTAAGCTATCGCACATTAAAGTGCTTAAGGTTTTAGATGTAAACAAATCTCAAATAATACCGATCTATAAAAATATAGTTTCTTAATTACTTTTCTGTTACGATAATTTTATGACTTGCATGTAAGTACAGTAAAACCTCTCAATAACTGACAGCTACGGGGTAGGAAATAAAATTGTTTTGTTTGCAGGCTGATTAGGTTAATTTATTTTTAACACAAACATAGATTAATTATAGAAAAAGAAAATGTACTTAGCTGTAAATGAATGTACTATATTATAAAATAAGATTGTTCTAAAGCAACCATCAAATCAAATCATTTAAATTCATTTTTTATATTTGTGTCTTGAAATAAACATCTAATTGCACTAGACTATAGAAACTATATGTAACTACTCAGCAACCACAAGGGTAACTTATATTTATGTTGAGATTTCGTCCGCGCGCTAGTATTTTTTAAATCCTTTTTAGTACTTTCCGCTGGTGGCTTATTTTTATTAATTTGAAATAACGACGAATATGGTAGCTTTAATTGTCGCCTTTACGTCTATGTTCATATTTAATCGGTTCAAAGCTTCGAGATAATTCAATAGCATTCGAGGCGATTACCGAACGGGACATAATGTTCTAGTGCCCGATAAAGTGAGAATATAAAAGGTAATCGTTGAAAGTTGCTAGTCACTTAAAAGTCTGAAGTATTAAATGTTTCATATGTGTGCCAAGTGTAAATAAATAATGTAGATAAATAAATGTGAATCTTATCTTTGGACAGTGTTTATAAATCTCTGGTCATAGTCATAAATAAGTTACTTGTAAATTGCTTTTCTTAAATATCGTTCATTAGTGGTAGTTGTATTAACAATTAGTTACATTTATAATAATCACATCTAACAATTACGTGTAAATAGAGTTTTAAAATCTACTACTATATAAAACACTTTTTAACGTATTAACCTTATTGTATATAAATAAATAGTACATATTTACCATCAATTATTCCAAAACCAGTGAGGTATGCGGTTTTTCCCAATAAGTTTTCAGAATTATTTATGTGAAGTCGAACCAAATTGACAGATTTACCTAGAAGTTTCTATTCAGTTCTAGAGGTTTTTTATTAATTTTTTTCCATACTTAGTTTTGCAGACGTTTGTAGTTTTACTACAGCAATATCATACTTGTCGTTGGTTAAATATTTTTGATGAATTGTCAGTTGTTGAACTCTTAAGATTTGAGCTCCTTGCGCGCTACGATATATACTTCCTAGAGCTACATATACTTGGGATCTGTTGAGAGATGCATAAACAATAAGTAATTTTTATTTGGATTTAAACGTAACGTTAAGTCAATAAATGGATATATCACTCATGGTAAACAATGTTAAAATATTTTTTAATAACTATTTGCTAAGTGTAAAAAAGAAGAATAACACTAGAAACTAAATATTCATAGCGAAGGCTTCCACGGCGGGAATGAAACAATGACACGGTTCAAACCCGGAAGACATTCTTATTTTAGTATAGATTCCGGCCGTGGAAGCCTTCGCTATTACATTAACAATCTTTATCTGTAGAATATTTCTTCTAAAATCTAAGTATTTTCCAAACTTTGCCACAAACTTGTCAAACTTTTGTGTAATTTCACCTTTCTTAGGCGCAGTCGTGAGCACAACATTATTTCTGCATTCCTCAGAATCAAGTTTCACATTCAGACACGTTCTTCTAAAAACGTCCTACACCGTGCTAGTCTAGCGTTGATACGCGAACGGATTAAGCAAACTAGGCGAGAGTTTGACACCATCTTGAAACAACTCTTTTATCTTCATCTTGAGTTGGCCAACACTCTATCACCGGATGATTGGAATTTCTTTGACAACGTTATTTACCAGCAGTCTGATACCACTCTACGACTAACCACTGAAGATAATCTCAAAAAGTTTCAATTATTGGATTCAAGAATCATAAAGTTTTATCTACGACTAACTCCTTAAAGACGGTTCTCAATTTATCTAGTTTAGAGGAATCGGTCTATCTAAGGGTTTGAATTTTTCTGTTGCTCCCAAACGTATTCCTAAAGAAGATATTTTATGTGCTGTTGAGTTTTCTATAAGACATCTTCCTCACCACATCACAGATCCCATTCGTATTAACACTGGCGAAATCCTTGAATCACTTAAAATTCCTAAATTCCACATTTCTAAGTCGGTAGATTTAGCTCTAAAAAGTTTTCGTAAGAACCCTGATATTATTATTCTTCCAGCCGACAAAGGCAGCGCTACTGTCGTTTCGAAACGAATTGATTACGTTGCAAAAATTCATTCTATTTTGTCTGAAGAAACGTGCGCTCTTCTAACTCGTAATCTCACTTCGAGGATTGAACGTGAATTTAGCTAAATCATCAAATCTACCAATCTACCTCCTGAAACCAAACGTCGACTTACCCCTTCAGAACACCTTCGAACTATCGTCAGTACTATCCAATCTTCTACCTACAACCTAGCCAAGCTCTTGTCCAACATTCTTTGCGAGTTTACAGGTAAAACCTCTTCTCACATCCTCAACTCTCAGCATTTTACTCAACGTCTAAAATCTAAAAGTTGAACCCCAAGATCTTCTCGTGAGCATTAATGTCACTTCACTTTTTACTAAAGTTCCTATTAAGGATTCGCTTATCATCATCAAACAGATTCTGTCTCAACATGGCAAGGACTTGAGTTTGATTCCTCTTATTGATAAGTGTCTATCCCCTACTTACTTCCAATTTGATAACAAGTTTTACGAACAGGTTTCTGGTGCTGCTATGGGTTCTTCTTTATCACCTGTTGTAGCTAACATTTTTATGGAATCTTTTGAAACGGTTGCTTTGGAATCATCAATATTAAAACCTAAAGTTTGGTTTAGGTATGTTGACGACACGTTTATTGTCTGCTCTCATGGTGATCTCGAATTGTCTAACTTTCTTGATCATCTTAACAATCAACACTTAGATATCAAATTTACTATGGAAATCGAAAGCAATAGTTTTCTGCCATTTCTTAACGTTCTTGTTAATCGTAAGCCTGACGGACTTTTGGGCCATGCTTCGTCTCATCATCATACTGCACAGCAACGTTCTGGTATTAAATCTTTGGTTCATCGTGCCCAACCTGAGAATCTAGATTCGGAACTCCGACATCTTACTAGAACCTTAGTGAACAATGGTTATATGAAGCGATATATTCATAGAGTTATTAATTGTCGTCTACATCCACGTACTACTTTCGAATCTAATCCGAAATTGGCCTTTTTACCCTACATTCACAAGGTTACAGATCAAGTAGGGAAACTTCTCCGTAAGAATGGTATTAAACCCATATTCAACTTGACAGGCAAAATCTCTCAGATTCTTCCTTCCCCCAAGAACAAATTTCCTACACTTTCATCTCAAGGTTGTAGTGTAACGTGCGAGTATTTGAAAAGAAAGAATATCCCGCGTAAAATCGTCTACCAACTACGTTGTCAAAAACAAAATTTAAGCTTAAACCAACACCAAAAAAAAACTATAGTTCATTACTCTGTTTTACTATCGGACATTAACATGCGGGAAGTAGGTCTGTCCATAATAAGAAAGGTGAGAGAGAGAGAGAGAAAAAAAAGAGATATAAAAAAAAATAATACTTGTAATAAAATGTCGATTTATTGTATTGACTTCCGCTATGCTCGATTACTCGATGGAGGAAGAGCATGCAAGAAACCTCCACCAGTCGTTATCTTTTCATATCCAAAATATTTAATAAACAATATAATAAAATACACCCATGCAAATAATGTAGAAAAAATGCAATAGATTACAGAAGTTCATATATAATGAACCTAATCTACAAATTGAATACGGAAGCTTGCTTTGATCAAAACATATTAAGAGGACCTTAACGCTAC
This sequence comes from Aquatica leii, assembly GCA_035610365.1. Taxonomy (NCBI): domain Eukaryota; kingdom Metazoa; phylum Arthropoda; class Insecta; order Coleoptera; family Lampyridae; genus Aquatica; species Aquatica leii. Next base: position 50,827,431 of record CM069437.1, on the reverse strand, counting down.
GTTACACCTTCACATATCATCAACTAAAACACAAGAATTGTTAAAGAGTGGACATGCCATGTCCAAGGTACCAATGTCTCTGGATTGCGAGTACGTATGGCTAAAGTTGAAGATGCTCCGAAATTGCAACATTAGTAAAACCGGCTACCAAAGTAATCTAATCATGGCTCATCGTTTCGAGGCCGATCATAGACCGTTCTAAGGAAAACGTTCAGCATAGAACGTTTAGATTGGTTTTTTTTTTAATCAATCTTAGATTCATTACATACATGAATCACATTGAGTTACTTTACAATACAATCAAGGAGGGATGGTAATACTTTAGCAATTCGAATTCACGGGAGAAAATCGTTAGTAAAATCAACAAGGCATTTCATACATAGCATAACGTAGAATTAAGGTGGAACAAAAATACACACAAAAAATCGCAGCAAGTTCCGTTTACAATCACAAAAAAAACAACATGTGTCTGAAACTACGTAGATGACGTAATCGTCTATGATTAAGTTTTTCTTTCAGTCGCGAGAACAAAGAAACCGATGCGTAAACTCAAGATTCATACCTAAATTCGATAGCAAACTCCATTCAATTTTTCTAATACATATTAAATCAAAATTTAATACAAAAGAACCAATTACGTTACTTTTAAATAAATTACAAAAATGTCCTATAAAAGGTAAAGAAAAAATACAACAATTAAACACCAAAACTAAGACAGCGCAATCTAATTCCCTTGTCTTAAGTGAACAAAGGAAACGTATCAATGCTTTTAAAATTAATTTTTAAACTGCCATTACAAATAACATTAATTATTTTGAATTTGAATGTATAGAATGAACTCATACCTGCAATTGCAACAGCACTATTTACTTTTTAATTTTTAACCACCCGTAACTTTTCTTTGTTCTCTATTTCTTTGTGTCTCAGACCACCAGCAATCTAAAACTACCTCCCTCATTCCCTCGGGTTTCCAAGTCCCCCTATTTTTTTTTCCGCAAGCGGTAACCCCAACCCCCGTTTCCTCGCTAAGATTAAGATACGTTTTCTTAGACAAATAGCTGTGCAGGCAACCAACAATACTTGCAAAAGTTGAACTGGAATAACTGGATACTACAAGGTGTATATCAAATTCCTTGTTCATGTGGTTTAGTCTACATTGGTGAGACCGGTCGTTCCGTCATGACTCGCATTTCAGAACACGATCGTTGTATAAGAAAAAGGCATATTTCTAAGTCTGCGGTTGCTGAACATCATTTTCCTACAGGTCACAAGATAGATTTTGACAACGTTTCCGTGATTGCCAAATCTCCATTCTTTTTCAACAGGAAATTCCGAGAGAGCATAGAAATCATCAAACACCCAAACAAATTTAATCGCGATCATGGTTTCGAATTATTCCCTCTTTGCTTCTCGGTCATTAGTACTTTATCGAAAACACGCCCCCTTTCAACTGTAACCCAATAAGAGTCGAGATTAACCATCCGTGACGATCCTTCTTCTTTATATACGGAGATTATTTCTTCTTAAGTTACTTCTATGGAGTTTAGAGTCTGGCTTGGTTCACAAGTTGATTACCTAACTCTGTAGTAGTTCTTTGTTAGATTTTCCTTTTCATTTTCAAGTTTACCGTTTTCTTTCTTATCTTTTCAGAGGTTAGAATCTGGCTTGGTTCATAAGTTTATTAACTAATTTTTGAGAAGCTCTTAGTTAGATTTTGGTTGCTTGTTTGAGTTTTTTGATTTATCTCAGGCCCTGATGAAGCCCCTTACGGTAGTGGGTGAAACGTTAGCAACTTCGATTACAACAATGACACGGTCCAAACCCGGAAGACATTCTTATCTTAGTACCAAATCTTCAGTTTAAGCACTCTCTGACACATACATAAAAACCAAGGAGCTTTCAAAAAAGTAGGTTCTGGTTTTGGTCAATAGTTTTCGTTTCCACATTATTTTCACCATGTGTAAGATTAGTATAAAAATAGTAAACAGCTGTCGGCACCCATTCTTATAGTTTTTCTAATGGTTATATTTTTCTGTAGAAACAGTTTTATTTTCTAACTTGAAAATGTACCACTTTTGTAATAAGAAAATCTGCCATTTTTTTTCTCAAAACAAATGAAGTGAAAAGTCCGTCACTCAACTTTTTTAAGTCGTTTTTCATACCGTAAACAGAACCTTTAAGGCTCTACTCAGAGTCGAAAAATAAGTTAAGGGATTACTGTACTGTGATACATATTTTTTTAAGACAACTTAAAGAAGAGTATAACTTTGCTTAAATAAATTTAAATTAAAAAAAAATCAATTTTATTCAAATATATTTACATAACGAAAGCACGCTATCTGCATAACAATACAAAAAATATCCTTTTTTTGTCCTAGACTAGGAAAATTTGTTGTACGTACTTCACATCACTCAGAACATATAACTAAATTGTTGATTAGATGCACGACTTTTTTATAGTTAACATTATAGACTACTTGGTGCAGGTATCGGCTCTATAGGCAGGCCTGTCTCACAGCGATGCTTGTTATTACTTGTATTTTATGCACCTGTATATATTTATATTTTACTTAGGACGTAAAAATCGCACAACTGCAAAAATCGGGACCACTTTGTGAACCCCTTGTCTATACAAAGTGACAATTTTGCACCATGAAAACATTCGGTCTCACAGAAGTCAGAGAACGTGCGTAGCACTGAACTAACTTATTCCTTTTTCCGAAGCTTAAGAAACACTTTAAGGGTAAGTGTTTCTCTTCGGATGATAACTTAGGTGCAGAAATGGTACCGTGGGAAGTTTTTAGACTTTGCGTGACGATGAATATATCAGTGCGTAGAGAACAGTTTATACTATTAATTCACATTTATATATAAACCATATATCTTTTGCTAATAAAGTCATAGCCATGGAGACAGTTTTAATATGCCTTCTATAAATGTTTTAAAGAAAATATCCACTTTTGCAGTATTTTGGAAGTATCTAACAAAGTCTCCTCTTTAACAATTAAGTTTAGTGTTGTACTAATAAAATATCATTTGGAGTTTTTACTAGGGACCTCTGTTCGTCTTTAACTGTTGCTGGAGCAAGTTTGTGTTTCATCGTTTTTCAAAAAAATATTTTATGTGTATTCAAATAGACACTACAATTTGTTAGTTGTGAATTATTCTCTATTATTACATCCTTTTAGTTGTTTATTCTACAATAACTAAAAAGATGCCAACGAGCGAGAAAACAAAAAAGCTGACTTATTAGCAAGTCAGTTAAGTTATAAGAGATATATTAAAATAACAAGTCATGATGATTCAAAGTATAAAACTACAAGTTTTTGTACAAAATGACAACAACGCATGAGCTAAAGTTAGCAGATCATGGTTTAAGAAGCAGGAACTATCGACACGTGACCATTCTTCTACAGACGTCAATACAAACGAAAAAAAAATCTAAAATATACAGTAATACCTAACGGAAAAAAATAGCAAAAAATTCTTATTTAAGTAATTCTGGTGGTGCCATTTTTTTTAACAAAAAAAAGCAAGTAGTGGATTGAAAGTATTAATTTATATTGCTATAGAGGTAAAAAATAAATACTTACGCTTTTATTGCCGATTCGCTAGAATCAATTTGAATACAATGCGCGGCAGTCAAAACCCACATGGGATGAATTAAGCTACCACCACAAAAACTATGATACGTCTTATTGTCCCTTAATAGTTGCATTAAACTTGCTTGGAATGGAAACGTCCCTAAGTTGGGCTCAGTTGGTTTGGAAAACCCCTGCGTAAGTACGTGTACTATGCAACATTTAAAATTATTTTAGATACTTACGTTGACAATAGGAACTCCGTGTGCGGTAAAAATTAAAGCAAAGAATACAAAAACGTACAAAATTCTCATAATTACGTTTAAGAAACGTTTTTTGCTCTACATTGTTAATAACAATTTTGATTTATGAAATAATGAACTGTTTCGTGTTCAAATGAGAATGTTTGTATTTGATAGTATCAATAATTCATGGTCACTTCTAATGTGCAGGAAATTGTGGATGATGATTATGACGATACTATTTAATGATGATCTCAAAGATTGTATATTTTAAATATTAGTTAGAATTGATATTACAGAAAGAAACAAGTTTAATTCTTATTAACAAATTTAAGCGACGTAGAATTAAAACGATAGTATGTTAAAAACCTTATTGATCCAGTACTAAATTTACAAGTTTTAGTTACTGCGGTGTTCTGGTAATATTAACAGAAAAAAGTTGTATAATAAGAAGTTCTATTGACGGCACTTGAGTCTGTATGGACTGTAGTGATAATAATTACAACATTACAATGCATTTACAAAAAAAAGTAATTTAACAATGGTTTCCATCTTACAATAGTACTAGAATAAACACGCGCATTTAATTAAAAAAAGGTATTCATCGCCGTTCGCGAATCTCGATGTCTTACAAAGAAAAACCAGGTATTTATGTGATCGCTAATACGCTACGTATTTTTTTTCTAGAAACTCACAGCTTTGTAACTCGCTTCTTGATTATAAGAAAATTTCTAATGAATGGTTTTACGGAATCTGAAAAGTGTACGTGAAACGCGACAAAAAATAATAGCATTACCTAGTGATATATTATAGTAATCAGGTTTGAGTAATGCTTTGAATAGACAGAAAGCATTAATAAATAATTAAACTAAACGACGTTGTAATTACTTATTGTAAAATTGAGCTTAGAATTACATAAAAGACGATTCTTTGATCACGGTTGGTGCAAAGATAGCAAAAGTCGTTTGACCGCTTTAGTGTGAATTGTATATCGTTATAATTCAAAAGCAAAAACTCGAACTTTAACATTGCAGCAAAATTATCAGCAGCTCATTTTGTCTATCGTCGGACATACGCTTCCTGTCTTTCCAGTCTTCTCTGTTGCGTACTTTTCTGAGTCAATTGTGTTCTATCAATTTCTTAATGTCATCCGTTCACCTGGTTTGCGGTCTTTCTTGGTTTCTCTTATTTTCTCCAGGTCTCCATTCTATAATTTTTTTTGTGCATTTATTTCTTTCCATTTTACATATGTGTCCCGCCGCCCAATTTCATCTCAGGACACAAAGTCGTTTCACTACGTCTTTTATCTCTCTTTATGTGATGCCTTTGTCCACGTTTCACTGCCGTAGGTAAGTACTGACAGTACATTGCAGCAACGTTTTTAAAAACGTGAAGATCGACAAATTATTTTAAAAACATGAAGAGCTTTGTCTGACTAAATTGCAAAAACTGAAAAAAAGCTTGGTGATGTGATACATCACGAAATAAACGCAACTTGCCAATCTGAATGAGAAATCTATCAGTACAAAAGGATCTACAGTCGAAAAAGTCACATTTAAATCTGACAAGTTGATTTCTGAATTGGAGTCTGAAGAATTAAAAAGTAGAAATTCTTGTTTTGAAAAAGACAACATAACATAATAAAAATGTAATTCAAGAAATTAAAAAATTAAATAAAAGATTAAAGAGTTTGCGAACTCGTTTACTAGTCAAGCAAAAAAAGTCAAAAAGAGAGATCTATGCGAATTACAAAACCAATGAAGACAATCTTGGAGTAAGTTGTACCCAAAAAGCACAAACAAAGGACACACTAACCAGTAAAGAACAGAGCCGATATGTCATACTTGCAATTATGCTATCAGAAAAAGATAAACCACTCAGGAAAAAATCATATGCAATTCCAATAATACTACATAAGAAGAAAAAATTACAAGTAACGTACACAACAAAATGGGGTAAGGCACCAAAAAACAATCTAAGAAAACAAGTACCAAATATGGGGCAGCGAATTTGTTACAAAATGTAACATTTTTTGTGTTTCGGGCAATTGGTTTAGCTGTAGCCTCAACGTAAATACACAGTAGCAAATTGGGACCAAATAATTAAACACGTTGCCATTGGAGGCGTAGAAAAGATTGTAAAGATAACACAACAAGAAATTTTACGTAACATATTATTTCAAAGCAAAATTAAAATCTAGAGATGGAACATGGAAAGTTAACACAAAAACAGTTTAAGCATAAACTTAGCTTCAAATTCTAAAAGCCATTTAACCCACAAGTATAAAAAAAACCTAAATAATACAATGATGACTAATACACAAGAGAAAAAAGATTTTTGGAACTCTACCAATTATACCAATCAAGACTATAGTGTAGCACATGAATTGAATGGTACTTTTCAAATACCAAAAGGAACCGACCCAGAAGTAAAGAAGACTAATAACAATAGTTTACTGAGATCAATAAAGCGTAAGGCCAAGAGGTTTGGGGACAAAATTCTTATAAATAAAGTGAGCAAGAGAAATAGCTGAAAATTATTTCAAAGTTCGTAAATCGGTATCATTTTGCTGTACGATATTTTTTCCTATCTTTAAAAAGCAAACACTGTGGTGTTATTCCCAAACAAGAAGTTATACAAGACTTAAGATAACCATATAAAACATTTCTAAGTTATCTACAAGTAAAGTAGTATTTTTTGTGACATAAAAACTTACCTACGATTCTTTAAAATGTACGTGATATACCCAACGCGAAAGAAATTGCTTTCGTACTAACGTAGGGATTTAATTCTACGTATGCTAAGACATTAACAATATTGTCTTCCATTGTTTTAGCTGAGTGTCTTCACAACTTAGGTCTAAAGCTGCCAGTATTATGCAAACTTCGCACTAAACGCGGAAAAAATTTGGCATTCTGATTTGGATATCGAGCTATGTATACTCTTTGAACCAATGCCGCATTATGAAGAAATTCAAAATATATCGCAATTATATCAACAGTTTTATCATTTGTAAAAGGCATTTTAAAAGTTTTAAGGCCTTACTTGTGTGTGTAATAAACACTAATTACACTGTTTCTATAAGTATACCTTTAATATTTGTTGATTCTTGATTTTAGGCATTTGTTTTTTCTCCATGGCCTACTCTTCATATTCTGTCTATCTTGCATTTACATATTATATGCATTGATTATTTTGCCTATACACGTTTTTTTTAAATTTTTTGAACTAAAAATAATGGTATTTAAAAAATATAAAATTATAAAATTTCATTATTCATTCTTCAAAAAAGACAAATAAACGAGAATAAATGTCAGTGTATAGCGTCTTTTTAAAATTTTATAAAAATTTCGTTATTTTAGTAGGAATAAGATATCGAGATAAAGTTTTCACTAACCTATTAAGGTATGTTACGCCCTGAGCAAACTTTCCTAAATTCGGTACTGTTTCATTTATTTAAGTTAGACGTGTGGGAATTTGCTGTTTTTATTAATCTCACGCTTTATTTCTTTACATTTTAAAGTTGATAATTTGTAATTTATGAGTAATTAAGAGCGTATTATTTTCGCTTAATACGTGACTAAATTCTGCTTTCTCACGAGTTTGCTGACGAATTTATTTTGTTTTCTTGTGAGGTCATTATGATCTAGATTCTTTCGTTTCCTTCTTTAATCAGTTCCTGACAAACTCTTGTTGAGATCACTTCAAAAATTTACTGTACCTTGGAAGTACTAACGTTTACTTAAACACGGTGATTTTACCGGATATTACGTTGAAACCTTCCTAACTTTTAGTATATCTACGGAACCTGTTTCTTTCCTAAAATTACTAAAAATCGTATATTTACGGCTATAAGTTACTTTAAATTTTAAAAGTGTACTTAGTTTTCTTAACGCTGGATTATTATACCCAGGTAAAGTACTTAGTTTTTGTTTCATTTAGTTAATCTAACTTCGCTTCTCTCCCTTCCTCTTTATAGCGGTTTTTCTTCCGACGAAATTGTTCTAATTCATATGAACGTTTTCTCCAACGGATTGTTTACTCCACGTGTGAAAGTTCCTTCAACTACCAAAATACTCCGTTCATCTGTAAACTCTACTAACGCTACGCTGAGAAGTCAACTTCGATTGCACCAACTAACGCTAAGTGAAAAAAAACCAACCGTTAACCTTCGTTTTATTGTGAATTAATTAATATTTGTGCAAATCTCAAAGATTTGATTTTCTGCATTGAACTTTTAATCAAAATCTTACTTGCTTAATCAACTTTAGAAATTCAAGAACTTTTCCTTATACTTTAAGATTTTAAATTTTTTTTTGCTATTTAAAATTCACTTTTGTTATTTAAACTTTGGCTTAATTTACTTAATTTAATTTCTCTTTGGTTCTATAAGAAGTTGTTATCTGATTTACCTTGAAATTTGTTGACTTATAACGTAATTGTAACTGACCTATTAACCTACATAAATTTGGTTGCGCATCTCCTGATCTACGAGATAGTAAACTTGAACCTAACTCTAATTCTCGGCTGTTATTTGCCGACGGCCAATTGTTTGTTTTAAATATTTTATTTAAGGAAACTTCGACTGGAAATACCGTGCACGGAGTTCCATCAGCGAAGTAATAAGGTAAAATTTTTTTTTTGTATTTCAAATTTGAAATTACTGTCTTGTCGAATAACGATCGCTGCCCCAAATTAAATTTTTTTGTTGTTTGTTTTGCGAACCTAACGTAATTAAATTAGTTTTACTACTATTGTTTTAACACAAGGTAATTTAGATCCTGTATTTTTGTAATATTTGAAATCCATTATCGATTGTTTTGCTCAACTTTACGCATATTTTGTTTGCATAATTCAAAATTGAATATTTTATTGATTGTTTTGTAAATTGCTATTTATTGCTTAACCTTCCCCGTTTTTTTTTCTTTCTTTCAGCAACCCTTCGCTACTACTAGAGCCCTGTTAAACTTTTACAATTTACTTAACAGGACCGTAACTAAGCAAATTGTGTGGCGCCCATTTCTAACAATTTCTAATCACTATTTGACTAATTTTATTTACCACGACATCTTTGATTTAAATATTCCCCTCACAATTTCTAACCCACCCCATTTTGCCTACAAGAACCGAGCTACTGCGGCCATCGCTCCATTTAAATTTAGTTACCCATAATTCTTACCGTAACAGGTATCATTTCACTACATTTTTAAAGAAAAAAGTCATAATATTGCATTTAATTTTTCAGAGAATTGTGCAAGTTTTTGTTATTGTATCAAAAAAAGCGCTCTAGCTGCATCACTAAAAATCAGACATATCACAGGTAACATGAGTTTGATGGAACAATAAATGTTTTTTCTAACGAGACTGAGTTTATCATGCGCTCAGTCATTTAGGAGTTAATATCTGTTTATTTACAAAAAATTCACAGATATCGCAAATCTTGCAATTGTCGGAAGGTGTTGAAAACAAACACAATATTACCTACGTAATATAATGAACAAGGTTTATTACAATTTTCAAAAATAAAAATGCATACATAAATAATAAAAAAACACAAATAACTAGTATTCTAGGTACATATTAAACGAAAATATGGTCGTATGATAATTCACCAATTGTTTGTATTTAACATTTGTTCATGAAATGCCTGAGAATTGTATCTCATAACCTCTTTATCGCTGGAAGATGATGAATCAGCAATACCAATGGCTTATAAAGAATTTTTTGTCATAACAAATTATGAGCAAGACCGTTCATTATCAAAAATTGCTGCGCGCTGATAAAACATAGCTTCCAGTGACATATATCTAAAGAGAAGCCCGATCGCGTTATCTTAAATCCATTCACTTGAACAAACATCATGGCATCTAAATAGGCCGGCGCCACTAATTTTTTCTATTCTTGTAGTTCAATTTGTTTGCCTTTTATCTCTCCAAGAGGAACGGAAATTGTGCTCGGCATTGAATTACTATTAAAAACTCTAAATCCAAACAGTCCCGGCTGTTGTTTCCTAATTATAGCTTTAGTAGTATGTAATAGTTTAGTGCGAAATGATTGCAAACTGGAGGGTACATTTTTTATAGAAAATTTTTCCAGAGAAGCACAAAAATGGGTATTTGGGCTGTGTTGGTAACGCTTAGCTTTTCTCTTCCAAGTGATGTACGGTAAGAAGCACAAAGCAAGCAACAAAATCTCAAAGCATCAAACTTTATTTGACACAAAATATTTTGAAGGGAAAAAGTCACCTTCGTAAAGCTCAAATAATAATATTACGTTCGCATGTTATGCGAGGAAAGGTCGAAAAATTGTGATTCACGTCCACTGACTCATTTTCTGCTGGCTTAGATACGTTTGAAAATTTTCTCTAGACACAATCACACAAACTTTTAGAAATTTAGCCAGACTTAGATTGAATACGCTTGGATTAAATAAATCATTCAATAATTAAATAAACAATTTTTATCGCGTGATTCCTGACAATTGCTTCACCACACTCTAACTAATTGATGCGCATTTTTAAAAAAACAACAAAACTAAATGATTACTGGATTTTACCCGAGTTTTACGACGGTTCACAGTTCTACAGCTTCTAAGATTATGAAACGATTCGAGTTACGTTGCCACATCCTTCCAGATGTAAAAGTTGCAAAGTGGAGATTTTTCTCTTTGGAAATGTGCATCCACAGTTTAAAAATTGAATTTTTTGCGTTTGCGATTCCTTGTAATATCTAAAGAAAACTTGCAATAAAAACATTTTGCGACGCGAAATAATCGACATGCTTTTTTATTAAATTCTCTTTTTTTTACCGATTCTACAATTTTTCTCCTATTAATATTAAACAAATGCGTTACTGACTATAAAAAAGCATTAATGAGATGAACTTTACTTTAACATGAATCCTTTCTCTAGTCTTAACAAGTTTATAACGCTAATAATCTTTACAATTGTTTGACTGTTGATACAATTTCGACATTCAAAATTTACTCAAATTTTATTTTACCTACTTTCGTCCTATGTTGATAACTTTACAGTGAAATCGTTTATGATTTAAACTAGTAATTACTTATAGTTTTTATTATAAAACCTTATAAATTCGATATATTAAATTATTTCGTTTACGCATTTTAAAATTTGAACATAAATTATCGGTTTAGTAGAACATGTGTATTTCGGTCGAGTTGCTTTTTTGGTGACCACCGCAGCATTTTTTGCGGCCAAAGGTAGTTTTGTCGATGTCGTAATATTACATTAGCATCGAAACCGCCACAATTTTTGTATTGAAATGATTTGCTTAATAATTTAAAATAACGAATCAACTATTACTCTACAACGATGCAAGATAGAAGAAAGTTGCACATAAACATTTTTATAGAGAACAAAACTTACTATAAAAAAGTAGGCGGAAGGGTACAATTACATTCAATAGTTTGGAATATACAAGTGTGCAAAGTTGCACGAAAATTACATTAAAATTCTGTAACTCTTAAACTATTAGATATAATTATACACTCCCGCGGACTTCTTAGTAAATTTTGTGCTCAATAAATTGTTAAGTACAATTTTCATTTAAATTGTACCGTTTTTGCAGCGTACAAGGCGGAATCTAATTCTGCAATTACTATAATCATTTTTCATCACTGCTGAGTGAAATTAAGGCTTATTATATTTTTAAAACATAAAACGCATCATAATAAACACTGCATCTAAAAAATAAAAAAAATGAAGTGAAATTGGGCACCACCGCAAGTTCCAGATTTGTTTCATCTGAGCGTTTCATCGTTTTGTTACACGAGCCTTCGAATCAAGCTCTCTATAAGTGTTTTCAACACTAAAAAAACATTAAATCACACTTATATCTTTAAAAAACATATATTTTTTGCTACATTTAGCAGGTGTATTTGAAAAATCACTTTAAAGGTTTCTACTGTTCGTTAATATTATTTATTACATTTGCATCAATTTTGTATTTTTTTTCTACATATAATCAAATTAAATTAAAGTGTTTATCATTACATACATGGAGTTCTAGTTTATTATTATCTTTCAAAACCAAGCTAATAATTGTTATTAAATTTACTAAACAAAAGATACGATTAGCCGTTATATATAGGCAACCAACAATCTTCCAACACTACCTTAAGAAAATATATCCATATATGAAAAATTAAAAAATAATAAAAATTTGAATAAAACTAGCTAATTTATGGTAGTTATTTTTACTTATTTGTGTTTTTTTGTGTCTATGCTTGCGCATTTAACTTTTTTTAAACATTATGCTGTAATTTAAGTTGGTTGTTTAACATAATTAATTTTTTTAGTTTATTTCTATTTTATTTTGTATCGGTATTTTAACTTAATAATTATTAACCTCTTGGTTAACTCTCGTCTTGTATTAAAGGTTTCACTTACTTTCGCTAATTGCGATCTCTTCATTAAAAAAATTATTAATATTATGTTTTGTTCTTTTTGATACTTATTTAATTTTAACTTATTTGCGACGATTTTGCAAATCATTAACAGTTTATTAAATTTTAAATTCATTGTAGCTATTTCTATCTGATGCGGTCGTAGATATCTATATGTTAGTTTGTGTAACGTTCGTGATACGTAAATTACGCTCATTACAGGATAAATAAAATCGAATAAAACGTACGCCACTGCAAATTCCAGTTATAATAAAGACCTAAAGTAAAATTCATATTCCATGATGCAAAACGATGCTCGCATACCTCTTATTAAAAACCGTCTCAAAAATGATTTGTTACGCACCCCAAAAAGAAATTCAGTTATAATGTAATAGGATTTCTGACTTATGCTTTAAAATGTCGTAATAAAGGATTATTTACTTAGCGAAAATATTTGTAAATTACTGTTCTCTTTCGTTGTTGGCAGCACAGTTAATACTTTGTGTTTTATTTACAGGTAAAACATTAAATGATAAGAATAATAAATTAGGTAATATATAAGGGAATGATGATTACCTTTTAACTTTTCCTAAACGTACACAACGAAAAGAATTTTCTTTTCCGAAAATTTACATGACAAGTGTTTGCAAAATTAATTCTGAATGTATATTTAAAATTCTAATTTAGTCGTTTTTAAAATGTAGCGACCAAAAATTAAAAAAGAAACTTATTCGAGCGTAAAATATTTAAATGTTAATTTGTTTTGACAGATGAATTTACTTAGTTGGATTAACTTTTCTAAACTAAAATAAAATAAATTTGTTAACAAAGCGCATTCTTGTTTGTGATTCAAAATTTACAAAGCACTCAAAGCATTTCGTATTCCTGATACTTTGTTAAATAATTTCATAGTTACAATTTGTACGAATTTACCCAAATTACAAAGTGCCTAAAATAGAATTGCTACATCAAAGGTAAAGACAGTTTTCTAAATGGAAATGTAGAATCGTGTTTAAAGATATACGTTCTTCTTTTGTAAAAATAATTCTTCATTTTCTATTGTTAAAAGTACTACATATGCATGAATGTTTTACCTGAGTATGACAGTTATATCTTTCTAACTTTTTGACGTTATTTCCTAGGTTTGAAGCTTGAAGTCTAATTATGTTAAATGTAATTATTGTAGTTTGTTTTTTTAGTAATAACACAATTGTTTTTGTAAAAACATTTATTATCTGCACACTTTTGCTAGTTTTTTTACACAAATTCTCTGTTTCAATGCTGATAGTAATTCTTTTCTCTATTTTGTCTTAACAGTTGCACCGAGTTATATAATATGACGCAGACATCGTGAATTCAATTTGATTAAAATTTTAACTTTGTAGAATTTTTTTTTGTCGTTCGACGTTAACTTGATAAGTTGCTCGTTTAACTTGTAAGTTTTCTCTATATATTTTAGAACAATCTAGTTCTTGGTTCTAAATTGATTTTATTAGACAATTTGTAATAATCGCACTCAATAGCTTTCATGTAGATTTAATATTATTTGCTACAAAATTTAGGACATCAAAATTTTAATTTTTTACTCACAATTTTTTATGATTACCGGTACAGGGCCACGCTAAGCCTTTGTGGCGTTCTCGGGAAAGTCATTTTTATGCGCCCTGCCACCCCTTATGGTACCTTTGCCAGTATTGCACTGTTGGGTGCCGACCGACTTCGTTCTTATGAACGGTCTTAGTTAATAAATTCAAAAAATATTAATGTCTTCTCTAATCGATGCAAATCTTCATATGGAGAAAAAAATTAAAACATAATTAGTTATCATTACTTATTGCGTTTGCTATTATTCTTAAATATAATCATCGATAATATAATAGTACTTTTTTAGCGCCTATGACTGGCAACCAACATTGCAAAAATTTCGTAGTTAGCAAGCGGCGCAAGAGTTGTCCTATTTTGACTACCACCACTTTTAATATTTGATATAACTTAAAATATGTAAATGAAAGCGTTGTTGTTTTCTTGTATAAAGTAGCAAATTAACGAGTGTAAACATTCGATAACTAAATACAAATAAATTATGTATCATACCAATCCCGGATTCCGGATCAACCACAGAATTGAACTATTCGAAAGGTCCTTTGTAGAAACGTAGTTGAAGTTACAAACCACGCCATTTCTGCCAAAACACCAACCGCTGGAAAATTTTCTTTGCTACCAAGTAGGTTCCTTCTACTTGTTAATACTATCTGTAATTGCTAGTATCAAATAGTTACGTTAGATTTGCATTGATACAACTTTTGGTGTTTGGCATGCGAGAATTTCTGAAGTAGAATTAACTGCCAATTTATTCCATAATTATCTTATTTGTTGCTGATTACAGCGTTTGCTTGCATACAAACCTTACATTTTAAATAACACATACTTAATACGACGAGGTAATCTCATTTAGGTTTCAAAAGTAACATATGTATTTTTTCATTACCTTTTAATCTTAAATTATAATTACACAGTGTAGGGGAACGCTTAGACAAGGTAAAAATTTTAAGAGTTTGTTTCAATTGTTTATCAAAAGGTCATGCAATCAAAAATTGCAAATCCAAAATAAACTGCAATCGCTACAAAGCCAGGCACCACCGTCTGCTACATTTAGTACGCGACTCTTCGATCACTTCTTTAGTTTCAATCGAAACACCGCTGAAGACAAACGTTAGTCTCTTGTCACTTGGTTCCTATCAGTCCAAAGTCTTGTTGCCGATTGTGTGTCTGCAAGTAGTAGGTTTAGACGGTAAACATTACAAACTTATCTGCAATTAAAGCTTTCTGTTGTTTTGTCAACGTTCGCTTTGCCACAAATTGTTTTGTCATTCTACGCATTTCAAGTACCATTCCCGGTACTGAAATTAATGCAAATGATTGAAATATCTTAACCGATAACATTCTTGTCAATCCCAAATTTGAAAAATCAGGAAAATTATTTTCTTGCTTGGTGCAAATTGTTTGCAACAATCAAATTTCGTTAGAAACGAGACCAGTTTTGGTTGGATTATTTCAAGTTCAATATCCTCTGCTTCGCATTCTCTTCAAACTCATTGCAATCCGGCAACAACACGTGATGATCAAAATTAATTAGTTTGCTACTGGGAATTTGAAGAAGTCTTCTTAACAAAGGTAAATCCCATTTTAAATGCATTTTTAAGCGCAAATGTTTTGGACGATTTGTAGTTTCCATTCCACTAAACAATCTCCAAGTGTTTTAGGCGACACATTGGAACAGGCTAAAAAGCGTTTTTATAACTTGGAGAAACATTTGAATCCTGACTTTGCTCTTTACAATAGTTACTCAAAGATTATTCGTGAATATAAACGACTAGAACATACATCATTGTCACCAAGAAAACCAATAAAAATGTTTCTTATTTGCCGCATCACGGCGTTATAAAGCAAAATAGCTTAACTACCAAGCTTCGTGTAGTTTTTGACGGCAGCGCACATAACACAACGGGATTCTCATTGAATGACATTCAGCACGTTGGCCCGGTTGTACAATCAGACTTCTTTTCTATAATATTACGGTTTAGACAACACGTTTTTGTATTTACAGCAGACATTGGCAGGTATTGATTACTGAAGAAAATAGATGTCTTCAAAGAATTTTTCAGCGATACAAAATTGACGATCGGTTTCAAACATATGAATTGAACACTGTCAGTTACCGTACGGCTTCCGCTAGTTTACTTGCTACTCGTTGTCTGGTGGAATTGGCAAACAATTGTGCTTAATCTAGTCCTCAAAGTTCCAAGATTATATTAAACGACATCTACGTCGATAATGTTTTAACCGGCATTAACTCTCTTACAGAGGCACAAACTGTTTGTAAATCTTTAACTGCAGTTTTAACTGGTGGATGCTTTAACCTGAGAAAGTGGATTTTAAACAGGTTTTGGAGAGAAATGAATCAACAAACGTTTATCTTGTTATCTCAAATTTTGGAAAAAACACTCGGCATGTTGTGATCGAACTACTCGGATAACTTGATGTTTGCTATATTTAAACTGGCGCTTAGAGTGATCATAAGACGATTTATTTTTATCTGATATAGCTTAACTATTCGACTCGCTTGGATTGCTTCCTCTCTGTAATGTTAGCGTTAAGATTCTATTGCAATCCTTGTGGCTATTAAAGATATCATGGGATGATTCAGCTACTGAAGAGATAGAAAATAGTTGATCGTATCTTAGAAACAACTTACTTGAGTTAAATGAGTTTGCACTGCGAAGCTGTGTTATATGCGGCAATCCTACTAAAATTGAGCTGAATGTTTTTGTTGATGCTTCTATAGCAGCTTACGGAGTTTGTGTTTACATTCGGTCAATTGGCCATAAAAGTAAAATGTTTTGTAATTTTCTTTATTCCAAGACAATAATAGCCCCGCTAAAATGTATCACCATTCCCAAATTGAAACTATGTGGAGCTCTACTCTACACAAGCCTTAGGAGTTAAGTTTCAAAAATGCATATTCTGGTCAAACTCCATCATTGGACTAGGTTGGTTAAAGCTTGAAAACATTCGTTGCAAATAGAATAAGTGAAACTCGAGAGCTATCTCAGAATTTTATTTTGAAACATGTTTCATTAAAGTAAAATCCTGTTGTTTTAATTTTCTGGTGAACTACTTCTTACGAATTAAAGCATTCTAAACTTTGGTTTATGGTTTTGAATGGCTCGCATTTTATAATAGTAAACTCTCGCAAAGATTTTCAGAAATTAAGAAAATGAAATATTTCATTGCTTTCAAGTTTGAAAGTTTTCCTATTGAGAATTTTTCTAGTCCGAATCGTTAAAAAAGACAAAAAGAATTCTGGTGCTGTAACTTGGGGAAACTAAAAAAATCCATTGATTTCCGGTGCACACCCGCTACCCAAAGTAATACTTTTTTGAGAGCACCTTTGACTACTGCATGCTGGTCTAGCCACAGCTCACTCTTGCGTCTACAAGAGATCACTTTTGGATTACTTCTGGGCGAACTTTTTGTAAACAAATAATACATAATTGTGTGAAATGTTACCAGGTTGCACTTCGTCTTCTAGAACCATTAATGGAAAACTTACATTGTAGACGAATATAGTGTTTATTTCCATTTAAAACTGCAGGTTACGTTAGTCCTTTTATGCTTAAAAATAAAGGAGGCAGAAGAAGTAAATTTTCAACGGCTGACATTTGCTTGTTTATTTGTTTTGCTACCAAGGTTGAACAATTGGAATTAGTTTCAGACTTATCCTCAAAAACATTTATTCTGTGCTTGCAAAGATTTGCATTGCGTCCTAGGCGACCAACTCAATATATTCAAACAACGGTATTAATTTTACCGGTGCCAAGTGTACTTTGAAAGAGTTGAATTGTTTTTTGAAAGAAAACAAACATTGTATTCATAATAGCGCGTTAAAAAAAAGAATAACATGGCACTTTATACCTAGTCACTCATCTCATGTTGGAGAGCTTTGGGAGGCAGGAATTAAATCCACTAAACACCATTTGCGACGAGTATTAGATAACGCAATTTTTAGATTTGAGGAGTTTTATAAGCTCTTAGTCTAGAGCATCTTCAATTTCCGACCTTTGACAACCCTATCCTTGGATAAAGCCATTAACGCCTAGTCGCTTCTTTATTGCGAGTTCTTCTGCAACAGTTTCTTATCCAGACGTTAAGCACCTTGCAATATCTCGATTGTCGCGCTTTCAGCACATACAGCAAATTGTTCAACACTTTTGGAAGAGAAGGAGTCTGGAATACGTTAACCAACTGCAGCAAAGAACTACCATGACATTATAAAAATAGACGATTTGGCATTGATTAACGACGACTACCTACCACCGACTAAATGAAAGCTGAGTCGTATTGTAAAGACGTATCATGACAAGGACGGTGCTGTTCGAGTTGCAGATATTTGCACCGTTTGATTGTGATGATTCAGATAAAAATAGTGTTCGTTGAAAGTCTGGTATTTCAAGGCGGAGGGCATGTTAGGAATTTATTTTGCTTTTTTCTGGCGCCTATGACTGGCAAACAACATTGCAAAGATTAGTTAGCAAGCAGCGCAAGGGTTGTGCGCTTTTTACTACCACTACCGTTAAAATTAGATACAACCATTGAATAATAAATGTAAGAAGAAATGCAACTTAAGGGGCGATATCGTATCGACTGCTTGGATCGAGATATAGAGGTCGCCACGTTCGTATTGGATCGAGATTTTTCAGTTCTTGCGTGTCTGTCGACTTGTAAACTTCGGAATTGAATTGAAAGTTTTTCTTGGGTTAACATTGCGATACGATTTTTGAAATTCTGGTAGTAGTAATGTTTGTTTGAACTTTTGTTTAGTTTAAGTGTAAATATATTATTGATTTATTTTTAAAATGGGAAAAGTTACAGATCACGGTTGTGTTTATATTAATTGTGAAAATAATAATACCGAAAACAAAGGTACTAGTTTTCTTAAGTTTTTTATTAGTGATAAAGTGCGTGCTAAAGAATGTTAGAAAAACTGTGGAAATATAAACATTGCCACAATGGACTTGGAAGATTTAAAACAAAAGAAGACTTGTGAGAAGCATCTTCGGAGATAATGTATAACAACAAAAGGAAATTTTAAACACACTGCAGTTCTTGTTCTACACCTTCAATCAGGTAAATATTTTTAAATTTTTTTTCTACCAAACGTTTAAAAATGGTTTAAATTAGCATCGGAGAATCTCCTTGTCCGGATTCTTCTTCTTCTTGTTGCACTTAATTGTACAATAACTTAAAATAATTACTGTAAATCAGTAGCTGAGATCGCTATTATTTTCTACGATCAATGATCGCAATCATGGTATTTAGAATTAATTAGTAATCGACTGTTGCTAAAAAGTCGCTCGTGTAAAGTTAGTCATAAATCTAGCCATAAACATTCGATTTTCGTTTTCCGGGATACAATAACGTTTGGAGTATTGAAAATCAACATATCTAAGTATTTTTTAATATTGTTTCTAAAGAATAAGTTAATTAAAATTTGTTCATATTTAGATTTAAAAAAAACATTTACAAAAATTCACAGAAAATAGATACTACTGTGATGTTTTTTTCGACATGACGTGCTATTTGAATTCTGATGCAAACTTACGAACAAATAGTTTAAAGCATTAATAAACAACATATTAAAAAATAAGTATCGTTCTTTCGTAAATTAAATGTTTCTATTTGAAATTGACCCTGAAAAGATTGTTGAGTAATTAGTCATAACTCGTGTTGATATTTGTCTCAAACATAAGATTTATGTATTAAAAATAAATTTGCAATTCTTTTCAAATACGTATTGTCATTTGTAGTTAATGCTTATTATTTTTAACTTCCTGTGTTTTTATGATTTACCTTGGTGTTTATATAAAGCTAGGTTTTTCCCTAAATGCTGAATGTGTGACACAAATTTTACAAACGTTCTTTCCTAGAAGAGTTTTCTAATTCTCTTTGAAAAGAATGCATTGTTAAATTTCTGTAAACAAAAAAAATATAATTCAATGTTTAAATTCGTGTTACTTTTTTATTAAAAAATCTGTATGTGGTTTAAAATTCTTACGAGTAAAAGAGCAAAGGGGTTATTTACCTACAAAATTTTACGATTTTCCGTGAACTACCTGCATACTTAAAGTTTATTATACATTTATTAAAGTAAATATTATAGTGTTATATTAGTCTTATTTGTTTATGCGACAATTAAAAGTATTAATTTCTTTTCCACAACCGCAATTGTTATTTTATAAGCGATCAATGATTGCGATCGTTATTGTACAGACGCTCGATATCGCGATCATTATTTTGCATAATGATCGATTCATCGTAATTGCATAATCGCTCTGGCCATTGCTTTAAATGTTTTTTGTTGATGTTGGCATGTCGAATAAAAATATCGTTTTTGTAAATGTTAGGGCCGCATTTCTGTAGCACCTTGTCTAATAAATACTTAGTTTTTTAAAAAATAAAAAAAATTATAAACAAAATTCTTTTATGTTTATTTTAGCATGCTGAAAGCACTTCAATACAAATCCAACAATACATAAAATATTTTTACAATTGTTTAAAAAAAATCGCAAAAATTTTGAAAATACTAATACTAATTGCATTTTCAAAACTTTATTTTTAAAATACTAACAACTTATTTTTTTTTTACTTTTGGGCTTATTTAGTATAATTTTTTACAGAAGCTGTAATTGTTGATATGAACATCAACCTAAGATACTCAAATGTAGTAGTTTCTCAAACATATGGAAGAAAACGTCGATTGTTATTTATTGATGACGATCGTGAAGACGAATAAATTTATTCTTTCTACAGCTCCAGTTCACTAAACGAAGGTATAAGTAGACAAGCAATAATACGCAATTTTTTTAATATATGTTTTATAGTTGAAGATACGTCCTATAATATTTTGAAGATATCGGAACGACCACAGTGTGTTCTCAAATTCGTCAAGCCGTTAAGTTTTGACTAAACTACGCAACATAGTGATACAAATGGATTCTCCGTCAAAAATCCTTTTAAAGGATTAATTGGTCAATTATTCTTTCAGAAATTTAACATTAATTTTAATTTAAAATTATTTAAATTACCAGTCCACTAATAACAAATTCGTTTACATATGTTTCGAGCTTTAAAATAATGATGCTCATCTTCAGAAAATCTACAAAAAATGTTTACAACTTTTTTAAATACAAAAAATGTCATATCTTTTCCCAAATATTATTTTTTGTAAGAAAATTTGGTGTTCAGAAATATATTTACTTTCTAAATTGTTTAAAAAGATTTCAGTAAAAATAAGTGATAAATTTGATAATCAATTTTTTAAACAAAATCTAGGTCTTTCAATGGGTTCTTCTTTATCACATTTCTCAATTTTTTTAAGAAATTAAGTAAAGGTAACGATTTCAAGATTTCTTTTTCTAATGAAATATTTATTTAATTTTTAAGCTACTTAAAGGTAGTAAAAATAAAGCTATTTAAGCTGTATAGTTGTTTCTGAAAGGTGGCTTACAGTTCCTTTAGAGCTTCTTTAAAACTTTGCTAGTACCACAAAGAGCTGTATAAGCCCGATTTTAATGCATTAAAGGAGCTACCTAACAGCAACATAACTGAGAAATTTTTAGCTACTTAAACGCTTCATGGAGGTTTTAGTTTTTTCACAAACCACTTAAAAGTGTTCTAAAGAGTAACTTTAAAAGCTAAAGTAGTTATAAAAAGCCAGTTTTAGCTGCAATTTGCTCACTGGGAAATTCTTCAATTACTACAGTTCATTTATATTAAAATATCAAATACAAATTTTTTGTTGAACTAGCAAACCAATTTCAATTACGATTTTAAACTTAAATTTTTTTATATTTGTTTCTAAATTGCACCATCTTCCTTTTTTAAAATAATTAACATTTAACATTTTGTAAAACTTACATTTTTTTAATTATCTAGTTACAAATTTTTTGATTTGAGATTGTTCGAAAAAATGTAAGTTAAAAAACTTTTTGTAATCTTAACTTTTTATAAGTTTTATAATTTATTATTGGTGGACTGGTAATTTGAATAATTTTAAAAATTGACGAATAATAACAATAAATCCCCATAACAATTTTCTTTTAATTTAATTTCCATTGTTTTAGTTATTTCTGTTTTCGATTTATATTTTACAAAAATAAATAAATATTTGAATATACATATTTTTTTGTTTTCTTAAATATAAAGCATGATATTGTTTAAGTTTATTTGACATTGACTTGTGTCGTAACAATACAAGCTATTGTTTATCATATTAACCTGTTTTGAACAGGTAAACGGTAAAGTAAACAGAAATATAAGAAAAGGATCTAACTGGTACTTCATAACAAATAAGTAAGTTCGCAACATAAAAACCACGATTTTGCAGATGGCAGCAGGTCTTAGTCTATTAGTTTATGAAAAGAGGGGGTACAGACGGGTAAAAAAAAGAGAAACAAGAGAGATAAAACTACAGTACGATTTTTAACACACTAGTTGCGCCTCTTCTTAAATTATTACTCAATGATACAACTTAAGATATGTAAATGAAGGCGTTGTTGGTTTTCTTGTATAAAATAGTGAATTAACTGTAAACATTTGACAACTAAATACAAATAAGTTCAATCAATCAATCAATCTTGTTTAATGATACTAAACGCACATTGTAAAGAAATATAAAAAATAATTTTAATTAAAAATATGATAATTTAGTTACTAGATATAAGATAAATATTCAAAATCCATTATTTTCTTATCAACTAACGGTAAGTTCGTATTGCAGCAACGTTAGAATCAAGTAGAAACATAAATTTTGAAATTAGTTTTGGTTTTATTTTTGGTTGCGTACTTTTCAAATTTTCATTCAAAACTTCACAAATTTGGTTAAACAACCAAAATTATTATTTAACATCAACTTCATTTTCTCTGCAGCTGATGATGCTAAAACTTTAAGAAGAAATATACTTCGTAATATTAATGAACGGTCTTTATTGACCAAAAGTTTGTTAAACACATTATGTTGAGAATTTAGATCACTTGTAACAGCACGTCTCTTTGAATGGCGTCTAGGTTTAATTAGGTGTGTATCAGAATGACCACCTTTTCAAATAAAGGAAAATATAAGTAACAACTTATGTAAGATCTTGCAGATATTCTTTGGCTGGTCAGCCGATGTTCGAAGACACTGTGAAGAGGATTTCAAGCAAAGTTCTTGCGATGTGCTGACTCAAAAGTAAACTAAAAATTTTTGTTGAACGCTAAACGAATACAAAACTTAACAACATTCTAGCGGTAAATCAAAGTTGTACAAACATTGCGCCACCGTAAACAATGTTTTCCATAACGTAAAAAACTATTATTTTAAAACCCTTTAATGACACAAGCACGTTTCACACCAAAGGGTTTGTCCCGGTGATTTGCAGCAAACAAAAAATGGACCAACGAAATGTTGGATGCTAGGTAAACTGGACCAAAACAAAGGCAAAGCTAACTAAAAAAATTTAACCAATATAACTTAAAACAACAAAAAAACTAGAAAACTTTTAATAAACTACGTCTTGGGTAAAGAACAAAGTTTTATTATTGGATATTTGAAAATACCTGACAAAGTGCGAATTGTAGCAACGCGAACAACACCATCCGAACCGGGTTAAACCACGATAACGCTTGCGTACATGGTGTAAAAGAAAATACTGCTACTTTCATAGTGCACGTGCTTCTATTTAATAAAACGGAAACAACGTATGTGACAATGCTACAGGAGGTTACGACCCCTAATGAACTTATCTTTGGGGTTGTAACGTCACAAAACTGAAATAGAATAACACCAAAATCAACGCGCATGCGATGTGATTAAAAGACTTTGGTACATTTAAAATTTACAAATTTATTATAAAAATAAATGAGAAAATGCAATGTAAAGTAAAACAGTTAATTAAAATTCAGAAACAGAGAAAAGAAAAATAAAAGGCGTAATTGAAATAAATTCACATGAAAACACAAAATCGCAAAATACAAAAGTTGAAATTTAATTGAAATATTAAACGTAAAATGCGAATGTCTTTTGCGTCGTGTATAATTTAAAACAAAATTATTAAAATTTAAATATTAAAATGTTAACGGAATATTAATAAATGACGCAAATCTTATTCAGCTTAAATATAACGTTCACTTTAATAAGATCAAAGTCTTCATGTAACGCTGAACACAATTTCAAAAAACTTTAGCAATAAACGTAAGTAGTAAATACCTGTATTATTTTTGGATTTCCTGACTGGACTCAGAAGTTACTCGGTAATCCCAGACTCGAACGGTGCGGTAAAACTTGCATGAAGCGGCGGTGACGGAATGAATAGGTTCAATAATTATTTAATGCGAATTTGAACGATGCAAAACATCATCCAAACATAAACGAAATCCAACATGTAGCGAAGAGCTAACTGGTACACTTGAAAATTTTTAACTCGGGTTTCTTTCAACCCTAAACACACAACTTCAATATCCCAAGATGTCAAACACCTATTGCGTCACGCGCGTCGTGCTCGAATGTTCTTGGTCATCATTAAACGCTTTTTGGACTTTATTAATTTCAAATTTAAGATCAGTGGACGTGACACCTTCGTCACAGCGCAATATTTCATTTTAGCATTTTTCAAAATCTTTTTCATGATAATCAATCTTTCTGTAAAAGGCTTCATACTCTCTATAGTTTAAAGCATTAACATTTTGAAAAGTGTTATAAAACCTTTGTAAACGCGATTAAATTGCTTTGCGTTTTAATTTTAAATACGTAAACGATTCGGATTTTTTAGTCACTGGGTTCTCACTTAATAAAACTGATTAAAACCGCAAAATATAGTAAACTGAGAGTAATAATGTAATCAATTTACAAAGAACAATTTTTGTTTGGTAATAGAGATTTCACAAAATTTCATCGAGAAATTCCACGTGAACAATGTAAAGTGATCATAAAATTAAATTTAATGCATTTGATGATATGACGATTTAGTTAGAAATCAATAGTTTTTGGGTAACTTATCTTTGACCTCGGGCAATCGTATCTATCCTAAAGTTCAAATTTGAAAACTACGAATAATGAATTTAATGCAAATGGACTGTATAAATAATTATTTAATTTTAATAATTCCGGTTAGAAGGACCAATGTCCGCTCAGGCCTGAGGTTGCTGTCGATTGTCCTGTTACGGAAGAGGTTTAGAAAGAGGTCCCTTGTAGTGTACAGCTCAAGTGAGTGGTTGAAAAACTTATGGTTTAATAAAACGAGCACGACGTATATCGAGGACTAGAGCCTAAACTTAACTAAACTACAAATGCACCGACAATCACTACTGGTCAAAACAGGGTTTACGTTAAACTATACAAAATAATGAAACAGAATTATAATAATAGTAATAAAACGAACAAGGTTGTTAATGATAGCGATTAATAATCGAGATATTTTAACGCGTGAGCAAACGCGTTAATATTGTCGAGATTATTTGTCGCCGATTAACAAACGAATTAATTTTAAAGTTTTTCCGTTGATCGTACGTTAGTAAAATGTGTAAAGTTATAAGGAATCTAAAGTATACATAACCCGTTGTTATATCTAATAGTCGCGCAATATCGTTAAGTCAGTGGTTGCTAACGATTTCATTGGTGGCTATACAAATACGTTCATTAATAGAAATTCATTCATTGGTATAAAATCGTTCATTAATAGGGGTCATTAACAATCTATTTCTGATACCTTATTATACGTTAATATTGCTATTAACAGACGATCGACGGAAAAAAATTAAAGGGCGTGTACTAGTGTACACATGTAAGAAGTGAAACTTCTTTATGGCCTTATTTTTCGCAAAATGATCTACATTCAACTTTTCAGAAATTGGTTAAATAAAGTTAAATTAGATAAAGTTTAAACAAAAGGATTTTATTATCATAGACATGAATACAAATTATCATAGACATGAATACAAATAACCGATTGCGCCACGAAGGCTGATATTTGATGATTTTGTAGAATTTGTGGAGTATTACAACAACAATTGATCGTATCTTATAGCAACGTTTTGACCGTGTACCTTATAACCATCCGTTTTGTGACCTAGAGTATGTGCCTCCTTGGCGCAATCGGCTAGCGCGTTCGGCTGTTAACCGAAAGGTTGGTGGTTCGAGCCCACCCGGGGGCGAACTTTTTATTTATTTTACTACCTTTGAACACCTTGTACAATTTGTATTTATTTAAAAATATTTTAGAATTTTATAATAAATAATTCCACCCAAGTATTAGAAAAATAGATATAATTACTTACTTTTGTTAAAAATCCACTGGAATTAGAATTAAAATAAAGACTTTGATTTTGTTGATCACTTTAATATTTATATTATTTATAACGTCACTATTACGTTTCAGAAAAAAAAAGATGGCGCGTAACGGAATAATGTTACGCGTAACCGAAAAAAATGTGACGGTAAAAAATGTGACGCGTAAAATATGACTGTAAATTTTTTTCCAACGCCGATAAAAAAGTTTCACTTCAATAAATTAATTATTATATTCGACCCTAACCGTTTAAAAGAAAGTAAAGACTTAGCAAATAAACATATAGTTTACATTTGAAAAATGATTAAATAGAATAAATGGGAATTACCACAACATAGCAAATAATGGATAATAAGTGTTAATAAGTTCTTTATTTATTAAATAAAATAAGACAACCGCGTTTTAACCTTTTACATTAAGAAGTATTAGTACATCATTAACTATAACGTTTATTAAATTTTCCTTAGCACAAAACGATAATGCTGAATGAACAAATTCTTTCTTCGTTAATTCCTTTTATAACCGAATCTTTTCTAACGTCCGTGCATACCGACACAAAGCTCGTTGCGCAAAAGGCCACTATTTGAAAAAGAAAAAGAACCAAATTGTTATTTTTCCGTGTTAACATAAAGCTGATTATCAGCATTAGTTAAATCGAGAGAACTGAACAAAGTTGCTGATTTTTATACAACTGTCATAAATAAGCCGATGTCGTAGGTCAAACACCTCGACTAAAATAAAATCTAATTCTATAAATTTTTTCCTCAAATTATCTGAAATATTTCGTAATAGGTTATTATCCGTTTCTTAAAGAGGGTTTCATAGAAAAACTTCAAAGTTTGACTTTATCGGTTTCTAATATTTATTGCCGTAATAGAAATTTTGACGTAGATGGTTAATAATGACGGTGTTTTATTCGTTGTAAAAGATTATGTTAAGACTGAAAAATTACATGCGATTACGAATGCTATTTCATGAATAGATATTCCTATGTATGTTATGTAAATGAAACCACCTTGTTTGCATTTGTGATTTATATATCGTCGACAGTTTCAATTGAAAGCTCTGCATTGTTTTTTAAGTTGCTTAAAAATTATACTAACACTAATTTACTGCATTATATCATTCTGTTATTGTTTGAAAATTTTATGTAATAATTTATTTGCAGATTATGTATTTTTGAGTATTTTTTTTTAATTACTCAGATTTAATTGTACACATAATACTACAATTAACTGCTAAATCAACACAAGGAATAATATTTGGTTGCTTCTAATCTGTATTAAATATTTTTAAATATTTAAATTAATTTAGCTTTCGAGTGTGCTCTAAACAGGTATTAACTCAACTACTCAACCTTTCTCAAGTGAAGTTATTTTTTAAAATTTTTTGATTAGAAAACAAATTATTATTTACGTAAACCAGTTAGATTGTAGCACTAATTTTAAGGTAGGTTTATTTGTTGGTGACATCTCTGAATTACCTTATCGCAAAAACCAGTAAAAGTTATGTTAATTACGTATTCTTTGCAATCTATAAATCTAAGGTTAGATTCATATCATTTGTTACGTGCATAAATTTAAATAATGCACTACCCTGTATATTGGTTTAATTAAAAATTACTTTTATATTTCTCGACGCCATCTATCGGGCTCGTTGGTCTCTTCGTATTGAGTAGGCGATATCCGGCGAGATACCGGCATTTTGACGTTAACATCGTGCATGTGATAACCTATGTCTGCGTGAGTTAAAATTCGTTTTCTCAAATCATCCACGTGTTGGGACACGATGGAAAATAGAAGTTTCCTTAATTAACTGAGTTTATCCACGCAGAGTAAGTGGTTTTTGTTCTTTCTTTCATTAAAGGTAATTTTTATGTCTTTTTGTTAGCGCCATGTGCTACCTCCTAACTAGGGGTATTCTGGTTATAATTTAAAGTCTACCAGGGAAAGTTGTGACTTCGTTGCGATCGTGGGGTATTCGAATCGTCACCGGCCGTTCCTCCCACAATCTGGCCCATGATTTCTAGTCGATACTGAAGTACAAGGGATTAGCATCGACAGATATTTTTGATGGGACGATTATAACTACTTATAAGGCCTACGGTTAGAATTAATGAAACCACAGACAAGGGGTACAACAGCATCCGACTACCGGGTTGTGTTATGTGTGCTTGCTTTAAAATTTAAGTAACGATTTTTGTAGATCTGGATTTCGTGAGGCATTAGTTTGACACGATTTGCGACTCAATTTGTTTACAGGATAGCTTGCCGGGGAAAGCGCTTTCTTCGCACAAGTGGAAGTTCCTGTGTTTATGGTAAGTGATGTTATGTATCTTATTCGTTGTCAGAAAGGTCGCTCACGAAACTGTTGTGAATATTAATTCCGTATTTATTAACGTTATTGGATTACCATTTTTATAGTAAATTTTCTTGCTTATTGTGTGTGACGTATGCTGTGTACTACCAATAATTATTATGATAGTGTAATATTAATGCCGTACTTATTATCATTATTTCGTGTATCTCGCATGCTGTATACAAATGATATTTACTATAAACTTTTCCTTGCTATTCATGTCGACGTAATTTACCTATGTATTGTGTGTTGCCGATACTACTGACTTGCTGTAATGAGAATTCTTATATCCTGTGATAATCATCAACGATTCTAGATTAAAGTTGTTATTGTGGTTACTTGTTCTTTTATGACACCATACCTTTCTCTTTGGATCGTCGTTATTTAATAACAAACGTTGGCTACTCGAACAGCCGAGTATAAGGATTACGAACCTAACATCGTGTTACAAGTTTGTACCGTCTGTCTTGAGCGGGACAGAAGTGACTTTGGATAAGCTCTGGCGCCCTTAAGCATATTTCCTGTATTATCTGTAAACCCCCCCTCTCCCCGACTATTGTGAGTTGGCCGTGCAGGTTCGTAAAATACCAAAAGCTTGTAACACATTATGTAGGCACAAAAAAGAAGAAAATAACAATTGTCGAATACCATTTGTTTTTACTTTTTAGTCTAATGTGAGGCAGAATTTTTTTATTTTATACCGGTATGATATCTATCTATCTTTTTTGATAAATGACTAATAACCGGGAACCAAAGAAGGGATAGTTCAAAACCATGATCGCGATTGAAGTTATTGGGATGTTTGATGATTTCTATGCTTTCTCGGAATTTCCTGTTGAAAAAGAATGGAGATTTGGCAATCAACGAAACATTATCAAAATCTATCTTGTGACCTGTAGTAAAATGATGTTCAGCGACCGCAGACTTGGAAGTATACCTTTTCCTTATACAACGATTATGTTCTGAAATGCGAGTAATGACGGAACGACCGGTTTCACCAATGTAGACTAAACCACAAGAACAGGGAATTTGGTATACACCTTGAGATGAAAGTGTAGGAAATTTGTCTTTGGGAGAAGGAAGAATCTGAGAGATTTTGCCTGTAGAGTTGAATATGGGTTTAATACCATTCTTACGAAGGAGTTTCCCTATTTGATCTGTAACCTTGTGAATGTAGGGTAAAAAGGCCAATTTCGGGTTGGATTCGGGAGTAGAAATGTCCTTAGGTAATCGAGTACGTGGATGTAAACGACGATTAATAACTCTATGAATATCTTGCTTTACATAACCATTGTTCACTAAGGTTCTAGTAAGATGACGGAGTTCTGAGTCTAGATTCTCAGGTTGACAAATAGAAAAGGCACGGTGGACCAAAGATTCAATAACAGAATGTTTCTGTGCAGGATGATGATGAGACGAAGCATGAAGGTATCTGTCCGTATGGGTGGGTTTGCGATAAACAGAATGGCCCAGAAGTCCGTCGGGCTTACGAGTCACAAGAACGTCTAGAAATGGAAGAGAACCATTACTTTCGATTTCCATAGTAAATTTGATATCTAAGTGTTAATTGTTAAGATGATCAAGAAACTTAGACAATTCAAGATGACCATGAGACCAAACGATAAACGTGTCGACAACATATCTAAACCACACTTTAGGTTTTAATATTGATGATTCCAAAGCAACCGTTTCAAAGGATTACATAAAAATGTTAGCTACAACAGGTGATATAGGAGAACCCATAGCAGCACCAGAAACTTGTTCGTAAAACTTGTTATCAAATTGGAAGTAAGTAGAAGATAGACACTTTTCAATAAGAGGAACCAAACTCAAGTCTTTGCCATGTTGAGACAGAATCTGTTTGATGATAATAAGCGAATCCTTAATAGGAACTTTAGTAAAAAGTGAAGTAACATCAAAGCTCACGAGAAGATCTTGGGGTTCAAGTTTTATAGTTTCTAGACGTTGAATAAAGTGGGGAGAGTTGAGGATGTGAGAAGAGGTTTTACCTGTAAACTCGCAAAGAATGTTGGACAAGAACTTGGCTAGCTTGTAAGTAGGAGATTGGATAGTACTAACGATAGGTCGAAAAGGAATACTTTGTTTGTGAATTTTGGGAAGGCCGTATAGACGAGGTAGTTTAGAATTTGATGGAGTAAGTCGACGTTTAGTTTCAGGAGGTAGATTGGAAGATTTGATGATTTGGCTAACCTCACGTTTAATCCTCGAAGTGGGGTTATGGGTTAGAAGAGCGTAAGTTTCCTCAGACAAAATAGAATTGATTTTCGTAACATAATCAATTTGGTTCAAAACTACAGTGGCGTTGGCTTTGTCGGCTGGAAGAACAATAATATCAGGGTTCCTACGAAGACTTTTTAGAGCTGACTCTTCCGACTTAGAAATGTTGGATTTAGGAATTTTAGATGATTCAAGGATTTTGCCAGTGTTAATACGAATGGGATCTGAGATGTGGCGAGGAAGATGTCTTATAGAAGACTCAACGGCACATAGAATATCTTCTTTAGGAATACGTTTGGGAGCAACCGCAACATTCAAACCCTTAGAGAGCACCGATTCCTGTTCTGAAGTGAGAACCAAACTAGATAAATTGACAACCGTCTTTACTGAGTTAGTAGTAGATGAAGCTTTACGATTTTTGGATTCCAATAATTGAAACTTTTTGAGAAGACCTTCAGTGGTTAGTCGTAGAGTGGTATCAGACTGCTGGTAAGTAATGTTGTCGAAAAATTTCAAATCATCCGGGGATAGAGTGTTGGCCAACTCAAGATGAAGATAAAAGAGTTGTTTCGAAATGGTGTCTAACTCTTGCCTAGTTTGCTTAATCCGTTCGCGTATCAACGCTAGACTAGCACGGTGTAGGTATGTTTTTAGAAGAACGTGTCTGAATGTGGAACTTAATTTTGAGGAATGCAGGAATGATGTTGTGGTCACGACAGCGACTAAGAAAGGTTAAATTGCACAAAAGTTTGACGAGTCTGTGGCGAAATTTGGAAAATACGGAGGTTTTAGAAGAAATATTCTCCCCGTAGAGATTATTAATGTAATAGCGAAGGCTTCCACGGCCTGAATCTATACTAACATTAGACTGTATTCCGGGTTTGGACCGTGTCATAGTTGCAACCGGAGCTGCCAACGTTTCGCCCACTTTCAACAAGCAAAAAAACGTTGACAGCTCCGGTTGCAACTATGACACGGTCCAAACCCGGAAGACATTCTAATGTTAGTATAATTACGCCGATAATTAAGTTTGTTCTAACATTTATTTATATTGTTACAAAACCGTTTTCTTTGTTATCTTTTCAGAGTTAAGAATCACAAGTTGATTACCTAACTTCTGAAACGTTCTTAGTTAGATTTCGGTTGCTTGTTTGAGTTCTTCGATTTCTTTCACGCCATGAAGTAGCCCTTTACAAAAGTGGGCGAAACGTTGGCAACTTCGGTTACAACAACGACAGAGTCCAAGAAGAAGACGTTCTTATCTTAGTAAAGAGCTTGATGGGCGCCTTAACCCTTAAATTAGAAACGCATATAAAAAAAATAGTGTAACAAGATGTTTCAAAAATATGTAAACGAACATCTAAAATAGACTACACCAATCGAATCAAACGAACAGTATGTTATAACTTGTACGAATTTAACAAAGCACCACAATTTGCCGTGCTTTCGGTAAATCTTAACGTTTTTGGAAAAGACTTAAGTTTTTTACGAATCATAGTATGTCTAAGAAAAAATCTGAGAGATATTGCTTGAGTTGAATTTGCGTTTAACTAGTAGTAGTAGAAATACCTTTGGGTACTCGAGCACGTAGATGTAGACGACGATTAATAATTACCTGAATATCCCGATTCATATAACCATTATTCAGCAAACTTCTAGTATGATGACAGAGTTCTGAGTGTAGATTCTGAGGTAGTCAAAAAAGCGTGTAAGCCAAAGTGTCAATAATAGAACATTTTTGTGCACAATGATCATGAAACAAAGCATAAAGGTATCTGTCAGTATAAGTGACTTTGCAATAAAATGAAAGACCTAGAAGTTTGTCGGGTTATAAACCTCAAGAACGTCGAGAAATGAGGCAGAACCTTTAGTTTCAATTTCCATGGTGAATTTAGTATCTGGGTGTTGATTGTTTAGATGATCAAGAAACCTAGATAATTCGAGATGACCATCAGACTAAACAATAAACGTGTTGTCAACATACCAAAACCGGATTTTAGGCCTTAATATCAACAATTCCAAAACAACAGTTTCAAAGAATTCTATTAAAATGTTAGCTACAAGAGCCGATAACAGTACCAGAAAAATTGAAACTAAGATAAAAATAGTTATACAAAAAAAATGAAATGTGGAGGAAGTGATAAAAGATGCATATAATTATCGTATAAATAGTTAACAACATTAAGGTTGCAATGGGATACATGGTTGTCAAAGAGCAAATGGATGGGGCCTTTTTGCCTTTGATTACGTTCTGTTTAAAAAATATCAAATCTATATTAAAAAAAGATCAGAATTGATAAATCTTATGTCTGATATGGCTTTAAACGTTTCACTAGAAACAACCTCGTAAAGGTCTTCTCGCATTTTTTTTGCAGAAATGAATACGGGAGGTACATAGTTCTTGTCTGCACTAAAACAATAAACCACGTTCTGCACTAGCGATTTTACCAATTGCTTTCATTTCTTTTTTGTTAATAACTTTAAGCAATTTATTTGGCATAATGCTCAAGCCAATTTTGTTCATATGAAAAATCCTGCAAATTGCTAATTTTTATACAAGAATTTAATTTTTTTTTAAAAACGTTTCTACTTGCGATCAAGTAAATCTTATATATAGGTTTAATCTTTATTTGTTGCCTTTGGCTTACAAATTAGTTCGTGCTATACTACATTTACAACCTACATTCTATATTTACATTTACATTTACATTTACATTTACATTTACATTTTTTTTTTAAATACATTTTCTAATTCCTCCTCTCCCTTTAACTTTTTCCTCCTTCTCCATACTTCTTCCATCCACTCCGCTCCTTTGAAGTTTTCATCTAAGATTTCCTCTATTTTCATCACCTCTTCTCTTAGTTCCCTGCATTTCTGTCTCATGTGGTTAAGGTCTTCCGTCTCTTCTCCACATAGCCTGCACATCTTTTCTGGTTCTTCTTTCCAATATTTGTTTCCTAACTCCTCGTTGCCACATCTGAACCTTGCTATCATTTTTTTCTTTTTGTTGCTTTTATTCTCTCTGTCTTTTAAATATTCCGGCACTCCTTCACCCTTAATATCTTTATAATTTCTATTATATCTGCTTTCTTTTGTCTTTGTCCATCTTTCTTGTTTTTCGCTGTCTCTATCTCTCCTTATTATTTCTTCCCTTACCCCTACTCCCTCTTCTCTTAATCTCTCTATTTCTTCTCTCGCGTACCCGTTTCTTTTGTAATACTCTTCTCTGCCCTCCTGCCCGTACTTCACTTTCCCTCCCTTTATCTGTTTCCAACATTCTTGCAATATTTTGCAATCTGTTCTTTCCCACAGTTCTTCCTCATATTTTATGACTCTTTTTCCTGTCTCTACTCTTATTTTTGCTATCTGTACCTCCTCTCTCACAATATACCCCGGTGTATCTCTGTCCAGTTCTAAAACCCATCTCCAGTATTTTTCCAGTAGCTCCTCTACCTCCCTCCACTCCTTCCAGCCCCATATTTACGCTCCATACATTACCACCCCCTTTATTAATTTTTCAAACAACAACTTTCTTTTTTCTATATCCATCTCGAACACTCTTTCCCCCACACCCCACACTTGTCCTATTAACCTGTTTCCTTTCTTCACCCTATCCTTTATGTGTTCTCTCTCTTTATTATCCTATTTTATCGTGTAGCCCAGGTATGTAAATTCCTTCACTTGTTGCACTTTCTCATCACTCCATATCCACTCCTCTCTTTTTTTCCCCCTCCTTTTCTAAATATCATTATCTTTGTTTTCTCCGTGTTTACTTCTATTTCTTTTTTTTTCATGTATTTTTCCAGCGTTTTCATCATCTCTTTCATTTCCTTTTTCTCCTTAGCCACCAGCACTATGTCATCCGCATACGCCAACGACCATACCTTTGCTTTCCCTACCACTATCCCTCCTGTCTGTTGTCCTCTCATTGTCTCTTCCAGATCTCCCGTATATACTGAGAACAGGCTTGGGCTCAGTGGACATCTCTGTCTTAACCCTCTCTTTGTGATGAATTTCTCGCTCTCTTCCCCACTCACTTTAACCCTGCTCCTCGTTTCTTCGTAGATTTTCTCTATTCTTTATATTAATCTTTCATTGATTTTTTTTCTCTTCATGTATTCCCACAGCTTTTCCCTATTCACTTTGTCAAAAGCAGCTTTTAGATCTACGAATAGTGCCACCATTTTCCCTTTTTTTTTGTAGTTCTTTATTTGCTAAGTGTTTCAGTATATACATGTTGTCTATCGCTCTTCTTGCTTTTCTGAATCCCGCTTGTCCGTCTGGTACCAAACTTCTTTCCTCTATTTCCTTCTGTAGTCTTTCTTGTAGTACTGTCGCATATAATTTGTATGCCGTGCTCAATAATGTTACCCCTGTATAATTCTTGACTTTATTTTTTCGCCTTTTTTATGGATTGGGCATATTATTCCCTCTCTCCATCTCTTCGGAAATCCTTTCCCTTTTCATATTTTGTTTAGTATTTCCGTCATCCTTTTCGCTACACTTTCTCCCCCGTATATCCACTCTTCTCCTTGTATTCCATCTTCTCCTGCCGCCTTTCCTTTTTTATCTTCTTTATCGCCTCTATTACTTCTTCTTCATTTATTCTATCCCTATCTCCTTCTTCCTGTCTTACTACCGAGTCTTTTCTTTTTTCTTTTTTCTGCTTTTGTACTGCCCCTCCCAACAAGTTCCGAAAATATATCTCCCATTCTTTAATTTGTATTCCCTTTGTCGTCATGTTTTTTTCACTCTGTTTCTTTAGGTACTTCCATACATCTTCTTCCGTTTTTATTCCTTTGATTTGCTCCTCTTGTTTCTTTTTGTTTTCTTCCTTCTTTCTGTCGCATGTTTTTGTATATTTTTACTACTTCTTTGTATTCTTCTTTTTCTTTCCTCCTTTTTTTCCACTGTCTTAATGCTCTTCTTGGATTTTTCTTTGCTTCCTTGCATTCTCTATCTCATCATTTTTTCCCTCCTGTTTTCTCCCTCTTTCACTTTCTAAATCTGACTCTCTCTGTTGCTTTCTCCATCATCTCTCTCATTTCCTGTACACTTTCTTGTAATTCCTTCCCTATCCATACCGTTTTCTCTATTCTCTCTTTATATCTTTTTATACCCTCTTCTGTCCACTTTTTTTTTAGTTATGTACTTCTCATCTTTCTCTCTCTCTTCTCTTTCTCTTCCTTCCATTGTCAATTCCAGTGGTTGATGGTCTGACTCTACCCTTTCTCCCACTTTAAATGTCTTTACTTTTTCTGCAGCCTCTTCATTTGTCATTACAAAGTATATTATTGATTCTGCCCTTCTTCCTATGTACGTAAATTCCCCCTTTCCATCTTCTTCTCTGTTCCCGTTTATTATTTCCCACCCTTTTTCGTTGCACAATTCCAGCAGTTCTTCTCCCTCTTTATTTATCACTTTGTCTTTTGTTTGTCTCTTTCCCGTCCCTTTTCTTTCTTGTATTCCCTCCTCTTCCCCTATTCTTGCGTTGAAGTCTCCTCCTACTATTATCAATCCCTCTTCTCTCTCTTCTACCATCTCTTCTATGTTTTTCCTTGTCTCTTTCATTCTACTGCTATAAACCGTCATTACTTTTATTATTAATAAATCTTATAATTCTCTCTATTAAGTATTTTCTGGCTAACGTAGCGTCAGTTCTTAGGCGTCAGCAGTTTTTTGTCAGTATCAAATGGGAGGAAAATTTTATTACTAACAGCGTATACAAATACAATTTGCCGAAAGTGTTTTATAGTTAGATCGTAGAATTGTTCGTTAATTTTCTTTACATATGCTGCTAACTTCGTTTTCAGTTCTTGACTAAAAACCTTTTTATTTCTTTTTGACGACTTTGGTATTGTTTTTTGTTTTAAGCATTGTCTAATAGTCGCTTTAGAAAAGTTTAACTTTGCTGACAAAGTAATCAAAACTATAGTATATTACGTACTTATTTCTGCAGAGCTTACTTAAAACATCACAAAACTTCTAGAAATTGAGATTATTGTTGAGTTAAACTAAGAAACCGGCGAATGTTTAGTTATACACACGAGTACTGCCGGGTAACTAAAACGGGTAAGACTTTTTAGTATTAAGGATAATAACTTGTCAATACATGTTTCATGATTGCTGCATATCTACTCTTGGTCGTATGTGTACTCTTAAAGGTGTGACCATACCGAAGATGCATTGATGAGCGAGGTTCTGGCCGCGGTTGTTACATAAATGTCGCATTTTAAAACAAACCTTTAGTTTACTTTCTTATGAGATCGAGCATACCATACATGTTTATCATCGATGCTTGCAACGAAACGGTTTGTAAAATAGAGTATAAAATTTTGAAATGTCTAACAAGCATTTAAGCATAATGTAAAAAGATATAAAAGCATCCGCCCGAACCGAGAAAATCTTTCATAGTTTCACGACTTGTTCCTGGTAAAACGTTTTTTTGATACCTGTACTTAACCGTAAATAACCTACCGCTCTGTACAAGGCTAACTCTTTCTGTAACTGTTTTTGAATTCAGACCCGACCAACCGCTACTGTAACTTGGTATTCTTTGTTTAAACCTAATAACAACTATTTGCTGTGCACCGGCTACTCTCACGTATCTCAATTCAACCTGTAGTGTGAAACTTTCTCGTATCGTCAAAAACCTTTTCGATTGTGTTGACTACCAGCTTCTAAATCACCTTGTGCTATTTGCATCAATTGAACTTAAGTCAGTTAACTAATTAATAGATTGCTCGACCCAGGATGGTTTAAGATTCGTTAAGACGTTCGACATCTCTACGAGTTGACTTTGCATCTAAACGTGTTTTCTGTAATTAATAATTTAGTCAATTAATTTATTTTTAGATCTTATCTTAATTTAACCTAGGGAAAACTTGACTTTTTTATTAGAACCAGTTTTGCAACATCCCGAATATTGCTGCCACCGTAATTAAATTCCACCGTAATTTCTTTGTAAACATTCTATTGAATTAATACAAAGGCAACCTGTAAAAACTTGAATTTTATTATAATATTGTGATTGTAAATAAATACTAGTTATTAGCACACACTGTAAACGCTTAATTTAAATTCAATTATACTGATAACAGCACGCGTGTACTAACCTGTAAACTTTAATTACTTGTAAAAAAGTCACCGACCTTTGTAATCGCAATTAAAATTTACTTGAGTGGTTTGAATTCCCGTCTTGGTTAGTAATTTTTCAGCTCGTCTTATTTATGCGTTAATTAAAACAAGTTTTAGTTGCTTCTGACGTTTTGCATAATTTAATTTTAAACGCTGATTTTTGGAAGCAAGCAGGTATCGTTCTTGATTTTAGAAAACGTGAATGGCGTTTTGAAAGTATGGACACTATCTCGCAGCTGGAAAATACAGATTCACTCTCGTCTCTTTCATCAGAAAAGCTTAAGCAGATATACACTTTGGTTAGTAATCATCCTTCTTTTGCGAATGAAACTTTTGGATGCACCAACTTGATTAAATTGTTTTGTTAAAAATTAGTAGTTCAATTCGCGAGTATAAAAAATTTCTCTTCAAGTATAAGATTTGTTCATCGACATTCATCCCTACTTTTTTCTTCGTAGCCAGTTGTCAAAACGAACTAATTTTTCTGCTAAGCTTTGCTAAAGTACGGATCGTACGTAACGATCTTTTCGGCACAACAAAAAGCTTTCATTATTAAGTTGGTTCTATGTGAATAAGTGATATTGAGTGAAAGCTTGTTTTGTGCAGGTCCGATCCCTCCACCTATAACGTTATCATCAAGTTATCATTGACGTTCGTAACACCTGGAACACATGTTTTGTCGAAAAGTTTCCATGACGTCAGGTCGCTAGAGGTTAAAGGGATGTAAACTATTTGATGAAAAGAAATACTGATAAACTGCGAAGTTAATTAGAGTGAAGCTCGGCGCATTCTTTTACGTCAACGATAGTATGCTTTAAATCAAATTATTTGTGCTCACACAGTATGTACCTTTGTGTTAAATTGCATATTACGTTTTGGTCAAACTGGTACGAGCTTAGCTAAACCCTACTGGATATTTAGAACTGTAAGTATTGCATTTTCTATTTGACTTTGTTGGTCATGTCGATTATTAGAATGGCCACACGTACATACTAGATTGTAATCACAATTAATATTAAACTTTTTTGTGTGTCACCTACTTATCGGGTGCGCTTGGATTCTCGATACTTTGATTTTCGCATTCTCGAAGTTAAACCTAATAAAGTGAAGTCATTCCTTCGTTAAATTTAAAAGTTAGATTGATTAGGGCACGTAGATGTGCGAGTTGTTGTCCCGACTAAGGGCGTAACTTATATTTGGTGATATCAACCCATGTAATATTGTTTGCACCGTTTATGTAACGATACTTATATACTATCTTCGTCTTCAACTACTTCTGTGATACAATAAATATATATTCTGTGTTATTACTTCTGTCGTGTTATTTGTTTTCCAGCTACAGGTAGAGTTAGACGATCTCTCCTTAATTTAACCCTTCATCGTCTTGGCGCCGTTTTAGCTTTAATCTATAATTTAGCACCACAAAGCCTGCGATTCCCTCTCTGGGGAAACTGTGTTAGCCGTTGCCTCTTTTTTTTTGTTACCAGAAAACCAGCGTAACAAAATATTAAATCAAGACTAATCCTAAACCAATTATGCAACAATACTACCGAGTCTCGCCGTTTATCTAGAAACAAATCGATCTGAAGTTAGAGAAAATTTTGAAGTTTGGCGTTGTCAAAAAATCAAATAGCGCTTAGTCGAGTACGATATTATTGGTGAAAAAGAAAAACAACACTTATCGTTTTTGCGTTGATTTTAGAAAAATCAAGTAGGTTACAGAAAAAGACCTCTTATCTTTTATCTTACGTTTTGTCTATTTTGGATCGTGTTCGTGACGCTAAATTTATTTTATCTTGACATTAAGTCCGCCTATTGACAGATTCTTTTAAGCAAAGAGTCTAAGTTGTGCACGGTTTTTACAGTTCCAGACCGTGGGTTATTACAATTCACGCATTTACCGTTTCATCTAGCTAACGCACCATCTTCGTGGCAAGGATTGATATCGAGTTTTAGGTCCCGAATTAGAGCCTTACGTTTTTGTTTATGTAGATTACGTCATTATTTGCGCTATTTTCTTTGATAAACACATGCATAGTTTAAATGAAGTTCTTTTGTCAGAGAGGCTAATTTGATCTTAAGTAAATACAAATGTCATTTTTGTAAACCCAAACTTAAGTATCTTGGTTTTATCGTAAATTCTACTGGTTTGTCGGTTGATCCGGAAAAGGTTGATGTATTTTGCGTATTCTAGTTTTCATTGGTGTCGCTGAAGTTAGAAGAATCATAGGCATGGTCTTATGGTATCGCCGATTTGTACCGAATTTTTCGACAATTATCGCTCCATTAACTTCTCTGCTAAAGAAGAAATCAAAGTGTATTTGGACTAGTGATTGTGATAAAACTTTTCAAATCATTAAGAATTGTTTAGTTTGCGCATCTAATTTGTCTTGCTCTGATTTTAGTGTTCCGTTTACAGTTCAGACTAGTGCTTTGTTAGAATAATAGGAGTGTCCAAAAAGGAGTGTCTGGAGTTCTGGGATCGTTTGAACAATTACGTTTCTATCTTGAAGAAACAACATTCGCTGTAGTTACCGATCACTCATCATTAGTCTGGTTACACAATTTAAAGGAACTTCCGGTCGTCTAGCACGATGGGCTGTTAGACTTCAGCAATTTGACTTCAAAATTATACATAGTAAAGAAAAATATCGTAGCTGACGCATGGAACGAGTGAGTTCAGAACCTATCGCTTTTCCTCAATGAAAAATTATTGACGGAAAGCTATTTAAGCAGGTTACCTTAGATTATCCCGATCTTCGTTCTAAGAATGAAAATTGGAGAAAAGTCGTACCAAAGTCTAAACGACTCGAAATATTGTCAAAATTTTACAACGAGCCTACCGCTGGACATCTTGGTATTTTTAATACTCTTGAACGAATTGTTCCTTTTTATTATTGACCTAAGATAAAGGTGACGTTATTCGTTACATCAATGGTTGCAAAGTTTATATCACACATAAACCACAACAGAAACGTCTTGCTGACCTTATGTTTCGTCATCCTGTAGTGGACAAACCATGGCAGTTGATTTTCACCGATCTTGTTGGACATCTACCGCGATCTAAGAGTAGATATTCCTACATCTTTGTAGTTTCAAATTACTTTTCGAAATTTGTTTTGTTTTTACCGTTACGTTTTGCTACTGCGGCAGCAGTTATCAAACGTCTTGAGAGAGTAGTCTTTTTAATGTTTGTAGTCCCTCAGTATCTTCTGTTCGATAACAACACACAATTTCGTACTTCAGAATTTAAGAAAATGGTTTCTACTTATAAACCCAAAATTATTTTTAACGCTAATTATCATTCACAAGCGAATTCAACAGAGTTAACAAAGTCATGAAAACAATGTTATTGTTTTATATCGAAGATAATTATCAACACTGGGATAAGTATCTTGCTAAAGTAGCATGTAGTATTCGTAACCGGCTTAATACTGTTTTTTGCAAATTTTGGACGTGAGATCTGTCTAGACGGATCACGCCATGGCAAACTTCCGATTTAGACACTATCTACTATCTAGCCTTTGCAGATCGTACCTTTTTGACCGAAAGAGGTCTCGTTTTTCGCAAAGCTTATGTATACACCATAATTCGCTTGAATAAAACTTCTGCCTGCGCTAAACATTATTACGATTTACGTTGTTGCCTAGCACCTTTTGAGGGGAAAGACACAATGTGACGGAAGAATTATCTTTTTTCACATGCAACTCAATATTTCACGCCTAAATTGGCACCTAAGTTTATCGGTTTGTTCTATGTGAAATGGAAAAGATCGTATCAGACCTACGCGTTGTCAACCCAACTGGTGATCGATAGTTTTTTTTTGTCGTTAATCTTAGTTTTCTTTGTTTTGTTATCTTGTCTGTTCTTTTCTTTATTTTTCTGTAGTGTTTGTAGCTAGATGTCATCGTTCGATCACGGCTTTAGTTGTGGGAAAAACGCAATGCATGAATCTCGTGATGTGCAGTTGGCTTTCTTCTACCGTGCAGCATTGAGTGATTTGTGTCGAACCTAAACATATACTACCCGTCTTATTGTTTAGTTTAATTTTGTTTTTTGTTTGTTTTTTTAGTTTTTCGTTTGAACTTGAACGATTGCAAGATTGCGCGAGATCCGTAAATTTAATTTTCGTTTTTTGTTTATTGTAGTTCTAGTTTTACACTTATTAGAGTAATTTAAGAAATCACTCTTCTAGTAAGGGAGGTGTCACCGTTTGAATGTATGTATTTTTTTTTAAACATTTTTATTTGCTGTTTGATTGACGTATAAATTCGGATTTGTTATTTCAAGGTTTTAAGTAATTTTGTTTTCAATTAATGAATGTTTTTACGTTGCTTAAATATCCGTATGCTGAGTTTTCGTCAATTTTGCATTTTTTTTGTGTTAATAAATTCAGATTACATTATAATTTGATAGTTCGGACTTATACCACTTATTTAGTTGATATTAAATTTGTTTATGTTAACACGATTGAGAGTTTTGTTTCTTCTATATTATCTTTGCTTACGGTTGTAGTACGATAAGAAAACTACGTACAAAACTTCTGTAAAATTACGTGTCATTTTATTTTTCATCTTTGTCGGTTACACTTTCTTTATAGGAGATTGTATGGTTTTTTTCTTCAAAAATCTGTCGACAGTACGTGTATCTTTTATAATAATAATTCATTTTCTAATTATTAAGGCAGGTGAATACAAGCTCTCTTTCGGAAAACAATAAGATGTGGTAGTGACGCGGTTCTTCTAAAATTCAAACTAGCAGGTGCGGATTTTAAATGTGTTTGTGAAATAGTTAAGTAGAAAGTTTAATGCTTCAATTTTGTTTTGATGAACAGATTTTATCTTTCATCAAACGCAACCATTTTCTATCTTCCTATCCGTCTTTCATCTTTGTTCTGTAACTGCGGATCGTTTCTTATTATCCCAGTAACTCTTGATATCATCTCTGCCCACAAACACAAAATTGATAATGTTTAGTAACAGTTTCAAAACAAAAAAATTATGATTCACTCTTGTTTCAAACATAAAAGAAACCTAACTGCAATAAAATAGCTATAAGTCCATCGCTGTTTCACTTATTTGAATCAGTATAGTTTCGGTATTTTAAATTCAAATCTGTTGCAAACTAAATGTTGCATTCGGTTTACGTTTTAAAAGCTTCGTTCTTGAACTGATACTAAATGATCGATACATGTATGATTTTTTTGTTTCAATAATGAACTAAAACAATTCTTTCAATAATATAATAATACATTTTCGAATGCACGTTTCAAATTTACAATTAATATTTTTAAATACAATATCACATTGAGTTTTTTACATATTGCAACTTTCCTGAATGTGGTCTTTTCACGGAAGCCACGAAAACTGCATCAGTTACTGTTGGGTAGCAACTTTTAACCGCATCTGTAACATAGAAATAAATATTTCGTTTATATACATACATAATCATAGAGTTACACAAAACTAATTACATTTTTTTAATCAAAAACAACACAAACTTAATATAAATATCACTTTAGCAATCATTAGAAAGTTATAAAAACACTGTGAATACCTTTA
Source organism: Aquatica leii (assembly GCA_035610365.1). Taxonomy (NCBI): domain Eukaryota; kingdom Metazoa; phylum Arthropoda; class Insecta; order Coleoptera; family Lampyridae; genus Aquatica; species Aquatica leii. Next base: position 50,784,024 of record CM069437.1, on the reverse strand, counting down.
GCTGTACATAATCGTATAGAAAACTTGAAGAATTGAACTGTAATTATAAATCCTAAAGTATCATCAGATTTACGCAATAATCTACCTTAACGCAACCATGTGTGTTAATTTACATTTTTTTTATACAAATTAAAACATGATACATAAAGAACAGAAATGATAATAATATCGATGACATTTATGGATTATAATAAAATGTTTCGACTTACCGTTTATTGTTCTATTTCGTAATTGTACACACAGCATCACTTATCAAACTGCAACCGAACAAGTGAAAAGATATCAATTTGCAGCGCAAGCGTTGACGACAGTAATCAAAAGTATAGCAACGACTAATGCTCACTAATCACAAAGTATTCGTTTTTCCTAGAACGATTCCACTGTTTTGAAAATAATTCAATCTTATTTAATCGATCTTTAAACAATTCTAGTTATTCAAAAAATATTCGGTTTTAATAAATCAGTTTTTAGACGGTTGCTGATTATGGGATAAAAACTGATTGTGAAAAATCGGAACTCTTTCAATTTATTCACTGTCAGTTACATGTAAATGATATAAAAATGGAACTAACACGAAACAACGTAATGAAACAATTGTTTTAATTTTGTGACTGTAACAGTTTTAATCCGTGTTTACTGGGTGGCTACTAGATTTGGGGACTGCGGCCAAGCAGAACACTCTGAGATAAAAACATGTATTTAAAGTAATATTTATACTGTTTAATTTGCTTAATTGCAAAAAGGCTTTGAAGGATATTTATATAACTGTGAGTTAACGCATTTTACAATCAAAGACACTTAGCCAAGTTTAATACAAATATTCAACTCTTGACTACATTAAAGCAATAAATTTTATCTTATTTATATCTTTTTTTGTTGTATTTATATAACTGCGAGTTACTGTTATTTTGATATCATTATGTAGTTTTACTGTCACAAAAGCATTTAACTTAGTGTCTCTTTGAACTTAATGTTGCTTTTAACTTAATTTTACTGTAAATTTAAAAACTTTGTTTTTCTGAATTGAAATTCAAAATTACCTACGTTTTAGTAAATTTTTTTTAAAATTAATTTTTGTTGTATTGTAACCGATTATTTTGTTATAAATTTTTAATTATATATTTTGTGTCAAGCTTTGTTTGTTCCTCGCATTTTTAAAATTTTATTTGTTTCGATATTTTTTATGTAATAAACGTTAAATTGATAATGTAACGGAGGTTTTACTATATTACTAATGAGTTTTACTATCATTAATAAGTTTTAGTGTTTCTATCTTGCATCTCCATTATACTATACAATTTTCTCAAAACAATTTTTCTATACATTTTAAAATATTTTCTTATAAAAAGTATGTTTTAGAAGATAATATTTCTTCATATAACGACATCTTTTACAGTAATTTACAGCATTGTTTGTTTCTTTTGATGAAAACAAACGACTAGGTACAATCAGACCAATTTATTTAGAAATACTTAGTCACTTAAAAAAGAACCATAAACAGAAAAAACATATTTCAATTCTATGAAAGTAAAATAAATATTGTCTGTGTATACATTTGCTTGAGTTCATGTATACAACGTATTTGATATTTGAAATATCGACACAAAATGACAGTCACTTTGCGTGTACTTTTGCGATTTTCCCATTAAGTAATAACAACGAAATAAAAATAAAACTAGTAAAGATATAACCGTAATGGCGGTTGCAAATTAAAGATGCGTATAAATAATAAAAGCTTGACTTTTTATTGCTTTGAAATGATTTAGGAAACGTTTATATTTCATTTCTGTCAGTTAGCATCAAGATAAGTTTATGAATGAATGAAAGCACGCAAATTTTGAATAATGTACTGCTCATATTGATTTGCGTTTAATAATCATTTAAATATAAATATCTGTTATTAAACGTTTGTACTTGATCGTAAATATCAATTAGCGAAGTCACGAAGTTTGCCTTAACGCACAAGTCTTGAAAGAAAAAAACCACGAACGTTTATCGTGCAGATTTTATATTAAAAGGCAAATAAACCCGGATTTTAAGTGCATTCTTTCTTAAACGCGATAAGAAATAAATGTAAATAATTTACAATTACAATAAACTGGCATGTTGAATAATTTTTAATTTTACGCATGATACATACCGTGTGCAAGAGTTATAAACTACTCGGGCTTATTTAGCTAATAATAAATTGTTCAAAAGCGGGCGATAAGTCAAACTATACAGTAAGATAAGTATTCAGCACTAAAGTGCTTAAGAAGATTATCTTAATGTGATGAAAAGGTATCAGATACACTTACACTGTTCACTTAATTATACCCTTTTGTACTTACTAATAAGACTGCGCAAATTACTAACATTATGTTCTAACGCGTATATGTAAATTTTTTTAGACAACAGTGTATTTTAAGCAATCTTTTCCATTTTTACGTTAATTTTGTAAAAATTTAAAGCTTTAGATTTACATCAATAAATAAATACTGGATTTAATGGCATCAGCTAAACTGTGTTCTTAAGGGTTTTAAAATGTTTGTTTTCATAAATTATTGCTATTACTGAGTTTGGTGGTTAGCAGTTTCATTGTATGTAAAAGAAAGTATTAAAATTAACTAAAACAATATCAACGAACAAAATAATTGTGACGCTTATACGATATATTATTACTATTTTATACCTTAGTTTGCAAAACTATTGTTACAATTCTTATTAAATGTGTGTTGTGTTCTAAGTTGTGTATAAACTGTTTAACATATACTAATGGTAAAAAATATTTTCTTATTTTTTTAAAATTGTTTTCTCGTAATTCGAACACGACAACATATCCGGCTAACTAGCTTTTAAAAAATAATAAAATGTCAAAGTAGAATAATTTTATACACTCAATAAAATAAATAATTTAACAATTACACTACAAATTGACGAGGAAAAATATGGCAAATTGACCATATCTTACGGCTAATAAATAGACATTTTGTTTCGTACTAAAATATGTTAAGAATGAATTGATTATTTAATAATGAAAATATCTAAATAATTAAAAAACAACTCAAGAAATAAATAATCAAAAATTGATAAGGCGCCAAACAAGGTCGTATCGTAAAACAAATCTCTAGTTCTTGTTAAATAGAGAGCACGTCATATTGAATATACTTTAAAGTGCTGGTCTTCGGATAATAGGTACACTATGTATATTGGAGTGATATTAAAAATGCAAAAACATTGTATTTCGATTTTATTAATACGCAAGAACAAAATAATTAGAAAAATAATTCAAATTCAACTGTGTACTGTAGTACTACTAAGTACTGTACCTAATTTTAAAAAATAGTGTGAGGTTTGAGACTGTATTTAAGTAGTTATTTGTTGAATGTAAGTTTTCATGTTTGTAGTTAAAATTCGAAGAACGCCTCTAAAATACTCATCTGTAAGACAAATATATATTTAATTTTTCTGTAATCGAGAATTGAAAAATTGTAATTAATTGCTAAACAAATCTTTTCAATGCATCAAAACTATATGGCCAACTTCTATAAAATTAAACAAGGTCATTGATTTCAGAGAATATTCTTTTGAGATTTTGATAATATTGGAGATCAATCTGGTTTATTTGTAAATAACTCAGTACATCTTCTTGACAGTGTTTTTACAATTCGGGGAACGATCCACCTTGCTTTTTGTACATATGTTGGATGAAGAGTTTATTTTTCATCTTGAATGCTTTCACGTCTGTGTGCATGTCAAAAATTAATTTTTTTCCTTGAAGCTTTACATTTAGCGTATTAATTAATGATCTAAATTTGTCAAAAACTCAAGGTGATAGACCATTGAGAATCTGTAAGTTTTAGAACCGACTTATCTTTTTCGTTCATAAAAATGTTAATTTCTTTTCAGAGATAAATTTTTTTTCACTACTGCATCTCTACTTAACCATCGCACTTCACAATAATAAAGTACATTATGAAAAATAATGGAATATCGCACTCTATCTGTACCAGTTTACTTCTAATTCTACTCACCATCTGCTTGTTTCGTTTACTCATGTTACTTCCTACCTCGGTTGTCAGACTTATCATTGCAATTGAATTGATATTAATGCTTGTCCTAAATGGAAAAATAAGTTTTTCTCTGTAGTCCTTCTTTTCAAAATATATAACTGTAAAAGCTTTACGTAGACATTAAAGCTCTTATCGTATCCACGAACAAATATAAGTTGGGCAGTATCTGAAACGTCATTACTTTCATCGGTAACTACAGAGAATCAATCAAATAGTGAAGATTTTTCTTGAAATTGCCCGTATAAATTATTGGTTAAATCTTCTGTCCGCCGGGTACATGTTTTTTTTTTTTGATCTGGACATTCGTCCTTGGTTATAACTAAAGCACACTGTTTTATTAGTTTACTGTAAACGGTCGCCCAGACTTTGCAAGTATTTCTGTTACCTTTAAACTTGCACGTACATTCCATTCGTTACTTAGAACTTGATTGTCAAAAACATTTTGTTGATTCTTTACTGAAGATTTGAGTGCGTTAATTTTATTTTTTGGCGATCCCCTCAGATATACAAATTTAGCTTTATGATTGGTATCGTAATGGCGTTTGATTTTGAATTTTATTTTGTTACGTGCATAAATTTAAATAATGCACTACCCTGTATATTGGTTTAATTAAAAATTACTTTTCTATTTCTCGACGCCATCTATCGGGCTCGTTGGTCTCTTCGTATTGAGTAGACGATATCCGGTGAGATACGGGCATTTTGACTTTAACATCGTTCATGTTATAACCTATGTCTGCGTGAATTAAAAATCGTTTTCTCAAAACATCCACGTGTTGGGACACGATGGGTAATAAAAGTCTTCTTATTTAACTAATTTAATCCACGCAGGCACCATGTGCTACCTTCTAAGTATGGGTGTTCTTGTCTTAATTTAAAATCTACAAGGGAAAATTATAATCGAAGCTGTAGACCTAAGAACGCTGCGATACAAGGGCAGAATTTCGATGCGGAGGCAATTAATACCAGTAATTAATATCACCTTGTTCGGAAGATCCTAAGTACCGGACACGATTGAATTCTCTTCGGAGGCAATAAATTAATACCATCGTAGACGAAAATACATTGTAACAGCATACCATAAGTGTCGGTTCGATTACTTTCTTTTAGATGTTTCTTTTACTTGTAGTTTGTGAGTCGCCAGGTAGACACGATTATTTTCAGGAAGTTTAATTACAGGAAGCCAGTAGGAAAACGTTTTCTGAAGGTAACCCTGAATTTGGTAAGTCAATTTTTGCTTAATTATTCGTTGTTGCTACGGTGATACTCATGACTTAACTATATTTACTGATCGTACGTTCGAATTGATTTGTTGCTTATTATTTTTACTCAATTAGTTTAAGTAAATGACTATCGCATGCTGATTACGTCAACGTCAATTATCATTATTAATGTAATTTACGTATGAAGATTTTTATATGTTCTGATGGTTACACTTTTGTTTTACGTGTAGTGTAAGTTGCCGATACTTCTGATATTCTAGTACCTGCTTATATTTGTACTCGGACTAAAATTATTCTTTGTCATGCTATCCAATTGTTATTGATTCAAATTTTAATCTATTTATCCTTATAGAGTAATTAAAGTGCAATTGTTGTTAACGATTTAGTTTCTTTTTTCGTTTCTTCTAGCCTTACGAACCTTAACAATTTTGTACAAGCTTCGAGCCTCCTGTGCTGATCTAGCAGGAGCTACTTTTGCAAAGAACAAAAGATCTGGCGCCCTTTAAAATAAAGTCACTTGAACCTCCCCTCTCTCCGACAGGTATGGTTTCGATCCTACAGTGAGTTGGCCGTGCAGGTTCGTAAATTACTAGAAGCTTGTAGCAATTTGAAGAGAAAACGGTTTTTAGCATAGCAGTTTTTTTTTACAATTAATAAATAGTTTTAATCAGTCTACGTATCGTTAAACACTATCTTTTCTTTCAATATTTTTCCTTTTTTTTTGAAACCATTAGAAATAGTTCTTGCCTACAAATGAATCAAATAAAAGTTTTACACTTACCAAAATTAAAACAATTTGAAACAAAATAGTAGTCGTACAGCGCGCCGTAGCACGGATAAATCTACTTATTTTAACTAGTATGGAGGCGAGAAGCTTGGGTAGAAAAAAGTCATTGTAGGAACACTCATTTAAGTTCCTGACGAGCGTTTTTGAATTTTCCGCGCGCATGACGTAATTATTTAAATATTAGTTATATAAAACTTTCATCAACAGTCGCGGGTTGCAAGTACAAGAGCTGGAAGCCGCATGCGTTGCATTAACACTGAAACCTGAAATTATAATTCAAAACTTATTCACGATTAGGTAAATTAAACATAATCTTACGAAATTTTTTTCGTAACTTAAAAGCAAGCGACTAACTCAGATGAATTGGTAGGCGGGTTGCGAGTCTCGATGTGCTTATTATAAAGTAAGATTGAAAATACGACAAAACGGTTAAAGACTAGAATGGAAGACACCGTTTAAATCTATATAAGGCTGAAAACACAACACACAGGTTATAACACGAATATATATTTATTTTATCACAAAAAAAAGGTTAGAAAAGAGAAGCAAGGTAGAGTTACATAAATGCAATCAATTGCTAGCACGTAGGTATAGATTACAGAAAATAATTGTTAAAGCAACCCCCCTTCGACTGGGCACGTGGTACATACAATTAAACTAGTCGGTTTAACTTTTATATTCTAAAAGAACAAATTTGCATTAGTATAGATAATACAAATGTTCAATATCTCGATAATTAAAAGAAACCGAGCGCCCCCTTTAATACTATAATATTACACACAAAAAAATTTTGTAGTTATTTGTGACAACAACATGATATGTACGTACACTCGTACGTACAAACGACTGACAACGTAGATAAAAAAAATTAGAATAGGTAATACTAATATTAATGGAAAGTTTCGATATATTTAATCAACGTAGGTGCCATACCCTTTTCACTACATCGTGGACTGTGACGTCATTATAGAAATTTTTCCAATATGAACTAACAGGTGTTAATATCTTCGCATTAATGGAATACGTGTGGGTATCCAAAATTGCTAATGACAATTACGAGCAAATCCAACTAAATCACAAAAATAGAATCAATTCTTACCGTAAAAAAAACTTTCAAATAAGCAGCAAAAGTACATTCATTTATAACGTGGGTGCGCGTAAATATTTAGAAATTAAAGCTTTGCCGGGCGGTCTAGGACAACTCGCCGCCGCCATCTCTAGTACTTTTGCTGCTTATTTGAAAGTTTTTCTAAGGTAAGAATTGATTCTATTTTTGTGCCATCTCGCCGCGGGGTCAACTTGCCACGGGGACAACTCGCCGCCGGAAAACTTGCCGCCGCAAACTTACTGCGGCACAATGGACATAAACATCAAAAATTGACCGAAAATACGTAACATTTTTTAAATTCTAGTATCTATATAGATTTGCCACACATCGAATGATGAAGTCAACAAGTCGCTTTATAGCACAACTAAAGCGATTACTCTAAGTACTACTCTTAAGTTGTACATTTAAAGCGGCTATGTTGATAGCCTTGTCAGAGAATTACTACGAAATATTTTTTTTTGTTTTTTTTTATTTTTACTGAATTCTTTTAAATATTTTTTTGTATGTTTTATATTTTTTGTTTTTTTTTATATTTTTTTTAATTTCCTAATTAATATTGACCCGTTTACACACACACGTATATTTATTGAACAATTTTTTAACTAATGTTCCATTTCAAAATTATGAGCGGATCCCCTCAAATACTCCATGACATTTCGACCGTTGTAGTTATTTACAATGGATAAAATTCATCTACTTGTCTGTAGCGTTTCAATTTTAGTGGTGGATTATGTCCAGCAATCAATTGTTTGTAAAACAAATCTCGTCCGTGCTGTATTCTTTTTAGAGCATCTATGAACTTCCAGATAGTTGGATGATTCATACCTAGTTCAATTTGTAGTCGACGATGAGCGGCTTTAGTGAAGTTATTGGTTCTGTATTAGGAATTTATGGTCCTACTGTATACGTTCCATGTTTCGGGTGCAAATATTGGAGAACGACGTCCTTGACCTCGTCTGTTAGGGCGTCCAACGTAATTATCTTCTAACCAATTTTAAAGTGGACGAAAGCCTTCTGGAATAACATCTCCTAGGGCATCAAGTGCTTTATCGAACTGGTACAAATGCTAGCACAGTTATCATTCGAGCAAATAAGGCAAAATCTGCGTTAGTGTTGTAATTCTGAATTAGACCCAACGAACACAAATGTTTTTTCATATTCTGCGCCAAATGAAAAAAACACTTATGTATATACGCGTTTGGAAACACTTCCGAAATACTAGAGAAATGGCCGACTCCAAAATCGCATGAAATTGAAGTAGGTTCCAGTTCGGGTTGTAGATCCTTAATTGCACGAAATAACTTTTCATATGTAGCACGTCGCTTGTTGGGCAGTAATGCATAAAACATTGGATGTACTCCACCATGTTTCTTAACGAGTATTACAAACACCTGGCAAAATAACGGAGGCGACACTTTAAAAGTGCCATCTACGAAAAAAGTATCACAGTCTTTAAAAGTGCGGAGATTTCCTTATTTACCAAAAATTAAAATTCTATCGGGTTCTGGGCCACTATCAAATACATAGTAAGAAATTTTCTTCAACGCCTCCAGCCATTTTAATTATTTTATATGCGTCCGAGGTTACTAGCGTTGTTAAATCGTTTGGACTGGGCGGACCGGAAATAGCTTCGTTGCGTACTCTTCTCACAGTTTTCTTGAGAGCTTCTTGCTTAGGTAGAGCACATTGGCAAATAATTGTTTAATTTTATGTACAACTATTGACCACTGGTGACGTGCTTTCTAACGTTGACGCAGCCTCATGAGAGTGGTCATTAACAACGTGTACAACATTTGTGTCCCGAACATGAATTCTGCCTTTGCACTGTCCTCTCCGTTTGCATTGCCAGAACTCCGTCAAACCATTTTTCGAAACGTCTGACAGCTAAATTAGCTGTTTATATATATAAATTTTTGATGAGGAAAATATTTAAAAGACATTAATACATATCTATAGTCTTACGTAAATTGTTTACCTGTTTAAATTGGGTGAAAGGGATTAGAATTTCTCGATAGAGAGGATCTCAACTCATTATCTTATAATTATGTAAAATACTTTAACAAAACCTTTAAATTATTTGTCTATTTCGGAAACCCTAATTTTAAGATTCGCATAATTACATTTTAATGATTCTAATTAGAAAGTATTGCACATACCTAACAAACGTTTTAAGGTAAAATGACAAATTTTTGCCTTGCGTGCTACATAATATATCGATTTTTTAACAATGTTACTGTTAAATGTTAAAAAAGTTATTAATATATTGTCTATAAATATACAAAAATGTGATTATATATTTAATATTAAAAGCAAAGAAGATAAACAGGAACCTTTTGGAACCACTGTGCTTTGTCATAATAACGGCGCGGCGGCGAGTTGTCCGGCGGCGACGAGTTGTCCTCGCGGCGAGATAGCGGCGGCGAGATGGTGACGGCGAGTTGGCATCGGTGAGTTGTCCGGTGCCGTCGCCGGGCACGTACGGTAAATGATTACCGTACCACAGGTACCGAAAAACTGGTTTTTCTCCCCTAGATAATTTATTCTGTCAAAAAATCCCAATTAACAGTCACCATTCTGAGAGAAAACCTATACGGTACGATAATCACGCTGTAACACTTTTAACGTAACAATAAACTTTGTGACAATTAAAAACTAATTGGAAACATTCAAAACAAAATTTGTGTAAATTTAAATATTTGAAAAACAAAACAAAAACTAAAATCGAAAACCAAAAAATCGTAAATCCGGAATAAAGTTTAATTATTCAAAAATTCATAAATATCTATTTTTGTCGATCGTCTGTTAATAGCATTATAGCGTATAGTAATGTATCAGAAACAAATCGATAACGACCTAATTAATAAACCTTTATTAATAAATTAACAACTAATGAAATGGTTAGCAACCACTGATTTAACGATATTAAGCAACTACAAGATACAACAACAAAACAGTTTGTATACTTTAGTTTTCTTTAAATTTCAGGCGTTTTACTAATATATGTCAGAGACGCATCGAAAATAAAAGGGGCTCCGCTGGGCGTTTGTGTTGGGTTAGACTGCATCGACAATTTATTACAAGTGAATAACGCACGACACTGACCGTTTACGCAGTTTATTTACTATAGCAAAAGTTACGATTACAAATTTCAAACAAAGTAATTAATAAACAATAACACAAACAAACAAAACTGATTTCATTAATTATAAAAATTAAATTTATAAACGTTTAATGATCAACACTGGAACAAACAATCCGACACCAGCTCTTTTATCTTATCAAGTTGTCACCACCAAATATCATTTCAATCTGCCCTCTTACAAGTTACATTTTCTAGCTGGTGTCGTTCCGTTCGCATGAAAAATTGTAATTTCACACGCGTTCCTTGCCCATATAAGGCAATATTACAAAATATCCAACCCTTATTGGTTGATTCTAAGTTATTAAGTTACAAAGACTAAACATTTTAAACATAATTTATGGGAACACAAACAATAGTGCACGTGTATACATTCCATAACCGTAGGCAGGCTTATATTCGGTGCCTCCGACATATACGATCAACGAAAAAACTTTAAAACTAACTTGTTTGTTAATCGACGATAATAAATTGCGACATTATTAACGCTCGTTCATGACGTTAAATTGTCTCGATTATTAATCGATATTATTAACAATCTTGTTAGTTAAATATAACTATTACACGATTCATGCAAACAAGCATGCTTTGACAAGATTATAATTATAGGGGTGTTTGATGATTTCTCTCTCTCGGAATTTCCTGTTGAAAAAGAATAGAGATTTGGCAATCACCGAAACGTTATCAAAATGTATCGAAAACACTCCCTTTTTCAACCGTAACCCAATCAGAGTCGAGCTCAACCAGCTGTGATGATACTTCTTCTTTATATACGGAAAGTATTTCTTCTTAAGTCACTTCTATGGAGTTTAGAATCTGGCTTGGTTCACAAGTTGATTACCTAACTCTGTAGTGGTTCTTTGTAGATTTTCGTTTGCTTTTTCAAGTTTATCGTTTTCTTTCTTACCTTTTCAAAGTTTAGAATCTGGCTTGGTTTACAAGTTATTATCTAACTTTTGAGAAGCTCTTAGTTAGATTTTGGTTGCTTTTTTGAGTTTTTTGATTTCTCTCATGCCCTGATGAAACCCCTTACGAAAGTGGGCAAAACGTTGGCAACTTCGGTTATAACAATGACACGGTCCAAACCCGGAAGACGTTCTTATCTTAGTATAGACTTCGGCCGTGGAAGCCTTTGCTATTACATTGTCAACGTATATAAAAGTTACGAGTTGTAAATGCACATTTCTTACATATTATACACTATGCATTTTTTTATATTTAAGTCAAATAAAAATAATTTTTTTACAAAAAGAACAAGAAATTAAAATAATTTATGTTGGTAATACTTAAACCATACTATTGGTTCTTTCAGTTACAGTTAGGAAGCTATGTAAGTGTTATTTAATTATTGACTTTTCGCTGTTTAGCTTTATTTGGAAACTGGTAATTATAACTTACGTGCTTTAAATACATTCAATGTTAACTAACTTTAAAATTATTTATTATTTTCAATTTTTTTAGTACATTGATAATAACATGTGTTCTTAAGAATAGAGCTTTATAAACTGAAAAGGTAATATGAAATGTCACTTAACAAAGTGATAGCTTCAATACCATATTTTTGAACTGTTTTAATCTTTCTATAATAAACATTTTATTGTATAAACGACTAATTGTTTTGTAACACACGTTGACAGTATAAGAATTGTTTCTGTGGTATTTATATTGTGCTGTTTATTACAACTGTAAGTACAAAATGTTTCTGATCATTTTCTGAATAGGTATGCAGTTTTCAAGTATAATCTACGGCAAATGTATTGTTTTTATAAGATTATAATGTAAAACAGAGTAAAAGTATACATAAATACTATTAAAAACGTTTTGGTATTTTGCAATTGTTGATGGATTGCAGAGGACAATTAGTTTCTTTTGAATTGCCATACAGTTCAAAAAAGTGATTAATGTTAATAAATACTCACTTTTTTAAGTTAAGCAGAACCAAAAATCCGATAAATTGCTGTTTCCGTTTTTTCCATTAAAAGAATTTTTAAAAAAGTTAAAACTAGTATAGTGAAGTTGTAAATTAGGTGCTTTAATTTATTTTAATTATCTTGAACTTAGTTTTTCTAAAATAAATTTATACTTAATTACAATTTTTTTGTTTGCGAAATACAGCTTCTATAACCTAAAACATTTAATTTACAAATTAAATCATTCTTACTGTATATGTATTTTTGAAACTAATGTAAGAGCAACCACACAGTCTTGTATAATTTTGTTTTTAAATTTTGTATTCAGGTGCAAGGAATACCTGTACAAGTCTCCTAAATTATAGTTTCAAAATTCATTATTTTCTACGGCAATAGACCTGTACGGAAATGAGATAGGTCATAAGGAATGCACAACGTTGCTTAACCGTTAATAAACATACCATGCGTTGTATTATTTTGTCATACACACAACTTTTTTTATTCTTTATTTAGTTGTTTTGAATTTGAGGCAAGTAAAGATAAGTCTATAAGAACAGTTAATTTTACTCGCTTAGTATCTGGTATCGATGACGACACGTATTACTTGTTAGTCGCAAAAAATAATTTCTAGCATGGAATTTTTAAAATAGTATAGTTTATTTAGTCCAACGGTGTTTAATAAAGCATTGTATGCACGCGGAGCCAAAGTTCATTACGTAATTATATTTTTGGGCTTATCTGTATTATTAAAATTTTAGTAAATTTGCTATTTTTGATAAATGAGCGTTTAATTTACTATCAAATCGCCACCAAACCGCAACTTTAACAATAATAATAAAATAAATAACTAAAAATTAAGAATTTAAAAATAGTTAGTGTGTTTTTAGTAAATACATTTTACTTTTCGTTTAAATGAAATACGTTTTGTTGATAAAGTTTTATTGTTACTATTTTCTTATAAAATAAGTTAGTGTTAGATAGTTAGCCGGCGCGCTATAACGCTTTTTACGTTCATTTCAATTAATTAAAGCTATGTAATGATACTGAAAAGTAGAAATTAAGACATTGCAATAAATTAGAAAATTTAGGAACACGTTAAGTGCTAAGTGCAACATACAAAAACCGTCCAAGCCTTTCACCCTATCTATCTATCTTTACGGGAAAATGACTACTAAGTTTTTCATTGTATAGTTAAGTTACAATTATTGTAAGTTTTTCTTTTTGAATTTTGATACGCAACAATAGTAACGTAGACAAATTTGTAATACAAACGCAAACTAATTGAAATAAAATAAATACAACGTTGAGCCTGTTTTTAACTGTGATTAGATGATTCACAAATAATTTTAAATTTAGTTTATTTATTATTTGCGTTAGTTTTTCATATTTTAAAAGTTATTTTATTTGACTTTAATAAATATTTAAATATATAGTCGTAGAAAAAGTATAGTGTAAAATTGGCAAAGAATGTGCTTGAACTCGTATTAATTGCAGCACTCGCCTTCTAAACCTCCTGAAAATTTTTATACTTGTTGAAAATGACAATAATTTTTTACTTTTTTAGAATACACCATTATCCTCTAACAAAAATTCTAAATTCTATAATTTTTAATACTAAACTGATTGTTTCAGTTTGACGATGTAGCTATCTTTATGGTTAGACGATTTGCTTTTAACTTAACTTAAAAAAAAAAAAATAGAATGGTGACAAATCAGAGAAACGTATCTATCTCAGTAGATATTTCGTTTCTATCAATTTATTTCGAAAATTATTATTTAACATAATTCTATAACAATTATTGTCAATTATTAAAAGCAAATTTTTTTTATTGTATTAACACGTTTTTTTTTAAATAAAGTTTAAAATATATGTAATTATTTTACGTTTTTTAATGCGTAGTGAGTAAAGCAGTGTGCGATAAAAAAGTGTCACAACTACACAAAGATATAAAATTCATTTTTTATTAGGGGTTACAAATTGTACAGAATACACTATAATTGACGGTGTCATGCATAAAAAAAGATAAAATATAAATGAGTATAATTTTAATTATCACTACTTTTATAAACATAATATTTACAATTACATTAGATATAAATTTAAATGTAATTAAAAAAAGTAAGTTATGCCATATCAGTTAGTTAATTATGCTGTTGGAGAATACTTTTCTCACATACGAAATTCAAATCAATTTTAGCAGCATAATCGTGCAAACGCAATTATTGCATTCATAATAAAATATTAAAGCGCGATAAGAATTCGACTACAATTTTTTTATAAGGTTTCCTGCTGCCACTGGTGCCGAGAATACGTTGTCAAAATTCGTTCGTCGACTACGGAAATTAGAACGAGATCCTGTCGTTGATAACAGTCTCAACAAATTTATTTCAAATCTTCCACCTGATTGCTGTTATATATTTCTGGGGTGTTCGTGCGAACACTCGATAATAATGATGTTGGGATTTACGTCTCATTTCCATGGCTTCCTAGATATTATCTGTGTAAAATCAGTAGTAGAAATGGCCGGCAATTTTTTGCTTCCTTTTTATTAGATGCGGATAGGAATCGATTTGTACTACTTTTACTTAAAAAGAAAATTATATTAAAGAAAGTAAAGGTTGTTACAGTAATTGCTTAATTTCTTTAAAAAATAATTTTTGACATCGGTACAGAATAAAGGTATAAATTGTAAATGTCAGTGTTATTTAAACGTCTACAATATATTTTGTATACTACATTCAAGAGTAAATTAGTATAAAAAAACCCAAATGTCATAACGCTTTATTGTTATTATTTTTTATTGGCTAATATTGACTGTAAAACTTGTCAACATTTATTCTTTAACAATACTAATTTAGTTGAAATAATTACAAACAGTAACTATTGAATCATTTTCTTTAATTAGTTTCAGTTGCAAGTTGTTTTTTATAGCAGATACGTTAAACAAAATATTGAAACAGTGGTATTATTTTCTAAATAGATTTGTCAGCCAATGAGATAGAGACGTAAACCGGTTTGGAAACGCTAGTTGTCTAGTATCTTATTTTGGTAATGTTGATTATGATTTATGATTCGATCTGGAAAAAAAAATTTACAGATATCGGAAACCTTGCAATTATCGGAAGGTGTTGAAAACAAACAAAATATTACCTACGTAATATAATGAACAAGGTTTATTACAATTTTCAAAAATAAAAATGCATACATAAATAATGTAAAGATATTGCGATATTCGTGGTGCTGCGCGACCAGCAACGCACGCTCTTTAGGGCGTTTTTGATAAAAAATAAATGAACTATTTAAGCGGACTGTATTGCTTTATTAGATTCGAAACACACACATCAATCTAATATTAATATGGCGGCGCGGTCCTTTTTCCCCCAAACATCAGTTTCTGCGTACGCACACACCCTATCACATTTAACAAGTTTATAATAAAAATGCGGAAAACAAAAATGCAATTTAGCGCTAACATACTCCCCGCCTTGAAATCAACATTGATTTAAATAACAACGCAATAGGTGTTACTAAACTACTAGCTAACATACAAATAATATATGAAGTAATTAACGCAACACAAAGAACATGTTATAAATGTAACTTAAATAGTAATGTTATTACATAGATATATGAATCAATTGACAATAGACGCTATTTCACTTGTCACTATCCATAGAAAGTGCGCACAGTTTCACAATTGGTCGTTTTAGAATACTGCCTGATGAAGTGCGAACGGACACTACGCGAATTCTTCCGTCACTACCTGGATGCAATTCAGTTACTCGAGCTAGAGGCCATTGGAATGATGGTGTGTTGGGCTCCGACAGAAGCACCAAGGTCCCGACTTGTAATTGACGTTCAGGTGCGGTTTGCCATTTTATACGTTGCTGCATTTCAGGTAAAATTTCTCGGTGCCATCTTTTCCAAAAATGCTGCAGTAGTTGTTGACGTCTTTGAAAATAATCTAGCCGATTAACTGGTAGATTCTCTAATCGTTGAGCCGGTAATGCCGAGTAATGGTGTCCAAGCAAGAAATGGATAGGTGTAAGTGTTTGAAAATCATTAGGATCACTCGAAAGCGGCCCCAAAGAACGTGAATTAAGGACGGACTCAATCTGGGTTAATAAAGTGTATAACGCTTCATAATTGAAATTTGCAGATTTAAGAATTTTGAGCAAGTGTCTTTTTGTACTTTTTATATTAATTTCCCACAGCCCACCAAAATGCGGCGAACTGGGATGAATAAAGCTCCAATCAATGGTTTCCGCTGACAAACAAATAATTTTGATTGCGTGAATGAAATTGGTATCATTATCTGAGTGCACTCGTTTAGGCCTTCCGCGTCGCGCAATAAAACGCTTAAAAGAAAAGCTTGACACGATAAGCTTGTGACCAGTTCTAAATGAACTGCACGGGCAGTCATGCAAACAAATAATGCTAAATAAGCTTTGATAAGCTTTGGGTTGCGGGTGTAACGGTCCTTAATGAAAATCGGACCGGTGAAATCAACGCCTGTTTCAGTGAAACAAGGCATGTAAATCAAAATCCGAGAAGAAGGTAAATCTCCCATTATATTTGTATTGAATCGTGGATTCGAACGGAAACAAATTACACATTTGTGCACGACTTGACGACAAGTTATACGACCAGCAATCGGCCAAAAATGATTTCTGACAACATACAGGAGCTGATTAGATCCGCAATGCAAATATTTTAAATGGTAATATTGTATAGTTAATATAGTAACTAGGTAGCAGTAGGGGGTGAATTTTATCGTATTCAAAATTAGAATTGCGAATCCGACCTCCCACTCGAATTAAACCTTCTTCATCAAGAAAGAGATTGAGGGTGTTTAAATGGCTATTTTTAAACAATTTGGATTTTTTTCCGATAGATATTTAATTTCGGAAGGTAAACAAGACCTTTGGCAAAAAGCAACAAGCTTTAGTAAAGCCTTAGACAATTCCGATACCTTTAACGGACCCATTTCTCGTTTAGCAAGAGGAGAACGCATATTGTTGATTATTCTCAGCACAAAGACAAGCGTCCTTTGCAACTTAGAAAAAGATGAATGATTCGCTATCAAACCTTAAAAAAAATTGTTATCTTCATTAGAACATAAACTTACAGGTACAATTTTTGCTTCGGGTAACTCTAATTCTGAAGTAATTAAAGTCCTCTGTAGATCGATAAGCGGTGTTTGCAAGAATTGAGGACCCTGTAACCAAAACGAATGAATAGAATGTGTATCAATCGAAGACCCACGAGAAATCAAGTCTGCAGGATTTTCTTTGCTAGCGCAGTGGTGCCAGTGAACAGGATTAGTGTTTTCTTGGATGTACGCCACCCGATTTGCTACAAATGTCTTAAATTTGTTAGGTGTAGAAATGATCCACCCAAGAACTATCTTAGAATCAGACCAAAAACATTGACCAGAAAATTTGCAAGAAAAAACTGTAACAACTTTACTTACTAATTCAGTAAGTAAGACGGCGGCACATAACTTAAGTCTAGGTATAGCAGTTGGTTTCAGAGGAGCTACCCGACTTTTTGAGCATAAAACATGCGATTCTGAGTGATTTTTAAAAACAGAGCGGATATAAATGCAAGCGCCATAAGCACTAACACTTGCGTCAGCAAATCCATGCAACTCTACTTGATTTGCTCCTTTACGAAATACGCAACGTGGAATACTTAACGAAGGAGTTTGCGCTAGAGCTGATGAAAAGCTATTCCACTCTTTATGAAGAGATGCAGGAATTTTTTCGTCCCATGATAATTTTAGTTTCCAAAGCATTTGGATTAGAAGTTTTCCTCTGATGATTATAGGAGACAAAAGTCCGAGAGGATCAAATATTTGAGCTAACACGGATAGTAATTGTCGTTTTGATTTTACGTCTGTATTGATAGAACTGTTAAAAGTGTATAAAAAGACATCATGTGCTGCATCCCATTGTATACCTAGACTTTTTACTAGCAAACTGCACTATGGATTCAGTATTTAATGAAGAGTTCACTACTGCGGTATTACTAGAGCGCAATTTTTGAAGAAGAAATCCTGCTTCACATAGAATTTGTAAAACTTCACTGATGATTCGTTTTGCGTGAGCGGGAGAATCAGCTCCAGACACGAAATCGTCCATGTAAAAATCATTTATAATTTTGGAGCTTGATTCTGGAAACCTGTACAAGTTTTTTTCACCTATGTCTTGAAGACATTTGGTCGCCAAGTAAGAAGAACTTTTCAACCCATACGTTACGGTGTTTAACCTCAAATATTGTATTTTTTCCTTAATGTTTGAGCGCCAAAGGATGCATTGATATTTGCGGTGTTCAGGCACAATAAAGATTTGTCTATACATTTTTTCTACATCACCAGTTATTGCAACATAGTACTGTCGAAAATTTAAAAGAAGAGAAAACAAATCTCTCTGAACGTGAGGACCCATCATATGACAATCGTTAATAGAAACACCAGTATTAGTCATTGCACTCCCGTCAAATACAACACGCAATCGTGTCGTGCTTGAAGACAGTTTAATGACTTCGTGATGCGGTAAAAAATGGAAAGCTTGCAGATCAACCTTGTTTGAAGATAATTGAGATAAATGTCCTAATCTCCGATATTCCTCAATAAACTCACAGTACTGCTTGTATACGTCAGGATTTCTTTGCAATCTCCTTTCAAGAGATAAGAACCGTTTAATTGCAATGTCGTAAGAAGTACCTAAATTGCTCAATAAAGAGTTAAACGGAACCGCAACAGTGTACCTACCGTCGGAAGTGCGAAATGTATTCTTAGTAAAATATCTTTCGCAAAATTGTTCATCGGTAGACATGTAAGATAGCGAATTTTTCGGTTTAATGGTTTCCATTTCCCAGAATCGCTGAAGATCGAAATTTAGATTAGTCTTTGAAGCACAACAATTAGATACTGAAAGGTGTTGATTGCTTTGAATACAAATCTCGACAGTGACGATATATCCTAACTTAGTTTCTTGAAGAACAGGCAACCCTACACCTAGATTCCTTTGAGGACCAAGCAAACCATAGAAGAGCCCAGCTCCAATTAACATATCGATTTCGCTAGTTTTATTAAAGTGGCTGTCTGCTAATTGGATGCCAGCTGGAATGTTTAACGAGTCTTTGCTAAACGCAACGCTTGGAATAGGTAGTTATGTTATCGATAACTAAACAAGACAAGGTAGTTGAAAATGTGTTATCTTTTGAATACAACCTAATGTTGGTTTGACGATGAATTGCAGTGGTTTTAGAGTTTATGCTTAGCAAGGACATATTAATAAAATTACAAGGCAATCGTAGTTTTTCAACTACATTACTAGTAATGAGATTGTGCATAGAGCCACTATCCAGCAAGCAGCGAATTGTGTGTAGCGTACGTGAATCGTCACTAACACTAACCTCGGCAGTTGAAAGTAATATTTGGTTATTAGTTGACGAGCTATTACATGTGACAGTAATTTTATTTGCACTGTGTATAGGGGACATAGAGGAAGTGTTGAAGGGAGGATAGTGTGGTGGGGTGGTCATGGAGGGAGGGATTAAAGTGTGGGTGTTGGCATATGCAGACGATATGATCATGGTGGCAAAAAATGAGTTGGAGATGATAAATACGATTAAGAGGTATCTGGAAAGGAAAGATTTGGGTTTAAATGTGAGAAAGTCTAAGATGGTAGTTTTTCAAAAAGGGGAGAGAAGAACAAGGATGAGTTAAGTTGGGGAGAGCAGAAGATAGAGGGCAGGTATGGAGTTTAGGGGAAAGAGTATTTGGGAAGGAGATCGAAAAGAGAAGATGGATGTTCGAAAAATTGATTAAAAGTGTGATGATGTACGGGGTTGGAAAGAGTGAAACCTATTGGAAAGGGTGCAAATAAAATATTGGAAATGGATACTAGGTTTATACAGGGAGACGCTAGGGTACATAATAAAGAAGGAGGGGAAGTTAGAGAAGATTAGAATAGAAGCAGGGAAAAAGGCGATGGGTTATGAAGAGACAATGAAAGTAAGAAGAGAATGTAAAATTTTGCAATGTTGCTGGAGGACGGCAAAAGATAGCAAAAATATATATGGGCAGGAAGAAAGGAAACTGTACTACCAACGAGGAGGTTTCGCAAGACAAGAGGTAGAAAGAAGGAGAGAGGAAGGGAGGTTAAATACGGAGGAGATAGTAAGAAGAGATAAAGACTCGCAGGTGCAAGAGAGGGAAGGAAAGTATAACGTAAGGTATGGGGAGGAGAAGCTTAGAAGAGAAACGGTTTATAGCCAGGTTTAGATGTGGAAATGAGGAGAATTTAAATAAGTATTGGAAGGAGGATGTAATGAGAAGATGTAGATTATGTGGGGAGGGAAAGGAGGACATAGAGCACTTGCGTGAGGAGTGTGACGAGCTAAGGGAAGAAAGGAGGGGAGGAAGGCTTTGCTTGGGGAGGAGGGGAGGTATTGGATTGGATGAAAGCAGTAAAGGAAAGAAGGATAAGGGGGGAGGGTTAGGTCTAACGAAATAGAATAGTAAGATGGTGATTGGAATAATTTATGGGAGAAAGTTATTTTAGTTTATAAATTTCTGTACGTATTATATGTATTACATTATTATGTAAAGGGGAAGATGTAAGGGTTACGTAACCCATTGTAAGACCGAATGGCTTAACAATTATTAATAAATAATAGTAATGTGACAGTAATTTTTGAAGAAGAGGGCTTGTCGACATCGTTTTGATCAATAGAATTGGTAGCAGGAGGTTTCTGAAATGTTTGATGTATAAGAGTGTGATGTAAACCTTTGCATTGAAAGCATTTGTGCTTCGACCGACATTTTTTGACATGATGATTACCGAAACAATTTTTACATACTTGTAGTTCAGTAATTTTGTGAATTCGTTGTTCAATAGACAGATCTAAAAAATCGAAACATTTGAATAATGGATGCGGGCCTTTGCAGTTTACAATTTAACGACAGATGGTTCGACGTAACTAACACTAAGTTTTTAGAACGTTTATGACGGTGACCATCTACTCCAACATCTACAAGAAATAGGGCGCAGTCTTGAAGAAACTTCATCGTTTCATTAATAGACGGAATTTCTGCTCATAACGATGATTGCACAACAAATTACAATAAAAAGTGTAAAATATGTCTGCTATTTTTTTTAAACTATAACTAAAGATTTTTTTTTGAAGAGCATTAATCTACTTGATAAATATTGTTACGTATTTATTTATTAAAAACTAATTTATTTAAAACGACTAAAAATTAGGTTTACTTATTCTAGGAATATGTACAGTTTTAAATTAACCGAACTAATTAAATGTAATAATATTTAATAAAACACTTACACTATAATTTATATCACTTAAGATAAGATAACGTCCTCGGATTTCACACTTGTTTACACTAATAATCACATACACGATTCGGTGTACACTGTTATTTATTTAAAACTCCGCACGTGCTAATCACTTATTTATCTTCACTCGAATAATCTTCTTAATACTGCATGCATTCACATTCCAGCAATAACTGACCTAAGATTTCTTTCTTACGTATTTATAGACATCGGCGAATCCTTCTCGAGCGTTCCTTACTTTTCGCTATATCTTCTAAAAACTAGATAACAGCTTCTAGAAGGCTCTTGCGTTTGCAAGTAATTTCTTGAACGTTTCACTGCCCCCTTCTTAGGACTGTTCCGTCCCAGAACAGGAGACTGGATGCGACACCGGTAAAAAGGATCGTGGCGATAGCGGCAGCTTCCTTCATTTCGGCAACTTCCTTGACCATAAAAGTAACAGTCAATGGACTTTTCCTGACCCAATACTCTCCTCGGTTGGTAACTACAGACCAACACTTGAATGCCTGTTCCTCGGAAGACGATCTCCAACATGTTTCGAACTGTCCTCCAATTCAGTTGATCTAAGCCACAACCAAGCTTGGGTACTGCCAATTTCTTAACATGATGGATCTCCATTTCTCTCTTGAGAGTCCATAATGCTCGCCACAGATCTTTGTATAACGGCTTGACACGTGAGTATTTATTGGTGACCAAACGTAGTCCTAAAACTTTTCCGACTGCCGGTTGCTGTCTTCGTAATTCATCTAGCTTCCCAAACTTCTTTTTAAACACGACTGCAACCTCTCCGGACATGTCAAGGTCCTCGCTCACGCAATGTGCGATGGCGTAATCCTTTTGTGTCTGGAACAGGTCTTGTTGTTCCTCGGTGGTAACTCCGAACCTAGCTTTTCCAGAACCTCCGTATAAGTTCATAAACTTTTCGAACTCCATTTCTTCGATTGGATTCCTGGTTCTGCTACTTATTACTCTGGTTCGGACCTGAACTTGCGGATTGTGGTTATCGCCAGCAAACGGGGCTAGACGATCGACGTGGACCACTTTTGGCTTGCCTCTGGGCGGTTTTCGGATGCGGTATATAACGTCGTTAATACGCTGCACGACTTCATAGGGGCCCTTCCATTGCCTTTGCAGCTTCGGCGACAAACCACGTCTCCTTTGAGGGTTATATAACCAGACCATATCGCCAGGTTGAAACCCACCATTTTGCGCCTTGACGTCATATCTTGTTTTCATCCTGTCGCTGGCAATTTGTGTGTTTTTACGAACCTCTTCATGTACTTCGTCTAGCCTCTTTGCCAGCTTGCTGACGTAATCTTCTCCAGCGACTTCCTCTTCCGGTCTTCGGCCAAATTGAAGGTCGCATGGCAATCGTATTTCACGACCGAGCATTACACAGGATGGTGTTTGGCCTGTGCTTTCGTGAACGGATGATCGGTATGCCATTAGGAAAAGGTGCAAGTACTGATCCCAGTCTCTTTGGTGTTCGGACACTACCTTGGCTAAGTACTTGCCCATTGTTCGATTCATCCGTTCAACCATGCCGTCAGATTGAGGATGGAGAGGCGTTGTCCTAGTCTTCTTAATTCCTAACAGTCGGCAAACTTCTTGAAACAGCCCAAACTCAAAATTGCGGCCTTGATCGGAGTGTAATTGCAACGGAACTCCAAACCGACAGAAAAATTCTTTTACCAATACGTCTGCGACTGTAGCTGCTTCCTGGTTGGGTATGGCGTAAGCCTCCGTCCATTTCGTGAAATAATCCATCGCCACCAGGATGTATTTATTTCCCGAATCGGATTCTGGGAACGGCCCTGCGATGTCAATCGCAACTCTTTCCAAAGGGCTTCCTACGTTGTATTGTTTCATGGGTGTTTTGCGCTTTCTCGTTGGACCATTTCCTGATGCACAGACTGTGCATTTACGGCACCATTTCATGACGTCCTCTTTGCAGTTCATCCAGTAGAATCGTTCTCGCACTTTACCCAACGTCTTCTTAATGCCAAAGTGTCCTCCCGATGTCCCATCGTGGAGATGCTTCAACACTTCGGTCACCTTGCTCTTTGGCACTACCAGCTGTAGTCTGTTTCCCGTGCCCTCGGCACTTTCTAGGGATCGCTTAAGAAGACCGTCTTCTACTATCAAGGAGTCCCACTGCGCCCAGTACGCTTTGATATTTTTGCCCAAAGCACTCACTTCTTCCCAGGTTGGTCGTCGGCCGCTTTCTTTCCAGTCCAGGAGTAGTCTTATTTCAGGATCGTCTTCTTGTTCGCGACGTAACTGCTCAGGTTCCCACTCATCATCAACCATAGCAGTTCTCCGGAGGCATTCGACTTTTTCTTCCAGTCGCGAACAAAGGCTGCAGTCCGCCGGACATGGTCTTCTAGACAAGGCATCAGTGTTCTGTGTCGTAGTCATACTCTTGCAGTCTCTCGATCCATCTTGCCACTTGTCCTTCTGGGTTACGGAACTGCAGTAGCCATTTTAAAGCGGCGTGGTCTGTTCTCAGTAAAAATTTTCGTCCATACAAATACTTGTAGAAATGTTCGATGGATTTAACGATTGCTAACAGCTCCCTCCTAGTCACGCAATAATTCCTTTCTGGCCTGGACAAAACCTTGCTAAAGTACGCGATAACCTTTTCTTGTCCATCTTGAACCTGCGAAAGGACGGCGCCTATGGCCAGATTGCTTGCGTCGGTATCCAAAACAAACTTTCCATCTTCTCTTGGATAACTCAAAATCGGCGAAGTGACTAGGGCCTGTTTTAGTTTATTAAAAGTATTTTCGCAGTCTTCATTCCATCTAAATTCTGCTTTTTCTTCGGTTAATTTTGTCAATGGTTTGGCAATATTGGCAAATCCGGGGACAAATCTTCTAAAATAAGTGCACAACCCAAGGAAACTTCGGACCTGATGTTTGTCGATCGGTCTTGGCCATGCTTGCACTGCTCGGATTTTGTCTGGGTCAGCCCTTACTCCATCTCTAGATACGACGTGGCCAAGGTATTGGACTTCCTTCTTAAATACGTGGCACTTCTTTGGGCTCAGTTTGAGGTTAGCCCCACGTAATCGCTGGAACACTTCCTTCAAGTTGTTCAAGTGCTCTTCAAACGACCTTCCAACCACGATCACGTCGTTCAAGTAAACCAAGCACGTCTTCCAAGACAATCCGCGCAAGATGGTCTCCATCAAACGCTCGAACGTCGCAGGAGCGTTACACAGGCCGAAGGGCATTACGGTGAACTGCCACAAACCAGTTCCGATCGTAAAAGCTGTTTTTTCACGATCCTTGGGTTCTAATTCTACCTGCCAGTATCCACTCTTTAAATCTAACGTAGAAAACCACTGGGATCCTGACAGGGTGTCTAGCGTATCGTCAATTCTGGGTAAAGGGTAGCTGTCCTTTTTGGTCACGTCGTTTAGCTGCCTGTAGTCTACGCAAAACCTCGTTGATCCATCCTTCTTCTTCACGAGTACCACTGGGGATGCCCATGGACTACTTGAAGGTTCAATCACGCCTTCTCTCTCCATATCCGTAATTATTTGTTCGGCTTCTTTTCTTTTCGCCAAAGGAAGTCTGCGTGGATGTTGTCGTATCGGCCGAGCGTCTCCGGTATTAATTTTATGTTTCACCACGTTAGTTCTTCCTTTGGAGCCACTCTCCAGCGCGAACACATCGTGGTACTTTTGGATCAACACTTTAACTTTAGCCAGCTGGTCTTGGCTGAGGTTTTCGCATTTGGTGGTAAGAATGTCCAATAGATGTTGTGGACACTTCTTCGGCGACGTATCTTCGTTCGACTTCACGCATCTCACAATTTGTGATACTGGCGTGCATTGGCCTACCACGGTCTTCTTTTTCAACGTTACAGGATCTCAGTTGATGTTTAAGATGCTTACTGGCATCGTGTTCTTTACTCGTACTAAGGTTCTGGCAACGAGTAGTCCCTTTTCAACTAAGCCGCCTTCCATTGGTTCAATCGCGCGTATGTAGCCTTCCCGGAGATTTCCATCCAGGCGTGCCATCACCACACTTTCCGTCCTTGCAGGCAGAATCACGTCTTCACTCAACAAGACTCGCACGGCTGCCTTCTCTGACGAATGAAAAGGAATTTCTTTATTGTCGATCTTCAGGACATCGTTCTTCATATCCAAATGGAACCCATACTTCTTTATCACGTCCATTCCCAGGATAACTTCTTCCGTGATGTCGGCTACCAGTACTTGGTGGTCGAGTACTCCATTTCCCAAACCAATGGTTACTTTGACTTGTCCGTGAGTAGGTATTTCGTCGCCCGTCGCCGTTCGAAGTCGTACTGTTACTGGTGATGTCTTCTCGTTTTCCAATAACATGTCAGGACGAATGATGGTCTTCGTCGCTCCCGTGTCAACCAGTAACTGGACGCTTCTCCCATTGATCTTGCCATCGAGATAAATGCTATGCAATTGCTCCCTAGGCGATGCCATTTGGATGGTAATCTCCGGGGCATGGCTCGTTGAGGTCGACTTTCGCCCCATTCGGTCGACCCGTTCTAGTTTTCCGGACGCTCTTCTGGTCTTCTTTTGGGCTTAGTACAACGGCGTCGTACGTGGCCCACTTCTCCGCAGTTCCAGCACGTCAGTTCTCTTCCTCGAGCTTCTCGTTCCCGAAGTACCCGTCGCACTATGTCTTCAATGCTTTCTTCTGTGTGCGAGGATGCTTCTGCAGCACAGCGGAGCTTATGGCTGCCTCGGTGCGACGCTTGTTTCGCCGCCTCAAACTCCAAAGCATGGGTTAATGCGTCATCCAACGTTTTCGGTCGAGCTAACCGGAGAGTCTGCTGTGTTTCGCTGTCTCGAAGGCCATCTACAAAGGTTTGAATAGCCAATTGCTCCAAGAAGGTATCTGGCGCTGTAGGATACGCAAGCCGTGTTAGTCTGGCGATGTCAGCCTCAAACTCTTGAAGACTTTCGGCAGCTTTCTGAACCCGACTTTTAATTTGAGCCTGGTATACTTGTTGAAGATGAGCATCCCCATATCTCATTTCTAGTCGTGATATTAAGAGTTCGTAATTTTCTTGCAGGTGGTCCGGAACAGTTTGTAAAATTTCAAGCGCTTCTCCACGTAGGGACACTATTAAAGACGTCGCTTTCTGCTTGTTGCTCCAACCATTAGCAGTAGCTGCGGCTTCAAACTGCTTGTAGTAGGTTGACCGTGGAACTTTACCATCAAAATTCGGTAGTACAACTTTGAACTTGTGAGTGTTTTCTTCTCGATGATCCATTATTAAATCTTCACTCGTGACGCTTCCTTCGCCGTAACAATTCAATCGAATTATTCTTTCTTCAAGCAGTTTCATTCTGTCTTCTAGTTTGTCCTCTATTGCTTCCATTTTCTCATTCATAGATTCGCAAATTTCTTCTCTTAAATTTAACATGTCTGCTTGAGTTTCCTTTTGCGCAATTTTGATTTGATTTCCTACACTAACTTGTATTTGTTCCTCAATAGTCTTTATTTGATTTTCCATGCTCGCTCGTATTTCTTCTTTTAAACTTCTAGCATTTTCTTCCATTTTTCTAGAATTTTCTTCCATCTTCTGAGAATTTTCTTCCATTTTCTGCGAAATTTCGTGAAACTTTTCTTCCATTTTTCTATTCATCGATTCTTGACCATTTTTTATCGATTCAAGAAATTCAAATAGTTTTGCATCCATTTTAACTGCTTGCAAACGCGTCACCGGCATAAATTAAATATAACACGAATATAAAGTTTAAATACACTACTTTTTAAAATGCAGTTTTCGTATAACACAAAATTTTAAAATCGATCCACTTGTTAATATTAAACCACGAAAACGAATTTAAATAATATCGCGAACACGCACTTTTTAAAAGAAAAAGTTTAATAAACACTATATTAACTTGATAAATAAACACGCTTATCGCGAATCTTAACAGATATTTACGCAATGAATGTTTTTATTACGGGAGCGATTAGATTACTTAATGATATTTACACTAAAATTCGCGAACGATATCCCACACTGACGCCACTGTTACGTATTTATTTATTAAAAACTAATTTATTTAAAACGACTAAAAATTAGGTTTACTTATTCTAGGAATATGTACAGTTTTAAATTAACCGAACTAATTAAATGTAATAATATTTAATAAAACACTTACACTATAATTTATATCACTTAAGATAAGATAACGTCCTCGGATTTCACACTTGTTTACACTAATAATCACATACACGATTCGGTGTACACTGTTATTTATTTAAAACTCCGCACGTGCTAATCACTTATTTATCTTCACTTGAATAATCTTCTTAATACTGCATGCATTCACATTCCAGCAATAACTGACCTACGATTTCTTTCTTACGTATTTATAGACATCGGCGAATCCTTCTCGAGCGTTCCTTACTTTTCGCTATATCTTCTAGAAACTAGATAACAGCTTCTAGAAGGCTCTTGCGTTTGCAAGTAATTTCTTGAACGTTTCAATATTTTACATGTACAAGTTTGACGTTAACTTTATTGTTTAACCACTTTGTAATGTTTTCATTTTGACAAATAGAAAACTTTTGGCAATTTAATATGACACAGTTGCTTGTCGCACACACATTTATTGAAGAATAATTGGTTCGCATACTTTTTTATGCTCTCTTGGCTCTATACCTATGTGTTAAGATTTTTTTTTAAGCTCCTGTTATTAAGTAAATAATGACTTTTTGGAGACAATCAAATTATAATTAATGTGTGTCTGTGACTACTTAAAGTTATAGTGTTTAGAAATACTTTCTAACTAACTTCTAAAAGACAACAATGTTTGCTGAGAAACAACAAAAGCTGGATTAATCATTCCAACAAACACAAATAACTGCTAGTAATAAGCGGTTTTACTTTTAAGTCATTTCATTTAGGTTTTTTTTTTACATTTTTACAAAAAAGTATAAATTTTTAGTTATTTTATTTTAATAGTTTAGAACAATTAGACTTTACGTTCTTCATATATTTGTAAAATATATGATTTAAATTTTGTATTTGCTCTAACAGTTATAGTTAAATAACAGTAAAACAACAGTCTTACTAAAAAACCTGAAATCTTTAGATATCATTGAAAGTAAATATGTAGTTAGAATTTTGTATTTAGCAAAGTTTTAGTTTGCATAAAAGAAGAAGACACAGTGTAAGTTTTTCGAAACACTTAGAACTATAGTAGGTAATCAAACTTATGGTTTACGATACATTTTCTACAGAAACTTAAAATAATACAAACATACGTAACATTTTACAAAAACGATGAAACAACAGTAATCCCCAAGATAGGGAAATGAAATATAGCGTCAGTGAAAATGTTCATATTTCTTTTTATAAAAATTACACGTTTATGGTTTTAAAAATTATTTCGCGTAAAGCAGCAACATAGGAAATAATTTATTCCGTTACTGTCACATATATGTTGATTTTTCCTTTATAGTAATAATTAATCTAGATTACTTTTATGTTTTTTATTATTAGTTCTAATATAAATTCAAAATTGACGTTAGAAGTTTCGAACATTACGGTCAATAATGCAGCCAGTTGCCAACAACATGCATAAAACATTTTCAAACTTTTTTAAATTAAAAACTTTATTAGGGCACTTCACTGATGTCATTAAGAACCGGGAGTTTTTTAAATATTCTGCATTCTTTTTGCCGTCGAAATAATTCATCTTTGGTCTTTCATCATAACTTCAACGTTTAATTCTATCCCTAATTCTCTGACGTATTATAAAATCCTAATGAATTACTGCCCGAAATATTTAAATTTATAAAGACGTAATTTTAGATAAGATTGTACTTTGTTTGATTTAAAAGGACAATTCTAATATTTTGACGTTTTTTTATCAAATTTAAGAAAATTTTAAATTGTAATGATCAAATTTAAATATTTATTAAGCGATTTTTTGGTCTTTGAAGAGAAAAACAAACGGTTTATGAAATGCAAAATTAAAACATTTTTAAATATTTAGTTTAAAAAAGAGCTTACCTTTACAAAAACATGCATTGTGACAAGTCTTGTATAATTCATTAAAAACAATTAAATTTGCTTATAAAACAAAGAATTTGTGGCAAATTCTACATGTGATTTAGCATCTTGTCAACGATGCTAATGTTAGGTGAAGTGGTTACGGAGTACACGCATTTTTTCAAGTGCTGATTATCCTATTTGACTGAATTTAAAGACGCTCATCTTGTAAGTTTAAATTTAAAAGTGTAAATAATATAAAAAATTTATTTTTTACAAAATCAATTATTGTTAAAACTGTTTCACGTAATCTTTAGAACAATTAACATAAAACACATCTCATGTTTTACAATTTTTGCTTTTGATATATGCACACGGAGAGAAACATTATGCTAAATTTAATCATTACAATTTCATATTTAAAGCATTTGCTTTTTTTCTAAAATTGATCCCCGTTTAAATAAAATTAAACCTACATGTTCTAAAACTTAAAATAAATTTCTTATTGCAATCCAAACATGTTTTTATCAAGTTATTCATAATTATAATGATACAAGGAAAAAGTTTTTGTTAAAATTAAGACTACAAATTGATTAAATTCAACCAATTCTTATAAGAAATCATATCGGCGATTAAAGTACGTAATAAATTACTACGAAACCACAAGTAGGTATTTCAAGTAACCATTTATGTTATCACTAATTGTTCCACGCTGGTCTAAAATAAGGTATCAGCAATTTAATTTCAGTTAAGGTTTGCAATATGTGCTAAACTTTTTGCTAAAGCTGTGGCAAAGATAAATTAACGTGTACCGTGACTCCGACAGTTTTTTGTTTGGAACTATACGACATGGATCCATCATTTTATAGCAAGTTGCTTGCAGCATATAATCTATAACTCACTTATCAATTAGTGAATGATTGGAAACTATCAGAAACTCACAAGTAAGTATTGACTCTGATTTTGAATATTGTTCACTGTCGTTATATGTTAGAATTATGTCGCAAAGCTTGCACATTTTTTGGCATGTATGACTTAGTTTTTTGCAATGAAATGAAATTATCGTGCATTTGCATTTCTTTTAGAGAAAGAAATTGACGTTACATCCCTTGTGTGCCTAACAGAAAATGATTTAGATATATTTGAGGAAGGTGTCACAAGAAGATTATTTAGCTCGGATGGTGTAGATTCGACTAATATTCTAAGTGGGTAACATTAAACGGTAACATATAATTAATGTTCATGCGTGTAGATATTGGTGTCAAGGACAGTATTATTTGGATCGGTAATATTAGCAATAATTATAAATTTTAATGTAATCAAGGATTAAACCATAAACTGTAGTGATGATAGAAATATAACACATTTATATTGAATTTAGCAAATAAATACGTTTAAACTATGTGTATATTTACTGAAATATTTCATACCCTGAAACTGCGCAAAAGCAAACATTATGAAACTGCTTGCTTAACCTTTTTGCGCCTGCGGGTACACATATGTAGCACTTATTGTTTTTCTTGGACTGAAAGTAAAAAAAGCGCCTTTGAAATGGTACGAATAAGCACCAACAGGTTTCATATTCATTTTACCTCGTTCCTCACTCATTATCTAACCTCAAATTCAGGAATAACGGAAAATACAGTTTGCAAGTGGGCGATGTTTTGTTTGAAGTGGTTTTCCGTTGTTTTTCTACGAACTCTTAGTAAACAGCTGTCAAACAGTTGTATTATTTACGATTGACGTTTGATAGGTAAGTAATTTACAGTTTGCATTGTTTCTAATAATTTATCGTGCATGAATTGGTACCGGTACATATATGTACCAGTCGGTCTAGTTTGTGGTAGAAATGTGTACCTGTAGTATTGGAAATTATCAAAAAATAATTAGTTGCAGACATGGATAGAAGAAATCAAGATAAGAAGAGAGCATTGTTTCACGCTGCGTGATTTGGAGCAAATTGGCAATGAGTCGTTTTCAGAATCAGGTGGGAGTGATGAATTTTATGAACCATCTTCATCCGAGGATGAGAACAGTGATTTAGAAGATGATACGAAAGCAGAGGCCAATGGTGCTATAGCCACGAGTGATTCTGAGGGCGTTGAAAATGAAATAATTGGAAACGTCGAATGTCCTGATAATACCGATGGCGTTATAGATCCAGATGTAGTTACAGAAATAGTGGTACATCCCAATAGCAAAGTAGGAAATGGTACTAATACTTCCATATCTTTTATTTTATGGTCCAAGCCCGATTCAACTTTCGTCCTTAAGCAAAATATTCCTGATAAACGTAACTGCAAATTTACTTCCGATATAAAGAAGAACTTAACACCACTGGAATATTTCAGGAAAACTTTTCTACCCTCTTTGATCATGTACATTGCACAGTGCACTAATGAGCGACTACAAATTTATCAGAACAAAGCTAAAAGTAAGCGGGTACGATTAAAAGAAACGGATCGAGGGGAAATTGAAATGGTATTTGGTTGTATGTTTGTAATGTCCTACAATCACGTTCCCAGCATCAGTAATTATTGGTCCCATCATCCATCATTGTGCAACCAGGCTATCCAAAGTTCCATATCCCGAGATAGATTCAAGCTTCTTATTTCAAAAATGTACTTTGCATCCCCTGAGAAACCAAAAAACTGCACAAAGACCTACTACATAGACGATATCGTTGAGTGTCTGAAAGACACGTTCAAGAAGTGTCGGCAGGACAGTTCTTACCAGAGTATTGACCAATCTATGACGAAATTCAAGGGAAGGTCGTCCCTAAAACAGTATATGCCGTTAAAAACAGTGAAAAGGGGCATAGGTGCGACTCAGCTAGTGGATTACGTACGACTTCAATATCTACACTGGTAAGGAAACAGAGCCAACAGTCGGAGGTTTGGGAGAACGTGTAGTTAACCGCCTTGCTTCAACAATTAGCGAAGACAAAGTTGTACTGTGTTTTGATAGGTTTTTCACATCTGTTCAATTACTTCAGTCCATAAAGTACCCAGCCCTAGGGACATGTATGGCAAATAGAAAAAACCTACCTAAAATCAACGAAAAGTTGAAAAGAGGTGAATCTATATTTCAATGTACTTCTGACGGACTGATGTTCGTAAAATGGCAAGATACAAAAAGGTGTTGATGCTAAGTAACTGCCATAATAACAATCTTACGACAGTCAATAAAACTATGAAAGATGGCTCGAAATCTTAAATATCCTGTCCTGAAATTATTGCATTTTATAGAGAAAAAATGGGAGGTGTGGATCTTGCAGACCAGATGGCTGGGCTTTATGATTTGGGTAGAAAGTCCACCAAATGATGGAAAAAGGTATTTTACAGGCTTAAGATGATGGCAGCAGTAAATGCTTGGATTTTGTCCAATGAGGTGAATTCGAGAAAATGTTCATTATTGAATTTTCTTGTTCCATTAGCTGAAGAGTTAATTTCTGAAGGTTCTAAAACCGCTTCTGTTCATCGATCTTCCAGGAAAGGACGAATTTCAAAGAAAAGAAGGTCGTTTGGAAACGTGTCATTGCACCTACCCGTAGAAGGCTCTACAAGAAGACGCTGCAGAAGGTGTTCAGACAACAAAAAACAAACACGTACCAAAACTGTGTGCCAAGAATGTGACATTCCACTATGTAAACTTTGTTTTTCAGTGTAGCATTTATAACAAGTTTTAAAATAAACTAATATTATAAATATGTAAGTTTTCATTATTTATTTCAAGTAAGTATTGAGCACTGATGGTACATATATGTACCACCAGTAAACACTAGTGGTACATATGTGTACCAGCCCCCCCCCCCCTTCGGCTGCCTCTGACATGTAACAAAGTTCTTTTTAAATTATAACTGTTTATTAGTCACTACTAAAGTAAAAATACAAAAAAAATCCCTAATTATCAATCCCTGAATACCGTCTCGAAAAGGTTAAATAAATACAAAGTGTCATTACTATTAAACCTATTTATGATAAAACAGAACAATCAACAGAGATCGGAAAAAGCATTACTTGTCATAACTATGGTTATTCTCTACGATCACATTAAGCAACTTTTGAATGATAAACGAAAACGCGTTTTTTTAAATTGATATATTATAAAATCTATACAATTCTTTTTCAAAATATTTGTTCTAATGGAATGAAAGTTTTATTTAAGCGTACATCGGCTTGACTTAAAACCAATAGCCTATTTGCATGAAATATAGCAGTTTTTGCATTATTACAGCAAACTTTTATCTCCGTGCATTTGAAGTTTTACTAGATCGTGTAATTATCATAATTATGTATTAGTAATCAGAGTTTTTAGAAATGAGACAAAAACGGAACTTCATTGGAAGAGCTAAAAGAAGCTAAGATCTCTATAGGAGAACTTGCAACTCCTCCAGAATTTGATCAAAAGGTACACTCAACTAAACAAAAGACCTTGGTTAGTTTGATTGAAATAGTGCGTTGTAAACAAGAAATTTAAATTAAACAATTAAGAAACATTGACAATACAAGAAAGTCAATTCGTTTATCCACAAAAACTAAAAAATCAACGTACTTTTATATTTTCGTGTGTAAATAAAAGTTCCATATTGAAACGGTACATTATAAACTTTATTAAAGCTATTTTTTGAACACATTTTATATTACACATATACAACAACCTTTCTTTTGATCGAAATGTCAAATAAAGGCAATTATAATAGATGTTTTAAATAATTGCTAACACACTTATAAAAATTTATTAAAAATGAAATAATTTTGTGGTAATTTTTGTATTTTATTTTGTATATAAATAAACGGGTATAATCTTCGAAAGAATAAATAAATCAAATTTAATGTGTCATGGAATTTCCACACGTTACGTTTTTTTAGGGGCAAAGAAGGCATTATCACTAATATAATAAAAAAAAGTGTTTTCCTTGTCACCCATATCTTGCTTTACTATAATACGATAAATAATCCTTCTTTCTTTCAGGAATATCTATTAAGAACAATGAAGTATTTTACTTTTATATTTATTTCTTATTTTTAGTTTTTAAATTGCTGTTATAGTCTAAAAAAATTGAAAACAGACAATCGCCGTGGAAGAAATAATGTAGTTTAATTTTTTTTATTGCATTCCATACATCTTATTGCAGTGCAATACGGTAATCAGTCATTCATAGTTTATCGTATTAATAAAATATAAATTATTTATTAAAAAAAAACTAACAAAAGATTTTGTAACCACATAAAAAAAATATTTTTTAAATAAGTTTTAATACTCAATTCATAATTTACAGTATGTCTAAAATCATATTTTCTAGCGTTACCATCTAAATTAAAATTGAAATTTAATTCTAACTAATAAAAAAAACTGATTTAACGTGTTTACTGTTTGTATTTGAATTAAACATATAATTGCTAGTAGTGAGTATGATTTCCTTAATTGTTGATGCATTCTTGCAGTTGTCTAGGCATTGATGCTACAAGAACACGTAGGTAATCTGGATTAAAAACTTTGCGCGTTTTTATGCAACAAATTCATTTATGACTTGCACGAAAATTTTTGTTTTGCACGCTCACGTTTATTGTTTCTCGTTGCGGTTGTGATTTGCGTTGTTACTTTGAACATTATTTAAAGTAAATAAATATTAAATCCTATATTTTTTATTCGATATAGAACATTTATATAATAGTTAACATTTATATATTTGATTAAAAACATCTGAATCGCGTTTAAATAAGTATAAAATATTAAAATTATTATTTTGCTAAAATTGTCTATTTTTGGAAAAATATCAATAACTAATTATCTAAAATACAATGTTGTATAAATAATTGCAATAGTAAATTACAGATATTCAATGTTTTAATATATAAATAATGATTTTTTAAAGCTTTTATTGTTACATACAATCTACACGACTTTTTTAAAAATAATATTATTAACAGTGACTGGTTGTGACAGATTTAATTTAACTTTTGCATTCTATATTAATTTTATTGTTACAAAACTGGTAAACGTAATTATGGAAAATAACAATTACTCAAATATTGATTATTTAAACTTGATTTACGATGGACGCAACATAGTTTGATATAACACGCAGATCATATAATAATTGAAGAATATTTAGCAGCACAAAAAATTATTTACTAAATAAAGAACAAATTAGACTCTAATTTAAGTGTTTCGGCTGTTTCAATTTAAGAAACAAACAATACGCAAATAAACGCAAATAAACGTCGTTGTTGCAGCGTTATTCGTTTTAAGGTTATTAGGTATTGTAAATTGTTTTCTTATAGGATACAGTTAGTTTAATCTTTGGTTTTTATTGTAATTGACCAATAAAACTTGAGAGAATGAGATCCGATAATCTCAAAAGTTAACTCCATGAATAGAAAGAGTGTATATGTTTTGCTTACAGTGAACTGAACCCTATTCAGTTCTGATATCGAGTTCTTTAATCTCGCTATTTGACTATTTTCTACAAAGTAGTATACAAATAATTCTCACTATTTAAACTTGAATCATTGAAGTTATAATAAAATTGCTTGTCTATAAATAAAGTTCAATAATTTCTCTTAAAGTAGTTGACTTTCTGTTTCTATTTGAATAACATTTTTTTTTAATTATTGAGGCTTTTGTTTGTTTATGATTAAAAATTTGAAAAACTACAGTTGTAGTTTGTTGACAGCGTCTTCTAAAAATTATGCTAAAATTATACGCGTACAAAAAACAAATTTTGATTAAATGCGTTTATTCTGATAAGTAATCTATTAAAATGAAACTATTAGATTTGCCGCTAGAGACGGCAATTGTCTAAGAATTAGTTTGTTGTGAAGTTTAAATCCCATTGAGTCTTGTTGATAACAATCACGTACTGCAGCTAGCTAAGATGTTGGTGAGTGGGTGTGGTTGAGATTCCTATAGTATATCATGAGGAAAAATAATAAACGCTACCTTGAACGTATCGGTACAGTCCTTAGTTAGGAGACATCAAAGGCACATATGAATCCACTGTCGAAAAGTTAGGAAAAAAGCAAACAACTATTAACGAAACACGTAACAAATCGGTTAATATATTTTTTACTCAGTAACAAACTACCACGTTGTCTTCCAAGAAGTAATAAGAAAAAAAGTAAATGCTACGCAAGCTAAATCGGTTAAACAATATTAAAACCATAAAAACATAAAAGAAAATTGATCAAGCATTAACAATTACATGCAGTCGCAAAATGTAATTTTTGAAAAACGAAACGTGTGTCACGCATAAATTGGAGAGGCTGAAAAAATTTTATAGATACTCGACTCACCTTTTGGCTAGCTTCTGCCGCAGATAGTCGTCAGTCGAATTGTTAGTATCTAGAATTTTTTGGGTAAGCCGTGCCCTAGTGCCACCTTTGTAATAAAAAATTATTCCGAATAAAGAACGTATAATAAAATACATTTAATAAATGCAAAATAATATAACCACGGCAGCAATCGGAGACACAGACCTCTGGGTGTGAGCTTGAATGAAAATAAATACAAAGATGTGAATTCCTTTAATTTACTAACTATAATATAATACACTATTTACATTAAAGTGAAATGAACATTATTTGAATCTAAACAATATTTAGAATAAAACAGTATTTGAATAAAACAAAATATGGATTAAAACAATATTTGGGCGCCAATCCCCTTTAAATCGGTGATGAATAAAAAGGATCAACTCTTATACTTAATTATTAATTGATATTAAATGCAAATGTCGTAAACGTTTGATTTGTTATCGAGTATGTTTCCCGAAAAGTTTTAATAACACAATTTAATTACTTGAATGTAAAATGTAACTTAATTCCAGTTGACTCACCACAATTAATATGACATCGGATATCTTCTATTTTTAGCACATCTTGGTTGACGTGATAAAATTCTTCAACAGGAATAAAACCAATGTATAATAAACTTCAATAACTGATAATCCATTAATTAAACGACAAAACCAAAAGAAAAGACCCAGTAAAAAGAAAAAAATCCAGTAAACGAAAAGATCCAGAATAAAAAAAAGACCCTAAATATAAATAATTAGAATGGTTTTTTTTGAATGACATGCTGTACTCACGCTACATTTAGCAACGGCCTTGATACAATTCCTTTGTCTAACTATTGCGTAACATTTTGAAATCACTAAAAATGTTGAATTCAATAGAAAAATTATATCAAAATAACAGTAAACTCACCAACAATTAGATGAAATGAATAAAAATTAAATTACATGGGTTTTTACGCCATAATCAAGAAAATTTGTCTTCCTCGCATCACTCACGTGAATTACCCAAGATTGTTCAAACGGAAGTGCAAGCTTAAGCTAATACTCAAGTCGAGTACGCAGTCGCTTCCGAAATACGACGCGACGTTGCCAAACTGAATAAATTTACGTGCAATATTAGTTGCAACAAAAAAAACGAATGCAAAATCGAATTTTAATTGTAATGAACTCTAACGGGACGTTACACCTTTTCTTAGAATCTAGCTATTACAGACAGAAAGTTTATTTTATTTCAACATAGTATCTGCACAATTAATTGCTCGTAGAGACGAAGAAGGGAGAAAGCATCGCATTTATAAGTTTGATTACAATCCCCCTAATATAAAAAACACATAAAATCAACATGAGTTCGTGACTACGCCACTGCTACTAATCCAATATTGTAAAGTAAAGTAAAAACAAAGAAAGACATCGTAGATGTGGAAACATTAGTCTCTATTTTAAATATACCGCAACAACCACTTAAAGACGATAATAGTTAAAGTAACGCGTTTGTGATACCTTATCAAAATCTACCCGTTTCCTTGACGTCAAATGTAATTTTGGGGTTTAATTACATTGTGAGTATCTACAAACGTCACACCGCTTTCAATGCTCTTATATAAAAATTACTATCGTACGATAACAACCGGCTTAAAATGAATGTTATGAATAAATGACACAATAATGACGCTTTGATTAGCGATCTGCATAGATTAGACTATTTAAGTTAACAACGCGCACTTAACCCGGTGTTAGCATCTCCTTTTTCTTAAAGATCGTACCTTTTTAGCGGATAATTGCGTCGGGAATGATTGCCAACTCCGATAGCAAAAACTTTGTAATTAGATTAATTGCATAAAAAAGGATTCTCCGAAAGAAGGTAGATGTTGATGGATGACAAAAATTGTATCCCTTACCGATCCTTTTGCGTTCTAACTCTAGTTACACGCAACGTACTTAAACCACAAATAAATAGTTTGCATTCGGTCGAAAATCAAACCAAAGCTGCGCAGATATTAACCTATTTACGAGAAACTCGTCTTCACGTGCCAACGTTGGTAAAGTTGCTTAAACGATAGATGCAGAAATCACAAAACTAATTTTTAGTCGTTACACGTGAATGTAAAATAGTATAATAACGTATGACTATCTCCGGAACTAAAGTTCTTTATCGTAAGTAGCTAGTAATCATGTTACTTCAGTACTATTACTCTCGAACTTACGAATACATAAGTAAAGATACTCGATCGGATCAAGTCAACGTACACATCATCACACAAGTTTGAATTACGTTGAAGGTTGAACAATAGATTTGCCAAAAAGTAAAATATTAATAATGACCTTAAAGTATACTAAAGGTAGTTGAGAGTTTAATACGATTAATAGAACATAACATAATTAATAATGATTAAGCTTTAGCAGATAATAGATTAATAAGGTTATTAGCCATTAACCTGTGAGCAACTGAGTACAAAAAAATGGATTTAACTCTTTGAGTACAAGTAGAGAATCTTTATTTCATTCAAATCGCTAAAAGCGTAATAATAACATTAACAATGTAAAATTAAATTAAAAAAAATTACCTACGATTGAACGGACAAGGTTCATACAAAACTCAATCTACTCACAGAAAATGGGAAACAAAAATACGGCAAATGTCTTATACGTAAAGAAGAATTGTATAGTCAGTGGCGCGCTTTTGCCAGTGCAGTAGTAAAAATTTTCTCAAAATATGAAAAATGTGACACGTTATTACTGACGACACCTAAGAAGTTTAATACATTACCTACTGAATTTTTTGTAAATGCAATAAGTTGATTTTGTTACATTTTACATTAACAAGTTTACGATATTTTGTATTTTCTGGTTGCAATTTACTTTTTTAACTAATTGAGGTTTTCAAGCTTTGATTTACTAATTAAATGTTTTAAATTTGAACCTGTCATGATGGTTGTAATTGTTGTAATCTTTTCAATCCAACACTGAAAATGTAACGTATTAATTATTTAAATTTTTATCACAATGGCTCAATTAATGTAAATTACTCAAAATCAAATTTTTGTCACATTCGTTCTTGATTTATAATTTATTATAAAAATATGTGGATATAAATGGCGTACTGTATGAATTTTGTCCCGGAACGCTTCTTTTTAGATCTAAAACTTTGGCTGTAATTTTTTTGACATATGCATATTAATGAAAAGGGCATTTTTGCTCGATGCTCAGCGAGACTTTTATTTTTAAATATTCGCTTTCATCTACGTTATTGTAGCCTTTATAAGGATTTTCTTGAGAAATTTAGGTCACCGTCACAGTTCTGCTTTTTTTGGAATTGTGCATAATTTGGAACATGTACAATTTGAAGATTGGTTACTTACACTAATTGCCAGGCGTAATTTGGGGCAAATAAAAGTATTTGAATGATAAACGATTAAACTTGAGGATACAACTGCAATCTTGAAAGCTTGACGCGTTCGGGTTTATACAGTTCATTGATTGAATTACGAGCGATTTATTTGTGATATCTAATTTTTCTTTTTTATTCCACTTTTAGCAATTTTAGGAGACGATTCGGGTAAGTCGTTGGCTAATAGCATATGTTTGGACAATTGTGAGCACAATTCTTTTCTATCTATTAATTTGTGTAGTTGCCGAACGTAAATACGGACGACTTAGATATATGTGTTATCACGACTAATGCATGCAGATTTATTTGTGTCATTACGGGTCAAATTTATCACAACTGCATTCTACTTATGATTGCCAAAATCATTGGATTAGTATCAATTGAATTTTTTATGCTTCGCTTACCTATTAAGTTATAATTTTATACAGCTACACCACAATTATGTGTACGCAGTGTTGTTCAATCTAAGGGGCCTGCAATCATTCTTATCTGTGATGTTTATTGACAAACTAGCAATTACTCGTATCTGTGTAATTCTGCAACTTTTTCTCTTTTTGTTAAAATAAATATATTTGTTGTTATAATTGTGTTTTGTATCTGTAATTAATTATGGTCTTTTATTTATCTTCATTAGCACACCAAGGACTGTCTGCGATCTTCCCTTCAGAGTATTAAGCTAACCGCCTGCAATACATTGACACTTACAGGTATATAGTTTACGAAGCTGTGTATCCAGAACTACCTTTTAAGACGGTCACAATAATTGTTTAGTGTTTAGTGGAATATTACGAATTATTTTGGGGTTTTACGCATTTTTGGTATTATCAAGAACTTACAAGGTGTTCAGAATAACAACATTTTATTTTCAACATTATTATCATTATTGTATTATATGTCGACTAAATGGTTTATACTTACAAAATAAAAGTAATAAAATTGAGCTGTTATATACTTAATTTCTAAAGTTTATAAATAATAAAAGAGCTATCGAACATTTGGTCACTTCGGCCGAATTAACCCATCAACGCCCACGGTATTCGATTTAAAAAAAATGATATTTTTTTTCAGAAATTTATTGAAAATGTTATTATAAACAAAAAATTAAATGTAAGTATATATGTCAAAAACAGAACTTATGAGATATATACACGTTACTCAAATGAGTACAATGGGATCTACAGAGTATTTTTTATTCTAGTGTGATACTTAAAAAAATTAGTTTAAATGAAATTGTTTGAAACACTCTCGCTCAATAGAAAGGGTTACTTTACATTTTTCACAACTCCATCGAGCTCGTTGATGACACTGGACACATCTTAATTGTTTAATAATTTTTTTTGGGAAAATGCCCTCCTTTATCTTTCTTTATACATGGCAAAATACTACCGCTCGGTCGTGATTTTGTAAAAACGGATTTAGTATAACAACTTAAATAATGTCGTGCAAGTACTCTTTGAAAATCAAGAAGGCTACTATGTGGATCTTCTTTTGCCAGTTGATATAGTCTCCACGCGTTTACAACACTCATGTTTATAAAATTGGTGAAAAGCACCCACCACCACTTCTTTCCTCTAACGGCGATTCGGTAATTGTTAAGTGCCTGGTCATGCAAGTCCACACCACCCATGGACTTATTATAACTTTTAAATAAACCAGGTTGGGATATCTCCACTTTTGCTTTTGCTGTAGTAGACCAACGTTTTACCTGCGCCAAAGGTTCCATTGAATCATAATTTGTGCCCATGGTTACAACATTGTTGTCCTTCCATCGTGTAAATAAGATACCTTTTTCTTTGTCATATTGATGTTCATAATAACCTCTTTCTCGTTTTTAAAATTGTTTGGCACTTGTTAGCGGGCCTTTTTTTGTCCTGTTATCTCTGACGGTTCCAGTAGCTCGAATTCCTTTTTCTTTCAATTGTACAAGCAGATCGTAACTAGTAAAAAAGTTATCAAAATATAATTTGTGGTCTGATGGGCAAGCAAGTTTTGCTGCCATATCAAGTACTACTTGTGATCCTAATGGCAACCTAGTTTTTTTCTTGTCGGCATCTTTGGCTCCAGAGTAGATGTCAGCAGCATAACAACAACCACTGCCACTACATAATAACCAGTTCTTGTAGCCAAATCTAATTGGTTTGCTTTTTATAAATTGTTTGCTGAAATGTCGCCCAAAAAATTTAACCATGGATTCATCAACACATAAGTCTTCATGAAAAATGCCCCACTGTGGGAAGTTTTGATGCTATGGTATTATCGGCAAGGTGAATGTAACGTTTTATTTCTAAAAATCGATTCCTAGACATGGCCGAACATACAAACGGAACTGTTAAATCTTTGTCAAGACTCCAGTACATCCTTTCACTTGGTAGTTGATGATATCCGGTAAGTAATAGGATTCCAAAAAATATTTTTATATCCGCTTTAGATACAAAGAAACCATGGTTGTGTTTTTGGGAAGAGTACAAATTGGTCTGAGTGACTATATGTTCAAAT
The DNA here is from genome assembly GCA_035610365.1 of Aquatica leii. Lineage (NCBI taxonomy): Eukaryota > Metazoa > Arthropoda > Insecta > Coleoptera > Lampyridae > Aquatica > Aquatica leii. Next base: position 50,741,251 of record CM069437.1, on the reverse strand, counting down.
ATTTCATCAGTGAACAACTTTTCAAATATATCAACCTCATTTAAGTTTTCAAGTTCGTGTTTTAGAAGTTCTAATCGATCTTTGCATCCTGTCGTTCCTGCCATACTAATGTTTGTAGTAGCTGTTGTCCATTTGGGAGTATGTAAATTATTTTTATTTGGTCCACTTTCCAATCTAAGTGACAAAGGCAAATTATCATCCACGTCGCTTTCTTCATCTGATGAGTACCGAACTTCAACTACTCCCACCACATCGTCAGGTAATTCAAAATTCTTATCTAAGATATCGTCATCTCGAATGTCTTCTTCATCAGTTAAAATATCTGGGTCTGGGGGTATAATAACAATATCCACTCCAGATTGAGAGGTAGAAGCACGGATATCTTCTAAGGCTGATGGTAGGTACTTATATCTCTTGCCATAGAAAGAACGAACATCAACAGCTTTGAAATCATTGTTAGAATTCATATCTGCAATAAAATTACAAAAAATCAAAAACACCTATAGGTGCCCGTTGTACTCATTTGAGTACACTTAACTTTCACACAATACCCCGCATTCTTTATTTTTAAATTTAGATAATTACATACTTACACCTTTTATTTAACTCCTTTTGTGTCAATAAATAAGATTTGATTTCCAGAATAACTTAATAATTAAAACTTACCGTAAATTAAAAAAATGATTGCACACCTTTAAAATTACGCACGTGTTCCGACACCAAACAACTAACGAAAATAAAGAAAAGTTAAATTTCTATCAGATGATTTGATGTTTAGGGGTATTAGATTTCTTGAAAATTATGAAAAATTTGTAACTATCATATAAAAGATGGCACTATTATGTCAATTTAACTGCTGTACTCAAATAAGTACAATGGGCGGTAAAGAGTTAAAAAAAGTGCCACTTGGAGATTTTGTGTTATGCGGAAGAAGTAGAAGAAAAGCAAATATCGAGGTCCGCTATATAAAATCAATTCCGAAGAAATTAAAAATCGACAGCAAAAGGTTAGTGGGCTTTCCGTTTTCCATAATTCCTTTATGTGTTGGGTAACTTGTTAAAAATTGCGGTATCTAAAATTGCATTTAGATTTAATTTAAACATTTTACAAGTTATTAAATTTAATGTGCTTAATGAGGTGACGTGGAAATAGAAAGTTATAATAAATAATTATAAATCACATTTACAAATTTTGATTCGTTTGTAGTTAAAATTGTTGCATTAAGTAGTATAAGCTTCAAGGTAGAGTTGATAAACTTGCGCGTTATCTTACATACATATTTGCGAGTAGATAAAAATGACCGAAAAAGAATTAAAAATTTTAATACATAAACGAGGTTGCATAAAAGGGATCATTACTAAATTTTTAAGATTTCTCGAGGAAAATCGCGATAGTTTAAAAAGTTACGATGTTGAATCGAGGTTACAAAAGGTCGAGAGTAGTTTTGACGAATTTTATAATTTACAATCCGAAATTCAAGTTAAAGACGAGGATAACGATCATAGTGCGGTTTTGGATGAATTTGAAGAGAATTATTTTAAAGCGGTCAGTTTAGCACGTGAAATTATTGCGAAGCTTGCCGGTAAAGCAATTGTCGCAAATGCCGCGGCTTCTACGTCTAAGATGGAACACGGTTCCGTAGAAGACAACGGCGAAGAGGTTGCGTTAGCTAGTGCAGTCCGTTTACCTATATTAGAATTACCATCATTTTCTGGAGAATATGAAACGTGGTTTCATTTTAAAGATACCTTTATTGCGCTTATTCATTCAAATTTAAAACTAAATAGCATACAAAAATATTATTATTTAAATTCGTGTTTGAAAGGTTCGGCAAGTCAAGTAATTTCGTCGTTAGAAATTAGTCAAAAAAATTATGAGGTTGCTTGGAAGTTGTTGACGGAACATTTTGAAAATGAAAAGTTTATTATCAATTCACATATTACAGCAATATTTGATTTACCAATAGTTAATAAGGAAAATTATGTAGCTTTAAGAGAATTATTAGATAAGTTTGTCAAACATAAAGGTGCGTTAGAAGCGTTAGGCCAACCTGTGGAACATTGGGATGCTTTGCTAGTACATATCGTAATAAATAAAGTAGATAGCGTAACGCGTACAAGTTAGGAGACCGTTGTTTGTGATCAAAGTGTACCAAGCATAAAACAATTAATAGATTTCTTAAATAATAAATGTAGGATTTTAGAAACGGTGTCAAAAGAAGTGGTTTGCGATCCAATCAAAACTAAAATTGCGACTAAAATAAGTCATGTGGCAACGACAAATAATGAATGCGTGTTGTGTAAAGGAGATCATTTAATTTACAAATGTAGCGATTTTATTAAACTCAATATCGATGAAAGGATAAATAAAGCGAAAACGTTAGGGTTGTGTTTAAATTGTTTAAAGAAAAATCATTTTGCAAAAGATTGTTTTAATTGGAAATGTCAAATTTGTAATAAACCTCACAATAAACTGTTACATTTCAAAAAAAAGGATAAAGACAACGAAAAATTAGATGTAACTAATGTTGTAACTACACATTGTCAAACTTATGAAACTTTGGTATTTTTGACAACAGCCGTTATTGGAATAAAAAATTATAAGGGTGATTTTGTATCTGTTAGAGCATTGTTAGATGCTGGTTCCGATGCTAATTTTATTACTGCTGAAACTTTTAATAAATTAGGAATAAAGTATAAAAACTCATCGAACATTTCTATCACAGGTATTGGGTACCAAGTATCACAAATTAAAGAACAGACGAAGTTAGAAATTAAATCCTTTAGTAGTTTGTTTAGAAAACAATTAAATTTTCTAATTATCAATGAAATAACGACAAAAATTCCTGTAGTCAAAATAAATACAAACGGATTTGAAATTCCAAATAATATTAATCTAGCTGATCCGAATTATAATATACCAGGAAAAATAGATTTACTAATAGGGGCTGAAATATTTTATGAATTGTTAATGATAGGTCAAATAAGATTAGGTACGGGAAAACCGACTCTAAGAAAATCACAGTTAGGGTGGTTAGTAACGGGTAGTGTTATGTCTAACAAAAATAAAGACCGCGTTATCAGTAATTTTAGTGTGGTAACAAATTCTGAAAACAATATAGAAAATACTTTAGAAAAATTTTGGTTAATTGAGGAAATAAAATCAAAATGTAGTTTAGTTAAACGTGAAGAATTGGAGTGTGAGAATGAATTTAAACAATCTACATTTCGAGATGATAATGGAAAATTTGTTGTTAATTTGCCTATGAAAAATGAAGTTTTAGGTGAAAAGAAACAAGCGGCTTTAAAAAGATTTTATAACATTGAGAAAAAATTAAAAAATAATAATGAGTTAAGAAAGGAGTACGTTAAGTTTATGAGAGAGTATTATGAATTAGGTCACATGGAGTTAGTAAGAAATAATAATAAGCATGCCACGAGTTCTTGTGGGTACTATATTCCTCATCATCCTGTAATTAAAGCTAGTAGCAGTACAACTAAAGTCCGTGTTGTGTTTGATGCGTCAGCAAAAACTGATAATGGTAAATCTTTAAATCACATATTAAAAGTAGGACCTGTTGTACAAAGCGATTTATTAGCTATTTTATTACGTTTCAGGCAACATAATATTGTTCTAGTAGGAGATATAGAAAAAATGTATAGACAAATATGGATAAATGAAAAATTTAGGGATTTTCATAAAATTTTTTGGCGGGAAAGTGAGGATCAACCGTTGTTAGAATACAAATTGAAAACGGTAACTTACGGTACAGCATCGGCATCGTTTTTGGCAACGCGTTGTCTTAAAGAATTAAGTATTAGTAACAAAACAAAATTTCCAGAGGCAGCTGAGGCGATCGAATATGACTTTTATATGGATGATCTCATTACGGGAGGGTCAAATGAAAAAAACGTTATTAAATTAAAAGAAGATATAATTAGAATACTCATGTCTGCAGGATTTAATTTAAGAAAACTAGGTTCTAATAGTAAAAACGTTTTGAGTGAAAATTGCAATAAAAGTAAAGATGAACATTTGCTTAAAAATGAAAACGACAAAACTTTAGGTATCATTTGGCAAACTGATGAAGATCTATTAAAATTTAACGTAGAAATAGAGATTAAAAAACAAATTACTAAGCGAGTTGTATTAAGTACTTTATCGCAAATTTTTGATCCTTTAGGGTTAGTAGCTCCTGTTGTGTTATTAGCTAAAATATTTTTACAGGATTTATGGTTACAAAAGTTGAATTGGGATCATGAATTACCGTCAAATTTAAAGAATAAATGGTCAAGAATAGTAGAACAAATCACTAAACTGAATAAATTAAAGATTGAGAGGCACGTTTTGTTAAAAAATTACAATATTCTTGAATTACATGCATTTTCTGATGCGTCCGAAAAAGCGTATGGTGGCGTCGCGTATGTTAAATCAGTAGACAAAGATGCTAATGTAAAAATTGCGTTGTTATGCGCGAAATCAAGAGTGGCTCCATTAAAAAGGCAAACGTTGCCACGTTTGGAGCTTTGTGGGGCGTTATTGTTATGTAAGTTGGTCCGCCTAATCAAAGAAAATATGCGGTTAAAATTTCACAAAATATGTTACTATACTGATTCATCTATTGTAATGAATTGGATCAACTCTGATTCAAGTCGGTGGAAAACGTTTGTTGGAAATCGTATCGAACAAATTAGATCAATGACGCAACCTGAACAATGGCTGCATGTAAAAGGTAGCGAAAATCCAGCTGACATTCTTTCACGCGGTACACAGTTAGATAATTCAACTTCTAAAATTTGGTTTTTAGGACCAACGTGGTTATATAATGAGTCGAGTGAATTTGTAACTCAATACAAAGTAAGTAATGTAGAAAACGTGGTAATTGAAGAGTGTAAAATTAAACGTAGTTTTGTTGTTACAAACATTCAAAATTTATTTGAAAAATTTTCAGATGTAAATAAATTGATAAAGGTAGTCGCGTGGGTACAAAAGTTTCTTTATAACTGTACTAGTTTGAATAAGTATTTTGGGCCGCTTTCAAATATTGAAATAATAAAATCAGAATTAACTTTAGTTAAAATGGTACAAGCAGAGTATTTTACGAATGAACTGAAAGCACTTAAATTGAAAGTACCAAGTAATAGTAAATTACTGTGTCTTAATCCTTTTCTTGACGAAAAAGGTGTTATCAGAGTCGGAGGTAGATTAAAACACGCTAATATAGCTTATAACTGTAAACATCCTATAGTTTTACCTAAAAATCATCGATTTACAAAGTTAATAATCGAAAAAGAGCACAAGCGTTTATTACACGCAGGTTCTCAGGCTGTACTAGCTAGCGTGCGGGAAAATTATTGGCCTTTATGTGGCAGAGATGTAGTTCGTAACGTTTTAAACAAATGTGTTATTTGTTTCAAAGTTCGTCCAAACACTTTCGAACCGTTAATGGGCGATTTACCACTAAGTCGAGTTCAACCGGTACGTCCATTTTTTGCAACTAACGTTGATTATGCAGGTCCATTTTTAATTAAGAATAGCAAATTAAGAAACCGCACGTTTATTAAATCATACTTGTGTGTTTTTGTGTGTAACGTGACAAGAGCAGTGCACTTAGAATTAGTCACGGATTTAACTTCACAATCATTTATTGAAGCACTTAAAAGATTTGTTGCCCGTAGGGGTATTCCTAAAAAATTATATTCTGACAATGGGACAAATTTTGTAGGTGCTAAAAACGAGTTTAATAGTATCAAAAAAGAACTTATGGCTGTAAATTTGTCAAATGAATTTAAAAATTATATTTTGAGCGTTCAAATAGATTGGCAATTTATGCCTGCCAGGTCTCCTCATATGGGCGGTTTACATGAAGCTGCAGTCAAATCAGCTAAATTTCATTTGAAAAGAATATTAAGTAATGCTTACTTTACATATGAGCAATTAAATACCGTAATTTGCCAAGTTGAAGCTGTGTTAAATTCCAGGCCTTTGATTCCTTTATCAAATGATCCAAACGATTTATCCGTTTTAACCCCAGCCCATTTTCTAATCGGTGAAAGTTTAGTGGCTGTGCCACAACAAAAATTTAAAGAAGTGGTTGTCAACAAATTAAAAGATTATGCCAGATTACAAGCCTTGGTTCAGCATTTCTGGCAGCGTTGGAAGAATGAATATTTGTTATCATTACAACATAGAGCAAAATGGAAGACAGGTCACATTTCTGAAGTTAAAATTGGCAGTATCGTTCTCCTTAAAGAAGATAATTTACCAGTGCAACAATGGAGAATGGGTCGCATCATCGAAGTCTACCCCGGTGACGACGGCATCATTCGTGTAGCTACTGTTTTTACTTCTAGTGGTGTAGTGCGTCGAGCAACGCGTCAGTTGTGTCCTTTACCAATATGTTAACTTTGGTGTATTGAAAGTTTTAGCTTCAATAGTGCGGGAAGCTGTTTAGTGTTTAGTGGAATATTACGAATTATTTTGGGGTTTTATGCATTTTTGGTATTATCAAGAACTTACAAGGTGTTCAGAATAACAACATTTTATTTTCAACATTATTATCATTATTGTATTGTACGTCGACAAATTGGTTTATACTGACAAAATAAAAAGTAATAAAATTGAGCTGTTGTATACTTAATTTCTTAAAGTTTATAATTAATAAAAGAGCTATCGAACAATAATAATTAATATTAGTATAAAGTACCATAACCAAAGACAGTAATAATAACACTAACAAACGTAGTTATTATGAACATAACTCGAGAATTCTGTCACTGATTTATCTTTATGACAAGACTTTTATAAATTGTACTTAAAGTTTGTGTGTTATTATAAAAATTAACATTATAATTATGGTTTGTGATAAATAGCATTCTTGCTATATATTTTTTTTGTTTCAACATAGTGCTACGCTATTGCTAATTCAGTTTTTTAAATGGCACACTCGTATTTCTTATTTATTAAACGGTTAATTGTCTAGTTTGACCTACATAACATGTATTACTGTTTATACATTTGATTTTGCAAACAACATTGTGTTGGTCTAGTACGTATGTTGGTTTTATTTTTAATTTTAGTTTACCGCATGTTATAGAATAATGTATATAATATAAAAAAATAAATATTTAGTGGTAAACATGTTTAAATAAGTAATTAATGGCCTTGTTAAACGACATTGCTTTAGTGTACTAATCTGTGAATAAATTGTTTGTGTTAGAGTCTTTAAATAGTTTTTAATCTAAGTAAGGGAAGCAGCAAACAGGCTGCAGATTAATAAACACACGTTAATTACCGGAAAAAACAAACCGGGTATATTCAACGTGATGCGTGAAAAAACATTAATAACTATGAGATCCGACTTCACAGAATATTATCACGTCTTAAAACAAATTAAAGTTATAATACCGTCACCAGACGAGTGGACAAAAAACATTTACGCGGGCGCGGTTAAGGATATTATCTGGTAAACAAATGATGCCAAAAATCGCAACGGTACCGGTGCAGGAATATATCGAGACGTGGACTATAGGAAGCAATTTTTGCTGACCTTTGGTAAATATGCGTTCTGCTTTTCAAGCTGAAGTTGCTGCTATTGACTGGTGTGTCAGGAACATTATCGACTCAAAATCAGACGGTAATGGTCCAAGATCGATGATGTCTAACAGTCAAGCAGTAGTACTGGCACTGAGATCGGCAGAAATAATATCCAAACTGATTATGGCCTGCATAAACAGTCTGGAAATATTGGGAACTCTTTAACAAGTACAGTTCATCTGAATATCCAAAAGACTATAGTGTTAAATAAAATTTAATGGCGGACAACAGGGACATATATAGGACCTGAACCCGTTTTCGGAATCGCCTACGAGACCAGAAAACAAATAATTTGCAGCAAACTAGCACCGGAGTACAAAAAACTATGAAAAAACTCTTCAGGGACAAGACACACAAAACTCGTTTTTTAGCATTCAATTAGCTTTTCCAACTTCATTACTAAAGCTTTACAATTTTTTTTGATGCAAAAGAAACAGTCAACTTTCGCTTGTGTATTGTTAAAAACGAATTATGATTTTTAATTTACAATGATTACTGAACATTGCTTGTTTGACAGGTTAAGGAATCAAATCAGTCAACAAAATGACTCATTTTGCATTAACAAAAAGTAGATATGAACTTAAAAAAGTAGGTATCTAGTCATAAGCAATTAGTTCATTTTAATAACACAAAATAAATATTACTAAAACAATCAATTCTCATAGTGTTATTGTGTTACAAGACTAGTGCAAATATTTTTTTATATATTAAAAAAATTACACATTTAAAAGTAATTATCAGCAAAAACAATTAGTAACCGTTACCGTTATCTAAGTAACTTTTGTTTTCATTCTTCGGTATCAGTTAAGTAACAAAATTCCAAAGCTACACTACAATGGTTGCGTTAACAATTTCTTTTATAAAAAAAATTTTTTGTATTTAAACTAAATTTGCAATCAATCTTGTCGTAACATAATAGATCCATTAAACTAATTACGTTTTTCTAAACTTAAAGGTTTAGTATAATAAGATTGAAACAGTTTTTAGTCTAAAGTAATGGTATAAAAACCACCCCGTCTTTTAAACATTGTATTTGAATAATTCAACAAACCCTTCTCTACAATATATAACTAGTATTTTATTTAAAATCAATTAAGGCGACATGGATTTAATCAATACATATTTTTTTAATTGGGATTTTTATATATTTTTTTTTAAATTATAAAACTCAATTTCTAAGAATAATACAATTAATTACAAATTATTTTCAAACATTTACAAATTTATTCTATTTGCTTTTAAAACTTTGTTGGTTTATAAGTAACTTCTACATATTATTTTGTAGCTGTTTTTTAACAGAACTACCGCACATTACATGCATTTAAAACACTTAAACCATACTCACCGTTTTATAAATAAAAATAAACATCTAAAAATTAAAATTAAAAAAAAAATTATAGTTTGTAATACAAACGCAAACAAATTAAATAAATACAACGTTATCAGCACTAATTTCTTAATCGTGATCAGAAAAACCAAAGATAATATGTTTTAGATATTACAAACAGCAATTTTTAAATTTGGTTTCAGCGTTACTTGCTTTTCTTGTATTATGTTTATTTGAATTTGATGAATAATTAAATATATAAAAAATGTAATGTCAAATTAGTAAGGAAAATAAAATAAAACAAAGTAAAGTTTAGAAACGCTTTAACTGAATTAACTTATGTGATATAAAAAAAGAAAAATCCGTCTAAAATCAATTAAAGATTTAGGCAATTTAAATTCATGCACTAATTGCATTAAAATGTAGACAACACACCCTTAATCAACTGTCAGTTTGGTAGTTAAAACTTTAACGTGCGTGACAATATAAAATTTACGTTTTTCTTTTATAATTACATAAATATTTTGCACTAATTAAAATACATAGTTTGCGACCAAATTTGTTCAGTTATAGTGGTTAGGAACATGCTAGAAGTAACTGTTATAAAATATTTTAATAAACTGATTATTTTTTGTGTAAATATAGTCTAATTTATTGTGTAATTTAAACTGTTGTGTATAAAATGATTTATGATGATTTTACAACTGCTCGTGCAGTCTTTTAATTGATATTTTATTTGAAGTTTAAGTTGCACGTTTTAATAAAACCATATTTGACAACACGCTAATTACAACGATTTTTATTATTTACGTTTTTAGGAAAAATACAATATTTAAAGCTATTTTATTTATCACAAAATGATATTTTAAATCTATATCTTTCGAACGTTTACGGGGTTTTGTGATTTTTGTTGTTGACTGACAGACCGATTATCTTTAAATATATTAATATGAATTTGGGTTTAAGACCTAGTTTTTCTAATAAATACTTAATACAACAACTGTTTTGTATTTTTTTATTTAAAGTTAGACACTTTGTTTTGATGGATGGCATAAGTAGTACACACTGCAACGACAACGTACTACATACAGAAATCTGCATTATACAGGCTGTATCAAATTTCGTGTTAAGTACAGGGATCTCGTTTATTATCAGAGATAGAAAGTTGGTTAAATGGACAAAAATTATTCTTAACTTATGCCTAAATAAATTCAAAAAACAAAAGTTACCCCCTCTATAAAGTTTCTAAAATATGGTGGAAAATAATAAAATTAGTGCTTTTGGAAATATTTAAAAACTGAAAAAACTTTCTTAAAAGAACTTATTCTGCTCTTTCAGATGATGGCAATACATTTTTGTTATCGTTATTACTTTACTTTAGATCGATACCAACTTTTGTTTTTCATATGGTAGCCATTTTAAAGATTTATGCCATAGGCGAGAGCAAAAATCCTGATTTCAAAAATGTATAACATGTTTATAAAAAAATAAAAAATAAGTTTAAAATTTAGAGAAAACCGTTCCGATTAAAAGTTTATTAATATGTCAATAATAGCAATATCCGTGAACAACAAATATATTTCTAAATTAATAAATAACCTAAATGTAACTACAATAAATGTTCAAATTGACGAACTTGATTTTCTAGACACACTACACATTTTCTCAAAATTTGTTTTGAAGCACGTCTAATGTGAATCCTCGGACAATTTCTACATACACTAATAATTTGCTCCTTTAGCTGCTCAACAGTGATCGAAGTTATAGAATATACACTTAATCGTTAACGTAACCCCAAATGTAAAAATCTATTGGTGTTAGATTGGGAAACCTCGCAGACCAAAGTATGTGTCCATTTGTTCTTAACTATCTGTCTGTAAATTTTTGGTTTAAATCATTTTGGACAACTTGCGTATTGTGAGTAGGGGCACTGTCTTGTTGAAAATTAATTGATTTGAGTTGATTTAGAGAAATATTGTCTAGGACATTTTCAAACTCGGTTTGTAAGAAAGTGAGATACATATCAGAATTTAAATGTTCTTCACATATAATAGGTCCGATAATCATATTATTAAATATTCCACACTAAACATTTAAACTAAACTGAACTTAAGGTCTAACTTCTATAAATCTTCCTTCATTTTCTGTGGACCAATATCTATGTATGTTTTTGTTGAAAATACCCTTATTAGTAAAATTTGGTTTGTTGCTTTATAGTATGCATCTTCAAATTTTTAGGTTTTCTCATATTAGTTATTATATAGTATTCTTTTTTCCGTATCTTCTCGATGTAAAGTATGCACTAAATTCATTTTATAACTACGATATTTATTTTCTTTTAAGAATTCTACAAACGCGTGAATGAGAGATGTTAGTAATTTCTCCTGTTTCTCTAGTTGATAAAATTTGGTTTTCATCAATTACATTATTTTCTACTGCTCTTCGTTGAGCCACTGCTTGTTCCAAACGTCCAAACATCATTAATGACGGTGGCTTTTTTTCTGGATATCTTTCGGAGTATAGGTTACTGGCTCTTTGGCAATTTCTATTGTATTTGAAGTACACATCCAACATATCAACCTTTTTATCATTATCAAAAACGTGGATCATGGTAACAATCAATAGATAATAAACAATAGAAGTACTAATAAATGTTAAAATATCACACGCAATTAAACACATGAATTTATTGTAAAGTACTGCATCTGTATCTTGATTTTTTATAATTTAGGGGTATTGCTATAGTAAAGCGCAATTCTAGCTGACGCTTATAAGATTATTTTAAATTGTTCTTGTACAACCCATCCTTGCATTTGTAAAGTGAAACATTAAAGGTCACAGTGATTAAGTTAGAATAAATAAGGCTGTTTGTATAAAACGTCATATTCGCTTGAAACGCGCTTTCTATACCGTGTTTTATTTAATCCTATAAGCGTCCGCTAGAATTGTACTTTACTAGAGTATCGACACTTAATAAATTTTTGATCGGAACAGTTTTCTTTAAATTTTAAATTTATTTTTGATTTTTTCATGATTATGTTATACATTTTTCAAATCAGGATTTTTTCTCTATCCTACGGCATAAAACTTTAAAATGACTACTATATGAAAAACAAATTTTGGTATCAATATAATCAAACTTATTACAGATAAAGCTCTTTTAAGAAAGTTTTTTCAGTTTTTAAATACCTCCCCAAATAACAATTTTAAAGCTAAAAATCAAAAAGACATATTTTTAGCTTGTATTTGTTTCTGCAGTGAGTGCTTTGAGTATTATGGGATATTCCATATTTTACTACTTAAGCATCCCATTACCCGATAGATTTAGTTAAAGATTTAAGAAGTTGTAAATAAAATAGAAAAAAACTAGTTACCGGCAAAACATAGAACGTCTTGTTTAAAAAACAATTTTTTTTTAGTTTTTTTATTTTAAATTATGCGGGTGTAAAATCAACTTACAACGTTCTCCATTGTTATGTTATAGCTATTTACAGTTACAGATAGTTTTTTTTTGTACATACAATGTTTTTATAAGAAATAAAGCAATGTCAGTTCGATCATATGCAAAAAGCAATTAAAGTCGTTAAAAACAAAAGTTTCAGCTGCAAAGCTACCATATTCCCGGTTCGATAGGATATTTTTTTAGATTAAGACTTTTTAGCAGAAGAGTAAAAAAAGCATAATATCACATAATCTAACAGTAGATACGACTGTTAATGAAGATCCAAGCACTCTGGCTAAAGACATCGTACCTACACCACAACTAAAAAAAATGGCTACTAAGGGTAGAAGATGTGATGGTAGAAAATTGAGGTGACTACCTCAACTACTAATAAAGACGAGTTAAAGTTTTGCGTGATAAAGTTATCAAAAGTATAGTAAATAAAGCTGATCTAAGTTCTGATTCTTCAAAAAAAAAAAAAAAAAAAAAACAAACTTGAAAGCCGCGTTATCTACAGAATCTCAATCTGAACTGGTAACCCCTTCGGATGAGTTACCCCTTTGTCATTTTTTGTTAGTCCTAAGCAGTGTGCTGATGACACGGAATTGATTAATTTTTTATCAAGAAAAAATTACAATGCGTAAGAGCAGAAAAATGTGGGCGCAGTGTGCTTGCAATAATGGGCTTATAAAGCTTGCTACTTTGCAAGTTGTTATAAGGCTTGTATTGATTTTTTTGTTTATAAAATTATTAAATATAAAGAATTAAAATCATATTTGTTCCGTTTTCATGATTTACCTTATTCTTTATTACCCTTGTATGTATTCCATATTACTTTATCTTCTATTCAAAATTGCTTAGAAGTTCATATGTAATAAATGCTCTTAAAAATTTGTTTACCTACTTTTAGAATATTTTATTTAACAAAATGAAAATGGTTTTCCATATTACCCAAAATTACTATAGGTTAAAAAAGTGCTTTTATTTGTTTTTTTATTGGTATTTATTATAAATTTTATCAATGCGATTAAGAAGTAGATGAAATAAGATCTCAGGAAAGAAATTATTAGTATGATCTTGTTGAATTATAAGTAATTTATATTTGAATAACTAAAAAAAAAGTTTAATTATTTGTCATAAATTGTTTATACCAAATTCTTACTTTAATTGTTAATGAAACCGCAGTTATTTAACTATAACGTTGTTCAAATTGTGCTGTTCTAATTATTAGTAACTGAAGTGCTAAACTAAATTGTTTTCAACATTATATGTTGCATTAAGCAAAGTGATTAGTAACTAAAATGAGAAATTGTTTATATAGAATAATTATAAACATATATTCATAATTGTTGAATTATTCACCGCAAACAACATAAAGGTCATAAAGTGGTCGTAAAGTAATTAACTGCAATCCATAAACTTGGTTTTAGTTTCTCAGTATCTGCGTTATAAAGTTTTAGCCGGGACCACATCTGGTGCGTGTGTTTCATTTAAATGCTATAAGCACTCATTCATATAGTTAAAATGTTTTAGTTATAGGGGTTATGCTGAAAAGAGAATTAAAATCAAAATAAAAAAATTATCAAATTTATTTAAGCATTTGTAACAAAAAAAAATAAATTCTACCAAAATATACTGTAATTTAATTCGAGTTTTAAGGTAAATCTATTAATAATCTTTGCGATCCCGAATGGCTCTAGCATTTGGTACTTTTTAATCACGTTAAGTTTGGAACTGTAAAAACACAATAAAATGGTATTTGATCTTATTAATCCTAATCAGTCGGTTTCCAAATATTGAGGACCGTTTTAAAAAATATCCTAAGGACCAAATTGTTGTTAAAAATATGTGAAAAAATACAGATTCTCTTAGAATTTAAATCTAGGTTTGATTTCTTAGAGCTGAAAAACCTTGTCAAATTCTTTATAAACCCAACGAAAGAAAACAGTAACACTGAAGTAATATCCAATCAATTGTTTAAAGACAAGACCGCAATTCTCTTAAAACACTTTAATCATGTCAAATAAAAAGAAGTTTTAAAATTTGCTGAGAAAAAAATATCCAAGCATAAGAAGAAGCATTGAGATGCTACACGCGTTCTTTTAACCAACTTGTTTGTATGAGTCCGCTTTTTCTTATAGGAAACTGACCAAAAGTCGGTCGCCATTAACCGACTAACATACGGAACAGCACTTAAGGCATTATTGTCGTACTCATGATAAACTTGCAAAATATATGCTAAGTCAACGCTCTTACTCAGTCTCTGATATTATTTTGTACTTATGTAATGTTATTTCTTGAAAAAATAAATGTTTTTGAAATTTTTCAAGTTATTTTATTCATTATGTTAATAACTAATCTTTGTTTGTCCAAATAAAAATAATAAAACGTTCCCGAAATATTTGAGGCGATTATCGACACCGATGGAATGTTCTAGTTCCAGATAAGGTGAAATAATAAACTGTATCGAAAATTAAAGCCTGTCTAGTCTGAAGTTTGAAGAAAAAGAAGCACATGCGGGTTTAAATAAATAAGAGCAACGTTAATGATAGAGAGAACGAGCCGTGTTTAAATAAACAAATGCGTTAAGCGTAAGTAAGTGTTTGTTTGATGCAATTGCTAGTGTGTTATTTTGCTTATCCTGTTGTATTGTATATTTATTTTAGCAAATTTAGTTACGCTTAATAATAATAGTGTAAATAATTGAAAACAAATTAAATTTTGAATTGGTTACAATAATTTTTGAGCTACCTAAGGATTTTTTGTTTAACCTACTTGACTTTCCAAGCGTGTTCATGTTACCTGTTTTGTACTTACCGTTCTAGAGCTGTAAATAAATCACTTAACGATTAGTTACGCCTAACAACTGGTAAATCAAACAAACCGTCTTAAAAACAACCGTGGTAACTAGACGAAAATGATCTAGTTGTGCAAAAAACAATTTTAAGGTTTATAAATTTTGAATGTAGATAGTTTATAACATCATGTTGATTAATTTAATGTTACGGTTTAAATATCTCTTATATTTAAAATAAATTGTCATTAAACAATGTTCAAAATTGAAACAAAAAGGTGAGAAAACATAATATTTTGCTGAAACTTTTGCAAGAAAAAAGGGAGCGCACAGATTTTATTTGCTCCAGGACGCCGAATAAATAGCTACGCGACTGCCTATAATAGTATGTCAACTATAGTAAATTTCATTCAATATTATATTTGGCAAATCTGTAGTGGCCTTAGGATTATTTTTTTATTACTCAAATTGCAAAAAGGGTTATTCGAATATTATTGTTTTTTTGTGTCTGTGGGATAGCCAAGCAGTTTAGCAACGTTACCAAATTGCCACCCACAAACCAACGTTGTTTGTGGAAAACTTAATATAAAATTTGAGCTGTTTGTGGATTCTAATTTAGCGATTCTATTCCATCTATACATTAAATTAGAATTGATTAAACAATTTCTGAAAACACTAAAAAAGCAACTGTTTTAGATACTTAAGAATAAAGTTTCCAAAGCTGTTCGATGCAAAAGTATGCAAAGAAATATTTGTTGGTTTACAAATTAGAAAACAAATATGACAATTTTTAACGTACTATGAATGATTTCGAGTTGAAGCCATAGATTAAAAAAAATGATTGCAAATATTTTCTGGGAAATCAAAAAATTAACACTACCTGACTGATTTGCTTGAAAACAATAAAAATTGAAGTTACCGAATGTCACTCAAAATTTATTTATTAGGATTTCGTTTTTGCTAATTTAGAAAAGATCAGTGATCAACAGAGCGAAACTCATACCTAGTTTTTTGATTTTAAGTCTGATGATTTCTTTTACAATTTTGGTTAAATTTTTAGCGTTTTTGAAAATTTTTTACACTCCATGTCGTAATTTAATTGTTTGCTAGGTATTTGAGTAACATCACGAAAATGCATGGGTTATTGATATTTGCTGCTACTTTAACTTTAACTCATTAACCCATTTTGTGCGTGTTTAGACGATGTCTTTCAAGTGAACTGTTTGTTTACCTTTTGTTTGAATTGCGATAAGTAGCGCTGCGTATTCACATTTTAGTTATCAACGATTGTTGTCGTGGTAAAGTGTCGTTGAATTTGTGCGATCCTTTATTTACACCAAAATATGCAGATACGTTTAGTGTAAGTATCATGTTTTCGTAATTGACTGACTATTTATATTGTGAATATATTATCTAACAGCATCAGGCTAATGTGAATTTTGTGAATTTTGATAAATTGCATTTTATTTCTTTTTTGTTATGTTTGCGAAAATCTAAGCGTTCCCATATGGAACCAATAAACTGACTAAACGCTTTGTCAGCCAACGTCATGTCTGACTTTTTTATATTTTGATTTCCTATTTTAGAAGCCTTTCGTTAAAAAGAGTCTTAGACATTGCTTATGATAAAAGCGAAGATAATCCAAAATTGTCTGCTATTTATATAAAACCCTTAGAAAGCAATGTTCCAACAGATTAGGAAGACGCTGGCTTTGTCAATAATTTGAGCAGAAAATAATTGGCTCCCGGGACCGAACTTGTTAGGTTTTACAAAACTAAAATAGGAGGTGTTGATGAATTATCAGTATCTGATCACCCTAACGCTAGCACAGCTCAATCTAGATCCAGCACAGCGAGCACAACTTAATCTAGCACCAGCACAGACCCTACTTATCATTCTGGTCTAATGTTGTCAACTCGAATGACATGTTTAAATTTTTGCCAATCGGGAGATTTAAAATCCAGTACCGTCAAATTCCGTCGACATGTTTGAATTATTTTTTTTAGATGATCTTTTGGAAGAAATATTGCTACAGATAAAAAATTATGCACTTTTCAAAAATAGTCCACTGCCAAAAGTGGAAATAAAAATTTTTCTTGGCATTCTAATACTGAGTCGCTACAATATTCTACCATCTAAGAGAAGCTACTGAGAAGCTTTAAAGATATGAGAAACAAAATGATAGTAGAAGCTATGCGACGTAATCGCTTTTTGCAAATTTGTCGTTTTACAAATTTTGCAGACAACAATTCAATTCATCAAAAAATTTTCGTTCTAACAACCAATACGAAGAACTGTTTGGGAAGGCAGCATCTCTCGTCTAAATGATTGATAAACTTTTTACTAATGTTAACCTACTATGTACAATAAAAACAAATAGATATGGAAGCACTCGCACGGCCAGAGACAACCGGATCCCTAAAGAATGTCTACTGGAAGAAAAGAGAAAAGACATTAGTGTTGTTATCTTAACCAGCACTTCCTTTGGTATAGCACCAGTTGAATATGTAGACAGATTTTCAAGATAACAAAAGCGGAACATTATGGTGCAACGTCCTGATATTGTTATGCAATACAATAAGAATATAGGTGGTACTAAATTGATGGATAGCAACGTTTTATGGTAAAAATAAACCCTGCGTATTTGTTTACTTAAATATTTCAGTTACCGTATTGGCGTTCGATCAAAAAAATGGTACTGGTCTATTTTTACCTATATGGTTGATATGACCATTCCAAACGCGTAGACACTGTACAGTAAATCAGGTCGTAATATCAGTTAGTTAGAATTTAAACGCAACATTGTTCAGGTAAACATTGTACCTACCGCAAGCATCTTAAACTAATTACTATATATTTATATTTTTAGACTTACTTGACCTGTTACAAAAATCTTGGAAAAGTTTTTGGTACCAAAGGCACCAGCAAGTAATTCTTGCGCAATTGGAGATATAAGATATGATGGTCTGCATCATTATGTAATACCGGTACCGGGGGTAAAAGAAGAAGGTGCGCCGGTCACAATCGCTCAAGTCGAGAAAAAATTATGTGCAGCAAATGTGACGTAGGACTATGCATAGAGTGTTTTTTACCATTCTATAATCAATAATTAAAAAGAACTATTTTTTTATTTCCTGAGTTCTTACTTGAAAAGCGCCTAGTGGTTCTAATTGGGAACGGCATATTTTTCAGTAATTTTTAATTTTTTAAAAAAATTCCTTTACATTATCTTCCATAAAATCATTCTAATTCAGATTTTAATCGAAAAACACTTCTTACATAAAAAAACTATATCTCGGCGTTAATTAAAAAAATTATCATAACTTGACACAAATTAGCGTTAAATAGCATAAAATAAAATTAAATTTTTAGTAGCACAATTATTGCTGTCAACGCCAATACCAAGCAAAAAAAAAGAATTGAAATACTAACGCAAATAAAATTTTAACAACGGTAAAAAATTATTGTAAAATTTTGTTGTAAACGTAGCAACAACACGAAGTTTCTCACAAAAAGATCTAGTTATTTTTGTAGTATAATTTGTCGAGTTATTAATTTGAGTAATTTGGCTTAAAGCACCAATGTAAAACCGTTAAGTTTGATTTGTAAAAAATTATACAGTTTAAGTTTTACTTTTATTAGCATTAGTGGTTCACTCTGGTGGCATTTCACATTTGCATTGACATTGTTCACCTTACAATGTTTATACTTACGTGGTTTTAGACATAAAAGTTTCGCTATAAAACATATTAATAATTTTTGGGGTAAGTAGTGTATTTATTCAATAAATACACCGTTTACTCTAAAGAATTATTTAAACGTCTTGGTTTTAGCCTGCGACTTATTCAAAACTTATTTGAAATACGTGGGTATAAAATCAGTTTTGAACGTTTCCATCTTTATTGCTATTTACATACTATTATCTGTACATAGTAAATTTATACTATGCGATTGCTCTGCCATCGAATATCACTGAAGAACATAAACTTTAACACTCGTGTGCAAGATAACATTAACTATAATTTACAGTTTTAATAAATAAATTAAGTTGAAACATGTGTAAAACAGGACGATAGCAAACTTAATAAGTATGTATTACTTAATTATTTTTATTAACGTTTAGTTCTTTTTGTGACGTTTTTATCATGCTGTCTAGCATGGTCAACAAGCTGCGGGTATATTTTACATTTACGATTTTATGTTATTCTTAGTAAGTCGTCTTACTACTTAATTAATAATCAGTTCTCTTTTTCGGTACGTAAAAAATTAAAAATAAAATCAAACACAAAAATCTTGCTTAAAGTTATAATAAAATATAAAAATACGACAAAACTGTTTTTTAATAGTTATTGTCATTGTCATAATTAAATCATCAAATAAATAATGATAGATGTTTTTAGTAAGAAATAATAAATTAAAATTTAACAAATTTTTTTCTTACATTATGATTTTTACGGATTTCAGAAAACATCAATTTTTACATTGTTTTTTGCGACATTTTTTATTTCAACGATTTTAAACTCGAATGTACCAAATTAAATTTTCTCTAATTTAAAGTGGTATAAAGTTTGACGTTCTTCAATAAAAAAATGTATTTGTTCAAATTCGTTAACTTTTCGACAAAGTTTATTTTGTAGAAAAATTTTAAATTCTTTGTTGTTTTATGAATTCTTTAATTAGATGCTTAAAAATTCCATTTAATCTTTTTTAGTTAATTAAGAGTGAAAATTAAAACGTAAAGCCAATGAGCGTTTAGCAAAATTGTAACTGAGATTTTTTATTATTCGGTGAGTATATTTTTTGTGAAAATAATTAAGAAACGCGCGTGTAGGTTTGAATCGTTAATTAGAATAAATTTCTGTTAGAAACGTTAACCGTTTAGGTGACGTTTTATATCTTGTAGAAGTTCGAGTTTGGTCGTTGTTGTAAGTTAAGTAATGGCAAAAGGGTCGGCAATATTTTTCAAATCAATTACCGTCTACTAACCTCCTTTTGAGCAAACAATAAATACACAACGGATTTGTTTTCCCAACTGACATAGGAAACAATTACTTTCTAGAATCGTAAGGGTTGGGCCCGGTTATTGGCTCTTGATTAAGATTGCATTTCGCAGTCGACTACATGAGCTGAACTAATATCTCGAGGGATGTAGTAATGCTTTCAAGGCATGAACCTTTAATGTTTGAACTAGAGCCGTATAAATCGATTCAATATGTTCCCGTATAGGGGTTTTGACCCTCTGGAATAAGCGGGCAGTTCTTATCGTACGTATTAGATTGTTTTATCAACGAATCACTTTAGAATTTTGCCGCAAAACGTCGACCAAACTATTTAACATTAACTTTGTCGCATTCGAATTTGTTCTATTTAGTTATTCGAGAGGAGAAAATAAAAACTGGTAACTTTGTAAATATATCGCCGAGTTGTTAGCGAGAAGTCAAATTTGAGAATAAAACAGCAATTTGGTTTTGCAATTTACACACAAGTTGCATTATTTCATTAAGTGTTAATTAGTTTCTGTTGTAAGGATGACACTCTAAATAAACTAGAAAATCTCGTAAAAGTTTAATTACAGAACTGGACCGGCGTGTTCCTATTACTTAAAATCACCTTATACTCTTGTTACCTCTAATTAGACGTTGAATAATTATGGGATTAATTAGAAAGTTTGACTTTGTAACTATATACTTTTGCAACAAAATTAATTTTAGCGTTTGCTCAATTTTCACATTTTGCTATTTCAAATTTTTATTATAATTAAAGTACAAAAATATCTTTTTCACAGTTTTGTTTTACGGGTCATATAAAAATGGCTAATTAATTAAAAATTCTAATTAAAATTGTAACTGATATATCAACACGAGTAAATTTTTTAAATTGGATTTTATTCATCATTTAATATATTTTGAGTTTACTGTTACATTATTGAATGCTTTCAAGATTAAATAATATGCTTTTGAGTTTTTTAAAAATAAGTATTGGATTCAGCGTTGTGTTAAATTAGTCATAATCTAAGTTAAATTTTAATGAATCAGTTTCATGTTTGTATCATTTTGGTTGGTTGTGATCCTAACCCAATAGCACCTATATTGTAAGATAAGCAAAGACATGCGCATTTCGTGAAAATTTTATACTATACTTGTTGACATCTATATTTTTATTCTACTATTTATTAAAATTAAATAGTAATATTTTATTTTCAAGAAAAACCAAACACATTTGACGCGGAAAATATTATGAACTAAAACTAAAAACTTGTGGTGGTAAAAAAACAAAGTATCACTATTATCACAGTTAAAATATTGTAACCCGTAATTTTGTATCTATTTTAATTCAATTTGTATTTATGGTTATGTTACCGGTTATAGTGTTATTTTTTAATTGTCCAAGTTTAGATATTTATCTTTATTTGTGAAACAGTGAGTATGATTTACATGTTTTAAATAAATCCAATGTTAATTACTGTTTTCTAAAATAAAAAAAACATTTTGGTATGTTGTAGAGTTTGCAAATAGCCGATTAAAAATCTAATTAATCGTAGCTGATTTGAACAATGCGTAGCAGTAAACTTGTAAAAACTATTTTTTTCTTAACCTCTCTAAAATTAATACATTTAATTATGGTTAACTCAGGTAACGCACACGTTTGCAAAACACAACTTAAATAACCTAAAACATTTAATTTAACACTCAATTTATTTCAAATTGTATCGTCTAAATCTAAAACAACAGCCTTGCCGCTCTCCGTAATTTTTTAAAGATTTTATGTTGCGTTAGAAACGTTTTAAGCAAGATTCTGATATCTTAGACAACACCGTATTTAACGTTTTTGGCAATGAACTTGCCCTTCTCTCTTCATTTCGTTTCATGTTGTGATAAGATAACTTTTCTGTCTACCAGTTTCTTTGCCTGTAATTGATAAACATTACTTCTCAATTAAATACATCATTAAAGCGAACACTAGAATATTAATTGAATTAAATTTTAAATGATTTCAATAATCATAATTTCTGTAACATTAATATTGTGTTAAAAAATTATCTAGTAAATTAAATCACTCTGATTCGGTAATTGGGTCGTAAGTTTGGAGGTTCTGAATCATAAAACAAGTTAAAAAGGCGCCAAAGATTAGGATGACTGATACCGTTTAAATCTATCCAAAGCTGAAAGAGAATCAATAACAAAAACACAAGTTGTAACAACGAGTATATTTATTTTATCACAGAAAAGAGGTTAGAAAAGAGAAACTTTACCTAAATGCAATCAAACGTTAGAACGTAGGTGGATATCACAAACAATAATTGTTAAATTGCCCCCTTCGGTTGGGCAACACGTCTTACAAAGAATTAAACTTCTCAATCTAACTTCCAAAAGCAAATAATTTTACATTTGTAAATTATAACACGAAAATACATATTTCGATATTTCAGAAAACCAAAGCGTACCGTATAATAATATATTAAACACAAAAAAAGTTTTATGTTTAATTGTGACAAAATTAAACTAGGAAAACATAATGCGAGTAGCTAATAGCACTTTTTCGAAAGTTCCTAAAATTTGTTAAAAGAAACAAAGCCGTACATACGGTGTTATCACAAGTAAATTTCCATTGGTTCATACGATTAATGAAAAAAATCAAATGCGCCGAGTTTTCCTTGAATCGATTCTATTATTTCGTTAAGTAGGCTCTCACCTACGGTTAGAATTTTATCCAATACTCGAAGGTTTGGATATCTTCAACGAAAGTAACGTGACGTCATTATGGGAATTTTTTCAATAAATGAACTAGTTTTACTATCTCCACATTGATGGAACACGTGTGGATATCTAGAAACCAAAACCTCTACTGACAATTACGGAAGAATTAAATTACATCACAAAAATAGGAAACAACGTTTGCCCCAATAAAGACTTTAACGAAAGTAGTAAAAATACTACGCTTGAATGCGTGTTAGAAATGAAAGTTCGTAGGGGGCACATAATGTTAGGGGTGTCCTACTTATGTCACCGTCATCGGGTGGATGATTTTGTTTTCATCAGACTTGAATGTCAAACCTTTTGCAATTGCCAATAATCCCCCACAATGTAACGGAAAGTGGGTGTTCTGCGAATAAATCTTATACGGTACAAACATTATATCAAAATACTTTTAACATAATTCTTTTAGTAGTAATGCTTATTTCAACTTTCATGTAATTTCTTATATAAAGTGTATCGCTCCTGCAACACAATGGGCAGATGTAATTATAGTTTTTTTTGCTAAAACTTTATTCGGTTACTTCATCTGTTTGGGGTACTGACGAGCGTTAATCGGGTTATTAATATTACTAAAAGTTTCAAGTAATTAGTAAAATTTTATAAAAAAAAAATTTTTTTGGTGAATGATTTCAAAGAGAAGGTTTTTATTAGAGCTGGTGTAACAGGTTCGATAGCTAATTTTGTCCCGCCCGACTGAGCCTTAAAAGAAAAACGGCGCATGGCGCATCTGGAAACTGGTAGTAAAATTCACAAAAAATTTATGAATTTATCTCTCGACATATTCTCCGTAAAGATTGAAACATTTATCCAAGCGTAGTGTTGCGTGTCAAGTCACTTAAAGTAGTCCACAACTGTGTTTTGCAATTCCTGTTAATTTACAAAGCGTTTTTTCGCCAAAAATTTCTTCAGGGGCCCGAATACTTAAAAATCGGAGGGGGCCAAATCGGGACTATATAGCGGATGTTAAAGGACCTCCCACTTTTGCTGTGTCAATCACTCCTTGGTTCGATTTGATGTGTGCGGTTTTGCGCCATCGTGCAAAAGTTTAATTTCTTGTCGTATTCGTTTCGACCTTTCCTTCTAATGGCTGTATGCAATTTTTAGAGAGTATCTGTCGCTGTTAATGGTTGTGCGTGGTTTCACAAATTCACAGAACAATAGGTCTGTACTATTTCAGAACACGGTGGCTATGGTTTTGCGGGCAGTTGAGTTTTGAATTTTTTGTGAGCTGAGGAATCTGGATCCACATCATGGACTGTTGTTTTGACTTTGGGGTAAACTTCCCACTAAACAAAGTTTTATTCTCCGGTAATGACGTTTTTAATGAAAGAATCCTCTTCCTGTTGGTATCGGGTGAGATGTTAAAGTGACGCATTCATTCGATTAGCTTTGTGGTTCTTGGAAAGCATTTTTGACACCCAGCAAACCAAAGCTTTGGAAAAGTTTAAGTCGGATATCATTTCATGGACACAATTCTTAGGAGAGCCAATAATTTCCGCAAATTCACGATTTTTTATGCGACGATTTGTCCATATTCAAACCTTTAACAATTGAGCAGTAATAATCCGTGTGTGAGGTTTTTAAACTCTCTCTGTTCTTCTCCGGATAATCAATAAGGTTCATTCGTTCATTTTAAAATTTTATGCACCAAACGCCGACTTCTTTTCACTTAAGACCTTTGTGCCATAAACGCCCTCTAATCTGCGATAAATTTTGCTTTGGTTACTTCCTTCGGCTTGCAAAAATTGGATAATCGCACGCATTTTACACTTGGAATACTCTGCAATTACACAGGCCATGTTAAATTGTTTTCCGGAAACTACTAAATTATACACAACAACGCTCTAGACTCTACTACCACGCTTCGACCTCTCTAGACATGCATATGACGGAAATATTTCGCTTGAGGTGTTTATTTGACAGCCACCTGCATCTTTAAAATAAAATTCGCCTTGTGTTCAAATATTTTGGTGAAATAAATAGCATTCACAATTATTTGTTCTTACAGAAAAACATTTTTGGCAACTCGTTGATCAAGTTAAAAAAAAAATTTACAACAGTAATATTTGTAATACAATTAACTATCATATGTGATCTTTATCAACTAGTCTTTCGTCTATTTAAAACTTTTTTTATTTTTTTGCGATTTTCTTTAGCTACTCGTTTTATGAATTTTTATTTTTTATTTTCTACAAATCCAAATCGAAGGGTGTACTATCAGGGAAACCTCGGAGGATTGTTCTTTTCAATTCAGCGCATAGAAAAATTTTGATTCACTTATTGACAAACAATCTTTGATTTAATGAGGGATGCTATTACGTGTCTTTAGGAACAAATTTTCACATTAAGTACAAAAAATCTTAGTATTGCACTGTAAGCGAGTGCGTTACTGGCGGCATAATATCAGTAATTTTGTTTTCGACATTTTGCTTTTGGCATTGGTGCAAGTAGGCTAATTTTGTAGAAACTTTAAGCGTACTTTTGTTTTATTTAATTTCACTCCGTTAGAAATGGGTTTAAAAAATTCTTTTACTGAAGGATTGAAATAATTTTTTTGCTACCAAACTGCTTGCAGGTATGGCGACGACTGCCGTTTTTCATGCTAACTTAAAATTAATTTAGCAAGTTGGCGGAAACAACCTTTTTTTTACACATAGTTACGAAAAGTAAAAGCATTACCCGATTGTAATGATATTTAATACTTATTGAATTAATCAAATTCCGTTACAATTAAAGTTGGGTTGATGACTTCAGGAGCTAAATTTGAAGAAAAATGTTAGTTGATCAGCTGTATAATTTCTTTTTTTATGTCATTTAGTTACCTTAAGCCTTCAGCGAGGTCAACTACATTAATTTTTCAACTGTGTTACTTACTTATCTACATTTCTTTATATGAAGCATTCTGCCTTGTTAGTTATATTAAGCTTTTAGTTTCATTATTCATATCAAACCATCAGTTTTTTTAGTTGTATTAAGCTTTTAGCACATTTTAGTGTGTTTACGAGTATTATTAATAATTTACTCTCAGTCGAGTATAATTATTTAGTCTTCAGTTTATACCGAATTTGAGAATTACTGTTTACGCGCATGACCTTAACCAATTGACTATCCTAAGTAAGTAAGTGTTATGGGTTAATATTTTACATTTACATTTGTTGATTATCATTATTATTATTATTATTATTCTATTTCTGTGCTTGTTTTACCTTATAAGTTTTGTGAATTTTTTCCTTACAATAAATTCACTGGTGCTTTTTATGTTTTGTTTGGTTTTGTTGTTTTTTTTGACAGGTAACCAACAAAGCATAAATAATCCTTACAAAAGAACCCACCTCCTTTTAGAGGTCTTACATCAATCTGAGCCTGGCCCGGTTATGGTTAAGGTACGTTACAATATTCTTGTAGTTGTGAATTTAAAGTTTAATTTTTCATATCTGTAATTCACCTTTGTTCTGTAGCGGATTGCCTCAATTACCACAACAGCTCTGGAAACATTTTCGGATACTTCACCTAGGAACGATGAAATTATTTAACCTCCTAATTAGTGTATTTAAGTAAGGTGTTTAAATTCACCTAGGAACTGCAGTTAACCAACAAACATATCTTCCGAGATTAGAACCAAGTATTTAAAGTAATAGTTATATCGTTTATTTTGCTATTAATTGCAAAACGGTTTCGATTAAATTCATAACACTGTGAGTTAACGCCTGTTGTTATTTTACGTACCGACGGACGCTTCAAATTGGTGCTATGTGTAAATACACATTTTGTGATTTAATATCAAAGACGTAAGGGCTTAGACAGACTCAGTGGTGGTGCATTTAACAAGATAAGCATAAGATTAGACACTCTTCCAATTTCCAGAGAAGGTCTTAAGTCAGTAATTATCAAGTTCGTTGCGCTGAAAGCTCGTTCGCATTCAGCACTTGATATTGGAATCCACTTGATATACATAAGCAAATCATTCAGTTCAAGACTGATTACTTTCCTTTTCCTTTGCTTGTACTAACGGCCACAAAGTGCAACAACTTTATTTTCTCCATAAAGAATACCGTTGTTATAGTTTCAGTAAATTGGAAGCAATTTATAGACTTTTTCAACTACTTGTGAATCAACAGCACTACGACCTGCATGTGAAGATCACAGATTGTTTTGAAGACTTTGATAGCATTAAATACGGGGTATCACTATCACAGTTGCAACACCTTTGTTTCGACTACGACTTTCATGCCAAGCGATTCCTACAAATTTCGATTTGCCATCAGCGTTCAAAGTTTTAGATTTGAAACGTCCGGATTCGTCCACTCTCACCTCAATAACCGAGATCTGAATAGTAATACTATGATATTCCTTAATGATCCATATGTCACATTTTTGCAGTTCGAGGGATAATTCAGTCAGTTCACATAAAACATTGTACATAAGACCCAAGTTCTTGACGAATTCAACCGAGCCGGAAAAACGTGAACAACCACCATATCATTAATATCAGATTTGCAGTTTCTTATGCATTAACTGAGAGCGACTTAAAAATTTAAATTGTAATTTATTAATAAGCGGCCTAATTAAATAGCAATTTAAAATCTTCATAAAAGATGTATTTCTATCGCTACCGTTCAAGTAATTTGTCACGGAAATGGCTCCAAATAAAAAAAAATGATTTGCATTTTGTGAACAACTTATCACATAAGTTAAAACTAATTTCTATTTTTAATAAAATGAACGATTATTAATTATCGTAATAAATTATACCAGACAAGCAAATCTTTCTTACCTTGCAGTGAATAAGCAAAGCAGCATAGTTTTCCCAGACAGCACGGACAGTTCTTAAGCTTGAGGCTATTCAACAAATGCTTAAATATTTTTGTACTTTCGGCAATTTCACATCTAAGTTTTTTGCACATTATCTTAATTCTCGCTGGTTCTTTAGGTTTCTAGTTTAAAGGCCATGAAGCTTTTCGATAAACACTTTGAAGTGATTGGTTTGATTTAGCTCTTTGATGGTATCTTTAACACACAATTCAAGATGGTGGACAGAGCAGTGCCAGATGATCAACTCTGAATATTGTTGCTTCAATAATTCAGCAACACCTTTTATTTTTCCGAACATCACTGAGGCGTCGTAACAAGTTACGCCTATCAGACTCTTGAATTCCGTGACTTTTTATTAATTAGTGAGGACTTTATCACAAATGCCTTTAGCAAACATGTCATTAAGTTCGACCAATTGTAAAAATATATTAACTGGCAATTCGGCTCTTTTAATAATGACACGCAAATAAATTGCAAGTAACGATATCTGGCTTAGCCAAATTTAGCGTTTGATTGGACAATTTCTATAAGCAGTTTGCTACGCATTTCAACACCAATGAAGTCAGCAATTTTGGCACATGTCGTTTTCGAGTGGAGAAAAGTGTCCATATTACAACCGTTTAGTTTCTGCATGTCATTATTAGAGGGTAGGTTCTTATATGATTGACAGTTTTTTACCAAATTGTACATTACGAAACACGCGTTCAGTTGTTAGCTGGAATTCTTTTTACTTGTTCGTAACATATTCGTCAAGATCAAAGTTCTTCAATTTGCTCTTTTGAATGAGACCGGTAATGGTCTGGTGCGATTTTGAATTGACATGATTATAAATTTTTTTCTCAAAGAAACCTGTTGAACCAGCTTGCTTTTGCTTTACTTCTCGACCTATATCTTAGCCCATTGCTGCGCAGGTGTTACTTATTTATTTTGAAGAAAGATTTGTATTTATTAAAAAGACTACCTTTTTTTGCAGTCATTCGGGACTACTATTTGCTTCTGCGTATATTTGTCGGCCATTTGAGTGTCTGGACCGTCTGGGACAGGCTGGTCAGCATCACAA
Organism: Aquatica leii; assembly: GCA_035610365.1. Taxonomy (NCBI): domain Eukaryota; kingdom Metazoa; phylum Arthropoda; class Insecta; order Coleoptera; family Lampyridae; genus Aquatica; species Aquatica leii. The sequence goes on along the minus strand of CM069437.1, from coordinate 50,712,463 downwards.
AACTGCAAAATGTGATCTTTTAAACTATTACTTCATAACAGTAAGCAACCAATAAATTCGGCAAATAATTACTCCTATCGCAGGTTTACAATCTGCAATTACGAGCTGTGGTACTTTTGCCAAACCAAAATCTGCAGCATGAGTAGCTGAAACATTTGAAATTTGTTTATCATGAAGAAGATTGTTTTGATCATTCTGTAAAAATGTTTGCAGAATTATATGACGTAATCGCTTAAATAAGATTTCCCAAATGTAAATTGTTCAGTTATAGCTTTAACATATTTTTCAAACTATTTGTCTACATAAAATTCAAGACAAACAGGTACTGCAATGAAGCAAATTTTACCGTTGTGTTTTCTGTGCTTAATTTAAATTTACCGTTTACATAAATTGCAACAAAAGTAATTATTATTATGAGTTTTGTCAATATTTTACTGCAAATTACCAAGACGACTTCTTAAATTTGGTTGAAATTTTTAAAATAGATGGACAGAATTTGGCTAAGAATCTTACTATTATTTTTAAATTAATGTAATGCAGTGATTTTGTATTTATAATAGAAGGACAATTATAGCAAACGATACAAAAAATGGTTCAATCAAATGGCCCCCTACCTGTGATATATGAAATCAGGAGTTCAGAATTTCGTGTTGATACTGTTAATCAAATTTAGAACTTTCTGAGAATTTGTTTGCAGTTTCACCTCCACTTCCAATTACGGCACTGTTAATTTGCATGCTCGTGTTTGTATCCGTCGATTCTTTATTTGGTTGTTGGATGTTTGTATTTTACCTTCTTCGCGACAGAAGCGCCGAAAAACGTATTTATCTTTTTGCACTTTTGAGCAACTACTTGAGAAGCTCTTGCTTTTTTGCGATTAACGCGGTCTTTTTTGGCCATAATTACAGTCATTCACATTCACGTTGATTTCTAACTATGAAATTAATTTTTACTTCACTACTTAAATTCACTGTTTTTTCCTATTTGTTAAATATTAGCGCTTTTTTAGAATTTTTAAATATACACCATTGCACTCTGGAATGGTTATTTTCTTTTATTTATTCTTAAGTTTGGTTTAGCGCATTTTTATATCTACTTAGGTAAAGGGTTCTTAAATTTTGGGCGATTTTTATAAGCTTTACTGGCATTTTAGAAAATTATTTATCTGGTTTCTGGTAACAAAAACTACGGCATGTCTGTTAAATGTTAATCCATCAATTTTTTGAATTTGATGCAGTTTTGTCTTCTTTGTGACCTAGTTTGCCCTGTAATTGTTGGCGGTTTGCCGTCAGTTAAGGCTGTTTGCTGTACCCAAAACAAGGCCGGTGTGCAGAACCTACGGTTCTAAGGTGAGCTGGTTCAGCGAACCGGTGCAAACCTTGACCTCATCTGCATTTATTTCTGCATTTGCCATAATCGTTTTAGATGTTAGCTTGAAAGCATAGGCGGTGTTCTACCAGATTCCGAAACTTTCAAAAAATGTGCTACAAGAGAAGGGCATTTACCAAAGATGTTAATCACAACAACTTGCTTGATGCACTTTTTATCAGCGTACTTCAAAAAAACTTTATCTGTAGTTACATTTTTGAGACGGAAGAAAAGGCATTTCTTAAACAACTTAACATATTCTATATCAGAATTGTCAATCATAGCAAATTTTTTCGATGAAAAAATGTTAATGATTAAAGCAGAACTTGCTTTTTGAATATCAGACAAGCATAAACCACATTTCGTATCTTCTGCATGAACCAAACACACTACAAATTGCGACAACCTAAAAAATGAAGTATCTGTCACTAATCTCTAAAAATCGTAACGTATATCCTTTAAAAATAAGTAAATGTCACCAAAAAATAGAACGAAAAACTATAAATTTTTTTCTTCGTGAAAAGAAAAGACTTTTTAGCTTCATAATCGTCTTCATAAAATGTAGCTTGTAAAACGATGCCAGATCCACTCACTTTTTGAGTCTCAACATTGTTTGTGAATTTGAATGTATACACTATGAAGTAGACGATTTATTTACACTAGACTGTCATAAAATATAAAATATGAAAAAAAAGGAAATTAATGTAATCAATGTTACAGTTTCATCATATAGACAAGCATCAATGGCTCATTTACAGTTTTCAAATTTTTATTTTCCATCCACATAAACAGTTTTTTATATTTTTTGCAATAGGCATTTTTGGACGTAAACAACAAATGGTAACCAATATCTACATCAACGACATGACGTCTACCCATAGGCTACTTTCCAAAATATACAAATTCTAAAATTTGAAATATGGATTTCAATCTTATTGCTTCAGTTATGATACAATTGTAATAAAAATAGGGTATGACACGCATGTAGAAGTGTCTTTAAAGCACTAGCGGCGTTAAAAGCACTCCGCTTCGCGTCGCGCTCATGGCACATTTTTTAAAAGCTTGCTTCTTTACTAGTATCATAATATACTATATTTTGAAATAAAACATTATTAAAATTGAATTGGTAAGTGTAAGTGCCTATTTTAATTTAATATAAGTTTAATATGCTTTGTTAAGATTTTTTTAAAAATCGTAAGATTATGGTGTTCCAACGCTAACTTGGGAAATTTTGATCTAAAACAATAAGTACCGAAACGTATTGTTTACAGTTACTATAGCAACATTTAATTATTTAGTAAAAATGTATTTATTTTTTGTTTAGGTAATTTTTCTAATATATTGTTTTTGTTTTATTTTTATGAAGAAAAATTTATAATTGTAATTAAAATTTTACGTTTTTATTAAATGTGAGTTGTAGTAGAAAGACGAAAAGATAATGGGGAGTTGATGAAATGTAGTATTACACGAATACGGTCAGAATGATTATGATGTCATAGGTAAGTCCCAAGATACCACGTTTAGTTTTTCGCAGTTGGCCCTACTGAGTAATTACCAACTTTATAATACCAAAGTTGGTGTATATTTAATTATTTTAATTGGTACTCTGACACGTACTCATCGTTAAAATAACCTCACGTATAGACCACTTTGTAGCGCCACACATAAATGAATAACACAACAAGCAATTACTTTCCAAATTTCTATTACTTTTAAATTAATATAATTTTGACTAAGCTACAAATAAATATATTTACAACGAGCAACACAGAATAAATTATCACGTTAAGATTTTTTTTAACATTAAATATAGAAACTTTATCACAAATAGTCAGGTTATAATACATTTTTACATTGTTTAAAAGTTTTACACATTAAATTGGATTTGCTGTTTATAAATTTAATTAATTAAATTTTACACATTCTTGTGGGTAGGAAAACACAAACGTGCATAAACCATTACAGATATTTTTATAACGAGCTAAAGTGGGAATAATTAAGTTGTTTTCTGTACAAAATTTTTTAACAACCGCAATCCGTACTCTTTCTTGTAAAATATAAAATTAGTTAATTTGTTCTCACTTTAACTTGTATTAGGCGTACAGCAAGTATTGTTTTTACAAAAAGTTTCATAGTCTTATTAAATTATTGATTATCTTTTACTAATTTGTGTCCACTTCTTATAAAATTTATTTTGTGAAGAGGCGTCGAGATATCTGTTAGCAGAATCCTGTAACAAAAAAAAAAGAATTAATAATTTTGCAAATTTAGTAATTATCTACTTGGATAAAATTATTTTCTTCAAACGCATCTTATTTAGTTTTTATTGTTAAAAATAGAAAGTATTGGTCTAAAACTAAAATTGATAAATTAAAACTTTTAACAGTATTTTTACCACTGGCGGCTCGTAAGATTGAGCTATGTGGGGAGGGAGAGTACATTTTTCAAAATGCTTGTAGGTAATGTGAACGTTTTTAGATATCATTAAAGTATTATGTAGGTAACTACCAAAATGTTATCGAGTTGAGAAATAAATTCCGTTAAGAAATGTATATGGCATGCAAAAACTTTGTTTTTTAATTGTCTCATTTAAATGTGTCAAATCTGTACCTACATCCTAACCTGGAAAACAAAACAAAACATTTATCGTACATTCACATGCCCACTTATTCTTATCATAAACTGTACTAAAAAAATGGCGTGTAAAAATGTACGTTTTGCAGTTTTATTTGCTTGATTTGGTTCCAAATTTGGAGTAGGCTTTTCGAGAGATTTTATGTTAACCCTTTCTTGGCTTAATGTAAAGTGATTTATTAAGAGAATACTCATGCTAATTGTTGTATTTGATGCATGGATTTTAGTAGTGTCGATTTTTACAGATTTTTTCGTGACAGGAAAGATGTTCCAAAGATTTACTTTTACATTTAATATAAAAAATCGTTTCTAGAAAGGTTTTTGGTTTATAATTTAATATTTGTTTTTAATGCATTAAAGTCCTTACTTGAAAATATATTTGAGTTACTTACAATATTATAAAATATTAAGCTTTCGCGGTTGTTATGTTTAAGATTATAAGCGACTTTCGGTTTAGACCGCGTCGTAGTAAAACACCCAGACTTAGGCTTGGTCATAGTCTCTTCTTGAGAGCTGTTTTCTTTCTTTTGGCGCAAACGATCTAAAGATCTAGTATAAAAAGCGATTAGTTTCAGAGATGATATTCATCAACGTTTACAAAAACAACATTAATTTCAATACAGACACTAACAATTTAAGTAATTTTTACAACAACTTAATATCAAAGATTGCTTATTAGCTTTAGATAGGTTTATTAAATGCGCGGTATTTTTCGTTCTTATCTTTTTCGATTACCTTGACGTTGCAAATAGAATTTTTGATTATACATGTCGTGTCAATTGTTTGTCTTTCACAGTTAATTGTTCATTTACAACTATTTTAATTTATTTGACTTTTTAGAAATATTTTAACAATTATTCATGTTAACTTTAATTTATATTGTGTAATAGTTTCATGTCGTTTGGAGTTAAGGACTATTCCACTCTAACCTTTTAGTGTAAGTTTCTATGTTGTTTGTACCTAAAATGTATTATTTGTTATGTAAAAAGAAATGTGTAGCTTACTCACAATATATTTCAGTGGCCTGAAGAAGTGCACGCCTGGTTGCACAAAACGTCGCCATAATAAAATCTTAAGTGGTTTAATTTGCCCCTTCTAGTGAAGAACTTTCTACAATCTAGTCATTAATGTACGATCAACTTTATTTTATTGTTTTCTTTTTGATAAAATTGTATTGCGGTATTTTTATAGCTTTCTGACAAATTCTATTTTAACTTTCAGCGGCAAACTTACAAATTTATTAAAAAAAAACCTACAGTACTTTTTTGCATTTTTTGAAAATTACGTACTACAAATATACCGTTTTAATTAGAACACGTTGTGCGAATCCTACCGCTTCATGATTACTGAATTGAAACTATTGCGGGCTACAAACGCGCAAAACTTTTCGCACACAATAATTTTTCTTTTACAGCAATTCAAAAACAATACTTGATATGTTGGTACAGCACTAAACACAACAAACTGATTAACCAATGTATTTTAATTAAATAATTTAAATACGTTATAATAGCTGCCAATACAAAAAAATTAAGTAGGATAAAACTAAATTAAATGAAAATAGTACTTATAATAGTCAACTATCCAACCACGGTTTTCAAATGTATGGACGTCCAACCATTAAACTACCAGGTTTTTTCTGTTCTACTTTACGATTCAAGCAAACCTTACAAGATTTAACATAACGAACAACACCAGCAAGCCAATAATATCTATGCGAATCTAAGAATCTTCGACTTTATTTAGCTCGGGATACTGTTGCGGTACATACTTAAACAAACGTGAATTATCCACCCTCCAACCGAGATAATCGTCCAGTTTACTTTGAACTTAATTAACCAAATTAGCATCACATCTGCCATTTACATAACGAGAAAATGTATACGGCACGACGCGACGTTATCCTTTCCTTTACGATGTACGAATTCAAAATCATACGGTTGTAACTTTACAACCCAACGCGTTAATCTTCTACTAGGGTTGTTTAAATTGTTTGTCTACACTAAGAAATAATGATTGATAGTGACTTTAAAACGCGACCCTTCAATGTAAAGACGCAATTTTTCTACTGTTCAAAGTACTGTTAAACATTATAACCCAATGCTTTGTAGTTGCGCTCGGATTTTAATAACGACTTACTAATATAGCTAATGACAATCACCGTCGGCATACTCTTGATTTAAAACAACATCTAACTCAAATTCAGACACATCTGTCTAAATCAAAAATGGTTTAGAAAAATCTGGACACTATAAAACTAGAGCGGACACAAAAAATTCTTTAATTGTACTTAACGCTACCTTATAATCTTCTGACCAAATAAAGTTATTACCTTTCCTCAATAGTTTGGTTAACGAAACTACAATAGATGAAAAATTCGGAACAAACCGTCTATACCGTGACGCCATACCTATAATGCGACAAACTTCGGATAATGAAGAAGGAGTGGGAATATTTAATATAGCTTCTACTTTTTCTGGATCCACTTCAAGACTATTTCTACCAATAATATACCCTAAATACTTTAACTCGGACTAAACAAATTGACACTTTTCTCTACTCAACGACAATCCCGCCTTCTGCAACCTATCTAAAACTACTTTCAAAATTTTTATATGCTTTTTAAAAGTAATAGTAACAATGATGAAAATACGCAAATACATACGAATGAAGTTCAAGCCTAGAATCTTATTGATAAAACGCTGTTAAGTAGCAGAAATATTATATAACTCAAATGGTAACCTATTAAAATGGACATTCTGTTCGAATATTTATCCATCGAAATTTGCCAATAAGCAGATTTAATATCTAAAGAAGAAATGAATCGAGCACCTCCAAGTTTATCTAAGATGTCGGACACAAATGCAATAGGAAAGCAATAGGAAACCCCCAAGGATGATTCAACAATACACTCTATTAACATTTGATTGTTAATGTTTTTGCACTGTCCATGATACAGAATAATAACGCCGCTTGATGGGATCAGTGGAAATCTTTATCTTATGTTTCACAACATGAGTTCAATCAATATCTATAGACATAAAAATAGAATCAATTAGCTGAGTAAGTTCTAAAGATTGATCCAACTCGGAAAGTGGTGTAATAGAATCAATAAAACCATGTTCTTTACCGCTAAAGTGCCATTTTTTATTACGTAAATTAGGAATAATTTCAATTTGCTTCCAAAAATTAATACCCAAAATTATGGTATGCGGAACGATGGCATAATTGATAATTCATAATTTTTAATTTTCCGTTGAAACAAAGTGGAACTGATAACGCTACAATAACTTTACATTTGTTACCATTTGCAACTTTACGCGTTTGAATGTTGGTTTTCCTAATATGCAATTTTAAATTCCTTAAAAAATTGCATCCTTTCTGACCTAAAACACTCGGAGTAGCTCCAGAATCTAATAATTCTAACAAAACCTTCCCAAAAATTAATATATCCAAATAAAGACGTTTATCTCTCTGAAGGTGAGCAAACAAAAAGTCTAATAAGACCTTTGATTTATCGATCAAAATTTTTTCTCTCTTAGAGTTTTTAGCGTGATTTTACAACGGCCTCTTCTGGCGTTTTCTTGATTACAACGATTTGAGCAAGTACGAGACGTAACTTCTACTTTACTACAGCGAAAACAATGATAACGTAATGGCTTTGTAAAACGAGAGCTCAAATGACTAATTTTCTTACAGTTCCAACATTTAATTTGTTTTCCACTTGAATCACGACTATCTAAAGGTCAAGATTAAATCACAATAGCATCCGAACGAACATAAACTAAATCAAGTTCTAAAAATTTTGACAGATTACATCTAGCCGGAAGTTTAAATTTGTATATGGCAGCTTTTCGAGGCCCTAATTACCTTCCAAACTTTAATAACTCAGTAACCAAACTAATTGGAATTCAACTTAATTTGTCTAATAAATATATTGGACAAAAGAATCTTAATCTTTAAAGATTCCGGAATAATACGATTCAGTCATTTAAACATACTCTCAATAATCCGATCCTTGGGTCCAAAGCTTAATTTATTTTAAGAATATTTTGTCATAATCGAAAGGCTAAAACTCTTTTCTTAATAACCTTGTTAAATCGTCCAAATCTGTTGCCAACAACTATTTGACTTTCTAGAAGGAGACGGGAGAGATTTAAGTTGAGCTTCTTCGTAAACTATCTTCAAAATTTGATACTTTACTCGATAGTGATTTTCTAGGATTCAACAATTGATCACGTAATTCCTGAACAATGATTTCTTGCCCTGATGGCACAATAATCCGTTTCAACCGTCTCTCTAAATGAAAGAACTTAGAATCAATTTTTTATAACAACCCCTATAAATAGAATTGTCAAGATCAGCTATTAAAGTACCTAATAACAAAATTATATTACGACTAGCATCTACATCTTCATCAAAAGTAGAAAGATTATCCGGATATTTAAAATCTTCATCTAATCTTTCCGTTTTCAATGCACCTTTCAAGAACTTCCTTAAATTAGCGACTTTACCGAAAGGGTTAACACCTCTTACTTTTAACTCGTACGTTAACTTAGACTGACTTAATCTATCAACATCTATTCTGGATAGAATTTACACTTGATTTTTAAGAAAACAATAACCCAACAAGAAAATATTAGCTAAAGGCCCCAAACGTTGGGCTTCAAATATTTATAATTGCCACTGAATTTCCCAATAAAAAAATAATTATGCAAGTTAAAACTAAATTAAATCAAAACGGTACTTATGATAGTCAACTATCCAATTCTAGAGATTTATAAGCTTAACTAACTCGAAGAAAGAGAGGTTCAAAGTTATCTACAACATCATAGATCTTAGAGGGCGTCACCAGCTTACGTATGAATCTCGGTTGTTTACTTATAAACAATGGAATATGGTAGTTGACTTACTCCTCTAATTGTTGTTGTTGTTATTATTAGTTTATTAGGTTAAACTTGATCTGTTATCATAATGTATGATCCAAGTAGTTATATCACGCCTATCAATATCTCAAGGTTTATCAGGAATCTTGAATTTTGCTGGCTCTTAAAATCACCGTGGATACTCACTATTTGGTATCTTAATTTTATAATGGACTCACAAATTCTTCGGCCCCTAGAATTATCCGGAGCCTTAAAATTAAATCACCACGTAGCAATTGACCTAAGAACCTTCTTATACATACCCCTATGTGGAATAGGGTTTTAACCATCTAATTGCAACAAGCATGGAATAATTTCTTACTACTATTGCTTAGCTTCTTTTATACAAACAAAGCGATAGTGTTCTCAATGAAACGGAATTTTTCTATTACGACCAGTGCAAGTTTTCTCACAATTGCGGAGATTCTTCTTTGCGATGAATACAGAAATTGTTGATAAATCAATTATGGCAAAAGTGCGATAATGGAATTATTTTTAATTAATAGCCGTGTGCGTTAACCATAAATTTCATACGGTAATGTTATGTTTTCTAATTCCAATTATTAAAACATAAATACCGAAAATACATATTTGATATAAGTCTAGATGACGTTAGATTAATTCAAAATTTTAATTAATATTTATAAACTTAACAAAAACTTGTCTAAATTTGCACCATCTTCTTATTCGCACACGGAAAACCATCAATGCTTTCCCAAAGCACAAATGCGTGCTCTTTTCCCTTACCTGAGCACATTGTGCGCAAAACGTATAATGCATTTTATTTTATACAAAACGACACTACACTACAACATTTTCTAAAACGTTATATTGCACTAAATAAACCTATTTCAAGTTTTTATCTGTTTCTGATTGCTAAAATTATAAAAAAAAATTTTGCTACGAATGTAATTAAGCGTACTTATGTCGTAAAATGTTAAACAATTACGATTGCTCTTCGCCAAGTTGTAGATAGAGATTTCAGGTAAATGTACTGTTATTTTTAGCAACTGGTGTTCACCTACTCTACTTTTAGCCATCGGCGCACCGAGGGAGAGAGCACTTGGGCAGGTGCCTTCTCTTATCATGTATTACAAAGAGCGGGAAATTTCCGTTGTTAAACCAATTGTTATAATATATTAATCTATACTATGAGAATAGTGATGGAAAATCATTGAGAATTTTAGAATCTAGCCCCATCATACATATGTCTGGCTTAGCGTTTTGACTAGCTACGACATTTAAATATAGTTATATACATAGATATTTTATTTTTCATTCAATTCCAGTGAACCATTTTCTTTGCAATGAGCGAAAAACGTGCATTAAACATGTTCATTTTATGGAAATACTTTCAAAGAAAAAATCCATAAAAGTTTTGAAATACAAAGTAAAAAAGATAATTTGATTAGTACTTCACTATTAACGGGATATTGCGATTTATAATCGCAATCCAGAATCCCGACAAAGGAATCTTCAGACTTTCCGCGCTATGGGCAAATAAATAAAAACAATAGAGACTTACTTTTTACAAATAGAAGAAAGTGCTTAAGGACGAAAACAATTATTAAAAAATTGTACGTTATCTTTAATAATCTTAAAAAACAATTACTATTAAACAAGTATATCCAATTCTACTAGATGCACACAGCAGGCGTGTGTCCAACCAGATGGACGGAAAAGCATGACGCAGTAATGATCATAGTTCATTTGTTGAAACCTGTTTATACTACACTTTAGGAAATATCAGCATAGAAAAATAAGAAAAATCTTAATTTGGATTAGTAATTAGTGATACTAAAGATGTTATCTCGTCTGCAAATAAATTACGTGGAAATGCTGATGATGAGTTTATCACAATTTTTAACGGAGCTAAGTAGATTGCTGAAATGTTTGACATTGATATCAAAGTGTCCAGAATAACAGTCAATCAAATACTTTGACGTAACATACGTATTTAAAATTGAGTTAAATATTACCAGGTATTTATATTTTTGTCGTGGGTAGATTCTTTTTTAACAAACTTAAAAGAACAATGCCCAAAACACGAAGTGATAGTGATTTTATGGAAACACCTAGGTGTCCTAACAAAAAGACATACAACAGTTCATTAAACAAATCTTGAAAGGTGAACTTTATCTAAAAATTTATGAAAATTGATGAACGATCTTCCTATTCCAAAAAGCGCAATTTTTGCTATAAATGCTTGTAATTCCAACATTTTCAATACCCGTCTCCACAAGTACAGTGGCAAAATCGTTTTTAACGTTGCGCAGAATCAAAGCGTATTTAAGAAATACTATGAACGAAAACGGGCTAAACAGTCGGGCTAATTTAAATATTCGTCGAAATGTACAAATAGATACCAAAGAAGTATAACTATCTTAAAAAAACTGGCGTGGTCACCACACGACTTTCCTATAAGGAATGATGAAAGAATGTCTACATATTTTTTTAAGGTTGTCATAAAATTATTTTGAAGTGATAACTACACGTTTGTGTTGACTTCCTAGCATGCTATAATTTTTGTGAAATTTTGTAAATAAAAAATTATTCCGAATAAAGAACGTTTAATAAAAAGTAAAAATAATAATTTGACCACGGTAGCAATCGTAAGCACAGACCTCTGGGTTTTGGGTTGAATGCAAGTAAATACAAAGACGTGAACTCCGTTAATTTATTAACTATAACTTAATATACTATTTACATTAGAGAACAAAGAACAATATTTGAATTAAACATATTAGAAATAAAACAGGATTTAAAATAAAATATTAGGGCGCCAACCACCTTTAAATTGGTGATGAATAAAAAGCGTAAAATCTTACATCTAATTATTAATTGATATTAAATGCAAAAATAGTAAACGGTTAATTTGTTATCGAGTGAAAAGTTTTAATAACTGAATTTAGTTGCTTGAATATAAAATGTAGTAACTTAATTCCAGTTAACTCACCATGTTTAATATAACGTTATCGGATATCTTTTATTTTTAGCACATACTTGCTTGAAGTGATAAGATTCGTCCAAACGAATGTAAATTTCCAAACACAACAGCAAGCAAAAACCACTGTATAATAAACTCCAATAACGAAAAATCCAGTAATTAAACGACAAAACCAAAATGAAGGATCCAGTTAGAAACGAAATACCAGAAAATAAAAAAAAAGACCCTAAATATAAATAATTAGAATGGTTTTTTAAATGACATGCTGTACTTACGCTGCATTTACAACGGCCTTCAAAATAAAGTCCTTTATCTAACTGTATTGCGAAATCACTAAAAATGTTGAATTCAATAGAAAAATTATATCAAAATAAAGGTAAACTCACCAATAATTAGATGGAATGAATAAAAATTAAATTGTATGGGTTTTTACGCCATAATCAAGAAAATGTGTCTTCCCCGCATCATTACCACACGCACGCCAAGATTGTTCAAACGAAAATGCCAGTTTAAGCTACAACTCAGGTAGATTTGAAACAACGCGACGTTGCCATTGTTGCCAAACTGAATAAATTTACGTGCAATATTAGTTGCAGAAAATAAACGAATGTAAAATTGAATTTTAATGTAATGAACTCTAACGGGACGTTACAATTTTTTTCTTTGATTTCATTAAGATATAACCGAAATATGGCAAATTGAGCTATGTTTTCATATTGTTTAACCCTTATATTTGTGCGCCTTGATATTACTTAACCCTTTAATAAATCAGTAAAAAAACTCGTCGCAGGGAGGATTCGAACTTAGATTATATTTGTGACTTCATTTTAAATTATAAATTAAATACCTTATAAACTGTTAATGTTAGAAATTTTTTGATTTGAATAAATTGTTGGAAAGAATGATCTCTATAAGAAACTGTAAAAATAATTCGAATAGTTTACATACGTACAAATTATATAAAAAAAACCTAAAAATGGCGGATACACTCACTTTCGGTTTCTTTATCAGACCCATTTTTTTAATAAACCGAGAGAACATGAAAAGCCAGCACCATACCAAATTTCAAGTTACTAGGACTTTTGGTTTGAGAGTTATCGTGGGTACATCCTTAGATAATTTAAATAAGATGCAACATTCCGTATATAAACCGTCAAAAGAACATTAAAAAAATGATTATTTCTCTTCAAGATATAAATTTTTTTTCTAAAAAAAATTGTCATACGCAGGGTTCGAACCTAGAGATTATATACGGAATTCAATTTAAATTATAAATCAAATGTCTAATCAACCGTTTATTTTAGAAAAAAAAATTATTTCAATAAATTGTTAGGAAGAGTTAACTCTATAAGAAACTGTCTTTGTCAGACCCATCTTTAGATAGAACCGAGAAAATATGAAATGCCAGCTCCATACCAAATTTCAATTTCTAGGACTTTTGGTTTAAGAGTTTGGGTACATCGTTACACACAGACACACACACACACACACAAACACTCAAATTTTTTTTGTCAGATATACATTTTTCTGATTCAGGAAACCTTGAAACGTAAAATTATGCAAAAAAAAAAAATTAAAAAAACTGCGGTCGCTATACTTTCCTCATGGGAAAGTAAATGCAAAGGATCTAGAAGGTTTGATTTTGTATTGTACATTCAAAAACAGCATTTTGTTAGATATTTTGTGATTTATGTGCGACAAGAAAATAAAATTAGTTTTCCCAAAGTAGTTTGGTATTTTCATCTTAGAAATACTCTTTCCTCCTACATTCTTGATGGGTATAACCTATGCCCTCCCCATGACTAAGACCTGGATGCGTCACTGCTTTTAGCTAGTTGTGTTCCAGCGGAAGATCGATTTGAATGGTTGGTAATTTTTCTTTTGTAAGGATCTAAACCAATCTCTTAAGCCGCTTGTTTTATTCATTTCTCAAGTTTGTTTGTTCTATAATGTTTACAAATGTTTGTTTAATTGACGTTGTATTTATAATTTGAAGTTCCGGTCACGACCATTTTAGTCAAAACATGTTGCCATTAATTAAATAATGAATTGAATTTTTGAAAAAAAACATAGCTTTAAATGTATTTATACTTATAAATCTTTTTTTAAAAATTATAAAATAACACTTTTATAATAAATAAAACAATCTTTAAACTAATACATTGAAACCTTTTTTACTATGTTTTAATATAAAAACATATTTAATAAATACAAACAAATAAAAATTAACTCAAATTCAACTTACGAAAAACCAATAATTAAAAAAATTTATAATATTGGCGATGTAAACAAGTATTTTGAGCAAACACAATTTAATAAAGATAACGATCAATATAGAAATACGGAAAAAACTTTTTGAAGAAAGTAAACTAATAACAGCTTTAAAACGCTATAAGTGTATATAGAACATCAAGGATAAATAACACAATATTTGTTTATGTATTTATAAACATTTTCTAAAGTTTTTTATATAAAAAAAATGTATTAAAGTTACTTAATCCAATTTTTAGACATATAGTACATGTACACAGAGTTAAACCAATAATGTAGATTTTGTTACATGTACTATTGAGTGTAATACCATTTATATTTACACGATAGTACAAACTTTGGAGTATGTAAGTTCCATAAGATAATTCTCTTTCAGCAAACTTTTGAACTTTCTTAAACACTTATTTTGTTTTTATTTTTCTTGCGATTAATTAACTTTACCTGTAAGTAGTTTGTTTGTCTTTATTTTAGTTTTATGTTGTATAAATAAGTTTTTAACAATTGTTTACATTTTTTGCACCAATCTTTACTACAGATATTGCTTTGTTATTCTTTAATTCGCACTTTTCAAGACGATAAAATGTTTTATTATTGTTTTAGTTTTGATTGCAATTTTATATCTGCGTTGACATAAAGTTTTACATAGTTTTCTTTAAAAAAAAATTAGATTAATTGTTATTTACATTTAACACATATTAAAATAGCCATTAAAATTTAGTATTTTTTTAAATTATATTAGATAACACTTACATTACTAATTAAAAATGAATATTTTTATATTATCCCACTGTCGTCAGTCAATTACAAGTTGTAATTATTTTAGGAATGTTAACCAGCTTCTAAAGCAACCATCATAAATATTTAGTAAAGCAAATTAAAACAAAAACCAAAATAATAATGTAATATGAGTAAAAAAAGTATCTAACTTGTGAGAATAACCATTACATATAGCGATGGCTCGTATATCAAAAACCTCTTTTAACTACGTTTCTCAACTACTCGTCAATCCGTGGCCGTGACTAAATAACCTCCAAGATAAACTTGTCGAATTTTTAAAACAAAATTCTTTAGACAGGATGAATCAAAAATCTCAAGACACTCTCACGGGTTCTGAAGGAGCCAAATTTGCGAAATCTAAAAGTACAAAATAAAAATAAGATTAAAATTACCGAGATAAAAAAAATTACATACAACATTAATACGCTAGGACCCGAAGACAAATGCCTACAGCTAGAAGAAGAAATAAATCATATAAGTTGGAATGTTTTGACTTATGCAAAACAAGGAGAAAAAGGAAAGAACTAAATAAATTAAAATCCGGAAACTTGCTGTATTATAAAAGAGACATGTGAGCTATTGTAACCGTCGTTTGATTTTTGTCGGGAATCTTTTGTGAAAGACCCCGTATGTAAGTTTGTTTTATAAATTTTCTCTTCTTTAAGATCTTTTGAGAAATTTCGCATTAATATGTCAAAGTTATTTAACGTTTTCAAATTTGTTTTAACTGTAATTTTTATTAATTAAGTACGAATTAAGTACAGGTGCACTTAAATCATTCAGGTCGATTTTATTGTGATACGCTTCAAGTACATTTTATAATTTATTAGTTCAGCTAGTATTTAGTTTTTGGTTTTAAAGATTAAGATTGTAATTCTATATTTCACTACGCTCGTTTGCTTTAGTTTTGTTATCATGTTGTTGATTTAGTTGTTTCTTGTAAAAAAACTCATCAAGTTCATGTGTACTGCGTTTTGATTTAATTTTGCATCTTTTTTTCCACGTTTTTGTTGTACTGTTGGTTTCCCTTACAAAGATTTACGTCACTGGTTTTAGCTTTGAAAGTGGTACCGAGTTGATAAATTCAACCCTTAAAATGAATTTGGAGAGTTCCGTGGAAGTAATGAAGGGGGTTATAGTAAAATATTCGTTTTTTTGGAAATATTTATAGTTTGTATAATTTACGGTCTTGTCGATCACTTGTTTTCAAGTTTATTATCGAATCGAAAAATTGTGTGTTAGTTTAAGTGTGGCGGTTCAACGAAAATCTTCTGACGGAGTCAGTGCAGTAATAGAAACTACCCAAACTTCTTTTCAATATTACCTGACAGCCTTACGGACAAACAAAAACTTTATCCTGGATCTACACAAACAAAATTAATATATTTATTTTATTACCGTTTAAATAAAATTTGTGATTTTAATTTTGCCAACTTAGTGATATAAAATCGTTAAACGCTTATTTACTGCTCCAATAATTGTCAATAACAAGGTTAAACACGTTAAATTAATAACTGATTTAGTATTAACATTTCGGTTTATTAAATTTTTTTATTGATAAATTTATTAATGTTTTTTCCAATTTTTCTAATTATTGCAAACAATTCATTTGTAATTTTCATATTTTAGCTTTTGTTTTAGTTTAATTATTTTTCTTTAAGTGTTAAATTGATACTGCAACAAGTTTTTGCTCCGACGGTCTTCCTCGTTTTGTATAAATTTAATAATCACCGATTTTAGTGTAATACACTCTAAGAAAGTAAATCTAACTTAGAGTGTATTAAACAGCAGCTGGCCTTTTGTTTGGCAAGAACCAGAAACGATTTTGACCTATAAACTTTCCTAGTGCTTTTTTGAGTTTGATTTTGTTTTATTTTGATTTTATGTTTTGAGTTTCGCAATCAATCACGAATTAGTTATATATATATTTTTAAATCTTTTGAATGTAACACTATGAAGGGGCGGGTTTTTTGGTACACCAAAAATGAACAAAGATTGTAATCACTGCTGCTGTAAATTCTTGCAGAGTTAACATATCTAAGAGTCACAACTTTAAAATCATACACACATACCCCCTACAAGTATACATCTAAGCGCTGAAGTCAAAAAGTTCTATAACGATGTTTGAAAAACTATTGAAAAAGTACTGTTGTGGTCACCACACGACTTTCCTATAAGCAATAATGTAGAAATATTTAGATATTTTTTTAAGGTTATGTTGTCACAAAACAATTTTGTGATATGTACACGTTTAAATTGATTATTGTATTACTAACCCTTTTAGTACCTCAGTCAGTAACAAAATCGACGCAGGCAGGATTGAAAACTATATTATATTTGTGAATTCATTTTAAATTACAAACTAAATATGTGATAAACTGTTAATGTTAGAAATTTTTTTATTTGAATAAATTGAGACAATTTACATACCTACGTACAAAACTATATAAGAAAAACTGTTAAAAATGGCGGATACACCCATTTTCGGTTTCTTTATCAAACCTATCTTTTGACAAAACCAAGAGAATATGAAAAACCAGTTCCATACCAAACTTCACGTAATTAGGACTATTGGTTCGAGAGTTATCGTGGGTACATCCAAATATAATTTAAATAAGATGCAGCACTCCGTTTATAAACAAGTACAAAGAATTTAAAGAAAAATTGCTTTCCTTTCGAGATATGGAATCTTTTTCCAAAAAAAAAATGTCGTAGGCAGGATTCGAACCTAGGATTATATATGGAATTAACTTTCAATTATAAACCAAATATCTAATAAACTGTTAATGTTGCAAAAAATTATTGTTTGAATAAATTGCTAAAAAGAATTAACTCTATAAGAAACTGAAAAATAATTCAAATAATAATACACACAGACACCCATTTTTGGGAAAAATACATTTTTCTGATTCAGAAGACCTTAAAACGTAAAGTTATGCAATACAAATAAAAAAAAATTGCGATCGCTATACTTTCTTTATAGGAAAGTAAAAATGAAACAGAAGAACAGCATTTGAAAATAATGAACACTTATACAAGCAAATAATAATAATATAATACAAGATGTAATAACTTTAAACTGCATAAATATAAGCGAACATTGACTTCTGATATCCAAAAGACTTAATACTAAAACTAAAACAAGAAAACCCAAAAAATTGAAGTATATCTACTAGAAAAAATTAAAGAAACGCTAAAATACATATATAAAACTGTCAACATAATAAAAAAGAAGCAAGAAATCCGAAAAAAAGAACAACTAATAATAAACAGGAACAAGTTAAGACATTTGTTATTTAAATACAAAATAAAACGAAGAAACAATAAGGAAAACAGTAAAAAAAGACGTAGACGTAATGAAAACATAGTAAAACAAATCATTGAAGAGAACAGAAGCTCTAAAGTATTAAAAAAAGGTATTCCAAAAAAATAAAAAATTGTTACACTGTAGAGGAAAATGGAAATAGATTAACTACTTGCGAAAAAACACTAGACTACCTTTGTAGAAAACATAAAAGCAATTTTTTTGATGCCAAAATGGCAGAGCAATGCATCCAATAAACTTTAAATAAATTGTTTATTAAATTTTAAATACAAAGTGTTTAGTGTTATATTAACAAGGCTTGAAACAAGAATCAATATTTTACATTCTAAAACTGCATTTTCTGATAAAATAAAATGATAATATATACGGTTTTCCCATTCCCGTCCACTTACTTAAATTATTACTTAAAAATTACACATTTAGGCAACACACATTGATGCTGTTTGAAATTGTTTCAAACATGCTGGGAAACCCAGAAATAAATGTCCAAAATTAAAAACAAAAGTGTTTAACATTCATGTAAATCCAAAATAAAACATTGTGATTACTTAATTAAACTAAACCTGCATAAACCAAAAGTCTTTAACATTCATGTAAATCCAAAATAAAACATTGTAATTACTTAATTAAACTAAACCTGCATAAACACTCCTTTTTTTTGACGTTAACAATAAATTGAAAAATTAACTTTCGTCTATAGGCAAAACAGCAATTTTTGTAATGGAACGAGAATATTCTCCATTTTGAGTGCGAACATAAACAGCTCGTACCTTACCATCTTTACCTGGAATTACTTTTATAATTCTAGCTATAGGCCATTTTTGACATGGAAGATTATCCTCTTTTAGCAATACTAGCATACCTTCTTTGAGATTAGGCATGCTACGATACCATTTTGGTCTGTTATTTAGCATTGTTAAATAATCCTTATGCCAACGGTTCCAAAAATGTTGTCTCTTTTGTGTAATCAATTTCCAAATTTTTAATCTATTGTCTGGAATGTTGGTTATATCACTTTCTGGATAACTGGTTAAAGGCGCTCCAATTAAAAAATGACCTGGAGAAAGATATGTTAAATCTGAAGGATCATTCGATAGCTTTGTGATAGGTCTGGAATTTAAAATTCCTTCAACTTGGATCACTAGAGTGTTAAACTCTTCATAAGTGAATTTAGTGTTGCCCATAACTCGTTTTATGTGGTATTTGGCACTTTTCACGCCTGCTTCCCAAAGCCCACCAAATACAGGAGAGTGACTTGGGATGAACTTAAAAACAATTTTTTGTTTAGTACAAAATTTGTCAACGGCGTTTTGATGTTTTAAGGCGCTGTTGATTTTGTAAAGTTCATTTAATTCCTTTTGAGCACCCTTGAAAGTTGAGGCGTTGTCACAATATACATATGTGGGTTTACCCCTTCTAAAAATAAACCTTTTAAAAGCAGCTAAAAAACTTTCTGTGGTCATATCTGAAACCAATTCCATATGAATTGCCTTTACTGAAAAACAAACAAATAACGCAATGTATGACTTTGTAATTATTGATTTTCTTATGCGAGATTGTTTTATATAAAATGGACCGCAAAAATCAATTCCTATGTTTTGAAATGGTCGAACTAATGTCAAGCGCGTTTCAGGTAACGAACCCATCAATTGCTCCGAACACCTTGCCTTTAATTTAAAACAAGTTATGCATTTATGAATGTTTTTCTTTATTTCTCTAATTCCGTTTAGAATCCAATAATTTAGATTTAAAACTACTTAACATTTGTTTTTGGCCAGCATGTAATAATGTTACATGTTCTTTTATAATGATTAAATTAGTTATATGATTGTTTTTGGTAAGATGATAGGGTGCTTATGATTAAATGTAATAGATGCCTTATGCAACCTGCCACCTACTCTTAAAATGTTTTCCTTATCTATAAATGGAGTAAGATGTTTTAATTTTTGTTTTAATTGCTAATTTAGATTGTAGACACTTAATTTCTTCCCTAAAATTATTTGTTTGTTCAAATCTTATTATCGTTTTTAAAGCGTTATCTAATTCATTTACCGTTAGATTTCCAAGTCTTTTATTACTGCTATTCTTAATGTTATGTATAAATCGCATAATAACTGCTACAATCCTTTGTAATCTTGAAATGCTAGAAAAGTTAGCAAAGAATGATGAAAATGGTGGTTCTATGGATGCCTTAAAGGCCTGAAGTTTTACTTCAGGTAACGGATTAGGGACTTTGCCTTGAAATCCAATGTCATGAGAAAATTGAATATCTCCAAAGGTGACAGGACCATAAAACCAAAGATTATTTTTATTCATGGATTGAGGATCTACACCTCTTGATAGACAATCTGCAGGGTTGTCCTTTGTGTTGATGTATAACCAATAGAAAGTTTGTGTTAAATTTTGTATTTTTATTATTCTATTAGAAACATAAGGTTGAAGCTTTATTGGTTCCGCCTTTATCCATGCTAGTACTACATTCGAATCTGAATACAGAAAGACTTGATTGATATTAATTTTTAGAAGATTGTAGATTTTGTTTGTTAAATTTGCTAGTAATAATGCACTATTTAATTTTAGTTTTGGAATACTTAAGTCACTGTTAATTGGTACAATTCTGGATTTAGAACAAATCAAATTCATGTGAATTCGGTCATGAAAGATTGTTCGTATGTAAAGTGCGGCCCCATAGACTATAGCAGATGAGTCACAAAAACCTATTAATTCAACCTTTATTGCATTAAAAATTTGAATATTTCTTTGAATATTTATAACTGGCATGTTTACTATACCGTGAAGAAAATTAAGCCATAAATGTTTCAAATCGTTAGGAAGTAGTTCATCCCAATTTAACTTTTTTATCCATAGTTTTTGCATTATTACCTTTGCAGTAACTAGGATAGGTCCAACTAAACCTAAGGGATCATAGAACTTACAAATAAAACTAAGAATCTGTCTTTTTCGTTATGTTACAATTCGACTCATATTCAGGTGACAAAATGTTAAGGGTGTCTGTATTTATATCATAAAGTAAACCTAACGTTTTTACAATTGAATTATCTTTAGCAATATCTACCTCAAAAATTTGATTTTCCAAAGGAATATCTTTAAGAATTAAATGATTATTGCTACACCACTTATGCAAATTAAAAGATCCCAATTTTAAAAGCGCGATCAGTTCATTTTTTAATTTAATTGTTTCTTCAATACTATTGCATCCCGAAATGATGTCATCTACGTAAGTATTTTGTAACAACGCTCTCTGTGCCAATGGATACCTTTTACCCTCATTTCTAGCTAGTTCTACTAGACAACGTGTTGCTAAAAATGGAGAACTTTTTAACCCGTAAGTTACAGTTTGTAATTGTATACATTGAATCGGTGAAGTAGGGTTTTCCCTCCACAAAATATTCTGTAATACCCTATGATTAGGATGTATTTGAATCATTCTATACATTTGCTTGATGTCTGTCAAAATAACATACTTATAAGTTCTAAAAAGTATTAAAATATCAAATAAATCTTTTTGAACAAGCGCTCCATTATACAAATAATCATTAATTGACTTTTTATTTTTTGTCTTCATACTTCCGTCAAACACAACACGCAATTTTGTCGTTTTCTTATCTTCACGAATTACCGGGTGATGCGCCATAAAATAAATAGGCTTACGCTTCATATCGCAATTATTTAAATCTATAAACTTGCCATGATTCATTTTAATATATTCGTCAATAAAATTTTTATATGCTTGAAATAGTTGGAAATCTTTCTGAAAACGTTTCTCTAAATTTTCAAACCTCTTATATGCAACATTGAATGAATCGCCTAACTCTTCAGCAGTTACCTTTTGTTTCAATGGCAATTCAACTTCGAATTTATTTTTAATTTTTTTTACAGAGCGTTGAAAAATTAATTCGCACGCTTCTTGTTCACTTGAATGTTCAGGAAAAAATTCCGGAACTTTTTCTGTTTCCCAAAACTGAGAAATGAGATTTTCTATTTTTGTTAGCGAATGCAAAGATATTGTTGATACGTTAGAAACAAAAGATTGAGGTTGCGAAATTAAACCACTTATTATATACCCAAATTGAGTATTTTGTAACACTAATTCATTTTTAGGTAATTTAATTGTCCCTGTCAGAATAGAATTAAAAATACATTCGCTCCTAAAAGAATATCAATGCGCTTTGAAACATTATAATCCTCATCAGCCAAGTCAATATTTTCTAAACCATTTCTATCAATTAAGTTGAAATGACATTGTGGTAACTGACCAGTAATTTTTTCAATCACACCACAGGTAACATTAATTGTATAGTTACGCGAGTACGATTTTAAACAAACATTTAGTACATCTCTAATTTGTGTTATATGTTCTGACATGCCAATAACTTGTAATGTTTTTGAAATCGTTTTTAATTTTAATTTATCAGCCAACATAGCTGATACAAAAGAACCTTGCGACCCGCTATCGAGCAAACCGTACGTAACTATCCATTCCCATCAATTGATTTTACCTTTAGTTTTACAGTTGGCAGCAACACATAATGAATATTTGTTCTCAAAGAACAGCACTTTACTTCTATGGCATTAGTCTCTACATTACTGTCATTGTGATCAATCTGTAACGTTGAAGGAACTTCCTGTTTATTAAAATGAAGCAAGGTGTTGTGATCTTTATGACAACTTTGACATTTTAAATTAAGTCTGCATCTACCTAAATGATTATTCAAACAAACCTTGCAATATCGATGTTTATTAATAAAGGAAATTCTTTCATTATCTGAAACATTTTTAAATTGGGTGCAATTATAAATTTTATGACCTGCACTAGAACAAAATAAACATTTATCGAATCCTTGAATATTTGTTGCAACATGGGAATGGATCTTTTCTTTTTGTTTATTATCAAAACTAGGAACTGTTTCTAAAGCAGTAGCCCTATTTTCTAAAAAGTGTATAAATTCGTTTAAAGTTGGTAATTTTGACAAATCCCTATCAATTTGATAAGCACGGTTTGTATATTGATCTAACTTTTTACTTAAAATGCATATTAAAATCATATCCCAACTATCAACTTGCTGCTGTAAATTGGTTAAGGCTCCTACATGCTGTTTTATTTTGCTTACAAATTCTCTTAAGGAGGCAGTGTTACCTTTTAGCATATGCGGAATTTCTAACAATGCATAAATGTGATTATTAATTAGTATAATTTCATTATCGTAGCGTTTTTTTAAAATGTTAAGAGCTTCGCTATAAGATTCGTTAACGATTGGTAAGGTACTCACTAAAGTAAGAGCTTCCCCTTTTAAGTAATTTCTTAAATAAAAAAATTTCTCCACATTCTGCAAATTGCTGTTTTTGTCAATGACTGCCAAAAACATGTCAAAAAATGGTTTAAACTTGCATAAATCTCGACCATCAAAAAATGGAATGTCTATGTGTGGTAATTTTGTTGTAGAAATATTTTCAAGTTTAGATGCTTGAGGAATATCCTGAGTTTGTTTAGTTGTTGACAGAATACTTCTAATCGTGCTTATTACATCATAATACTGATTTTCAACAATTTCTGGATTTTCCTCATCATCCTTTTTTGCACATTGAATATCAACATTTAAATCTAAATACTTTTGAAAACATTCTTCAAGACGCGCTTCTCTACTTTTAAATTGTTCAATTAAATTAGTTGATATCATATCCGAAGAATGTTCCTTTACATATATTTCAATAGTACTAATAGAATTTTTTATTTGATCACGTTTTGTGATTAATTTAATAATATCGCTTTCTTTAACCATTTTGCAATATACGGTTTAAATTAGATAAATAATTACAAAAACTTAATAGTTTATATAATATACAACTACTACGTATTAAATACCTTGTTGTTTTTATTTGATGATAAATTTCAACACAGGCGACCTTCTATTGTGTGGTATTGGCTGCAACAACGACTGATAACGGCAATATGGCGACAGCTTGCAACGGTTACAACGTTCTTTAAATTAATATACTTGCAGTAATTTATATCGGTAGCATCCAAAAATTTATTATTCTTTTAGTAATTTAAATCCGCAGCCTCCTCAACTTTAGTAATTCTTCTAATAATTGAAATCGGCAACATGCGAAACTTTAGTTATTCTTCTGATAATTTAAATCGCCAGCATGCGAAACTTTATTTGTTCTTCTAATAATTTAAATCGGCAACATCCGAAACTCGAAAGGACCAGTTTTTATGTAGAAAACATAAAAGCAATTTTTTTTGATGCCAAAATGGCAGAGCAATGCATCTAATAAACTTTAAATAAATTGTTTATTAAATTTTAAATACAAAGTGTTTAGTGTTATATTAACAAGGCTTGAAACAAGAATCAATATTTTACATTCTAAAACTGCATTTTCTGATAAAATAAAATGATAATATATACGGTTTTCCCATTCCCGTCCACTTACTTAAATTATTACTTAAAAATTACACATTTAGGCAACACACATTGATGCTGTTTGAAATTGTTTCAAACAACCTTATAACAAACATTTTCGCGTTCGAACGCATAAAGGAGCTACACAGTAGAATCTCGCTTGACAAGCATCTTTCATAACGAGTAATTCGCATAAGAAGCAAAACAAATTGTAAAAGAATGAGTTGCTTAACAAGCGACGTTTCGCATAACGAATGACGAGACTTAAACAAAGGGAAAATCTATAGAAGTAGGATTAATGTGATGTGGAGGTCAACCAAGAAAGCTTAAGTGACACGTGACCTTACTAAGTGAATCAAGAAAGTGTTTGGTCCCTCTGTAAAAAAATATTTGCTTGAGATGAATCAGCTACTCCTTGTCTTGCTTGTTATGGATAACGCGCCTGTCTATTCTTTAGGCTTACAAAATAATCTCCCTAAAGAACTTAAATTTATCAAGATCGAGTTTCTACCTTCCAACACGATTGCGTTACTCCAGCCTATGAACCAGCAAGTTATTTTAAATTTTAAGAAGCTCTACACTAAAGTACTCTTTGAGCATTGTTTTCAGGTGACTGAAACCAACCTCACTTTCAGAAAATTTTGGAAAAATGATTTCTACATTCTTGCCTGTTTCAAGATGATCGACAAGGTGTGCGAAAGAGTTACCCAAAAAAAAACCTTAAATTCTACTTGGAAGAAGCTTTTACAGGATAGCGTTGTCTTTGAGAGGTTCGAGACAGTACATGTAGAACCTGTAGTTAACGGGATTGTGTTTTTGGCCGCTACAATGGGGTTGGAGTTGGATAACAGTGATATCAAAGAGTTTGTGAAAGAGCAAAGCCAAGAGCTGATTACCGAAGAGCTTATGTAGTTGCATTGTGTTTCACACATTTTCTTTTTTTTCCAAATCAAATCTGCATTTCAAGTGGTTTTGTTCTGCGGTAGAAGAAAAGATGAAGGTGATTCACTTTCTTTAACTATATGTAACTATTTTTTTAAATAACCGTTATACATACCATTTTATAAGTACATACTTTTTCGACATGTAACGTATTATCGTATTTTACATTAATTTATATAAGAAAAGTTGTTTCGCATATTGAGTGCTTCGCTTTACGAGTGTGAAATTATGGCTTTTTAGCTGTACCCAGTATTCTTTTAGTAGTTTTATAATATATATAATAATGATGTAACATTAAATGATATCTATGATCTTAAAATTAAATGGTGAAAAATAACAATATTTAAATGTCCATCACAATCA
This sequence comes from Aquatica leii, assembly GCA_035610365.1. NCBI lineage: Eukaryota > Metazoa > Arthropoda > Insecta > Coleoptera > Lampyridae > Aquatica > Aquatica leii. The sequence continues at coordinate 50,686,486 of CM069437.1, read as the reverse complement.
CGTCTACAAGTTCTTAAACAAAGATCAAAATTTTTAATTCTTAACTGACACATTACCATATTAAGCTCATCAATTTTGATCGGAATGTTGTTTTTCAGATGTGCAATTATTGTTGATTTATTCACATAAATTTTACTTTTTAAAAAACCCCCAAAAAAATTATCTAACGGAGGTAAATTTCGTCTAATGAGAAAGGCGCTTCATCACTAAAGATAATTTGCCGTAAAAAATGAGTATCGTGTTCTAACAACTAACGTGCATTATAAACTGTTAGATTCAATTGTTGTGTTCATTAAATTTTGTAAAGATGCAAATACAAATCATTCAAAATACGCCAAACAGGTTACATTCAAAAGTAGTTAAAACAAAAATTAGTAATATAAACGAAGTAATTGCGGAGCACAGTGGTAACGGTCGTGGATTATACTAAAATTCTTGAATGTTTGAAAAACTCAAAAAAAAAGACAAAAACAATATATAAGGTTAAATGCTCAAAAACCGGTAAGGCGCCAAACGGAGATAAAACGTCACATTAACCTCCAATTTTCGTTAACCAGAAGGCACGTTATCTGTTGAATACACTTTAAGCTACTTACCTTAAAAGTGCATTAATCTAAATCCAAAATTTAAATATAAAAAAATTTAACATGTAAAAGGTAACATTTATTACATTGAATAAAACCATTAAAATATAACCAAAACAGAAAGAAAAATTAAATTATTGACTCAAATAAAACATAAATACTAAAAATTAAATAAAATATAACTGTACTTAACATTATTAAAGCAAAGCTAACAATGAACGTAAATTTTAAGTAAAAAGACGCAACAACAGAATTCAGATTTAAATCTTTAATTCAAAATTGACAAAAATTTGCACAAGCGTTAAAAAAGAAGCGAGCGATAATTAACCACTAAATTTAGTTTCAACGCAAATAACAATAAACTAGAAAACATTTTTTTAACATCGGGTTACTTAAATATACACATATATGATAAATATAAATTATCAAATCTTAACACCTAAACAACTTCACTCTTTTGATGAACTCGAAGCTTGCAAATTACTATTTTTAATCTGAACGGATAACGTGCCTCAGTGTCGTAATTCCTTGACAAAACCAGTGTTTTTACAATTTTTCAATAACTTTTAAGTTGTAAACTCATTTGGACGATTATTTATACCAAACAAATAACGAAATTTACGATATGTATTTTTTAAAGATCGACCATTTTCATAGTAAGTTTGAATAACTTTAATGCGTCGTTCTAGCGTATAACTATCCATGACTAAAATTGTACATGTCTGCAAATCCCAAACGTTACTACTGATATCAACGCGCAACTTTTAACCGACTCTGTATGTGTAAAAAATATTACAAGAATTTAAATATGTAAATATAGAGTGTGCGCATCTGATGGAACTCCCCGGAAAACGAGTTTTCAAGAAGAAACGGTGTGGTAGAAAACGTAAACGTGTACGAATAATTTTTAAGTTAATTATATTTTTGTGAACATAATTACACATAATCTTATGTTTATTGTACAACGTTAACTTTAATAAAATTCTAGTTAAGTGACTGTAAATGTTAGGTATTAATTTTATTCAAGCCGTGTAAAATGAACAAATTAGTTGTAAGAAAATTGTTTAATAACTACTCTGTTACATCAACAATTTCAAGTATTAGATTTAATTAATGCTTTTAACAAAACACGTACGCAAAACAAATTTTCAATAAAATGAATGTAACAAATTTAAACAACGAAACTTATTTGTTTTTAATTTAATTTCCAAAGTTTTAAATATATGTAAATAAATTCTATGCCCGGATATTATTGTTATTAAAAAGTTTTAATAAGAAACTAAAAATTCGTATATTACAAACTTGCTTTACTGCATTAAATAATCAATAAAAAGAAAATGTTTTTCCACTTAAGTGCAACGTGTCATATTCTCATCTTTGCAAATGCAGAACTGTATTATGGGATTACGTTTAATTGCAACATGGGTAGCTAAGAAACGTATTATCAAAAACGATAGTTAAGGGTTACGTCTTGTAATAGAATACTGAACTGCCGTGTACTTTAATTAGTATTTCACTGTAGTTAGTAAATTGGCAAATAAGTTATCCTATGTAATACGCTTTGTGGATTTTTGGAACAAAAACAAAAGTATTAAAGCGATATGCATTCAATAAATTATGGGCGTATAACGTTAACACCTTCTAATTTCATTAAACACCAGGTGTTTCTAATATCAAATAGTTACGTCGATTTGGGGATGTTACTGTGGAAAGTTTGATGTACAATGCAAGGCAATGTAATTATCTAAGCAACAGAAACGTCATTGTCTGTAATTTGACTTCAGGCGCATTTATAATAAAGTCAATTTAATGGGAAACTACACAACTGTAATTAGTAATCTGTTCTAGAAAAACTTCGTGTAACACAACAGGTTTTTTTAAAAAAATTATGATTTTACGTGCTTAACCTAGTTTTTGTCTTTCTAAAATGGTTCATTTTTCTATAGTCGTTTTTCATATTTGCGTTTTCTTTCGTGTATCGTATATCGTCTTTAAAGAGACATTTTGTAGTTTGAATGAGTTATCCAATTCTTACTTTTTACGTAATTGAATTCTTTTTATTTTAAACATTTATTTAATATTTATGTATCAATGTACGCAAAAAAAAAATTAAATCGGTATTTATTTGTTGGTAATTTCAGATACTTAAATTAAAATGTTATATAAACTCTGTATTTAAAACCAAGAAGAAAAAAACAAACTGTAAAAAAATCAGTAAACAATATAGTCATCGCTAAGCTTTTATTTAGTAACAATTGTATTTTTATATATTAAAAAAAAAAAGAATTTGCATTAGTTATATCTTAATTTCCAGTTCTGCCAGTAGACTAACCAAAAAACACTTTTAGTAATTAATTTTTGAATTTACATGTAAGTTTTTAATTTGAAAGATAGGTAGTGATTATCTTGTTTGAATTACATAACTACTTATAATTTACGAAAACTTGCCGGAGATTTCAATTTAAAAGTAAAATTAATAAGAAAAAAAATTTAATTAGAATATTTTTAAAACCAAAAACATACAGAAGTAGAACAACAAAGAAACAACTTGTTAATAATAAATTATTTAGCAATCTAAAAGTGTTTGAATTAATTCCTAAATTCAAGAATAATTTGAAAACATTGCCATTGAGAAAGGGTCGATGTAGTCACAACATTATATAGTGTAAGTGACAAACTAACGCAAACATAACGCAAACTCAAAAGTACATTGCGTCTTTCTTAGTTGGAATTAATTTGAATCTCAGAGCATAATTTTTATAAGCGACTTAATCGTATCATGTTACAAAAGTAATTTTAGAATTTAGAAAAAAAACGAATGATTTTAAAATACCATAATAAAAGTTTTCTGGAAATTCATTTAACTAAAATCGACGTGACTGTTTACATGGTAGATGGTTTTGATAACAGAAATTACAATCGCAGGAATTTACGTCAGTTGTTAAAAACTATAAATTAGTAATACAAATGAAAAATAGGCCTTGTGACCCGTTACCAAATAAAATTGAACGATCGTTCTTGAACTGTCTAGTTTTTGTAAAAACCGTGAAAATAAAATGATTCAATTGCGAAAAGTTTGTGCACAAACAGACCAACTGTAGAAAATAAAAACAAAAATTAGGTAACTGTTTTAAATACGGTGAATGTGGTTATAAAACAATTCAATGTAAAGCCAAAACAAAAAAAAAAGATCCAGATTTGACCATTGACGTTCATAAAGACATGTGAATCGGTAACTCTTCATTTTTTAAACTTCTGCAATTGCCATACTTATTTGTTGTACATACGTTAGTTTTTTTTGTTAAACATTTGAAATAATTTTTGCTTTTTTTATAGTTCTTTTTAATGTTTTGTTTAATATTCAATTCGACCAATAAAAATGTGCGTATTTAGATCACGTTTTGTCTACCTTGTTTCAGTTTTAAGTCGCTTCCTGGAATAGTTGTTAAACCTAAATATTATTTAAAATGAGTCGGTCAAGTTCTTTGGTTCTTAAAATAGACGGAGAAATAAGAAAATAAAATTTAAACAACAACCAAAAAAACGAGAAATTATTTTTAGAATTGTTGAATGCATCGACGTTGGGGACGACGAGAATAATTAGTTCACTATAGAAAAAAAAACATTTCAGAAAACAATTCTTTTTTATGCTTCCGTCAGTTTTGATGTATTTTACCGGCATCATAATTGGCCGGAAAGTTTACTTTTCCGGCCTAGGCCGGTAAAGTGTAGTAGAATTTTATAACTAGAAGTTGGCACTAATAATCAATAATTAATTAAGCCTCATCTGTCAATCTGTTAGACTTATTAACATACACCATTATTATTACTAAGAAAACTTTTCAAGCAAATATAACAAATTTGTATATATCTTACAAATTTTATTTTCATATAAGTTAAATTGTAATAATACTATGTACCTAATTGTCAAATTAATTTTCAAAACAATTGAATTTCGTCATTACAGGTTTTAGTTTTATCAACATATGTTATTAAATTTTATTAAAAATCAATACTTAAATAACTGCTTTTAATAAATTTATACTATAAAAGTCACCATAAAATAATTTGTCTATCACACGTCTTAAAACATGCTCATTCTTGCAAAATAGCATTTTCTGGACTAGAGATACAAATAATTATTAACGAGGGTGTTATAATGCTTTCCTGCAATATACAATTTACCATAGCTGATATAAATCGTTGTTAAGCCAAAGTTGTCGGAGTTCAATAAAAAAAATAATAAAGAAAATGAAATGGCTAACTCAAATAAAATTTTAATTATTGAAAATATTGATTTAGATAGTGCGTTAATTAATGAAGCTCAAAATCAAGATCAAGGTGTTTCTGAAACATTTTTGTTTGGTATGTTAAAAACATCTTAGTATAGTTTTTGTGCTGTATGAGTTTTGTTTTGTTGTGCCATCTATCAAGTGTACGTTACTGATTAGTTTTTTGCGTTTCAAACGTTAAGCAAACAACACGTGTGTTAACGCCATACCCAAGAGTTTCTACATTTTTAGTATCTTAGATAATCCACGCTAGTAGTGAGTAAATAAACTGCGATTTTGGATGTGTTGGTTGTGATAACTTTGCTGGGGTAAGAATACTGTTCTATTTTTTAGCGTAATTTGATTCCTGTTTTATTATCATAAGAAATTTGGTCACCCGCACATGTTTATTACTGTGGAACATTCCAATGGCTGACTAATAAGGCTTACACTGAATACGAGAACAACACCAGATACGTATTATGTTACACTACGTTAGAAAGGATAACAGCAATTATGTCGTGTCCCGGGAACATAAATAACTACCCGTATCGCCAGGGCACTACGGTTTGATAGAAACAAGAATATTTCACAATAATGTTAATAAGAATCATTAATAAACGTAAGCAAAAATAAAAATATGATTAACGTATATTTTTCCGCCAAAAACTTTTGCAGTTGTTAGACTTAACATATTACGGCACCGCGCAGGGTTGCCAGATCACAATTTTATATAAGTTTTCCACATCATCTTCCTACCTGAGGAGAGTTTACATAAAAGTGACTCACAAAATTTTACAAAATCATAAATGTGACGATAACGCTACATTTTCACATGTCACAAAATCCTAAACCAATTACGAAATTTACTGGGTAACGCAGACACTTGACCACTACGCGTGATCACAACGGGAGCTCTGCTTTTAAGATTTACTATTTCACTAGCTTGACCTCAAGGCGACTTTCGTAATAGACTTTCATCGCTCGAGTTTCTAAAGCTTCACAAATCTCGAGCAAACGATATTTTTTATGAAGATTTTTGATCAAGAATTGCCGGTGACGTAACTTTTGACATAGCAAATTTTGGTTTATTAAATCAAGTCTTTCTATATAAAAACATAGCCGGTGTCAAGACCACAAAATAACTAACGTCATTTGATGTGTACGTCAATGACCTCAAGTTCACAACATACTCACAGTCGCACTAACCAGTAATTAAATCTTCATAAGATAGTAGCGCATCTTCTAAAATTTTTTAAAGAAGTTGCTTGAGGACACCAATGAATCTCTCCCAAAAACTGCCCCACCACACCGGGGAAAGTGGGTTAAAACGCCACGTTATTTGCTGCACCTAAATTTCTTGGACTATCTCGTTTATTCGTGAAAACGCGTTCTCGGTTCCAACAAAGTTTATGCCATTGTCATTAAAGAGTGTAGTAAGTTTGCCTCGACGTGCCACAAACCTTCTCAGTGCCTGCATAACCGCACGATACACTGCGCAAGTAAATAAGTAAATCCACCACTTATCGCCATTCTGCAAATGCAATAGTCCAGCCAAATCAACAAATGTCACTTCAAAAATGCGAACTGTATCTACCGGTAAAGATGGAGGTTTCACATCAAAAAGTTTAGCTTTCTGCCGTTTGCACAAAACAAAATTTGACAGTTTTTTTGTCCTCCGAGAATCCAATAATTTTTGCGCAAAAGACTAAGAAGAAGTCTTTGAACCCCAACGTGGCAAAAACGCATGTGTAAATCAAAAATCAGTCTTCTCACCACCGAATATTTCGCTGGTAACACAGCTGGAAATCTAAAATCTTCCGTATCGTCTCTCCTCGAGACACGACTTCTCAATCAAATAAGTGCTTGTTTTTTTTGAACAAAACTTTTTGCTTGAATTACCGTGTGGATAAAATGCTCAACATCAGTAAGTTCACTGGAGGTCAGCTCTCTCTTTTATCTGTCACTTGGGTGTTTTAAATTCTATACTAATCTTTTGATCCAGGCCATCATTCGCTAAAATCTCTGCTTTATCACATTTGGAATTATCTAACGACCATCTGCAAGAGTCGTCTAGCAGCCACGCAGGACTTTTCCACCATTCCAGTTCTAATAGTATTTTTGGCATGCAACCTCTGGAGTTCAGGTCCGTCGGATTATGAGCCCCCGACACATGTCTCCATGCTTTTGAGGATGTGAGTTTGCGTATCTCATTTACCCGATTTCAAACAAACGTATTCCATTCTTCCTTCTTTTGTATCCAACAAATAACGGTGGAAAAATCATTGCAAAAATACAATTCAATTTCCGCTTTACGGAATCATAAAGTCTTGCTCCAATCGTTTCTGCCATCAATTCCACTCTAAGCAAGGTAAGTAGATGCAAAGAGGGTGCAAAAACACAAAATTATTTTTTACAACTCTCATGAAAATAACACAAACAAAAGCTACTTTGCTGGCATCGTAAAACACATGCAAATTTTTGTGATGTGATTCACCAATTCCAGCGTGCACCATTCTGGGTATCTTGATACTCCACACATAGTTCAACTCATACAACCATGTTCGAAACAAATGCTCAACTTTAGCATCGACAAGTTGATTCGAAGTTAGCTCAGTCTTCCACAAACGTTGCAGCGGCAGCTTGGGGAGTAACGTTTGCTGGGCAAGTAGAACCAATTAGGTCAAATACTCTTCAAAAGTGTTTGATGGCAAAGCCATCTCATAGTATAATTTTACTATGTGTCTATAGTTAACTGTAAATAGGTATAAACGACCCGCGGGTGTTAAACTAATTCAACGTATTTACCGTCGTTTATAGCTATTTACAGTCAAATACTCTCTGCGTTGAACTAAACCAAACGCTTTCGTGTAATCTATAAAAGTCACATATATTTAGTTGGTATTGTGTACTTCACTTTGTTAATAACTTTAGCATTGTTTGAAAGTAATGGTGCTACGTAACCTCTATACCGTTAGGTATATAGGGTGGTCCCGTTAAAATGGGACGTGTTGTATATCGATCTCACTCCTGCTTGTTCGATTGTTAAGATTACTATCATGTTTGGTTGTCAATCGGTTGGTAAGTATTTTTGGTATAACTTAAAAAATGGCAATAAAAGGTTAATTGGTGTTTAAAATGTCAATATCTTGTGTATAATTATGACTCCTGTCGTTTACCATAATTTATAATTTTTTTGGAGTTTCAGTCATTCATTATATATTTTTTGTATGCCTTGGTATAGTTTTTCTTCTATGTCTTTCAATATTTTAACATTCATATTGTCGATTATCGAGGATCTATTGTTGTTTTTCATTTTTTAAAATGTTTTTAATTTTGTTCATTGTTATTTCTCGTACATTTTTGGAACCAGCATTAAAGATTTTTCTTTTTTGTGACTGCAACTTGTCGTTTGTCTGAGTTTATTTTTAATTTGTAGAGTTCAGAATAGTATTTTTGTTTTTGTTATTAGCATCTTTAAATTTCCTTTTTTTTATAAAATTGCGTTTGACTTATTTTTGTGTTTTTGTTTTGTGTTGGGAGCTGCTTTTAGAACTGTTTCAGTTATATGCTTGATAAATTTTGTTAACTCTCTCTAAAAAAAAAGTATTTTAAAAATTTTTTTAAAATTAATTATGTATTGTATGTAATCTTATTTATTAGAAACAAAAATCTTCTGCGAAAATGTAAACCTTATTATAACATATTTGTTTAAATAGAATCAGCATGCGCAGCTTAATTTTCTAAATCTGTTTTTATTCTCATGTGTGAGATCTTGATGATATTGCTTTAAGTCGACTCTTAGTGCCTGAGAATCTTTTTTAATAAGAAAAATTTTTGGATTTGTCTTTCATTTTTGAAGTGAAACTTCTTTATCGGCGTTGGAAAAAAATTTACCGTCACATTTTACGCGTCACGTCACATTTTTTATCGTCACATTTTTCCTTTACGCGCCATCTTTTTTTTTTCTGAAACGCAATAGCGACGAGATAAATAATATATCAATACTAAAGTGATCAACAAAATCAAAGGCTTTATTTTAATTCTAATTCCAGTGGATTTTTAACAAAAGTAAGTAATTATATCTATTTTTCTAATACTTGTTAAGGTTAACCTCAAATTCTGATTGAACGATGACATTTTAAATTTAAGATATTTAAGGTTAACCTCAGTTTCTGATTGAACGATGACAATGACAGTAATAATTCTATTTCAATTAATGAAATGCTGTAATAACCTTAGTAGCAAAAGTTAAAGTGAAATAATTGTATTATTTGTATTCATGTCTATTATAATAAAATCCTTTTGTTTAAACTTTATCTAATTTTAAATTTAAGATATTTAAGGTTAACCTCAGTTTCTTATTGTAACTATCGGTCAATGTATATGATTTCATTAAAATAGTATTTATTAATTAATACGACTGCTAATTTAATGAACATCAATTAATTGGCATAGAGTATAAATTCTGAAATATGTTATTAATTTTGTAAATCAATTAACTAATTTTTGTAGATTAAATTTCATATTTCAGTTACCATAAGCCATTAATTATTAAATTTAAGATATTTAAGGTTAACCTCAATTTCTGATTGAACGATGACAATGATAGTAATAATTCTATTTCAATTAATGAAATGCTGTAATAATCTTAGTAGCAAAAAGTTAAAGTGAAACACGGTTGGTTCAGACGAAGAGTACTTTCAGTTTCTCCAACGCAGTAGGGATAGCATGTCGCTTATTTCGTTACGCGTCACATTTTTAATTAATACGACTGCTAATTTAATGAACATCAATTAATTGGCATAGAGTATAAATTCTGAAATATGTTATTAATTTTTGTAAATCAATTAACTAATTTTTGTAGATTCAATTTCATATTTCAGTTACCATAAGCCATTAATTATTAAATTTAAGATATTTAAGGTTAACCTCAATTTCTGATTGAACGATGACAATGATAGTAATAATTCTATTTCAATTAATGAAATGCTGTAATAATCTTAGTAGCAAAAAGTTAAAGTGAAACACGGTTGGTTCAGACGAAGAGTACTTTCAGTTTCTCCAACGCAGTAGGGATAGCATGTCGCTTATTTCGTTACGCGTCACATTTTTAATTAATACGACTGCTAATTTAATGAACATCAATTAATTGGCATAGAGTATAAATTCTGAAATATGTTATTAATTTTTGTAAATCAATTAACTAATTTTTGTAGATTCAATTTCATATTTCAGTTACCATAAGCCATTAATTACAAAAATATATAATAACGATGACAATGATAGTAATAATTCTATTACAATTAATGAAATGCTGTAATAATCTTAGTAGCAAAAAGTTAAAGTGAAATAATTGTATTATTTGTATTCATGTCTATGATAATAAAACCCTTTTGTTTAAACTTTATCTAATTTAACTTTATTTAACCAATTTCTGAAAAGTTGCATGTAGATCATTTTGCGAAAAATAAGGCCATAAAGAAGTTTCACTTCTTACATGTGTACACTAGTACACGCCCATGTTTTTATTTTTCTAGTTACTTTATTTTATGTTAGATTTTTGAAAATTATGTTCTTTGCTATTTACATGTTCGGTTCCTAATTTTAAATCTAATTTGTTACACATGCTTACGTTTTTTAGTCATAAAATGAACAATGTTTTTTATTGTTTTTAAAATGACGTATTTATAATAATAATTTCTGAAAAATTGTTATACATATAATTTTTACATGCATACTTATTTAGGTAACATTTATAATTAAATATTACTGCATACAGCATCAATAAAATTTTCAGTTATGATTAGATGATTTTAATATAACAGACATGTAATCTTAAAGTAAAAACATACGTATGTTTTTTAGTGTATGTATACATATAAAAAAATTGTTTATTAAGACAAAACAAGTGTTAAAAATGATCATTTTACAATGTGGATAAAATTATTTTAAAAATATTCATGTTTGTAAAAACAGTCGAAAACATTATAAATTATGTTACCAAAATGTAGTTTTTGCGCAATAGCATTTAAAGCTGCTAAAATAATATCTAAGAATAAAAACAACTACAAAAATTGATTTATATGTGTGTGCATGTACTTAAATTTACTATGTACCAAAGCGCCTCAAGAATCCGATTAAGTTCTACTTTGAAAACCATGTTATAATTTTATTTCTTTTTCAGTCTTCTTATATTTGAGATTTGCACGTTTTTTATTCAGAATGTCAGTAAATATGTAAAATCAAATGCTTTTACAGCGGCCGCAGTCTTTACTATAGAAAAGAAGTCTTTTGGGATTGGATAGTTTTGTCAATGTCAATGTTGACACCCTAGTTACTTTTTTTATATAGAAATGGATGCATATGTGACATAAAAAACAAATTTAAATTAACAAAATTAATAATGCACGTATAAACTTTTTTTAATATTTTGCGAGTTTGAGTTTAACTTAAATTAAAATTTAAAAAAAAAATCCATTTTTTAAAATGTTAGAGTTTAAAGTGTAACCACACTTTTTTTTACTTCGATTATTACCCTACCAGTTAATTACTAATTTTTAAAATAAAATAAATAATAATGCTGTTTATTTAGTTTGTTAATGACAAATAACTTATAGTAAAAATATGAACAATTTGTAGAACAGATCGTAAAACGCAACTGTTAATCCACTAAATAATTAACTATAACTAAAACTTAATTCAATTAAAACATGTTTTAAATTATAATAGGCGTATTTAAAAAATCTATAATTATTCAATAGTATAAAACTAAACCTGCAGTGAGGCACTATAAAAATGTCAATTTTATAATCTTGTATTCTATACTGCAGTTGCGCCAAAGAATTACTGCAACAACACAATGAAGTAATTTTAGATAATATATTGCTTTGCATAACGATGTCGTTAGGAGAAATGTACGCTGTTTAGATCAAAAATTAAAAAGTTTACACGCCATAAACCGATGTTCATGCACAATAATAGTGATATACATATCAACTTTAGTCAACTAACATTGTGTGTTTTGTCGATACCAACTGTATGGTAATAGCAGCATCTATTATAGTATCACATATGGAAAGCTGCAGTTTCGATTAAATTGAATTAAATTATCAATTAAAACAATAAATTATGTTTTGGAGCTTTACTATTACTGCATTATATATTTTGTGAAAATTAGTTTAAATATAAATTTTGTCCGAACTTCAATCGTTTTTAGTGGTATTTAAATTATTTATATTTTTATGCATGCGTTTGTTTTTTAATTTATATACGTTACGTGATTTAAAAACATTTGTTCTTAGATTTGTTCTACGATTAATTACGTTTTCATCACCAATTTGATTAAAAAATAAAAACTAAGGTACTAAAAAAAAAACAAAAACACCATTAAATAAAAATTAAAAATACAAAAAATAATAAGACAAACGCGAGTATATATCTAACATTAAATACGTATAGAGTTCACTTTTGTTACTAAGTTCACTAAACAAACAGTACAATTAGTCCCTATGTATAAGCAACTAATAATATTTCAACATTAACCCTAATAAATTATAAAATAATTTTTACATTTCTTAGTATACTATTTATATTATATTGACTGTGGCCGCGACTTTGTTTGCATGAACCACATACTTATTGCAAGTTTTTTTTACAAATTCATTATTAAGAAAATAGTTTTTGGGTAAATGGTGTATATATTTATTAAAAAACTCACAAGCTTAGTATACGTTCTTCTTCAAGTGACAATTAATAAAATGACAATTATAAAACTAAGATAACTAGAAAAACAAATGTTCGGAAAACTTGATTAATGTTGTAAGTTCTTTTAGCTACAGCATTTGCTCGAAGGTCTAAAGGAAAACCACCATTAAAAACTCTACACGTAGCTTATAGTGTGTTTGGTGGATAAAGTAGTCAGGGAATAACAGGTAACCAGGTATCAGATAACTCATAACCATTGTCCTTGTTAAAGTTGTTGGGTACCTACTTGAATAATTTTGATCGCTTTTCTGACCACTAGTTTTTGGTTTTAGCAATCGTTGTAATTTTTTCAAAGTTTATTTCATGTAAAGTGTTTAGCGCATGTTTGGCAATGGCAGATTTAGAAGGTTGAAGTAAACAAATATGTATTTTGTTTTATTTTAGTTTAGTTTCAATAGTTCTACCAGTTTCTCCAATATATACATTGCCATAAACGCATGGAACTTGATATACTTCACAGGTGTTATGTGGAATTTTATCTTTTACAGGATTCAAAAATTTTTTAATTTTTGCGGTAGCAACTTTAATGTCATGTTTCTTTAGCATTCTTCTAATTTTGTCATTTATATTGGCAACAAAAGGTAGAACAACAAAATTGTTGCTTATAGTTGAATCATTTGGTACAGTAGGTCTAGTTTTTGGTCGAAGATACTTTTTAATTTAATTTGTTTTTTGTTAAACCCATTTCTTCTTCTGGTAATTTATCTTGATGGCAAATTGTCATCGCACGGTTGTATAATGTGCGAATTGTTTCAAATTTCTGAGATGGATGATGATGAGAATTTGCGTTTATATATTGATCCGTATGCGTTAATGTTCGATAAACTGAATGTATTCAAGTACCATCTGATTTTCTTTCTATCTTTACATCAAGAAACGGTAAGGTACCATTAATTTCTTTTTCAATACTAAATTTTATGTTTGGGTGTTGATTATTTAGGTATTGAAGAAAAATTTGTAGTTCATCTTCACCATGGAACCAGATTGCAAAAAAATTATCAACATATCTAAGCCATAGTTTTGGTTTTTTAGATGCAAATTTTAAAGCTTTCTTTTCAAAATGCTCTATAAAGTAATTTGCAATAGTCGGAGAAATTGGTGATCTCAAAGTTGTAAACAATGCTTAAATAAGTTGATTGTATTGTCATCAAACTGTCGTTTTAAAGGATGTAAACTATCAACTATTGGTATTAGTAAACAATGAAGCAACGTCAAAACTAACTATTAAGTCATTTGAAGATAATTTCTGTTTACTAATTATTTCAATGAAATGCTGTGTATTCTTTATAAATAAACTACTTAACCCATTATAAAGTTGCAATATTAAATTTAAATACTTAGCTAATTCATAAGTTGTCGATCTAATACAGTTAACAATTGGTCTTAGGTAATCTATAGAATCTTGTAATAAGATGATCTTTTAGCGTTAGTTTTTTGACAGTCTCTATTGATAAATTACTTTCTTTTAATAGTTTTGTTGTTAATAGTTAGAATTTGTTATTAGGATTTTTTGTAGTTTTATGTAAGATGAATGGGATCATTGAGTAAATCGTTAGCTTTGTTGATGTACTTTGGTTTATTCATCATTACAGTAGCTCTTCCTTTATCTGCTGGTAGAATTATAAGACTAGTATTGGTTCTTAGATCTTTTAGTGCTTGATCTTCAGAATGAGTAAGGTTTTTGTCTGGAAGTTTTGCTTTTCGTAGTATTCTTGTTTCGAAACTTTCGACTGATGTTAGCTTCAATGCTGGATATAATTTCTTTAACAGGAATTTTCGAAAAAGCAACAGCAATATCAAAACCTTTAGATAAAACAGAACGAGCAGTATTGGATAATGCATAAGAGCTTATATTAACTACTACCTTATCATTTCTACAATTAATGTCTTTGAAGAATCTATTTATTTGTTTGTTAAACAATTTATTAAATTTACTTATTTATCTAGTTTTGGTAATGTTTTCGTGATTCCGTAGGCTGTGGAACATAAGATCATTAAAACATTTTCAATCACTATTTGACAGTTGTTGACATAAAAGAACTTGTTTATCAATCTTATACAGTCCACTTCTTGTAGTTTTAATCACATTTTGTAGGAAGATAAAACTTGCTTTTTCACAAATCTTTTTGACTTCTAGACTTTGAGTGTGATATTTGATTTTTATGAAATTAGGAATTAAGTAGTTAGATCTACATCGTTTTAAAAATGATAGATTATATAGTTGTTTTATGTTTTTTTCCTTAATTGATACTTTACATCTTTTAAAACGATAGTTTGATAACAATACAATTAAGTTATTTAAACATTGTTTAACAACTTCATTCTTTTTGTTTAATGGTGAATATTATAAACAAATAGATGGTGTAACAATGGGATCACCAATTTCTCCATCTATTGCAAATTACTTTAAGAAGCATTTTGAAGAAGCTTTAAAATTTGCATCTAAAACACCAAAACTATGGCTTAGATATGTTGTTGATGTTTTTGCAATCTGGTCTCATGGTGAAGATGTTCTACAAATTTTTCTTCGATACCTAAATAATCAACATCCAAACATAAAATTTAACATTGAAAAAGAAATTAATGGTACCTTACTTTTTCTTGATGTAAAGATAGAAAAAAAACCAGATGGTACTTTAATACATTCAGTTTATCAAAAACCAACACATACGGATCAATACATATACGCAAATTCTCATCATCATCCATCTCAGAAATTTGGAATAATTCGAACGTTATACAACCGTGCGATGAAAATATGCCATCAAGATAAATTATCAGAAGAATTAAATTACATTGAAACAGTTTTTATAAAAAATGGTTTTAACAAAAAACAAATTAAAAACCATCTTCGACTAAAAACTAGACCTACTGTACCAAATGATTCAACTATAAGCAACAATTTTGTTGTTCTACCTTTTGTTGCCGATATAAATGACAATATTGGAAGAATACTGAAGAAACATGACATTAAAGTTGCTTATGATACCATCATAAAAATTAAAAATTTGTTGAATCTTGTAAAAGATAAAATTCCACGTAACACCTGTAGAATGTATCAAGTTCCATGCGCTTGCGGCAAGGTATATCCCAGTAAACACAAAATTGATAATGTTTAGTAACAGTTTCAAAACAAAAAATTTATGATTCACTCTTGTTTCAAACATAAAAGAAACCTAACTGCAATAAAATAGCTATAAGTCCATCGCTGTTTCACTTATTTGAATCAGTATAGTTTCGGTATTTTAAATTCAAATCTGTTGCAAACTAAATGTTGCATTCGGTTTACGTTTTAAAAGCTTCGTTCTTGAACTGATACTAAATGATCGATACATGTATGATTTTTTTGTTTCAATAATGAACTAAAACAATTCTTTCAATAATATAATAATACATTTTCGAATGCACGTTTCAAATTTTATTGCACAATAAATATTTTTAAATACAATATCACATTGAGTTTTTTACATATTGCAACTTTCCTTGATGTGGTCTTTTCACGGAAGCCTCGAAAACGGCATCAGTTACTGTTGGGTAGCAACTTTTAACCGCATCTGTAACATAGAAATAAATATTTCATTTATATACATACATAATCATAGAGTTACACAAAATTAATTTTTTAATCAAAAACAACACAAACTTAATATAAATATCACTTTAGCAAAATTAGAAAGTTATAAAAACACTGAATACCTTTAGCTGTACATAATCGTATAGAAAACTTGAAGAATTGAACTGTAATTATAAATCCTAAAGTATCATCAGATTTACGCAATAATCTACCTTAATGCAACCATGTGTGTTAATTTACATTTTTTTTATACAAATTAAAACATGATACATAAAGAACAGAAATGATAATCATATCGATTACATTTATGGATTATAATAAAATGTTTCGACTTACCGTTTATTGTTCCATTTCGTAATTGTACACACAGCATCACTTATCAAACTACAACCGTTGTTTATATACATTATAGTTAGACAATGAGATAGCTTTATATGGAAACAGATTTTTTAGTCATGTTAGATGGCGATAGCGAAAACAAGGTATTAATTAAATGCAAAGCCTCAAACCGTTTTTGGTTATTAAAAGATTGCAAACGATGGCGGCACAAGCAAGCTACTTACACACGCTATTAGTTTCGACATACGTGTAAAGCAATGTTTTACCAGTGAACTTGCTTTGATTCTTAAAACTCTGAGTTTGCAAAAATAATTCGTACACTTTAATTTCTGTTTATAAACAAAATATAGAATGAATAAAATCCTGCAAACGTTTCGATAAACTTATAATCGGTTGAGTGGTTTGTTTCATTTACTTTGTTTAATTTTCTTTTCAAGCCGGAAGATGTGCTAATTTAATTTTTTAAAAATTTTTATACTACTCAAAAGGCACATAAAATATAAATATACAAGCTTATTAGCACTTTAGATGTATCTTTAGCAATAAATTCAGGGCGATGCTTCAAAGATTCGGACTTCAGAACCAAATTATTGTTTTAAATTTTCGTATGAATTACTTACAGCGCTGGGCGCTTATCGGAATCACGGATAATGTTTTTAATCGGGTAATATCACTTTACTAAAGTAACAATCTGGACTCATGCTACTACATAGAAAAAATGCCGCTTATAGTAATCATAATTTAGGTTTATGTTATCAATTTATTCTCAGGTTTGTTTCTATACATGATCAATAACTTATTTTGTATGCATTTATGAGCTGAATTTCACAATACGGTTGTTTAGAACGTTTAGAGTGAAAAATTTTATCATTGTACTCTAAAAATAGTTGTTTTGCATATTTATCTTACTTTTGCAGTGTTATTTATTTATTAAAATAACTTGACTAATTCACAAAACTGTACATTATTTTAACATCTGTAAATACGTTATCTTTGTGAATTAACTTGGAAAGCACGTGCCTTCTTAGAATAACAAATTAAATTACCTACGTCTTATGTGATAACGTTGTTTTATATTTATTTTTAGTGTCCGCAAATTTCTGAGAAGAATTGTGTAGTTCTTAGAACAGAGAATGAAGCATCATAAAGTTGTTGTTTTTGATTTCGTTTTATTAACGGTGTCAGCTTTTTTAGACGTTTTATACATTTTTTTTGCTTGTATATACGATTTGATTTCACCTTCTAAATTAACAGCCTGTTAATCACATACACGCTGTATGTATTTACTGCTTTCTAACAAATAAGCATTATCATTCGGATATTGTTATCAGAAACCTCAAGTCCCAACGTGATTCTATTAAGCAGCGTGCACTGCATAGTTAAAAACGCACGCATTCGGACAGAAATAATACCAGCATTACCTACAATATGCTGTATTACGTCAATAAACAGAAAGATGTAGAATATTTCTGTTTATTGACAAAAAGGACCATCCTTAGCTAATAATAATAATAATAATAATAATAATAATAATAATAATAATAATAATAATAATAATAATAATAATAAGTTTATTGTGTTCTTATACATAATTATGTATTTACACTCGTCAAACAAAATACACAGTATGTAAAATACAAACATTAAAATAGAACTAATATTATAAGTTGCCGTTAAGGGGATAGTTTAAAAACTCGTCATAATTATAAAAAGCTTTATCTAAAAGAAACTTTTTAATTTTAATTTTAAATTGTTTGTAAGACAACCACCTAATATTTTTTGGCAGACTGTTATAATATAACGCCGAGCGATGTTGTGATCCTTTAAGTGATTTACTTAATCTGCAAAAGTTAGGTCTAATATTTTCTTTATTTCCAGTATCATGCTTATAAATATTTGTTTGTAGCGAAGCTAGGTTTTTTAACGTAGCAGAGTGACTCCAATATAACTATAGATGGAAAGGTTAATATTTTCAAATCTATAAACGCAGCCTTGCCGTCCTTACGGTATCCTAGTCCTTGAATAATTCGTATTGTTCTACGTTGTAATTTGAAGATGTATTGCCATGATGAGCAATGGCCCCATAACAGAACTCCGTAAGTCAGAAGACTATGAATTGTCGCATAGTATGACGCACATAAAACTTTGCTTGATGTCAAGTTTGATAATCTTCTAAGAAAATAAATTGATTTATTAATCTTGGTAGAAGTTTCTTGGCAGTGAATGCTAAAACTGAGTTTTGAGTCTATGTGGCATCCAAGAAATTTGACACTTGTCTGAGATGAGGTATTATCATAGGCTCGTAACATCATAATTAATGTTTCAGTTTTAAGATTGTTTAACATTAACTGATTTGTTAAACACCATTCAGTAATGGAGTCACTTGCAATTCGGGAATGCCTAATCGCTGTATCTAGATTTGTATTGTAGACAGTTACAGTTGTGTCATCAGCGTATAATAAACAATTTAGATTTGTGTTCAAATTGAAATTTAAAGGCAGATCGTTAATGTAAAGTAGGAATAATATTGGTCCAAGAATGGATCCCTGCGGAACTCCGAGAGTAATTGGAAGTCTGTCAGATGTTTGATTATTCAAGATAACAAACTGAGATCTATTCTTCAAACAGGAAGAGATTAGTTTGATACTTAAAACGTCAAAATAGTAAATCTCCTGCAATTTTTCTAGCAATATCTGATGTGATACGCAGTCAAAGGCTTTTGACAGATCAAAAAAGGTACTAACTGCAAATAGACCCTTCTCAAAACAATCTAGAGAACCATTAACAAAAACTTTAATAGCATCAGAGGTACTTCTGCCTTTACGAAATCCATATTGTTTGTTATAAAATAAATCATTTGTTTCAAAATACTCTGACAATTGTTTAGACATAATTTTTTCAACTATTTTTGAAAAAATAGGTAATAAAGAAATAAGCCTGTAATTGCTTGCATCATTTACATCTCCTTT
The DNA here is from genome assembly GCA_035610365.1 of Aquatica leii. Classification (NCBI taxonomy): domain Eukaryota; kingdom Metazoa; phylum Arthropoda; class Insecta; order Coleoptera; family Lampyridae; genus Aquatica; species Aquatica leii. Next base: position 50,666,982 of record CM069437.1, on the reverse strand, counting down.
CTTGTAAAGAGGTATTACTAATGCTAGTTTTAATGCATCCGGGAAATCTCCACTTTCGAGAATGGAATTTGTCAGGGTAACACGAGGTCCCAGCAACACACTGATGTTATTTTTAATTAATCTGGTGCTCATGCCATATGCATCTTTGGAGGTATTGTTTTTTAAAGAACGGATCGTATTACGAACTTCAGTAAATGACACTTTTTTGAATTTAAATGTATTTAATTTTAAATTTTGTCGAGTTTGATTTAATTTACATAAACTGATAGGGTTTGGCATGTTTTTTGGTAAATTGTCCATAATCACTTTAGAAATATTCGTAAAATATTGATTTAGTTCGTTAGCTTCGAGCATTGTATCATGAATTTTTGCATTAGTTTGTTTACGAGAATTAATCACAGACCACATAGTTTTAATAGGATTTGGAGAGTTTTTTATTAAATTATCATTGGCTTGGATTCTTGCGGCTCTTAGTTTCTTCTTATAGTCGCTTTTCAGACATTTACAAAGACGTTGTAGATTCGGTGTTTTATATTTGTGATATAGTTCATTGAGCATTTGCAATTTATCACGTAAGATCTTTAGCTTACAATTGAACCAGCATATATTCACATCTTGCGTTCTGGTGTTTCGCTTGATGGCAGGAAAACTAGATAAATACGTATTGTGGACGACATCGAAGAAAGTTGAAAATTTTGTTTTAGTATCCATGGTTTTATCATGTAGGAAAGTCCAGTTAAATTCTAATAGTTGATGATGGAATAGAAATTGTCCTTTCATTGTTAGAGGCCGATGTATGGTTGGTTTATAAGTTACCGTCTTGATTTCATCTTTAATATTTAGTTCTAAAAGTAGTCCCAAATGGTCAGATAGTCCTGTTTGTATAGTATTAATATTAAAACGAGTTAAGAAGTTTTTAAAAATGTTATCTAAAGAATTGACGCCTCTAGTAGCACACATGACAGTTTTCATGAAACCAAAAGAATTAAATAAATCGCATAAAACCTTTGAATTATAATTTTCTGTGTTAAAGTGTACATTGAAATCTCCAGTAATTAACATTTGATGTTGTGGATAATGTAGAAATAAGATTTCCAGAATTTGTTCAAGGTTATTAATAAATATATTGAAGTCGCCATTGGGAGATCTGTACAAGCTAATAATTATTAAATTCAGCTTAAGATGAATTGCAGTTACTTCACAATGCACTGCAATTGTAAAATCGTTAATAGCTTTTAGGGGTTTTGATTCCACATCACTTCTTTTTAAAATTAGAACACCACCATGATTCACTTGCGACCGACAAAACGAAGAAGCAATGCTCCAAGACGTTATCTCAACTAACTTGGTAAGTTTTTCATCAGTGCACCAATGTTCACAAATGCATATAATGTCGAAATTCTTATCGCTAAGAAAAGTCTCAAATTCATTCAATTTATTGGTTAAGCATTGGACATTTAAGTGAAACAGTTTTAAATTAAAGTTAATTTTATTATTGCAATCTGTATGCACAAATTGCTTTTTAGTATATCGATTTATAAGATTTAAGTTGTTTTTGCCAATCGATCGATCCAATATAAAAAAGGACTTACGCAAACATTTTTTGGCCAAATAATGGGATTCTTTAGTTTTTCTATAATGTCGATTGGTGCCGTAATTTTAAACGAAGCATATTCTTCTGGATGCTTCGATTTCAGTCTAGTACAGCTTATACTTTCAAACCCTTTTCCATGAAGATAATTTTTTAAGCTGTCTTCAGTTACTGAAGGATTTATTCTGTTCACATGTAAATGTCTTAGTTTAGCTATTCCACTTATAGACGTTGTTTCAACTGTACCTAAAATAGTGTCTATTTTCCGCCTAGTTTTCTTAGCTTTTACTGCCGTAAAGGTATCTTTGGAATCTACGTCAGTTGAAACGGTTAACTCCTCAGACTTACGGTTATTTTTTTTTAGCTTCTGATGTCATTATTTTGTTGTTTTTGCGAACAACTTGCGAATATGAATCTGATGTAATAGAGGTGTTCGACCTCGGTAAAACAATATTGCTATTAGGTTGTTGTTGTGACAATTTTGAATTGACTTGTCCTTGCGTTGGTTCATTGTTAGACGTCGAGTTGAGATTAGTCATTATCGGTGTTGGAAAATTGTTTGAATTTTTAATAGAAATAACTTTTGATTCACATTCTGTAGTGTCATTATAATTTGTAGAAATCGAATTTGAATTATTATTAGGTCGTTTGGTATTCCCTTTCTTGTTAAAAGGTGGCGTTACGTTTACTGATTTTTCCAAAATAAGTGGGTTGTTTATTTGTTCTAAAAGTATTATATGGTTCTTCATAGTAGCAGTTTTGTCTCTGAGATCTGCTATTATTTCATCTTTTAGTTCAATAATTTTTTTTAAATACTCGACTTCTTTTGATAAAACAGTAACGTGACTTACCGAGTTGTTTGTGTCATCAGTATTATCACAACTTTGGTTTTGATCATGCACTAGCGTTTTACAACAGTTTATGGTCATCTCGTCAATTATTCCATTAAGTTTATATTTTGTAACACATGATGGATGGTAAACTGTGTCACACTTCACACACTTTAATCCATTAACGGCTTTATTTTTACATTTACACAGCAAAAGTGAGGAATCATTTTGTTTAACACTTTCTTCGTCTGCCATATTGATTGATATGAACATGCCTGCCCACCCAAATTATCTTTTATTATTTTTTATCAGCATGTGTATTTATTAACTAGTTAACTTTAACGTAATTTATATCAAATTTGAGTAGAAATTTTGTAAATTTGGTAGTTTATTTTAGTGTTCGTATCCTATATACAAATATATACAAATTAGAAACTACATTCAATTATAAAATTGTCTTCTATTAGGGGAATAATTATGTTTCTCAGAATACCAGTTGTTTACGTAGACCGAATTTCATAACATAAGTGTTATCGTGCATAGATATAATTTTCTTTCAAGGTTATTTTACATGTAATAAAAAAAGAACGTATGTCTTTTCCAAATCTCTAAAACTGAATCTTTATAGGTCACTGTAAGAGAATATACTGATCTGTAACTTAGAAATCTGTAATATTAACAAAAGCAGCGCTGAATATGTCAATTTTGCGTTTGCATCCAAAACTACTCCTTTTTGAATCCAAATTAATGTTTCCAATTTTAGCGCAGTCATTGTCTAACTATAATGTATATAAACAAGGCTACAACCGAACAAGTGAAAAGATATCAATTTGCAGCGCAAGCGTTGACGACAGTAATCAAAAATATAGCAACGACTAATGCTGACTAATCACAAAGTATTCGTTTTTCCTAGAACGATTCCACTGTTTTGAAAATAATTCAATCTTATTTAATCGATTAATAATTAATATTCGGTTTTAATAAATCAGTTTTTAGACGGTTGCTGATTATAGGATAAAAATTGCAAGTACTGAAACGGTTTATAACTGATTGTGAAAAATCGGAACTCTTTCAATTTATTCACTGTCAGTTACATGTAAATGATATAAAAATGGAACTAACACGAAACAACGTAATGAAACAATTGTTTTAATTTTGTGACTGTAACAGTTTCAATCCGTGTTTACTGGGATATTAGCGAAACTGGTAGAACTATTAAAAAAACATCTTCGTTTACTTCAACCTTTTAAATCTGCTATTGCCCAACATGCGTTAAACATATGACATGACATAAACTTCAAAAAAACTATAACGATTGCTAAAACCAAAAACTGGCGTTCAAGAAAGATTAGAGAAGCGATTGAAATTATTAAGGTACCCAACAACTTTAACAGGGACAATGGTAATGAGTTATCTGACACTTGGTTACCTTTTATTTCCTGATCTTTATTTTATTCACTAAACACACTATAAGCTACGTCTAGAGTTTTTAATGGCGGTTTTTCTTTACACCTTCGAGCAAATGCTGTAGCTAAAAGAACTTATAACATTTATCAAGTTTTCCAAACATTTATTTTTTCTAGTTATCTTAGTTTTATAATTGTCATTTTATTAATTGTCACCTGAAGAAGAACGTAGACCACGTTCGAAAGCCTGAGAGTTTTTTAAATAAGTATATACACCATTTACCCAAAAACTATTTTATTATGTTTTATGGTGAAAACTTTGTATCCAAAATTCATTATTACTTTCTATGTTACATGCTAGTTGTCATTGTTTATCTGTAGAAAAAAAATAGTATAACGTTAAATTAATTGTAAATTCGTTAGCGTAAGTAAGTTTTTTAAACTTCTTTGTATACATTTTATATAATTTTTACAATGCGTTTTTAAAAGTTGTCTGAAGTTTTTAAGAAAAACAGTTAAATTTAAATCAACGGTCTTTATAATTAACGTAAATTTACGGATATAACGTACTTTAATTGTGTTTAGTGGCATTGATGAAGTTGTTATTTTAAGTTTAAATGCAATTAAGCGATTTAGCTAAGCTTCAAATTCCAACTATTTCTAAACAATTATAATTGCATTGTATCTAGAAAACGTTACAAAAATAATAGAAAAAAATGCAATCACAAAAAAAGTCATAATAGACAATATGAAAGTTCATAAAAGCTATGCTAAGATAAAAAATGATATTTTTTATACAAAACAGTTAGTGCTTAATTTTATTTATTGCTTAAATTTATAAAGATTAGAGAGTAGATATCTATGCGCTTTTGACTATATGTTATGATTTTATAAGATTACAAAAAATACACAATAATACATTTATCAATAAATTATTGCATTAATTTTTATTTTTATTTTTACATAAATATGTAACATAAATGTGTGTAAAAAAATTGAAACTATTATTGAATACACACAAAATTAAATATTACATTTTGAAAAGTTACAGTAAACCAAAATAATATTAATTCGTAATTTATTCTAAATTTAATTTAAAGATTTTTGAATATAAAAAAGTAAAGGTTGTTATTTTAAAAGTGTTCTAATATAGATTGCGTACTGTATAAGTTTCGTCCCGAAAGGCTCTGCAGCTATACTCAGAGTGTTGGCTGTCATTTTGCCGTTTCTCTTGACGGATGGCATTATTTAAAAGAAAAAATATTCGCATTCATTCACGTTATAAATGGGTCTATTAGTTTTGCTTTATATGTGAAGGTTTTTTTATAGTAAGAATTGATTTCTATTTTTGAGATTTAATTTCTTTCTCGTTATTGTGATAGCCACTACTAAAAGATGATATTTGTTAATTACACCATTATCGAAACATAATCTGGAAACAAATAATAGTTACTCAGAAGCTTGACCTATTCAGTTACAACTACATTGGTTAACTTACAAGCAACTTATCTTTGATATTATCTTTATGTAATTACTTTTTTTTTGACGCTTTTAGCAATTTTAGGAAACGATTGAAACTTGCTGATAATTGTTATCATGACAATCGTAAGTACAATTTTTTAAATTTCTATTATTTTATGCATTTGTCAAATGTAAAGTACGTGCGACGTAGGTATAGATGTTATCACGACTAACAAATGCAAATTATAGTATAGTATACATAGTTGCCTTTGGTTGCAAATTCACTAGCTACTACTTATACTTATACTGTACTACAATAACTTTATGTATGGAGTGTTGCTTACTCTTCAGGGCTTGTATTAACGATTACTGTATGCGATATTTATCGACTTTTAATTGTCACTATGTATGTAATTTTGCCTTGTTTATTTTTTTTAAGTTCATTTTCTTTTCTTTTTAAGAATAAATACATTCGTTGTTATAATCTGTGTTTTGTCATTTGGTTTTCTCCAGTGTTGGAAAAATTTAAACGGTGTCTTCCATTATTAATTTCCAACCGTTTTGGCGTGTTTTTAATTTCTTGAAGGACTAGTACCTCGAGACTTGCGACCCGCTTCCTGAATCATACCAACCTAGCCGCCAGCAATTAAGTTACAAAAAAAATCTCGTAACGACGTAATACAAAATTCGTAAGTTTAAATGATATATATATTTATGTTTTTCTAAGAATTAATTGTTATTACATAATTAAGGATAAGAAATATAAGAAAACAGAAGTAAGCTTTTGAAAAAGTATTTGGAAATTACCTGCACTAAGAAAATTATTAGAAATTATAATGTTGTTAACTAAAATAATAAACACTAAACAAAATAAATCTGTAGATAATGTTATTCTAGAAAAAATTATGTTTATATGAGCTATACGATTAAAAAGTGAAACCAAAAGTGAACTTAACGTGAGCCGTTTTAGTAAATTTAATGACATCCTTAAGATAAAAATATTGTTGCGTATTTATTTATTAAAAACTAATTTATTTAAAACGACTAAAAATACGTTTACTTATTCTAGAAATATGTACACTTTTAAATTAACCGAACTAATTAAATGTAATAATATTTAATGAAAACACTTACATTAATTTATATCACTTACAAGAAGATAAGATAACGTTCGCGGGTAGCTTCACAATTGTTTACACTAAAAATCACGTACACGATTATTCTCGGTCAATTTATCTAGACACACGCGTGCTAACGATTTATTTCCACTTTAATAATCTTCTTAACACTGTTGTATTCGCATTCCAGCAATAACTGACCTACGATCTATCTCGTCGGTATATATACACATACGGAAATCCTTCTGGAGCGTTCCCTACTTTTCGGTATATCTTCTAGAAGATGGATAACAGCTTCTAGAAGGCTCTTGCATTTGCAAATAATTTCTCGAACGTTTCAATATATTCTTGTACTTAAAACGTAAAGTTTATACTTTCGATAGCTATATATAGCCTTAAACCAACGGCAATAACTAATGTTATGGCAGAAAATCAAGGATCTACCAAGTTTTACTAGAGATTACATAAAGTAATAAAATATAAAACTTCGGAAAAAAAAACAAAAGTTAAAGACATCATGGAAAAAATTGGTAGTCTTACAGGACTTAATGTAAGAAAAGGAAATAACTCGTACATATAAAATGAAAATGAAAATAAACAAGAAATCAAAAACGTGAAATAACTTTGATAAATTAGTGCAAAATTAATAGGATCCTAAAGAAAACGATATGAATAAAACAAAACCAAATACCGGGTCTTTTACAAAAGAATCCGTTCAGAAATCAAACAAAGGTTAGTTGGACGTATTTTAAATTCATTGATATTTAATTTGCTATTCTTTTAAGTAATTTTTGGCTCTGTAGATGTCACATGTCTAAAATCCAGTTTTGTTTATTGTATCTGCTTCTATAAAAAATTTTCTTGGTAATGACTAGTGGCGACTTCTGCATTAGGTCATTTGGACAGCAACCCTCCAAAAAGATACTTAAACTGTTTTATTAATAATGTACAATTACAAATGTTACATTAGGTATTCCTACAATTAATCGTTTGTTGCAGAATCGATTAAAAACGTTTGAATGTTAGATGAAGTTATTCCTCGAAACCATTATTTTAAATTTTTTTCCGAGAAACGGTTCTGCATAAAACATTTCTTACAGACTACTTCTTAAACCTCTTCAGACCGCTTTGTTGTATTTTTTCGTTCAAATCTTGCAATTTTCAAAAACAGAAATGTTAAATGTTTAGATTTGCTAGTAAAATACTTTAAGTTAATTAAAGATGACATAACCTTACAACATATGAAAAAACTGAATTGCGATGATTTATTAGCTGGTGATGATTTTACAGTTAACACTATGAGTGTATTTAGCGGCGACGACTTTCAAAAACTTTGAGGGGTGTTGCATTTTTGAGAAACAATTAACATCTATAATTTGTTGTTTAATGAAAATATGTACATACACAATTATAAGTTCAGCGATAATTTTGTGAGGTGCTCAACACTTTGGAAAATCGTTTATAAGGTGACCCAGTCGCCGGGCGTCAATACAAATTAACCAAATTTTCTTGAAATAAAGTAATTTCTGAGGTACTAAATTCCAAATAGATGAATTTAAAATGTAGCTTTCCATATTAAACACATTAAAATGCCTAGATGTGTAATTCCGTATAATGTTAATACCATTGAAACGCATGGATTTAGTGAGAGTAATTCAAAGGCTAATAGAATTCGTATTTACATCAGGTACATTAACACAACACTGTCTCCATTCAATTTTTATGTTCAAAATCACACGTTGCACATTTACGCAACACAACAATCCTACGATTAAAACTATCTGTTGTGGTACTTTTAGTAGAACCCTTGTTTACGTACATTATAGTTAAAGAATGAGATAGCTTTATATGAAAACAGATTATTTAGTCATGTTAGATGGCGATAGTGAAAACAAGGTAATAATTAAATGCAAAGCCTTAAACCGTTTTTCGTTATTAAAAGATTGCAAACGGTGGCGCACAAGTAAGCTACTTACACACGCTATTAGTTTCGACATACGTGCAAAACAATGTTTTACCAGTTAACTTGCTTTGATTCTTAAAACTCTGAGTTTGCAAAAATAATTCGTATACTTCAATTTCTGTTTATCAACAAAATATAGAATGAATAAAATCTTGCAAAAACTTCTATACAATTATAATCGGTTGAGTGGTTTGTTTCATTTATTTTGTTTAATTTTCTTTTCAAGCCGGAAGCCAACGAAGATGTGCTAATTTAATTTTTTTTAAATTTTTATACTACTTAAAAGGCACATAAAATATAAATATACAAGCTTATTAGCACTTTAGATGTATCTTTAGCAATAAATTCAAGGCGATGCTTTAAAGATTCGGACTTCAAAACCAAATAAGTGATTTAAATTTTCGTATGAATTACTTACAGCGCTCGCCGCTTATCGGAATCACGGATAATGTTTTCAATCGGGTAATGTTATCACTTTACTAAAGTAATAATCCGGACGCATGCTACTGCATAGAAAAAACGCCGCTTATAGTAATCATAATTTAGGTTTATGTTATCAATTTATTCTCAGGTTTCTTCTATACATAATCAATAACTTATTTTGTATGAATTTTGAGCTGAATTTTCACAATACGGTTGTTTAGAGTGTAAAATTTTATCATTGTAAAAATAGATGTTTTGCATCTTTATCTTATTTTTGCAGTGTTATTTATTTACTAAAATAATTCGACTGATTTACGAAACGGTACATTATTTTAACATCTGTAAATACGTTATCTTCGTGAATTAACTTGGAAAGCACGTGCCTTCTTAGAATAACAAATTAAATTAACTACGTCTTATGTGATAACGTTGTTTTGTATTTATTTTTAGTGTCAGCAAATTTCTGAGCAGAATTGTGCAGTTCTTAGAACAGTGAATGAAGCATCATAACGTTGTTTTTGATTTCGTTTTATTAACGGTGTCAAAAAAGTGTCTAATGCGTCAGACGGTTGACTCAAAAGGTTGGTTTTTTTTAATGTTTTATAAACATTTTTTTGCTTGTATATACGCTTTGATTTTACCTTCTAAATTAACAACTTGTTAATCACATACACGCTGTATGTATTTACTGCTTTCTAACAAATAAGCATTTTTCCTGAATTTCGTATATTGTTATCATTCGGTTATTGTTATCAAAAATCTCAAGTCCCAACGTGATTCTATTAAACAGCGTGCACTGCATAGTTAAAAACGCAAGCATTCGGCCAGAAATAATACCAGCATTACCTACAATATATCAGATCCCAGATGTGTTTTTATTATGTCAATAAACAGAAACATGTAGAACATTTCTGTTTATTGACATAAAAGGACTTAGCTAAACATGCCTGCTGTTTAAATTACAATTTAAACATAAAATTGGGTTATTGAAACATTTATAATTTTCAAACTTAACACACGGTAAACATACTTAATGATTACTCCACATGTAAAACAATCCAATTGCAAACGTAAGTAGTTACGTTATATTTAGACTTCCGCTATCTCAACACTTTGTTAAGAATATGTTACATTATAGTAACATTTGTAATAGTAACCATAAATATGCTAAGTTTGTATTTCACAACGATTGTAAATATTGTATATAAATAGTAGACAGTTATTAATAAAATTATCATTCAACGTCAACTTGTTTGATCACTGACACCTGTCCTAGAATCTGGTATTGTTTAGATACTGATTACCTGGGCAAGTGTCCTACTATTAAGTACGATAAACCTTACGTGCTTAATATTTGATAACTCGAACCAAATAATCTTTTATAATATTTTTATCAGCATGTGTATTCATTAACTAGTTAACTTTAATCTAATTTATATCAAATTTGAGTAGAAATTTTGTAAATTTGGTAGTTTATTTTATTGTTTTGATCGCTCGAATACTATAAACAAATATATACAAATAAGAAACTGTGCGTTCAATTATAAAATTGTCTTCTATTAAAGGAATAATTATATGTTTCTTAGAATACCAGTTGTTTACGTAGACCGAATTTCATAATATAAGTGTTATCGTGCATAGATATAATTTTCTTTCAAGGATATTTTACATGTATTAAAAAAAGAACGTATGTCTTTTCCAAATTTCTAAAACTGTACCTTTATAGATGACTGTAAGAGAATATACTGATCTGTAACTTAGAAATCTGTAATATTAACAAAAGCAGCGCCAAATATGTTAATTTTGCGTTAGCATTCAAAACTACTCAAGTTTTGCATCCAAATTAATGTTTGCAATTTTAGCGCAGTCATTGTCTAACTATAATGTATATAAACAAGGGTAGAACTAACAAAAGAGGTTCTGGTCAATTTCACAAAACAAAGTCCTCAACTGTTTAAAACTGGTTACATTCGGCGCCAAATAAATATATAATGTTTTTTGCTAACAGATTACTAGCTGTTCAAGAAATAATTTCTCTAAATGATATGGTATTACGTACGATTCTACGTATTGTAAAATTATGAAATAACTCACTGTAGTGAAATGGGCCCAAATTTCTTGTAAGAGTCTGAAAGGTAAAACAATGAACAAAATTCGAAAATTACGAAAAGAATAAAATCAGAAAAGAAAGCGCATTAAAATTGCCTAAATACAAAAACTTAACAAAACACGATAGTTAAAAATATATAAAAAAATAAGAAGAAAGGACAAGAACTGGAAAGAAAAATAAATAAAAAAAGAATTGTAAAAGCGCAAACACTTCGGAGGTTGGGACACACCCAAACAAAAAAACTAGATGTACTATTAAGGACGATATTAAACTCAAAAATTATAAAAAAAACATACCAAAAAGAAGATTAAAAATTAAGCGGCAGGACTCGGTTTCTTATCCTATTTATACATTTTATACAATAATCCTGATGAAATCACTCCTCTGATGTCTGGTCACTTTCTAATTGAAAGATCTTTCTGAGGGTAATTTTCAGAATTTGGTGAAGAAACTATCGGTGTAGAACAAAAACGCGTAACAAATATTGTTTTTTGAATTTTAAAAGTTGTTAAAAAAAATTGACAATTCTATTAAAAATTTATAAAAAGCTTATATTTTAAATGTATATTTTTACTGCTTTCGTACACATTTGCATGCAAATTTTAAGTGCTTTTAGTGCATAACTATCTGAAGCTTGCTATACGTACCTAAAGTGTATTTATTTTCAAGATATAGTGGGCGTAAACAAATACATGCGGTGTTTACTTCTATATGCCGCACAGAACTGTACTCACTACTTACTATTTTTTGTTGGTAGTGCTACATTTCTTACATTTTTGTAGTGCATCCAACGATTAAATAGATACTATATAATGATAGTTAAAAATTAAACAAAAATAATTTACATAAATAAAATTTTTTATCCGAATCCGGACTTGAACAAACAGCCCATTTGTTTCAACGAGCGGTAGAATACAATGGGTATTTGCAACATCATCGGATTACGGATTGAAGATGCAATTCATTTTGTTTGCGCGCACTCCATCTTTAAACTGAATACGCTTTATCGCCTTTTTTTCAGAAATACTGCAATAACAAATATTTAGGAGATGGAAAACAGTAAATCTTATGGTTGCTGCATCTTATCATGCAGGGCTAAGTAATAAATAGAAAAGTAAAAAAAAACACCGTGGTTAAAAAAACGTACATACACAGTTTACTCAAATGTTTCATAAAATAAGCTTTCTGTGCTGCAGCAAACAAAGTACCCATTCTCATTGCCATATTGCCAACATAATAACATAACATAAAAGAATCAGAATTTCAGAGAAGTGAAATAAAACCGTTAAACAAAAACTGTCAATAAATCTATAACAAAAATTGATTGGAATTTTGGTAACAAACTATAACAAATTTGTTAAATGCGTAGCAAGCAGTGGCGGCTCTTCTATAAGATTATTTTGTCAATAACTCTATGAAAATATTAAAAATTGTTTTAATATTAATTTACAATTGCAAATATGCAACGTTTTATTTTGATTATTTTAAAGATAAATAACTTGATTTTAAGCATGTCTTTTATTAAGTAAGAATACGTTTTAGTATTGAAATGACGCTCTTGCAGCATTGACTACCGACCGCCACTGGTAACAACTTTTTTTTTTTTTTTGATAGAGAATGTCTTAAATTGTTTATATAAAACATTCGCGTTTGATTTATGATTTTCAAATGCATTATCTTTTAAATGTGGGCTTTCATTAACTTTTTTTGCCGGTACGTGTAGAATAATTAAAAAGAGAATTAAAAATTAAATTAAATTTGTGCCGATTCACTCTATCTTGTCATGGTACGGCTTAATGTTTTTCTTCATATTTAAAGCAAACTTTTAACGCTGGTTATGTAGTGTTCGTTTTGTTTCTGTGTGCATAATCCAATTTTGAATTTTGCAATTAAATGAAAAACACTAAGTGCTAAAGGATTGTACCCAACCGAACCTGCTTATCGTCAATAAGCGACTAAAAGCTTAAATGACGTGATGTCTTGTTGGCGTCTTTAACAATTTTTCATTGTTTTATTCATATTTTTAAAGTCGCTGACTAATCAGGAAGTTCTATTTTTGTTTAACCTACTCCCTTCTCTACCGAGCATCAAGCAGAAGCACCTTTAGGTTACGTTTTGGTAAGTAATTCATCTGTAACATTATTTTGCACGTAACGATGGTCTGATGATATACTAATGTTACTGGAGACAACTGGGCACGAAACACTAGAAATAAAAAAGCGTAGAAAAAAAAATATTACTAAAAAAAGTATTTTAAAAATTAGTCAAAGAATACAGATTTGTTATCTAATTTTACATCTTTTAAAATCATCTATGTAATATTATGATAAAAAACTTTGTGTTTCTTAGCAATGAAGTAAGGTACAAACTTTGTTGGAATAATGTAAAGAATAAAACCGGTAACTACAGTAAAATGGAAATGTGTTGATTATTTACGAGTGAAATCGTTTTATCGTTTAATACTAATATAGGTCAAAGTTGAATGATGTCATTGAGTAGGTCAAGACTAATGGACCATTTAAAGTTTATCTAAAATTTATTACTACTACATAATTGGATTTGTTCTCTAATTTTGTACAAGAAAAACTAATTTGTCGATGACATCTGTTTAGTAAAATTTTTTTCGGCAAATTCATTTTTAATTAGATTTTGTTTTCAACTACTTTAAAGTTAAAATAATTATTACAAATTCCAATTTAAATTCTTCATTATTTTATTTTAAACATGTTTGCAGATTAAATTTTTTAAATTGCAATTCTATATATAAAAAAACTACATAATACTGAGTAAAAAACTATGCGTTAAACACGTAAAATTTCGGCAATGTTTAAAAGCTTTTACATCTTTATATAGCGATTTGTTAACTTTCTAAGTGTAGGCGTTTGTCGTAACAATTGCTCTAGAATTTGTCGCTTAAACCTTTTTAGGATTGGAAATAAACTAAACGCAAGCAGGATTAAGACTTGTGCGTTACATAAAGCAACGCTTTAAAGCTTAAAAAGTTATTGACGTAACAGACTTATGACACAACGGTTGTTTTGATAAATTATAATTTTTTTTATTAAACCGTTGTAGTGGTTTTAATATTTTTAGCACATGGCTTTACAAGCAAGTTAGTTTAGTAGACCGACAAATCAAAATTTTATAGAGAATTACAGTTAAAGTAACAAAAAAAAATACGATTGAAAACTAAATATATTAAATAAGTTTAAGCGCGTGCTATACAATAAGTTATTGGTATTGTCTAAATGTAAATATGCATTATAGTTTAACCATGAAAATAATTTTGTTTTTTTATACCGAAAAGTTTTTTCTTTATTATAATGTTAATAATTTTGTAGATAGTACCTAAAACTTTCTATATTAACTGTTTTAAATTTTATGCATTAAAAAATAATTATGAAATAAGTCTACGATTCACGAGTATTATCATTTAAACAAATTTTAGCCTGTTTCACAAGTATTAAATAAGTTTGTTCTAAAAATTAATTAATCTTGAGAAATGAGTTAACAAACTTACACTAACATTTGATATAAAAGTTCCATCTTGCAATAAACCACTACACACATTTCTGATAATTTAAATAATGATTGAAATTGAACACTGATAATAATTGAAACGTTTAATCAAGCGTTTAGTATTTTTTGTTTTACAGTTCAATTTCATTGACAATTACACGCACGTAATTTGTCTCAATTACGGCAATACCTATTTCATATAAAAAGTTAAAATACATGAAACGGTTATAACTTTTTTCAAACAGAATCGGAAAAATTGCTGATACGATATAACATGCAACACCGTTTTCATTTTTATTGCGGAAAATTTATAGCTTGAATAATATACGATCACAACAAAACACGTTGATTACTTTTTATTAGCATCAGATACATAGTTAAAATGCAAAATGCAAAAAAGAAAGAAATGTGATGCATGCAATAAACAGATAATCATAATTCTTATAAGTTAAAATATTTTAACAATTAGTAAATTAAAAAAAAAACATTTTTTTGCAAAATTCTATTGTTTTTTAACTATTTAATTGTTTTTTTAAATGTACATAAAATTTTAAAAAAAGATTATTTTAAACAAACTGAGTACCTTAAATAAAACATTTTGTATTTTATTGGTTTTATTGTTTTGCTTCTCCAATATGTTTTATTTAACATAATCAAACGTAATTTACATTAATAGGAAAGTTTCTTATTTTCTTATCTTTAGTGTTCAGTAACCTAAGTAAATGCTTATCTTTCTCGTAAGAGAGGTGTATAAAAACTAGTCGTGGCTTTTTTATTGCTATGTTTTGTGCCTTTATCACGTTACTGAAACGTATTAACATGTAAGTAAAAAACAGAACACACTTACATAACTAAAGTAATTACAGAAACAATTACAACATAAAACTTACAAGAAAGGTTTTGAATAAAAACAGTTCGCTGATTCAAAAATATAACGCAACTATTTATAAAAAAATTTTTCATAGTTATAATGATGAAAAAAATTGAAAAATAAAACAAGGAACATCTGAATCAGTTAGGAATGGAGCAATTCTTGTTTTACATTTTTTTCTCTTCTATTTCACTAGTTATAGGTTTCAGACTTATAGTTGTGGTTTGCATAGAAGTTATATTTCATTTGGGGGTAGTGGCTTCTTGTTCGGTTTGGACCTGCGATATCGATACATTTTGGAAATCTGCTGCTGTTTTCTTTCGACACCAATATTCAATCATGATTATCTAATTGTGATTCATATTTACCAAATCGATCCAATAAATTAGGATTCTTACTTCATAACGAAAGAACAAGTATGCCCTATGATTATAATGTATGTCAATCACGTTGTCTAGAAATAATTTTTTAAGGTTATGATTATGTATATAATAGAGATGTTCAAGATGCTGTCAAACTGCTCTTACTTTGCGATTTTGTTTTTTTCTATACTACAGTTTCGTAATGAGGTAATTCAGGGTAGTGTCAATTCGGTCATACAATTGTCTGTCAAACTATATTGTATGACAGAGAACGGCAGTACATTGGTTTGTCTTATTACTAAATTGTATAAAAAAAATTGCAAATTAAGGGCAGTTTGACAGCATCCTGAACATCTCTAATTTGTTTTGGAATAGATTTTTATATGACAAACCTATAATTATTGGTAACAATTTTCACTGAGTCGAAAATCTTTAAATTATTAGACATTTTTTTTAGTTTTTGTTTACGGCCAACAAACAAAATGCGAATTTGAGGTTACAAATCATTGATTGAATCACGAATTTTAATGTTCTAGAAGAGCAGGTGGTCTATGGGTCATGATCACATTCTGCGAGACAATTGGGGATAAATCACGCAACGCTTTAACGCAAAAGAACACGGTTTATGATCAAAACGCGTTTGGATTCTAAAATTCGTGTCGAAAAAAACAGCTCGAGCATTTTTCATTCAAGTTTTTACACAGGAAACAACACAACTCGTTTATTGCCAAAAAAATTTTAAAGTAACGGTTGTCGTAATTAAAAAGAATTGAATTCGAAATGACTTTGTCCTCTTCTGTATTGACATACACTTGTCGGCAAAAACTAATGATATGTTTATACTCTGGATCACTCATACCAGCTTTTATAAAAGTGATATTTGACGCTAACTTGATGTTCAATTTTTTTTAATTCCTTAATTAATATAATATTAGAAATACATAATGAAACGTATGAGATAATGATTTTTTTTACCTGCAAAACCAATTTACGAGCAGGGATACAAAAGTCACCAATTGTGATACCTGTATTTTGTGAAATAAAACTGTCTACTACATCCCTACTAGATAAAGTAATAACATATTCTTGCATTAAAGATTTTTGAGACAAATAAGATTCTTTTTGGGCCAATTAACTTTTCTACACCAAAAATTTACCGATTTTTATCGATTCCATCAACAACGTCGAAGAGAACATCTTGTGTGCTGGGAATTTATACATGTTATTGTTTTTATTTATTAAAACATTTGCAAAACTATTTAATTTTTTGTCGTTGATAGTAGTATAATTAGAATAACCATTGGCTTTGGTAATAGAAGCAACAGAATTATTATTACTTGGTTTAATCACGTTGATGTTATTTTGCTCCTCCATAGTAGAAAAGTAATGAACTTAAATATGTTTATTTAAATAAAAAAGCCAATTCAATGTGCAATAACTATAAATATCGCTGAATGTTTAGAAATTCTTCTCGCGTGAGTCTTATGCGTAAAGAGAGACGGGTCGTGCAATGTAAACTACTAAAATTTGTAGCAATACCCGTTCGATACAAATCTCCAGAATTTATATAATATAAATTAGTGATATAATAAACTTAATTAGGTAGTACTTATCTGTAAACCCTACTTATATGATAAGAAAACCTTGTGTTATACGATCTGATATTAATCACTCAAGGAAATCACCACAAACAACCGCGACAACTCAAGAAAGTAGCTATTTACTGTCGCGATCTAATGTAGATTGTAAATGGGATTGTTAAAATCAAAGTTATGTGCAGTGTTTATGTGACGAACTGTTAACGCTTTATTTTGTTTTGTATTGCAGTCAAATTTATAATTGTTAAATCAATTTTTTACTATTTGTTTTGTTTGACCAACACAACATACATTGCATCTTGTACAGCCTAGTTTACTTACAACATTGTGTTTTTTATTATATTTGTTTTACTTTAAGTCTTACTGTACAGCATGTTGTAAGTAAATAGTGTTTTTGTGTACATTGTTATTGTTATCTTTATGTTATTTGTTTTTAAAATTGTAATGATGTTTTTGTTACATTGGGAACATTTATTACTTTAGTGCAAGTGATGTTAGTACTGGGGTTAGTAATAAGGACCCACTGTTTTATTCAAAAGTATTTTGAATTACGCGGATGTAAATTAATTGCAATCTATATGTTTATTGTAAGCTTTCACCGCACACAAACTTGAAAGTTATGTTGTTTGTTTCTTTAAAACCATTTAACAACTAAAACTCCTCTCTTTACCAAAACTTACTTTAGTACAGATTTATTTACTTTAGGAATATTTAGTTCTCTGATTCTTTTGCATTTTGCACTCACACTGTTTAAAGTGTTCGTTTTTTTTTCAAAAAGTAGATACTATCTTGTACTTTTTAGCAATGTCACTCTTCTTTTTTCTTTAATTTGCACGAATTTAAAATTAAGTTTGGGTACATTTTAAAGTGACGGATATGCAACTTTCCACTCACAGTCGCGTCAAGGTTTAAGACAAAGAATTTGCATATAGCTAAACGCCATTTTTTTACCTTAAATATTGTGTGTTTTGAAAGTTTGTTAAAAATCGCTCGGAAAAATTTGTTTTGATGTAAAAGCTATAAATCTCTGAGAAGCCTGCGCGATGTCGATTTTAATTAAAACGAATGTTTACTTAAACTCTCGGTTTATAGTTTATAAAATTAAAGCATAACTCTACTAAAAACACATAAAAGGTTACGAACCGTTCTACTAATGCTATCCATTCGGACATTTTTGTCGTGAACAAAGATGGAATTTATACCTTGAGTATACCATCTTTTTTTCACTTATATTTATGCTGTTTTATTTAACCTCGATGCATGCAAGTGCAAACGACAAAATACGGTGATCAGTGCAGAGAAAAAATCCACTAAAAATTTATATTATTATTATATGTATTTCGTTTATAAATAAATTGTCTTTTATACATGAACATGAACCAACCGTTTTACTAATAATTTAGTGCGCTCATGATAACAAAATGTTGATAAATATCAATGCTTGTTTTGTAACTTAATATATGACTACTAATTTACGTTTAATTCTGTGATGAAATCCCGAAGTATTTGTAATGCGTTTTGTTAATACCGTGAGTATTAAACTCAGTATCTTACATCGCTTGTGTAGATGACGTCACTAACTCCAGTAGGATTAAAACAAAAAAAAAACGTGAATGCGTTTGAATAATTTATTTACTAGCCACTCGCAACGGGAACCTGTTTTTTTTGCAAAAAATGTTAACGTTTTGTACTGAACGCGTGAACTGAACTGAACGAAGTAAAAGAAAAAAATATTTTCTGGTTCTGAGATTGTTTGGTAAGCTAAAACTGACAGACGATAAAAAAAATCAAATTGAAATCTTTCTTAATTTACGAAAAATAGCAATTTTTGAGTTTAGACAATTTCGAAAAACGCCATTTTCTAACGAAGTGAAAATCAATCTGATAGGGGCTAAATAAGTTTTCGGACAACTACAAATTATTGCCGTAAAAAGTTTCTTTTTTAAAATCATATATATGATATATGACGTGTATTAGATTTAGATGTATTACAGATAAAAAATTACTGCAAAGTAATACAAACGTGTTAGTTAAAAGTGTATAATTGTTAATACAACACACACACACATACAAGCCTTCCAATCTTTCTGTGGACACCAGTATTTCACCTAAAAGTGGGGTCCTTCAAGTTACGAGGAAAGAATAAATATATTTTATTTCCTGCTTTATTTGGTATTAACGTCACGCCCATACACTCCATATCTCGGAAGTTGTGGATAAAACATAAATATGTGGCCAGACCCCACTACTACACCTATATACTGTCGTCTGGATGGATATAATGTGTGGCCTCACACAATCACTTACATTGAATGGAAATTTCCATTGTAATTGCAAGTTACATACCGTGTGTAAAATTGGTTTACCCACCATAGGTATTTCAATATTAATTTTTTTTATTTCTGATAGTGTTATTATAAGCTTATAACATCATAGTTACGATATCAATAAGGAGGGTCTTAAATCCCTTGCTATAATTTCGTCGTAACCTAGCAACCTGACAACATCCAAAACTATAATCAACGATACTCGATTCGGTATTTTTAAAATGAACAAAATTTTATTAAAATCTATCAGAAATAAAATTTATTGTGGAAACGCATAATTGTTTCACACTTTTTACAATAATATCAAAATTCTTAGGTAGTAGAATTTGTTCTAAATTTGTTAAACTTGAAGTGGATCGAACTTGAATGATTAGCCTCGTTAACTGACGCATTGTTTGACGAATGAAATCGTGTTGTTGGACACTCAATTTTTCAAATAATAGAGCTCCTAATTTAATAATTAATTAATCTTCTCTACAAACTATACCAACATCATTATGTTTTAACGTTGATAGTATGTCTTTTTGGAATTCTACTGATGTATTCCGACCAACTGGACAAACGTGCGTAACTTTCACCTCTCACGTCCCTACGGGAAGTGTTATCGCAGATATTTTTTTTATTGGGGTAACTATTTTTAACGTGGCGCCATAACGTTGTTAGCAAAAAGAACCCTAGGCAGTTTGGGCAAGGACCACAATTTGATAACCCTCTTGATCTGCCTTTTGAAGAAAGGCGCCTGCTTAAAATAAGTTCACCCTTTTTCATTGCCAGTATTTGGCAATTATGGTAATAGTCGCTGGCTCTAAGCAAACATAAAAACCCCTCTTTTTGTCTTTCAGAGTTTTTATTCATAGTTAATAGTTTCGCAACTTCAATTCCTTTAAAATGTACCAACTCTAAGTGCCTCGTAACTGTGCCGATCAATTTGTCACAGAAGTAACAAGCATGTCTTTTATCATAAACACGACTTCCAGAGATGGTCTTTTTTGCACGATTAACGTAAGCAGTTGTCTCTATTTCGCTATCACTACTGTTGTCAGGAATTTGGAACTCTTTGCGTAAATTTGCGTAATCATCTTCATCACCTTCATGAGAAGAGGAATATGAGGAAGGCACGTATTCACTACTGGATGATTGATACGGTTCATCATTACTTTGGATAGATGCATCATCGTCTATATCATCGTTTGTTATTGGTTCCTTTAGGACAATATTAGATAGTATGGTAATCTTATTATTTTTACTGTAGCTGGTGTTTTCTTTTTCGTTGGTTTTCTCTTCTACATCAAATGGAGTGCATGTTACTTGTGTGATATATTTTCCCTGTTTGTACCATAATTTTTGTTTATGGTATGCTCTTTAATATTTACTTCAGAATTGGATAGGAAAGGTCTCAAGTTCTCTTTAACATTATTTTTTGTGGTATTAAGTTCAATACTATATTTATTTATAGCGGGCGAAAATACCGTGGTTTCAGATTCCGTTTAATCCTCTTTCACATATGACAACTCGTTTTTCTTTGACATGTTAGTTATATCAACCAATACCTCGGGATAACTGTCATTTATAGCACTACACAAGGTTTTCTTTTCTGCCTCATTGATAGATATCGTTTTTCCATTAAACATACTCTCTGTTTTCTTAAAATTCTTTTTATTAACAACAGTAACTTCACTATAACGTTATTCTATTTATTGGTTTCATTACCGTCCTCCCCAGCCAGAATTTTTTTTCTTCCTCTAAAGCAAGAAGGAACTGAAACCTTTTCAAGCGGACAATATTTACTTTGAAAATAATACTGGACACCAGTATTTTGTCTTCTGTCCCAAATGTATAAATAGTTCCCGCCTTGCTCACTTTCAGTCTTTCAAGCCATTTAATGCTTTGTGGTGTACCAGAAGATTCTAAAATGTCTTGCGTACATTGCGCAAGCCAAAAGGGTTCTACAATAAAAGATGAAATCATAAACTATAATTTTCTGTTCAAATGGAACACGATTTTATAATTAATTTTAAATATTATTATTTCTACTGGATTAACACTAAACGAAAGGAGTGCGTACGATTTATTCAATTCATGCGAAAAGCATTATTTATTATTAACAAATATTGAGAAACTTTTGATTCATCACATATCTATCTCTATTATTGAAAATGTCATTTAAGAAGGTAGATAAAAACGTTGCAAATCCAAATTTAAGTTGCTACAATTTAAATTGGACATTAAAACAAAATTTCAAACTAAATTTGAAAAATACACACACCGTAAGGCTACTTAATATTCTAATTAAATTGACAAAGAGTTATCCAAAAATTGGATTAAGTGAAGGAAAGTTGTACACTGGAACACATAAGGATTAATGTGAGCTATTCAAGGTGATGTCATTGCCACAAGTAGGTGTAAAAAGACGTTATGAATTTGAATGTTTAAGTAGATGTAGTTGTAAAAAGTGCAGCGGCAGTATTACCCATGGATTATATAAGTGCTAGTTGATTTACTTTAGCGTCAAAGGATTATGTATTTCGGCTCAATTATTTATATACCTACGTAAAATTATTTATCAGCAAAAAAATAAAAATTTTGTTAATATTGTCAGGCCGTATTACAAGTATATTCTCGAATATCATATTCTATTATATCTATGTTTTGTCATCAAAATATTCAAACCGATCGAAAAGTTCCTCATAATTGTGCTAATTACAATAAATAAAAAATAAAGGGTAGGTACTATTCACTAGATTAATGAGTAATCAGAAATTTTACAGGATAAGCTAGGTGACACACTGGAGAAACGAATTTCGTGAAACTAGTTTCACGAAACATGCAACTCGTTGCAATATCAAATAACCCATGTACTTATATGAAACGATGCACACTGGCGTTTCGGAAACAGGAGACCAACGTGTTCTGTTTCTTGTTACTTGTTTCATGAAATTCGTTTTATTAGTAAGGACGGAATAGTAAAATTTATGAAACTAGTTTCTACAGTGTGCACTAAACGAGAAACTAGTTTCATGTAAACTTGTATCACAAACAAGTTTTACGAAATTCGTTTCTCCAGTGTGTCACCTAGCTAAATTCACAGACAAGATAAATATTCTAAGCTCTAAACAGTGAAAAATAATACTTTTTCTAACATCGCTTCTGAAAATGACACTTTCCTCACTCAATGTAGTGAGGAAAATAGGCGTTTGCCATCACTACTGAGGAAAAGTCATTTCCATAGCAACGTTAGAATACAAAATCAGCAACTAGATTCTTGGAGGGTAAAAAACTATAAAGAAATTTAAAATTGAGACTCATTTTTGCGATGTTGGAAAAAATAGTATACACAATTCGTGATAAAAGTGCTATTTTTACGAAACTTCATTGTCAGTTGTCACTTCTGAACATTTACGCAAGAATGTGAAATATACACTTACAAAGTACGAAAGGAGCAAACTCATTGTAGAGGGCAGCACCAATCAAGGCCACACAAAGTTGGTTGTGTTTTGGTTATGTTACACACCATATTTCAGCAATAGTTGTGGGGACATGTAGTAGTGTCAAATATAGATGGGTAGGGAGGGCACGTAAATACGTTTAAAAATGGTTAGAAAAAGTGTGGCCATATGTAAGGCCCCAGTAGTGAAGAAGGCCACTAAAGTCATATTATAGTAGGGCGTGTGTCCACACAATTGTTGCGCACCCTACACACACATGTTAATTGGTAACACAAATAAAGTATTAACAATAAAGAACTATCACAATAATTATATTATATTACAATTCATAGTCATTATATCTATTAACAAAAAAATTTTTTAAATTAAAAATAGACCAAATAACAATGTTTATTTTGTTACAAATATAAGACAAATGAATGTTTTATAAAATTTTAATTTGAACAAAAACAATTGTTCTTTTATTATTAAAAAAACAACTTTTCAATTACGTTTATTAAATGTAAATAACTGTAGATCAAAATAAAGGAAACAAATTAAAAACTGTCTTTGTTAAAATAAAGACTTTATTTTGCAATTTAGATTTAAATATAAAAAATTCAATAGCAATTTTTAAAATGTCAAAACTTAATTTTGTAAGTACAAAGAACATACTCGACGGTACAATTTTTTTAAGTAAAACTAAAAACCAAAATGTATGTTTTAAACAAATATTCTTTACATTCATTAGAATACCAGTTAATGATGTCGCTAATCATATGACTAGTTTTAACAGTGAATTATAAAGCAAAGCTACTAATTTTTATTTAATTAAAATCAAATAAAATCAGTTAAAATTGTTTTTATAGTATAATAGCATACCTACTATTCATATTCGTCGAAAAGTGTACAAACCAATTGTTCCATTAAAAAAAATCGAGTTTTGGTTATTTGAAGTTCTGCATCTTTGACTTTTAATACAGAACACCCTATATTATACAATTACATGTTTTTTTATGGATATCTTAAATATGCTGAACCTCATACCAGCGATAGAAACATTGGTAATTCTATAGTCACGGCATTGTTAAACTAATACTACACAAACACGCTGCAATATTCTTCGTTCAATTCTGAATCGAAAATCTTAATGGTAAAATGTTATATACGTTTTCATGAGTCTTCACGAGGTTCTTGAATTCCGGACTTTTGGTCAGTAAATAAGTTTTAGTTTTCATATCTGTTTATAGAAATAACTTCGATTAAAAATATTAAAAAAAGTATGATACTTTTGTTTTGATTTCTTTTTTGACTTCAAAGTTCGTTTTTAACATTTTTTTATTAACGTATTTTTACGAAAAACACATTTGGCAATATTAGAAAAAACAACTATCTCTTCTAATGCGATTTTAACCGATTTCAATGATAAGCATCATCATCTGTCAAATTTTGACCTTTATGTATCCAATTCGACTTTCTTGTTTCATTTTTGTATAACTTTTGCTTTTTTGTAATTTTTATGTATTTTTTATTAATTTTTTTTTGCATTCTTTGTTATTGTTTTCTTTACTAATAATGGATTTTATATTTAGTGAATATGCCAATATGTACCTGATGCACGGTTTCTGTAATGGAAATGCTAATGCAACCCTAAACAAAGATGACATACGTTTTCCCAACCGAATAGAACCTAGATTAAATACATTTCGTAGGCTGGATCAACGACTTCGAGAAACGCTAATACTGGCCGACCAAGACAAAGGCCTGCAATACATCTTGAAGAATAAATTTAAGACGCTGTACACAAAGATCCTTTGCTTAGTACCCAACCCAAAATATTCCCAGCAACAAGACCGTTTACTTGGTTCCACAAAAAAACCTGCTTCATCTGGATCACGTTTCTAAAGTTCAGCTTCTCTATCATAACAACAACATATTAAGATTACATCTTTGTAACACAATGTTAAATTTAATTCCAGAACATGGCAACTTTCTCCGGGGTATTTTCTGAAGCAATGAATTTGTGTTTACCAAAGATGGTGTATTTATTACTCATAATTCAGTGGTAAGCAGTCAAAAGGGCAATAGTCACATTTTCTGTCAAATAGAGTTATGTACATGAATTTATTTAAAAATGGTATTTGTGTCACCTGTAAAAACGGAATAAGTCTACAATATTATGCGCCACTAGAAGGAAATCGATTTTGGCTTAGTTAACCTTTTCTGAAATTTGTAAATATTACGTCCAAAATAAGGAGCTAACTATAGTTCCAAGATATTTTCACACTCGGGTAATCAAAACGACACAAGTAGATATAATTCTTTTTGTTGGCACGCTTGGGCAGTGAAAAGTTTCATTAAAAACTATTAAAACTACATAAGTCAACTTACAACGTTTTACCAAGGTTGTTAGAAAGAAATGCATTTCTTATTCTGTCGAAAAGACAAAAAATCGACTTAAGTCTTTTTGTGAGCAATGTCGAAACGAAATATGCTGCGCAGTGTACAGTAACAATTGACACGTACCATTGAGCAAGTTTTTGCAAGTGATCATCGTAAACAATTGTGATATTTTGTAGTAATACATGTATAATTACAACAATAGAATTTGAAAAATACTTCAAGCATGTAGATTCGGTAATGCAATACCAATTTTACCAAGTAAATTGATTAATATTTTCTAATGTTAAACAGTGCAGTAGTAGTCACTGAAGGCAATAATAATAATCTTGAGATAGCAACAAGTATTACTAATCTCTTTGAACTTATCACAAATAATTATTGGAGTCTGAAACAGCTACTGTAAATTCAGCAGTTGTGATAATGATGACAATAACTCTATAAGCAACAAAAAAAATACAGCGTTTACCGATAATACTAATATTATTGTTAATAAGTGTTGCGGAGATGTAATTATTAAAGAATATTATGTTCTAAATAATAATTTCTCTGACTTAAATAATGAAAAGCAACAGTCAAACATCTTTCTATCAGATCTAGAGTTTAAAGAACCTAGTACAAGTAGTAAAAATTTAGATGATACATCAGACCGCGATTCATACAATTCTTCATATCTGGAGTTTGAAGAACCTTCTACAAGTGGTAAAAATTTAAATGAAACATCAGACAACAATTCAGACATGTCTTCTTAGGACAATAATAATAATAATAACAATGATGACGAAGCTGAGATGACTGAAAATCACTCTATTCTTAAACGCTGGTCCCAAAAGTTACGGACTGATAGAAAAATTAAGCGAAATAAAGAGGAAATAACATGTAACAGGGAAGATAATAAAGACAAAAAAAACGAAACCGAACGTGTTAATACAACTTAAAATTAAATAGAACAAAATTAGCTGTATGTAAATCATGTTTTATAAACACCTTTGGTGAAATGGAAAAATTCATAGTTGGTGTTCTTGCAAAGCACGGTTTTAGATAAAAGAGGAATGCATACACAAGACTGCTGAAAATAAATTAAATAAAGTTACAAATCATATCAGTAGTATCTCTACCTATGAGTCTCACTACTCCCGGCGACATACGGACAAAAAACATTTTGCTTTGAACTTAAACATAAGCATATTATATAAGTTATATTGCGAAAAAATTCAAAACCCAGTGTCGTTGAAAATGCACAGTAGAGAATTTGCTAACACTAGAATATGTTTCAAAAAACCTAAACTGAATACGTGTATGAAATGTGACACACTGAATATGCAACTAAAGACATCAAAAGATGATGAAAAGGATGTTTTAGAAACGACTCTAAAGACACACCAAGAATTTGCAGATTCGATGTACATACATGAAAAAAAAGGAAGACAAACAGATAGTTGAAAATGATCCATCTATTATTATTATTAAACACATAACTATTTAATTGTTCTGATGTTTCACCAGGTAAGTCTTGCAACTGAAGTAATTTCACTTGAATACCTTTTTCACAAATAAAGTATCTCACCAACAAAGGTACTATTTTAATTTCTTTGTGGTTGGACGAATCGATTATGATGCTAACAAAGTGTGCTTTGTGTAGATCAAGTTCCAACCGCAACTGGGATTCTTTAGCAAAAACATTTTTTACAATGGCTTCAGTTTTGGTTCAAGCTGACATAAATTTGGGCTCAAACATGTTTGCTATTAGCTTTGATGTGCAATCCAAAGATCTAAAACTCTGCTGATGCTTGATCGTATGATACGCAATTAACATATTTTCAGAGCTGAAGTTTTCACTTTTGAAAAAAGTGTTTAGTTTAGCGCTTTTAGACTTCGTATTTGCAGTTAATGTATGCTTTTTCTTGGTTAAATAAGCCTTAATATTGCTGCGACCACTGTTGGAAATATTAACATCACTTCTACAAATTTCACAGTACACAATATGCGGACTCAATTTATTTTTTATTTTCATAAACGGATATTCTTTCTGTACCTTCAAATTAAAATGACACTTTCTTCGAAGCGGTGCCACATTTACGCAAATAATGCACAAGTAGGTAACTGAACTCAAACGACGTTGCTTTTTAGTAAGCGAAACCAGCACAGAAAACCAGACTGCATTCAACAAAAACAATTGACAAATAATATGTTCGCTTGCTGCCGAAAGGTAGAACTCGTGTAGAATTGAACTTGTTTAGTCTTAGTCGGAGCGCTGTCGCTATTTATATGCGGCTCACTAACTTCGCTTCGATTCTCGCACGTGAAACGTTCAAGAAATTACTTGCAAACGCAAGAGCCTTCTAGAATGCTGTTATCTATTTTCTAGAAGTTATCGCAAAAAGTGACGAACGATCGAGAAGGATTTCCGTATGTCTTTATACAGCGACGAGACAGATCGTAGGTCAGTTATTGCTGGAATGTGAATGCATGCAGTATTAAGAAGATTATCAAGTTGAAATAAATACGTATCGTTAGCACGCGTGTGAGATAAACCTACGGAGAATAATCGTGTATATGATTATTACTGTAAACAAGTGTGAAATCCGAGGACGTTATCTTATCTTAAGTGATAGTTTTATACAACGGTCATACATAAATTATAGTGTAAGTGTTTTCATTAAATATTATTAGAGTTAATTAGTTCGGTTAATTTTAAAAGTGTACATATTTCTATAATAAGTAAACGTAGTTTTAGTCGTTTTAAATAAATTAGTTTTTAATAAATAAAATTCGTAACATTTGGCGTCAGTGTGGGATATCGTTCGCGAATTTTAGTGTAAATATCATTAAGAAATATCGCTCCTGTAATAAAAACATTAATTGCGTAAATAACTGTTAAGTCCGCGATACGCGTGTTTATTTATAAAGTATAAAATAGTGTTTATTAAACTTTTTCTTTTAACAAGTGCGTGATCGCGATTAAATTCGTTTCCGTACACTAGTGGTTTAAAATTTTGTGTTACACAAAAACTGCATTTTAAAAAGTAGTATATTTAAACTTTATATTCGTGTTATATTTAAATTTATGCCGGTGACGCGTTCGCAAGCAGTTAAAATGGATGCAAAGCTATTTGAATTTCTTGAATCGATAAAAAATGGTCAAGAATCGATGAATAGAAAAATGGAAGAAAATTCTCAGAAGATGGAAGAAAATTCTAGAAAAATGGAAAAAAAACTTTCCGAACATTCTCAGAAAATGGAAGAAAATTCTAGAAGTTTAAAAGAAGAAATACGAACGAGCATAGAAAAAATTCAAGAAGAAACCCAAGCAGATATGCTAAATTTGAAAGAAGAAATTTGCGAATCTGTGAATGAGAAAATAGAAACAATAGAGGACAAATTAGAAGACAGAATAAAACTGATTGAAGAAAGAATGAAGCAAATGAATTGCCACGGTGAAGAAAGCGTCACGAGTGAAGACTTAATAATGGACCGCCGGGATGAAAGCACTCACAAGTTCAAAGTTGTACCACCGAATTTTGATGGTAAAGTTCCATGGTCAACCTACTACAAGCAGTTTGAAGCCGCAGTTACTGCTAATGGGTGGAGCAACAAGCAGAAAGCGACGTCTTTAATAGTGTCCTTACGTGGAGAAGCGCTTGGAATTTTACAAACTGTTCCTGACCACCTACAAGAAAATTACGAACTTTTAATTTCACGATTAGAAATGAGATATGGAGATGCTCATCTTCAACAAGTCTATCAAGCTCAAATTAAAAGTCGGGTTCAAAAGGCTGCCGAAAGTCTTCAGGAGTTTAAGGCTGACATCGCCAGATTAACACGGCTTGCGTATCCTACAGCACCAGATACCTTCTTGGAGCAGTTGGCTATTCAAACCTTTGTAGACGGCCTCCAAGACAGCGAAACACAGCAGACTCTGCGGTTAGCTCGACCGAAGACATTGGATGACGCTTTGGTGCATGCTTTGGAGTTTGAAGCAGCAAAACAAGCATCGCAACGAGATGGTCATAGACTCTGCTGTGCTGCAGAAGTACCCGCGCAGACACTGGAAAGCATCGAGGAGATAGCGCGACGAATACTTCGAGAAAGAGGAGTGACAGCTATGAACTGCGACGAAATAAGCCATGTACGACGGCATCGTACCAAACCTAAGAAGAGGACTAGAAGAGCGCTCGAAAATTTGGAACGAGGCGAGCGAAAGAAACAAAAAGTAATCTCATCTAGTCAAACTCCGGAGATTACAATCCAAATGGCATCGCCTAGAGAGCAATTGCATAGCATTTATCTCAAAGGCAAAATCAATGGGAGAAGCGTCCAGTTACTGGTTGACACGGGAGCGACGAAGACCATCATTCGTCCTGACATCTTATTGGAAAACGAGAAGACATCACCAGTAACAGCACGACTTCGAACAGCGACGGGCGACGAAATACCTACTCACGGACAAGTCAAAGTAACCATTGGTTTGGGAAATGGAGTACTCGACCACCAAGTACTGGTAGCCGACATCACGGAAGAAGTTATCCTGGGAATGGACGTGATAAAGAAGTATGGGTTCTATTTGGATATGAAGAACGATGTCCTGAAGATCGACAATGAAGAAATTCCTTTTCATTCGTCAGAGAAGGCAGCCGTGCGAGTCTTGTTGAGTGAAGACGTGATTCTACCTGCAAGGACGGAAAGTGTGGTGATGGCACGCCTGGATGGAAATCTCCGGAAAGGCTACATACGCGCGATTGAACCAATGGAAGGCGGCTTAGTTGAAAAGGGACTACTCGTTGGCAGAACCTTAGTACGAGTAAAGAACACGATGCCAGTAAGGATCTTAAACATCAACTCAGATCCTGTAACGTTGAAAAAGAAGACCGTGGTAGGCCAATGCACGCCAGTATCACAAATTGTGAGATGCGTGAAGTCGAACGAAGACACGTCGCCGAAGAAGTGTCCACAACATCTATTGGACATTCTTACCACCAAATGCCAAAACCTCAGCCAAGACCAGCTGGCTAAGGTTAAAGTGTTGATCCAAGAGTACCAAGATGTGTTCGCGCTGGAGAGTGGCTCCAAAGGAAGAACTAACGTGGTGAAACATAAAATTAATACCGGAGACGCTCGGCCGATACGACAACATCCACGCAGACTTCCTTTGGCAAAAAGAGAAGAAGCCGAACAAATAATTACGGAAATGGAGAGGGAAGGCGTGATTGAACCTTCAAGTAGCCCATGGGCATCCCCAGTGGTACTCGTAAAGAAGAAGGATGGATCAACGAGGTTTTGTGTAGACTACAGACAGCTAAACGACGTGACCAAAAAGGACAGCTACCCTTTACCCAGAATTGACGATACGCTAGACACCTTGTCAGGATCCC
This sequence comes from Aquatica leii, assembly GCA_035610365.1. Classification (NCBI taxonomy): domain Eukaryota; kingdom Metazoa; phylum Arthropoda; class Insecta; order Coleoptera; family Lampyridae; genus Aquatica; species Aquatica leii. The sequence continues at coordinate 50,636,206 of CM069437.1, read as the reverse complement.
AGTGGTTTTCTACGTTAGATTTAAAGAGTGGATACTGGCAGGTAGAATTAGAACCCAAGAATCGTGAAAAAACAGCTTTTACGATCGGAACTGGTTTGTGGCAGTTCACCGTAATGCCCTTCGGCCTGTGTAACGCTCCTGCAACGTTCGAGCATTTGATGGAGACGTGGTTTGTCGCCGAAGCTGCAAAGGCAATGGGAGGGCCCCTATGAAGTCGTGCAGCGTATTAACGACGTTATATACCGCATCCGAAAACCGCCCAGAGGCAAGCCAAAAGTGGTCCACGTCGATCGTCTAGCCCCGTTTGCTGGCGATAACCACAATCCGCAAGTTCAGGTCCGAACCAGAGTAATAAGTATCAGAACCAGGAATCCAATCGAAGAAATGGAGTTTGAAAAGTTTATGAACTTATACGGAGGTTCTGGAAAAGCTAGGTTCGGAGTTACCACCGAGGAACAACAAGACCTGTTCCAGACACAAAAAGATTACGCCATCGCACATTGCGTGAGCGAGGAGCTTGACATCTCCAAAGGGGTTGCAGTCGTGTTTAAAAAGAAGTTTGGACAGCTAGATGAATTACGAAGACAGCAACCGGCAGTCGGAAAGGTTTTAGGACTACGTGGTGACGGACGCTTCGTTTTCTATCTGGTCACCAAGATATACTCACGTGTCAAGCCGTTATACAAAGATCTGTGGCGAACATTATGGAGTCTCAAGAGACAAATGGAGTTCCATCATGTTAAGAAATTGGCAGTACCCAAGCTTGGTTGTGGCTTAGACCAATTGAATTGGAGGACAGTTCGAAACATGTTGGAGGTCGTCTTCCGAGGAACAGGCGTTCAAGTGTTGGTCTGTAGTTACCAACCGAGGAGAGTATTGGGTCAGGAAAAGTCCATTGACTGTTACTTTTATGGTCAAGGAAGTTGCCGAAATGGAGGAAGCTGCCGCTATCGCCACGATCCCTTTTACCGCTGTCGCATCCAGTCTCCTGTTCTGGGACAGAACAGTCCTAAGAAGGGGGCAGTGAAACGTTCAAGAAATTACTTGCAAACGCAAGAGCCTTCTAGAATGCTGTTATCTATTTTCTAGAAGTTATCGCGAAAAGTGACGAACGATCGAGAGGGATTTCCCTATGTCTTTATATAGCGACGAGACAGATCGTAGGTCAGTTATTGCTGGAATGTGAATGCATGCAGTATTAAGAAGATTATCAAGTTGAAATAAATACGTATCGTTAGCACGCGTGTGAGATAAACCTACAGAGAATAATCGTGTATATGATTATTAGTGTAAACAAGTGTGAAATCCGAGGACGTTATCTTATCTTAAGTGATAGTTTTATACAACGGTCATACATAAATTATAGTGTAAGTGTTTTCATTAAATATTATTAGAGTTAATTAGTTCGGTTAATTTTAAAAGTGTACATATTTCTATAATAAGTAAACGTAGTTTTAGTCGTTTTAAATAAATTAGTTTTTAATAAATAAAATTCGTAACACACGTTTCAGTCGCGGAGCATTCTGGGCTGTGCGTCTAGGATATTAGAAATTATACCAGAAACGAGTAATCCAAGCAATACTTTAAAAGTTGCAACTATGCGTAGAAACAGCTAGATTTCAATTTAAACAATTTTATAGGAGTTAGTGTCATTAAAGTTTGAAATCTTAAGCTTTCGCGGTTCTTATGTTTATGATTATAAGCGACTTTCGGCTTAGACCGCGTCGTAGTAAAACACCCAGACTTAGGTTTGGTCATAGTCTCTTCTTGAGAGCCAAAACAAGAAGTAGAACTTGACCTTTGCCGTATTGTCGCTTGTGAACCCAAACAAACTGACGTTTCGCAAGACATTGCAGCTTGCATCTTCAGAGTGGTCACTGTAACTGTGACTTTCAAGAAGAGACGATGACCAAGTCTAAGTCTGGGTGTTTTACTACAACGCGGTCTAAGCCGAAAGTCGCTTATAATCATAAACGTCATTAAAGTTGTTATCAGATAAAATAAAAAAAATCTGTGGGAAAATATATTCTACATTAACGCATTATTAATTATATTTACCAATAGGTATTATTCTGACAATAAATAAATTGAAGAGCAAATCATTTCTTGCGTAATGTGTATAATTTAAACGTGCTACCAATGACGAGTAAAATGTTTTTAGAGATTGAAATAAACAAATAGCAACGGCAGGTATTACAGTCGTGCCAAATGTATGTATCTTTTAAGTGGTTCTTGAAGATATACGAAGCATAATACAACAGTTTAACAATAGGATTTTCGATTCAGAATTGAACGAATTATGTCGTAGCGTGTTACTCTTTCCTCAATTTATACACTCTTTGTATTCTAAAAACATTAATAAAAAAAAAACAATACAAATAAAAATTTATTAAAAAAAAACAATTTTAAGGACTTCTGTAAATTCAGAGACAAACAGCTAGCAAGTTTGTATAAAACAAAATTGAAATAAGTAAGCAAAAGATGCTACAAATTTAAATTTGTAGCAGCACTGCCTTCTAGTAATTATAATAACTTGTAATACTAATCATTGATACAAAAATTACATTTACGTAATCTATCAAATACAATTGAACAAGCATACAATACCGTTGAATTGATGACTGCCGATTATTTCGATTTATGTTTTAATGCAGTACATTTGTCATTCAAAGCCGACAACTATCATATACATAAATGTTGAATATATCACAATGTTGTTACTAAGAAAATAGATAATTTTACATCAAGCCGAATATTAAAATTTCTTTTTAGTTAATAATTAAACTTTTTTTATAAACTTAACTATATTGTTGTAGTTATTTATATGTAAAATTGTGATAAAAATACGTTAAAATTATGTTAGTATTTTTATTAAATTAATATAGGTAGTATAAAAAGTGCGGCAAATAATATTGTGTTTAGTTATAGTTAATAATAAAAATTAATTATAAGTGTTACAGTTTAACAAAAAAGTATAATAACGTATTTTTTTAATTATTTTAATTAAGTATTTAAATGTCAAAATTTTTGTAAACAATGTTTTTTAATCCACAGTAAATAAAAAAATATTTGGTTGTAACTATATGCGTATACTTGACAAGTTTGTTTTAGCCAACCATTATATTATTATTTACTATTATACTACATGCAATATAATAATAACAACGTAAAATCAAAATTAATTTGAACAAAAACACAATTATTCTAAACTTTGACTGCTGTTTTAATAAATGTCTGATTTTTACAGTAACATCCTAAAAATTAAAATGATAGACAAAGCAGATTTTATATATTAACAATAAACTTTAAAAAAGTTATTTGATTGTAATTTTACAGAACATTTTATAAATGTTATTTTTATTTTTTGCATTTTTTAATCTTTATTAACAAGGGATATGAAACTTTAAGATCAATTTTTAATAAAAGTACAGAATTTTGAGAAATAATAGATTACATAGTGTACTAAACACTAAAAAAGAATGGTTTTAATAATAATGTTAATGTATTTAGTAATTATTAAAACACTGTTTGCATATATAGTGATTTAAAATGCAAGAAGCTAACATACTTCCGCCGTTGAAAGGTACTTTCAACATAACGTAACATGTTAACATAAATGTATATATGTACATCATAATATAAAATAACATTTTATACTAATAAATAATAAGTAGGTAAAATGAAATAAAATTTTACAGTCAAATAACAAAACTGATCTAATAATTTTTATTTTGCGCAAGGTATGACATAAACTTCTGTCACTGCACGTTTTAACACATTATTGATGATACCACGTAATTTCTAGTGTAATGGAAGTATGTTGTTTTTTTTAGTATAACTAAGTTTCCTTTCCCGATGTTTATTTGTTTTACTGTCTATCTGTTCCTTTTTTACAATTTAATGATGTAATCTTGAGCTCATCTCTTCCAGAAATATTGAGTTAATTTTTCGTTTATTATTATATTATATTAGTATAAATTAGTATAAATATCTAGACAAGCAATTTGTTGTAAGGTAGACTACATTAGAACTTGGTAGGTTAGTTGAACAAAAGAATTTGACAGTGGATGTAATGGTCGGGAATTTATTATACTTTCAATCTGATTAATGATTGTTCATAACTTTTCAAATGTGATTAGAGTTTTTTAATACGCGTCTTAAATAAAATTTAGTTGTTTTTACCCCAGCCTCCTACAAACCACCGAAATATAGGCTATTTGATAAAATAAAATGCTAGTCTACATTTTTATTAGAAGCTAATGATTTTAATGATGTGTTATTAGAAAATGTTTCATTTTCATTAATTCAAATTTGGCTCCTATAATTTTTTTCCATTGTCAGAGTATATGTGATTTGGTCTATATCTGCAAACAATGAATCTGCAAAAAGTAGGTAAAAATGATTTGATAGTTAGGTCGGTAACAGGTTCAAGATGAACCGCCTTTGTCAAGAGACAAACGAATAGAGCAATGTAAAATTTATAGGTTTTTTCTCCCTTAGCCTTATACATCTCATTAAAAAAAGGCCACAATAATCAATTCCAGTAACAAAAAATAGATGTTTTGGAATAACTATAAAAAGGCAATTCTCCCATTATTTGATGGTTATCGGTTGGCTCTACTCGCAAAATAGTTAGTTTTTTTTAATGGCGCAACTTTTGATTTTGCACCACACAAAAGATGTTATCATATTATTATTTGATATGAAATTTATCTTTGTAAAATTTTGACAGTAATAGTAGTGCTACTGTAAAATACGATGCAGCTGACGGTACTAAATGGGGAATTCTGAATAATTATAATAAGTTCTTAGAGGCTTTTTATTTATAATTTTATGCTGCGTAATATTAGAAAATATATTAAAGCTGAAGGAAGTAGACAATTGGGTGGCAGTCCATGAACAACTTTTCTAAAAGAATTAGACGCATTTGTATCTTGTTTGTACGCTCGCTGGATATATTGTGCTCAAAACTTTCCAGTAGCTCAATTGTGGAACAAAACATGAAAATTTAATTTTTTTGCGGTACAATGCCCAGAAATTAATTCAACAAAATAAAGCGATTGTTTAATTTGACTTAAAATTAACAGTATCTGAAGTATGGAATAAATTTGTGAATAACTGTAGTATGTGCTATAAACCAAGAGCAAACATTACAATTGATGAACGATTATTTCTTACAAAAGCCAGAGATTTATTCACTGAATAAACCCAATAATTTTTGAAAAATATATTTTCGGTTTATACAGGGTGTAACTGAAAGACGTGGCCAAACTTTAAGAGCGTAATATATGGATGGAAAAAATGAGAAAAGTTTCTGTAAACATGGTTCCGGAAATCCTTCCTAAGGGAGATACAGCCCTTTGAAATGTAGTAAGGATTTACAGTTTTTATTTTATAACAAACATTATTTTAATTAAAAGAACAAACAAAATCGAAACATACAAACATACAAATCAGAGCAACTGCTGGAAATGGTTGCCTTCAGCTACAATACAGGCTTGACAACGTCGAACCATCGACAGCCGGACACGCTCAAGAATTCCAGGAGTATTCCGAATTACATCAAAACTGTTGATGATACGTTCACGAAGAACATGAACGGTGGGAACTAGAGTAGTATAAACTATATTTTTAAGGTGTCCCCATAAGAACTAATCTAACGGATTCAAATCGGGAGACCGTGCTGGCCACGCAACAGGTCCTCCTCTGCCAATCCAACGATTCGGATAATTATGGTTGAGGAATTCTCTAGCAACAAGACTAAAATGGGCCGGAGCACCATCGTGCATAAACCATAAGTCACGGCGTATTGCATACGGCACCTCGTCCATAAGCTCAGGTAGATTTTCTTCTAAAAAATCCTATAATTTTGTCCATTTAATGTTTCTGGCAAAAACATTGGTCCTATTAAATAATCCCCTACAATACCGCCCCAAACGTTACACGAAAATTTTTGTTGATGTCTAGAATCTCGAATAGCATGAGGATTGTTGTCAGCCCACAAATGGTCGTTATGAAAATTTATAATTGAATCTCTGAAAAATTTTGCCTCATCCGTAAAAAGAACTAAACACTGAAAATTTGGATTAATGCATTGTTGTAAAAACCACTGATAAAATATCACTCGTTGCCGAAAATCAGCTTCAATAAGAGCCTGCACTCGCTGAATGTGGTATGGGTACAATAGCTGTTCATGTAGAATTCTCCATACTGTCATATGCGAAACACCTACTTCTTCAGCTACCTTGCGCGTGCTACTTTCAGGAGTCTCCATAATTCTGTTGAGTACATCCTCTTCTAATGCCGGTGTTCGTGTATTTCTTTGAAGCCCACAATTGCCACTATTACGTTGGAAAGATCCTTTTTCACGAAGACGACGATGGACTGACGCAAAAGTATTCTTATTTGGGCATATTCTATTGGGATACGTGGCAGCATACAACCGACGAACCAAATTGAAATTGCCATTTGCACGTCTATAAGTGAAATGACTGTCTGTCCATTCTTCGTTGGTGAAATTCATTATGTTGATTAAATAAATTAAGTACCTTCTAACTTTAACAATAATTAATAACTTATAAATTATAATAGTAACTGTCATTTACTTAGTGAATAAAATCGCAGCCCGCTCGGATAATAGCTGCTGTAATTCATTATTAAAAATTGTAGTGCATAATAAGTTTTAAGTCCAATTTTCTCGAAAACCGTTGTCTCTAGCGATTTAAAAGAAGAGTACCTTTTTTGCGTATAAAACCAGAAAGATGCTAAACTTGATATTAAATTTAAAAAAAGACCCGAAATAATAAATTTGGGGCGCAAAATACATCCACCCTTAGACAAAACTACCCCTTCCTAACATCCTATCAAAATAAAATTTACACCAATGTATTCACAATGAAAAGTACATCTAGAGTGGTTACTTTTGTTCATTTCGACAGCACCGTTCTTTTGTTATAAAATAAAAACTGTAAATTCTTACTACGTTTTAAAGGGCTGTATCTCCCTTAGGAAGGATTTCCGGAACCATGTTTATAGAAACTTTTTTCATTTTTTCAATCCATATATTACGCTCTTAAAGTTTGGCCACGTCTTTCAGTTAGATCCTGTATACTACGGTCACAGTTTTCTGATAATTTTTCTCTCATGCATTTGTATTACTAAAAATGCACGAGACCTACAGTTAAATAGCGAATCTGAACGGCAAAATGTAGAAGATATGTGTTGGCATAAATACAGTTTGTAAGTTTGCCAGACCTGCAAAGGAAGAGCCTACCAAGATGTTATATTCTAGACATTACGTTAAACTCTAGTTCCGTCAGAGTAGTAAACAAGCGGCAAGCGTTTGATCCACTACACTTTTGAATTGCAGTTAACGTTGAAAAAAAAAAATATGTTGAATGGATTTCCTTATGTAAGCAAAGATGATTCAAGACCACCTAACATATTATTATCTAAACATATTGTAATGAAATTAATAGAATCTTTTCTCAAAAAAGCGAAGAACCTGTAGATAACTTTTTTATATATCTCAATTTAGTTAGTTGCAAAAAAAAGTCATCACTAGTTGAAACTGTGAATGGAAATGTAAGGTTTATACTAGCTGCTATTAAAAAATCTAAAAATGATTTACATTCTACGAAAGTTTTTGTATTTGACGATATTTCTCTAACAAGTTATCAAGCAAAAAAATCGAAACATGTGTGCATTTTCTGTAGTATCCATAAATTTCAAACGACTGATGAAGAACATCAAGAAACCGTTAGAATTTTTGGGACAAACTTGGCAGAAATGTTTAACTAGTAAAAGGTAATAATTGATTAAGATTTCATTCAAAATAATTTAGTAATCATGAAAAATTTGACGTTTTACTTGTTACAATCGCAATTATCGGGTATATTTCTTAAGGGATTCAGTAAATTTTGGTATTGTTTTGGTTGCAATTCTTTTGTTTCTGTGCTTTTCTTTGCGTTTTGAGGCTGCGATTATGCCTAAAATGCGGCAACATGAAAATTATTGACAACTGAGTGAAGTCGACGAAGGTTGCATTATTGGCTTACGTAAAAATAGGTTTTCATTCAGAAAAATTGCTAACGGCTAAGACAGACAAATGTGGTCCATCACCGTCATCTTAGATTAGTGGCATTAAGAGACCGATTTCTGAGTACAAAATCAATAACCGATCAATGGTTTCAAAACAAAGGACGTCCTGTGAACTTTCGTATAGATTACCGTCGAATTAGAGTTTTTGACTTGCAGTCCTATTAACCACCTCTTGTGTTTTCGCTGACAGTTTGTTATAGACAACAACGTTTGAAATAGTGTGCCTTGTGACTGGATTGGAACGTGGAATAGCATAAATTGGTTTTCGGTGACGAATCCCGATTCTGTTTGGGAATGCACGTAGGTTGCATGATGCTGAGACGAATACCTGAAAAACGTCGCAATGTGCTGTTTTCTGTTGAGCGGCATGTTTACCACACTGTGGGGGTTATGGTACGGGGTGCTATTGTTTATAAAAGCAGGTCGCAGTTGGTATTCATCCGAGTTCCAGGAGTTGGAAGACCCAATTTTCCAACAGAATAATTCCCGTGCATGCCAAAAAAGGTGCGGGAGTGTGAAACTAATAGGGGAGGTCCAACACATTATAACCAAAAAATGTTTTTATCTTTAGCTTAGTTTTTTTGAAATTTTAATCAATTACTACCTTTCAGCAGTTAAACATTTTTGCCAAGTTTGGTTTAAAACTTCTAACACCTTCTTAGTGTTGCATTTTTTATGTCACAAAGTATATGGCATCAATAATATTTATGATAGCAAAATAAATATCGTCGGTTCTAATCATACGATCAACAACAAAATGTGACAAAAAACAAAGAGTTATTTATAGTTCTATTTATAGTATTTCCTTTCTAGTACTAGAGAGGTGTAAACCCATTCTCAAAACCTGAAATAATTATACAAGTATATTTCAGATTTAAAGTTGATTCTTAATTAGGCCAGGTAGTAAAAGTACAGGTGTTTCGACAGAATTTATATGCAAAATTCCATTAGCTTCCCCATTGCAGGAATATGCTTGACCTACTGGATGTTGAAAACGATTACAAACTCGATAATTCCCAGAAATTAAGGAAAGGGGTATACGACGATGGTAATCTGAACAAACAGAAATATTTCAACCCACGATTAAATTAGTAAACGTGTCAAAGCACGTAATTTAGTCAATACGGTAATAAATCTAACTGCAAAACATCTAGGCGTAACATAATTCAGCAACTCTTTCTATAAACATCAGTTAATTTTATATTTAAATTTTAACATAAATTGACTGATTATTGGTTCTGAAAGTTTTGTTAAGCCATAAATTACATGTGTTTGCTTTTCAGTTTGTGTGTATATATACCAATTGCATTTAAAGCAAAGACGCGAAATATACAAAGTAAAAAGTAAAAGCGAAATAACTCAGAACTGATAAACGTCATTTTACAGTTTGTAGGTTGACTCATTTTTGCTAAACTACTAACCTCATTTGTTGACCTAACTCGAAAGCATTGTTAGATGGCGTTACGGTGTCATTATCATAACACTATGAAATTATAATTAAATTAATGTGCTCATTTGTTTTTTTATTAACAATCTAATTTACTCTTATTTTTATAAACTTTTTGTTAAAATATAATAATTTTTTTTAAGAATTACATTTTCACCTTTAAGCACTCGCTATTATGATTTAGAGAACAGTTGTTTTGAGGTTAGACAATGATGGAGGTTAGTCAACGATGGAAGTTAGTCCATGAAGGAGGTTAGTCAAAGTGATTTTTTTAAAACAATCCACTTTAAATATTTAGAAAACAAAAACGTTATGTGCAAAATGCCGTAACCGGTCAATGTTGGTTATGAGAAACTGCAACCCCTCAAAAAGTATGAAATAAAAAAAAAGGTTAAAACGTTTATTTTTTGAAAACTTTTGTTAAGTTTTGTTTTAACTGTGTAATAGTTTTGTATTTCCACTACAAATAATTTGAGGTTTTAAATACCGTTTGAGCACCAATAAACGTTGCGTCGCTTCCAACTCTATTACATAAGATATTATTGCAGTACGATAGTAAGTAACTTAAAAATCAATTTTTAGATACAAATAAAACAATAATGAACGATTTAGATTTATAATTAGATTAACGATCCCCGACAGATAAAGTTTAGTAACATTCATTAAGACTGTTTGATAAGTAGTAGATTAGCTAGCACGCTGTAGTATTGGCTTACTTTTACGCGTGTCTTTATAGTATTAAAGTAATTAATAACCACCTTACTAAAATTTTTTGCCGTAAAGTATCCTTGGGTGTTAGCATTCCTTTGTTTGTTTAAAGATCACACCGTAATTGTTTCGAGTAGCCACAATTCGAATAATTACTCCAATGGCAAACAAAACTTCGTAATTAGGTAAACATTTGGGGTTACAAGGAAGAGTTAAAAAGAAATAAGCATTTGCGAAACGTAACCACATGTAAATCAAGTAAGTAATAAGGTCCTAAATAAACATCGAACTGGTAACTCAAAAAATATATGTCCTATTGCTTAAATGATAGTCATGTAGCAGGATTGTCTAAAAAAAACGTATTTATAATGTAGCTGTAAATGGATAACAAAAATTTCAACATTTACCAAAGCATATGTGTTCAACTGCTAAGCACACGTACCGCACGTCCGTAACAAATGAAATGTTTCGCCTTTCGCCTGATGTTGAATTAAGGCTGCGCCATCTGATGGTTAAAAACTTGACTAATTTTCAAACACTTGTCCACACGCAACGACGACGTAAAGTTGCCTAAACGACAGTTAAAATTGAGCAAACATGATTTTAAATAGTTACAAATTTTTGATGAATGACAGCGAATTCCGCGAGAAACATTTCAAAAAGAGAGACAAAAATTTGAAATTGGATCTACTACTGCCTTGAACAAAACAGTGCTTATTTTGTAAAATTCAACTGTTTTAGACGATAGGATTTATATTTTTGAAAACATTACACTTTTTTCGTCATTTATGATGTGTTTTTACTTATTAATTGACGTTTAACTAATTACTTAAACTCCAAACAGTACTACAAACATTACTTTCATCAAAACATTAATCTTTTTGATAGCTGCCATTCCCAAGTATCAATTTTACTAACAATAGGCGCTTAATAACAATATTGTCAAGAAAAACATGAACAAGCGGTTTTTTTCAAAAACTAATCGTAGAAATAAAAAATTACTACAAAGCTAAAAAGAAGTTAAATAGACTTTTCCAACAATAATTTTTTTAACTTTTTGTTCTATTTAGGATATTTGAGGAGGCTGCTTTCCCGGCCAAGGAAATGCACCTGCAAGTTTCAACTTATACTAATTAAGTGTCCCCGTAATAAATAAAATTGACCAGTTTTGGCATTTTGTACATAACGTTTTTTGATCACAGGGAACAGTCCGACGAAAGAGGAAGAGCGGTGGAAGACATGATACAAGTCCTAGGTCTGGAAGTGGCGAATAAACCAAACAATCCGCCAACGTTCAGTAACAGGGCAGGAGCCTCTAGTAATATTGACATCACAGTGTACAATAAAAAAGCATACGGTAGGTTATGTGATTGGGAAGTACATGAAAATAAAACATCTAGCGACCACAATTTGATAACGTTTAACATTACAAGGAAAAGAGTTGGCTACATGGACACACTAGACATAAGTAAGAATAAGTATAACCTGTGTAAAGCAAACTGGGAAAGGCTTAAAACAACATTACATATGCCAAGAGATATTATAAAAAGAAAAGACGTATCGACGTATGTTGAGAGATTAACTAGAGCAATAAAAATGGCAATGGATAAGGCAATACCCAGGAAGGACCCAATTAAACATAAAGGAATAGAATGGACTGAGAACTTGTATAAAATGAGGAAAGCAATGAGAAAAACGAGGAAGATCTACCAGAAATCAGTGACAGCTCAAGAAAGGAAATTCTTCCTAGAACAATACCAACAAAAGAAACACAAGTACAAGAAAGAGTTGGACAAGCATAGGACCAAAGCCTAGAACAATTTTGTACAAGAAAACCTACAAAAAGATGCATGGGGAATACCGTATAAAATAGCGACGAACAAAATAAAAAGTCCAATGGTAATACAAACCATAGAAAAAGAAAATGGCGAATTTACATCGAATTGGAAAGAGTCAATAAAGACGATCTTAGATCACCTGATGCCAGATGACAATCCAGAAAACGACACCTCAGAACAAAAAGAAACAAGAGAGAAAATGGAAAAAGAATACAGAAACAGAAGAAATGCAGAGGAAATTACAGAAGGAGAGGTAGAACAATCGATAATAAAAAATAAGATAAGAAAATCTGCAAGAAACGACGAAATCAAATCAGAATTACTAATAATATTGAAAGACAAACTTAAAAGTAGTCTAACAATATTATTCAACGAATGTCTGAGGCAAGGAAAATTTCCGAAACCATGGAAGAAGGCGGAAGTAGTACTATTAGAAAAAGCAGACAAACAAAAATCAAACCCTGGGTCGTACAGACCTATATGTCTATTAAACACTATGGGGAAAACACTGGAAAGGGTAATATGTGACAGGTTAGAAGAACACCGTAACCAATACGGAAAAAATCCTAACCTAGCTACACTTTTAAAATGGGCATAACTGAATCAGACCTATGCACATGTGGAGAAGTTGGAACACCGGAACATGTTCTGCTAGAATGTGAAGAGAACCAAGAATGGACGAAAGAAGAACGAAAAGAATTGGAAGGAAAAAACATGAATGAAATAGTAAGAAGCGAAAGTCTATACAAAACCATCAATAAATTAGCGAACAAGGTCACAATCAAGGCAATGGAGGCATATATAGAAAAAAGAAGAAACAAGGTAGAATAGAAATTAATAATACATAATTATCCAATGGGAAACGGGGAATAGGATAAGATGATGTGGAAGGAGTAAGTTAGTTTTTAATTTTTAGATTTAAGTTATGCATGAGCATGCAAAAAAGTTGTTGTAATACGTTTGTGTAGTAGAAGCTCGTGGACACAGAAGGTGACTTCTGAAACCGGAGCTAGTTTTTTGTTAGTAGAAGTAGAAAGTAGTAGTTAGTTAAGGTGGAGGAAGTAATGCATGGCATGTAGAAGTGTGTAGAAGTAGCTGTAGTATTGTATTTTGTATATCGTATAAACAAAAAATTAACTATCAAAAACAAGATAAATGTAGAAGTAGAATAAGATTACGACGTTGTATAAAAGATTTTAAGATGCAATGTTATAATAAAGGTACATATAATAATAAAAAAAAATAACGTTTTTTGATTATTTTAAAACGTAAAAGGAAAATAAATATTATTTGTGGTTCTTAAATTTGTAATATAATAAAAACTGTCTTAGTTCTAATTTAATATAATCAATTACAAATTTACAAAATTTAAGAAGTAGTATAAATTTGAAACAATTTTTCGAGATCATCATCAAATTGAAAAATTTACACAGGATAACAAGACAACAATTAAATAATTAATTGATGATCTTTTAAATTTAAAAATAGATACATTGTTACATATTTATACTACTTTTTCAATTCTGCAAATTTTAAATTCATGACATTAATTTGAGACCAAAAATACTAAAATTATTGGATTTTTAAAAACTATTGTTTTGGTATTTAAGTAATTTTAATAAATACATAACGTTAATATTATTTTGTTATTAAATTTTTTTTTTAAACAAAACAATTTGATTTAAACTGACTATTAAATACACTTCAACTACCTTTAACTAACATTCAAAGGATTAAAAATGTATCTTTGTTTATTTCTATCTTGCTATTTTATTTACAAATAAAAAAGCAATTTTTTAATTACAAGAAACACAATATTCTGACCGGATGTAACATAAAATTACATTTTTTTTGCAAACAAGCAGTCGTGCCTTGAAATATGAGTATACATGTACAATAATCCACAAGTGTACTAAATATCATATTTGTTTTTACACGATACATGGATTAATCATAATTTGAGTGACTCTCTTGTTACCAAGAAGGATCATACCAAAAGAAAATTTAGTTTCCAAATTTATAGATCAATGTTGTGAATGTTGTTAAATAAAAGCTTATAAATACAATCAAATAATTTTTGTTTAAGATGTATTAACACATACCTGCATTTTCCCGGACTGTATTGGTCCATATTAGAAATAACCATGAGACTAAAGTTAACCATTTACACTTTGCCACAGAATTCGCACTATCGCCTGAAACAAAAGAAAAACATTAAATATGTAAAGACATAAATTTTTGAAAAATCGTTAATGAAAACAAAGCCGTATAGTGAGATTAAAAAACATGATACTCTGCGGTATAGTATATAGCAACAAAGCGACAGTAGTTTAGCGTTAACGTGCATCCCTTTCAGATAAAGTAATAAACCCCACATAATGAACGCCCCGGACGGTAGCCCTTACAGAGTAAATGTGACACATTGGGGACGACATTGATGTTGCAGGGTTAACATTGTTAACACAACGAACGTAGGAGTAAAATTGGATTACTCTTAAATTATTCAGGTCCAAAAACGTACTTATTAAAATATACTAGCATAAATGCAAAACTAAGTTGTACTTTTTTTTTCTACAATGCCTGTTTTAAATTAGTTGTCATTCCTACTTTTAGTGATCTACGTTACAATTTCCTATGTAAACCTATTAGAGGAAGTGATCTAGTAAATTGATTATCAAGAACTTCCCTACTATTAGTTTCAAACTAATCTTTGGTTTAGTTACTGAACTTGTAAGGAATGTACTAGCAGGGTTATCGTTTTGCTTCGGTTACATGGGCCTATATCTAAATTATTAATAATTTCCGAATTTTAACACCTGTTGAAAAAATTAAATTTATTTGCAGTCATTTTTCTTACTACTAAAATTAAGTTTCTTATAAAGCTGTGTGCTCAAATATTTATGTAGTCGCACTCAAACGATTCAGTAAACGCGTTTCTGTAGAGTGTAGAGTGAATAAGTTAAAAGTAGACTAGGGACCTATTTTAACGTATACAGTAATACTAAAACATTAAACTCATTTGTTGTACAGCTGTTTTTTTTTTATGTTGGTTCAGTAAAATTAGTACCTACAAAGAAATAAATTATAAAAAGCTCAATTTTTCAAAAATTGCTAATTAATTTGTGAGATTATTAGTAAATCTTAGTCATTGTTTTAACAAATGTATAAATTCTAATAAATGTTATTATTTATTTTATGATTGCTGCTATATCTAATAAATTGTCGAATAAATTTTTTAGATGCGTAAACGTACCTAATTTAAAAAATTTTTTGCTTCAAATAATGCTTTGTAAACAAAGTTTTCTTTAAAATTATAATTTTGAATTAAATCTCAATCAACTTAATTTTGATTTAATTTACTTTCTGTAAAGCCAATTTTTTGATACACCACGTCGCGTCGGCTTAAAACTGTAATTGTATTTGTGTTAGAGGAAATAGTAAATTATTTTAAGGTAAATTAAAAAAGCATTTATTATATCATTTGTTGTTTAAATATTGGTATTTTTAATACCAGGCAAAAAATTTTCGTACCTTTCTGTTATATGTGTCTATAAATAATTTAGTTGTTATGTGTGTTATGTTTAGTGGTTTGATGAAATGCGCACTTAAGACACGAAACCTAGCCATAAAAAAACTTTAAGTAGTTTTTGTATCTCTTATGTGAAGACCAAACATTCATTCATTCAAAAATAAATGATATTTTTTTACTTTTAGAATTTTGTTTTGTGTTAAAACTTAAAAACTTGATTTTTTTTTATTTAAGGTTTTCATTTTTAATTTTGTTTGGCTCATTGGACTATTCTCTTTATTGAATATTTATGTTGTATGTGTTAACCCAACGTTTCGTGATCAGATCATGATCATTTCCTTAGACTTGTTAAATAATTAGAATACTGTAATATAGTTTAGTATACATAATAAATTGTAACAATTGTGACAAATACCTCAAATTTAATTGTCAAAAAATTGATAATACAGGTCATCACACATTGACGTTTTGACTTTAATAATTTTGTTATACTTAATGTAGAAAGTAACCTTAAAAAAATCATTCAATCTAGCATTATTGTATAGGCATGTTATACCACATCGTTTTGTAAACCAAAGTTTCGCTTGATGAAGATAAAGATTTATACCACAAAACGTCACCGTCGTCACGTTTTTGTTGTTTTTTAGGAAACTATTAAAAAAATACACATGTACATTAAAAATGTTAAAATGTACTCTATTTTTGAGATGTTTTAGTTTATTTTCTGCATTTTCTAATTTGTTGTATTAAAGTTTTAGTTTTTTATGTGTCATTTTATCTTTTTCTTTTGTAAAAATTATTGTTTCTTAACCAAAGAAAAGAAAAAAAAATTAATGTTTTTATTCAAAATTTGACTAATTATGTTTAAAGGGTTTAGATTACTTTTGCAACTTTTAGTTAGTAAAAAGATAATTCAAATTCACTCAGTAGATCAGTGAATCCAGATTCTTCATCTGAAAAATATAACTCTTCCCTAGTAGCACAAAATATATGTACGATATTCTAATGATCTTGTTACAATATTTAAAGTCGGCTAAATATTGCTTGCTGTAATAGATATATTTTTGATATTGTTAAAGTGTATAATACTAATATCCTAAAAATATATACCTACAATATCATTGATATATTTTAAAACCTCATAAATTTTTTCAAGGTTTACATGACATCAGGTAAATATCTTAATTCTAGATACTTATTGCAAGATGTAAAAAATGTATTCTAGATATTGTAAAACTAGATAAAAACAATGTTTTAAAAATATGTACCAACAATATCGTTCGTGTATTCTAAGGTCACAAATGTTTTTCAAAATTTGACTGACATAAAATATATATTATAATTATATATAGAGCGAATATTTACGTTTAATCAGTATCTAACTTTTTATGCTTATTCTTTAACTGTACTTTTAAATTTATGTATTTATAGTTGTTAAACGTTTTTCTTAAACTTTTTTTTTATTTTTGCTAAAAACCCTAACACAATGTTCTCATAATTTAAATATGCTTATTTTAAAAATTATCTTTATATGCGTATATTTTAATAAAAAGTAATCCAATACCATAGTATGTAATCTGCTAAAAATTTTGTAACCAACGCAATTTAATTATTAAAAAAATTACACAAGGAGTATATAAAATTGAGACATCTGCGTTTGAATTGAATGGAAAAACCAATTGCATTATAACTAGAACTATAGTAATTTTACAATAATAAACTACATTTGCTGCAATGAA
Organism: Aquatica leii; assembly: GCA_035610365.1. Classification (NCBI taxonomy): domain Eukaryota; kingdom Metazoa; phylum Arthropoda; class Insecta; order Coleoptera; family Lampyridae; genus Aquatica; species Aquatica leii. The sequence goes on along the minus strand of CM069437.1, from coordinate 50,618,845 downwards.
ATTTTAGACAAGGTATTTTAATTCTGCTGTAAAATTACTAGTAATGCTAGCAAGTATTTATGATTTTGAAGGTCATCTTTTCCAAATACTTTTGTGGCATTAAAAACGGGTATATAGGTACAAGTACCTTTTAGGTGCTTTCAATAAATTTCTTAGAATCCTTTGCAACATTGAAAAAATGTATTATTTACCTGCTTTTGGGTACTGAGGTCAAAAACCGTTATATAGACCCTGAACAAGAATAAGGAAAGTTTTCTTTACTAATGCTAATATGCATTTGGGTTTCGTGTTTGCAGTTTGCGAAGTTTAAATTTTTATATCGAGTTTTAGTGCAACGTAATTGCATAATCAGGTAAGTGCCTATTAATTTTCTTATTTTTTATTTTTGCATCATGTTTTCTAACTATAGAAAAGCAAAAAGTCATTTTGTAAATAATTTATTTTAACGCAGCTTAGTTGGCTGTTCAACGTTGACAGAACATAATTCAAAAAAATTTCAACGGTCATTACTAATAAGTAATAAGAAACCTAAATTAGAGAAATGCTTTTATTTACGTAACTATAATCGATAATTAATAAACAACAAATTTACCTTATTTTTTGAATAGCAATCCCAAGAAAATGCTTTTGTGCACTTTTAAAACTAATCTAAAATAATAACTAAATTAATAATGCTGTTGATATTTCTGTAAACCAAATTTTAAAAAATCATGTCTTGATAGAGTTTCTTTATTGAAAAATTCAAACTAAAACCATTTGTCTGTATATTTTATAACAATTAAAATAATTTTAATGCATTTTATAATTATTATTATAAAATGTAGATTTTTTAATACAACTTTGTAGAGTAAATCTTATAATTGAATGTTTTTTTTTTCAGATGCCATCACAAGACGACATCCTAATGTTGCGTTATATTTGGCAAGATTTAGAACATTTATGTACTACCTATGTAATATGTGATGATATTAATAAGTAATTTTAAGATACAATTTTTTTTGTGTATTTATTTTTTAAAGATGTTTAAAATGTATACAGATTTTATATTTATATTTTATTCATTTGTAATTTTGTTTTGTTAGTGTCATTTTTATAAATAAACGTGTTTTTACAGAACAATATGGTTTAATAAAAACTGTACAATGCGTAGCAAAAAAAATATAATTTGCAAACGTACATATATGTAGTAGGTATATATTTTACAAATATCTCACAAATAATAGTGAGATACATCTAGAATAGATTAAAAAGTAATAATTCCCATATATTAGAAACAAATATAGAGACGACATCTACATCTAATGTCTACCATATATCGAAAACATATATTTAGAATATATTTATTTTATATAAATTATTGATATAGCATTACAATAAATGGCCAATATAAAAAAGTGTGACATTTAAATATTTACCAGATGTTATTTACTAATATATTACGTATATTTTGTGCTACTAGGGTTGTTTAAGCTTTTTTAAACTTTTGTTCAATGTTTGTTTTAAAAGTTAACTTCTTTAATTTTGTGTAACTAATGGGATCTAGGTTTATAACAGAGCACAAAAACCTCAACAATGTTTTTTAAAGGTCTATTTTGTCTAAAAATGCTTATCTATGTTACATAAATTACAATACATTTTTTTTGACTGTTAACGTTCGCTATTTTATTTTTTCAAAATACAATTTTTTACCATATTGATTTGCAGTAAACCTACACCATTTTCTAAGTAGTCTAATGTTAAAAGTATCTTGGTGTGATGTTCGTCCCGTATAAGTTTTGCTCACTTTTCGCTACTGTGACAGTCTCGCGCTGTGAAGCAGTTGCTTTTGACAGCTAGAATTTTTCCAAGGGAGAAAAACTGTTTTTCCGCTAATTGTGGTTCGCTTCACATATATGCTCTAACGTAAGCGCCTTGCAAAATTTTTATTTGTCTTATAAATGAGTGTATTATTTTTGTTGCTTTTCTAAAAGTCTTGCTGAGGTAAGCATGGACTCATATTTTTGTAATTTACGTTGATTTTCCTGTAATTGTCATAGCGATTTACGATATCGCCACGTGTTGAGCCAATGTGAAGTGATTTATGTTAATCCACTAACTTCCGCTGGAGACTATATTTAGAAGCACGTACGAAAAGATACTCTTAGACTTAGAATAAGTCGTAGTTGTACTTCATGTGATGTTCAAATAACCTTGTTTGGTACTGGTACTATAATAATATACTTTGACAAATTATCCTGTATAGTTACGGCATAAGTGTTTCCTTTTTCGGTTCTGTGTCTACTACAATAATATTAAACAATTTTTGTACTGTACCTGTTTTTGACATATTGAAGTTTTATTGAATTGACATCTCTTACATGTTGGAAGGTACTTAGCGACGTCTTTTGTATAATTTTTTCTTATGTATTTTTAACGAAGTTTTTTCAATATTCTTTTGCTTCCAAAATGTTTTCAGATAGTTGGGGATTTATGATAAAGTTGGAAAAATTTTATTTTTTCCTCAGCACTAGTGATTGTTGTTGGGTTTTTGAAAATAAATTGATGAAGCTTTCTTAAACTCTTCAATTGTGTACAACTTAAATATATCGTCGGCTGAACAATTTTTTTGTTTAGAAATATTCAAGTAGTCAACTATCTATCGTAGTTAAACCAAAACCTTCTGTAAAGGTGACGGCGTAACCTATCTGTAAGATTTTTTTAACCAAATGGGTTTTACCTAGTCCCAGACTTACTCGAGCGTAATCTGAGGCTACTTGAATTTTAAGTTGAGTTACCTTAATGATTGTTGCGTCGATTGCTGCTAATACTATGCCGTAAGATCTTGATAACGTATTGTTTGTTTTGTTCTACTTCGTGTTACTGGTACAACCATGTTCATATCTTGTAATGTAATAAATTCGGAGAAGTTTATACGTCGCTTTTGTTGTCTTTACCTTTAATAATGTTGCGTATTTTATTATTAAAACTACTTTATTTAAAACGACTAAAAATTATGTTTACTTATTCTAGAAATATGTACACTTTTAAATTAACCGAACTAATTAAATCTAATAATATTTAATGAAAACACTTACACGAATTTATGTATAACCGTTGTATAACACCATCACTTAAGATAAGATAACGTCCTCGGATTTCACACTTGTTTGTTTACACTATAAGTCACGTTCACTCGATTCGGTGTACACTGTTATTTATTTAAAACTTCGCACGTGCTAATCACTTATTTATCTTCACTTGAATAATCTTCTTAATACTGCTGCATTCGCTTTACGACAATAACACCTACGATATGTCTCGTCGCTATATATAGACATACGGAAATCCTTCTCGAGCGTTCCCTACTTTTCGCTATAACTTCTAGAAAATAGATAACAGCTTCTAGAAGGCTCTTGCATTTGCAAGTAATTTTTCGAACATTTCAATATAAACAATGTCAAAATTATATTCTGATAGTGCTAGACAAATACTTGTTAGTTTTGATGACTACGCCAATAATAAGTGTTATTATTGTAACGGGAATTGTAATATAGAGGAATGTTTGCGTAGCTTGCGTTGTTTTTCTTGAGGTCGTCGAGTATTTATATAATTGCCGCAGATTATTCTTTGACTTTGTTCCTGATTCTGACCGGTGTATAATGCTGTTGATGTTAGTTTGTCAGCATTTACAGTGACATATTTACTAAGCACTGTGTTCATTGTCTTGAAAGTACCTGCGTTCATAATTAATTTTGCTTTGTTGCAGTTTTCAATGATCGATTTTACTGTTCAGTTGGTTGTAAATTCTTATTTAAGCTCTTTTGACATGCTTTGTGCTATGCATGATTTCATTTTTAGAGCATATTTTTTATTTTGGTAGAAAATTTTTTACTTATTTTATCAAACTGTGTTTGTGTCGGCCATTTTTAGCAATTTTTCTTATGTAATTTTGTACGCATATAAATAATTCGAATTATTTTTTAAGTTTCTTATAGATATAATTCTTCCTAACAATTTATCCAAATAGAAAAAGTTTCTAACAATAACATGTTTATTAGATATTTGATTTATGATTTAAAGTAAATTCCATATATAATCTAGGTTCGAATCCTGCATGCAACGATTTTTTTTAGAAAACAGTTACATAATCTTGAAGAGAAAGCAAGACACGTTAAAAATAACATATAGAAAACTATGAAAATGTAGTTAGTGTTTTGAATTTAAACCACACAATTGACATTGTGACTCTTTTATCCACGTAGGTGGCGTTGACCACCAATTTTGCAACTCAATCTTATACCAAACGTTTATAGCTATGTCGAATTTGTTTGTTGTAAATGTGGAAACTGCATCAGAGTATCCTAGTGCTGAGGAGTCCCAATAGGACGAAACAGCTGTCCAATAATCTTTGATGATGGTTTTCGCAGTTACACCAACAAAATTTTTACACTTTTCGTTTATGTTAGTGAATTTAATTTTCCGTTATTATTCAAACAATAGTTTAAAATCGTGTGGTTCAAATTCAAAATACTAACTACATTCTCATAGTTTTCTATACAATAATTCACTATTAGTGGTTTTTTTTATCTACCTACGTGGCGTTAACCACCAATTTTGCAAGTTAAAAATAACAATTTTGATCTATATCTTTTTGACTTGTTTATACCCGGAGTGCTGCATCTTTCTTACATTATCTTTGGATGTACCTACGATAGCTTTCGAACCATAAGTCCTAGTAACTTGAAATTTGGTATAGAGCTGGTTTTTTATATTCTCTCGGTTCTATCAAAAGATAGGTCTGATAAAAAACCAAAAGTTTTTTTATATAATTTTCTACGTATGTAAACTAATCGAATTATTTTTACAGTTTCTTATAGAGATAAGTCTTTCTAACAAGTTATTCAAATAAAAAAATTCTCTAACATTAACAGTTTATTAGATATTTTATTTATAATTTAAAATAAGTTCATAAATATAATATAGGTTAGAATCCTGCCTGCGACGATTTTTTAAAGAAAAATTTATATCTTGAAGGGAAAGTAAGATAGGTTAAAATAATTATTTTTACTGAAGGGAAAGCAATATTGAGGCGAACAAATATAGGGGTTATTTAATATGAAAACATAAGCTCGATTTGTCATATTTTAGATATATCTTAATGAAATCGAGTAGAAAAATTTCAAAAAAATTATAACATGCTAGGAAGTCAATACAAACGTGTAAATATTACTTCAAAGTAATTTTATGACAACATAACCTTAAAAAAATATATAGACATTCCTTCATCATTCCTTATAGGAGAGTCGTGTGGCAACCACATCAATTTTTTTTTAATGTTAATTATTTCAATTGCTAGTTGTCTCGATTGCGTAATTTATGTTTGTGACAATTTTTCTTTTTTATAATATACGCGTTGTTTTTTGAATTACACATTGTTTTTTTAACATGTTTAATATCTGTACGTTGTTACGTGCATAAATTTAAATAATGCATTACCCTGTATATTGGTTTAATTAAAAATTACTTTTCTATTTCTCGACGCCATCTATTGGGCTCGTTGGTCACTTCGTATTGAGTAGACGATATCCGGCGAGATACCGGCATTTTGACTTAAACATCGTTCATGTTATAAAATATGTCTGCGTGAATTAAAAATCGTTTTCTCAAATCATCCACGTGTTGGGACACGATGGGTAATAGAAGTCTTCTTAATTAACTAATTTAATCCACGCAGGGTAAGTGGCTTTTGTTCTTTCTTTGATTAAAGGTAATTTTTATGTCTTTTCGCTAGCGACATGTGCTACCTCCTAAATATGGGTATTATTGTCGTAATTTAAAATCTACAAGGGAAAAATATAACTTCATCACGATCGTAAAGTATTCGAGTCGTCACCGGCCGTTCCACCACGATCTGGCACATGTTTCTAGTCGATACCAAATTATGAGGGATTAACATCGACAAATACTTTCATGGGACGATTATAACTATCTATAAGGCCTACGGTTAAAACTAAATAAACCGAAGACAATCATATTTCTGCGAGATTTTACTCAGGCGGCAAACACCTGCGAAACCAAATGTCATCGAAGGTGTACAACAGCATTCGACAACCGGGTTATATTATATGTACTTTCTTTAACATTAAGTAACCATTTTTGTAGATCTTGATTTTGTGAGGCATTGGTTTGACACGATTTACGACTCAAATTGATTTCAGGCCCACTTGCCGGGGAAATCGCTTTCTTCGATCGAGTGGAAGCTCTTGTATTATGGGTAAGTTGTTTTACTTATTTGTTCGTTGTCAGAAAGGTCGCTCACGAAACGTTTACTAATATTTAATTCCGTAATTATTAACATTGTTGTATTACCATTTAGGTAGTAATTTTGTTTATTTTGTGTTGCGCATGCTGTGTACTACCAATAATTGTTACGATAGTTTAATATTAATTCAGTAATTATTAGCACTGTTTTATTGTCAGTAATGCCGTATTATTAATTATGTCGTGTATCTCGCATCTTGTACACAAACATTATTTACTATGCACTATTCTTCGCTGGTCATTTCAACGTAATTTACTTATGTATTGTGTGTTGCCGATACTATTGGCGTTTCTGTAATGAGAAGTCGATATACCTGTGATAATCATCAACGATTCTAGATTAAAGTTGTTATTGTGGTTACTTGTTCTTTTATGACAACATACCTTTCTCTTTGGATCGTCGTTATCGAATAACAAACGTTGGCTACTCGAACAGCCGAGTACAAGGATTACGAACCTAAAAATTAGTTACAAGCTTGCACCGTCTGTCGTGAGCAAGACAGAAGTTACTTTGGATCAGCTCTGGCGCCCTTAAGCATAGTTTCTGTGAACCCCCCCCTACTCCCGCCTCTATGAGTTGGCCGTGCAGGGTTCGTAAAACCTAAAGCTTGTAACAACGTTATTATTTTTATTAATGCATTTTTTATAAGTATTTATATACATTTTTATTTTGTATTAAATTGTAATTTTATAAAATCAATCAATTTGCATAGTGCTTATGCTTAATTAAATTGTATAATCAAAAAATAATTATATACACTTTGTACTTACGTTATAATAAATAACACAAAATAACTATTACAGAAACAATCAATTTTAATGTGTCAACATGTGTTACAAGACTAGTTCAAATCACTCGTTCATACAATAAAAATACATATTTGAAATTATAAGCAAAAGCACGTAATCATTGTTATCTCATCTCTGTAATTAATTTTTTATTTTTTCTCGCAACATTTTTTAAAGTAATAAGATACAATACATTTGTAATAGCAAACTCTTTCACGACCAAAGTGTAACCAAAGTTGCCAACGTTTTGCCCACTTTTGTAAAGTGTTTTATCAGGGCGTAAAAAAATCCTTCACACCCTGATGCAAAACGTTGGCAAATTTCGGTTACAACAATCTCACGACCCAAACCTAGAAGACGCTCTTATTTTGGTATAATATACATTTACTCCGTTAACAATGTCCTTTTATTGCAACATCTCTTACATTTAAGCAAATTTTGCAGTAAAGATTTTTGTAGCATATTAGATCTATTAGGTAAGTTACCTTTATCTTATTTTTTTTAACGCAAATATTTTTTTATAAAAAGATTAAAACACCTTAGTTTGCAAACCTCTATTTCCAAGAATACCACCCATTAATTACAAATTATATTTAAATATTTATAAATTTATCTTATTTACTTTATAAGTCACATCCACATATTCAGTTCTAAAAGAAAAAAAATGTTTACATATCAACATCATTTGTCAAAAGAACTTGATATTGCTAATGATTCAGGCTATGGCGTAAATAGAAGTTACTGGGTGCAACAACAAAATGCTGTGAAGAATTAATGTTTTTTAAATTGATCCGACTCATTTATATTAACTTTTACTTTTACTCACGGAACAAATTAAACTTTTTTGGTAATTAGTTTCTTTTGTTTTTAATTTATGTCATTTTAAATTATCTAAACACTGTTTCATTTTATATGAATGTTTTATATTCTATTTAAAATTCGTTTATATCACTGTCCTTTATTAAAAAATTTTCACTTATCAATTAAGTTGATTAAAAATTTAAAAAAAAATAAAACAACGCTTCATAAACACGTAGATTATAGTTACCACGAAATTAAAGTTAGAATAGCTCATGTCAATATAAACGTTAAAAATGTAAATAAAAACGTATAGTTTATTCGCATAAACTTAAGGTTAATTAAAAAAACTAAAATAGTTAATAATTGAAGAAAGTATATATTCGTAAAGAATGTGCATTTCCAACTCACATGAAGTGCAGTTTTGCCTTCGGTTCGACTGCAATCTTTCATACTCGTTGGCAATGACTACTATCCTTTACTCGTGATACATTACACTATTCCGTTACAAAAAAATATGTATTAGTACATAACCTATGTACAAGTTTTGTTATAATTAAAATATTACGACATATGATTACGCACATAGAAAACTTAGGATTGACATAAAAAATAAAACAGATTTTTGAACGAAGTTTACAGACGTCTAACTTTAGAAAATATTATTAGTTAGCAAAACTTTGTCAAAAACTTCATATACTGGTTTAGTGTTGTTATTACAACAGTAACAGTTTTTTGTTTTATTAAAAGCAAACAAGATAGCATATGTTGTTGCTTTTGTTATATGTATAGAATTAAAATATCTTCTGAACACTAGAATAAGTTTTTTTGAACACAAATCTGCCATATTAATTACTAAGTGCAAAACAAAAAAAAGTACAAATAATATTGCAACCAAAAATAAAATTACATTTTTTTTAAACAGTAACGATCTATACATTTTTTGTTTTTGGTAAACATAAAATAAAACAAACAAAAACTAAGTACACATAATAATAAATTATAGAATGAATTCTTCGTACCACACTTTTTTAAAATCATTAGTAGAACAAATTTGACAATGATACATTTGACTCGAGTCAATCCTAGCGAAGATATGCGGAAATGCAAGAACGCTAACAATAATGAATATTGCAATTTGCAAATTAAAAACAAGCATTGATCGGATTTGTGTCTTATTTTTGTAATGTTAGCAATTGCACATTATTTACTACGAGTTTTCTATTTTATGGAGAACCAACTGTTTTAACTGCCTTAAAATAAACTCATGCTTTATTTGTTTCTATAAATAAGTTATTATTACGAACAAATTTAAAGAAAAAATGGAGTAAAACGTTTAGTTTAAAGATAGTTTTGCAAAAAATTATAGATATAATTTATACTTAATTAGTTAATAAATTGTAGTCATGTTAAAAATAAATAACAAAAAAAAGAAACAAACTTAAGAGCATATTTAACTGTCGACAAGGCTTAAGGGTTATAATCAAATAAAGAAAATCGAATTAAAAAAATATTACTAAACGTCTTTATATCATGCAATCGCATGACAAACTAAAAAACATTATTTTCAAATTGTTTTATAGAACAAAAATAAAATTTATGTTAAAGTGACAAGCAAAAGAAAGTTATAAAAATATTTTAATAAATTTGTCGTAAATATTTATTACGATGTTTGCAAAATAAACATTTTAAAATATTATAATTTAATTCCTTAGCATTTAAATTTGTCTTTTTTATGCAAAAATTATATTTTAGCTTACTTTATATGTAAACATAGTTTTTTAAATGTGATTTAATTCAAATTAAAATAATTTTAACAATTTTGAAATTAAAAAAAAACTACATTTTTTACAGCTTTTAAGTATATTTCTGCACAAAACATCAATTTTATAAAATTTTATTAATAATATTTTTTTAAACAAAAAACTTAAAATACAAATGCTCAAAAGCAATTATTTAAAAAAATTACATACTGCATCAGCATCTACAATTTCATATCTAATAAAAATTTTTCAATTAACGAAAACTTGTAATAATAAAAATACAGCAAGTCCTTTATTAAAGTTTCATGTTCCAGAAAATACGTAAAGTTGAAAGTTAGAGGGCGTAATAGAAGCAGCAAGAGTTCATTAGAGAAAACGATTTAAATTAGTATCGAAGTTGGCGCACAGCTTTAGTAACACCTGAGATAGTAATTTAGTTTGACTTACATAATAGAGTCATCCTTTGGCATTTAAGAAAAACTATTTTATACAGTTTTTTAATAATAACAAAAACATTAATTTTTATGTTATAGTCTTAATTTATTTCCACAATAGTTTGCAATGAGAAAGAGTTTTGTCTTTACAAATACAATTTTATCTAACGCGGTGAGAAACGTTTTTAATTAAAACGAGTACATCAAAAAGTTTGAAATATTGCTTAAAAAATATATAACAGACAGTTTTGTCATTTTAAATTTTTAGTTGATAATCTGTCATACGTAGGCTTTGTAAATATTATATTATTAAAAATCGCGCCTTCATTTATCCGCTAAGCATAATATCGATTTTTTGTCACCCGTACATACTTTTTTAATAAAATTTTATACGTAGAAGCAGAGACATTTTATATTAAATTTAAAAATTTATTTAAAATTTAAAAAAATAAATATAAACATTAAAAACTAAATAATTATTACAATTAATAATACAATACATAAATCAACTTTTTTTTTATAACAAAAACATTAGATAAAAACTTATTTGTACAATACATTTAACTTTGAAATAATATACATTACAAGATAGATATAAAAAAGGTAGCTGGCTAAAAAACAAAAAATATACTAGTGCGTATTACTTACATTATGAAACAAAACAGTGTTTTAATGTATGTCTATTTTTAAATTATGAGTAATAATATCCATTAATTTAAAATCAGTTTTTATCACTGTAATAAAATATTTTAAATTTTAATTATTTTGACATAAAATACCATCAACCTATTCATAAATTAATACAAATTCTTTTTTAAAATACGTTTAAAAAAAGAGTTTACCGATTACAAAATTAAACAAACTGACAAATCTCAGTTACAACAATAAAAATTGAAAATAGCGCAAAACACGAATTCAAAAATGATCAAAAAAATAATGAGGCAAAAAAAATAAGGGCAAAAAAAGTAGATCGACTTTCATTAAAAAAAAAACGAAAAAATTCAAGTTTCAAGATTGTTGAGAAAATAAACTCTATTACAAAAATAAAAGAATAGAAAAAAAATCTGTTAACAACAAAAATTTATTTTTTTAACCTAACTTTTAACTTTTTTTTAGTTTGACCGACATAAAAAAATTGCTACAATAACAAAAAGAATTTACAGAAAGCAGATGTTTCTAAAGCAAGTATTTATTATTAGAAGTAAAATATTTTAAACAATAATTTGTAAAAAAGAAATATAAATATTAATTTGTTAAAATTGGTTTTGAGAAAAAGGGAACACAAAGAATAGTAAAAAATAAATCTGTAAATAGCAACATAAGTAAACTTATTATGTATCAGAATTTAAAAATGATGAGAAATTGGGTTAAATTAGCAAAGTTGAAGCAATTTTTCTGTGAATTAAGACGGTGTAATAAAAAAAAATTGACAACTGGTTTTAGCGATATATAACTACTTTAAATTTCTAAATAAACAAATGAGAAACATTTAAAGTTGTGATATCTAACGATAATGTAATTAACTTAGCGATGTTTATTTTTTGTAAAACAACGGTAAGTTGTTTAGCATCATAACAAACTAACTTAGTGTATGCTGTTTATGCAAATTTTTATTGCTCAATAAATAATAGTTTTTTTTTAATTTGCTAAAAAATACCGTTTACACATGTAGCTAACTGCGATATACTGGAAGCATACGTCATTTCTAGAAAAAGTAAACGCTTCTAAACATTACCCAAATGCTTTTTGGAATTGTCAAGTGCCTCGTCCGTTATATTTTTTAAGCTAAACTGTTAGGATTTTTTTTCGTTTATAGAAAATACTATTTGAGACCTTAAAATCTTGTGATGTGAGAAACTTTTTTTTTCTAACTCAGTGTAAAATTTTTTTTTTTTGAAGTAGAGAAAATTCTCTTATAGTTAGAATACTGTGACCGGAAAGCATTATGTCTTCCATTTACTACCAGAAATTTTAAACCACTTCCGTGACAAATTTCCGCTATTTCATAGAAGCGTAATTTATTTTTAACAAGATGAGGTTCCTGCTCATAATTATATTGAAAGTATAAATTTAATAAAGGAAACGTTTGATAGTAAATTGATAGGCACAAATGCACCGATACGTTAGCCTACACGTTCTCTGGATGTAACTCCACTAGATTTTTTTGTGAAGTTTTATAAAAGACGAAGAGTATAAACAGAGATACCGTAATATTTTAACGCATAATCAGAGAAATTATGCACTATATTCACACAAGCACATGTATTCACGAACAAGGCAATCTTTTTGAATTGATAAAATAACTAAATCGTGTCTAGTTTTAGTTGATGTGTATTTTGTTAGAATTTGAAGCAGGTATTTAATTTAAAACTTAAATTTATTATTTATTTGCTATCCAAACTTGCGCATTGAATGAATAATCGATTCAATATACAATATAAACATTGAACTAATAAACAATGTCGATATATTTGTAAAAATTGCCAGTGTGAACCAAGAGTGAGCAACGCACTCATTTTTTCGTGTACCGTGTCCAAGCTTTACTTTTTTACTTTCTAAATAGATTTTATCTCCATATGTTAAAATGAAAAAATAAACAATAAATTGCAAAACAAATATAAATTTAGTTTAAAGAAATTTTTATTTCATAAAAATGTATTACCAAGAAACTGGTTTTTTAATACTGACCTTTGTTGAACGACAACAGCACTAAACGATTAGTGTCGAGTAGAATAAAGTTTTGTCAATACTAGCAGTTAAAAAATCAACAGATTTTTTTACTGGCTGACTGGTATTGAGTAACTCTTAGTACATAATCAAATTTATTTAGAAAAAATATTTAAATGAGTAATTGTGTTTGTAGTAAACATGGACACTTATCAACTATTAGAATGTTAAATTTCAAGTACTATTACAAAAGTAGCGTCAAGTGTATGTCAGCACATTTTAAAACAAAACTGAAATTCGGACATTTTGATTGAGCTGGTTGATACGCGCTTGTTTCACTATATTTAACACATCTAAAATTTATTTGATAATTAGCGTTTGACAGCAATTGCTAATACAAAGTACGTTACACTATAACTACAAACGGAATAAACGCGATCGATTTAACGCGACCGTTTAAACGAAATACCTTTGAACGCATGGACGTTTAAACGCAAATACTTTTAAACACAAGACGCATTTCTATTTTTCTTTTCAAAAAAGAAAAGTAGATGTTAAGTTTTATTTTATATCTCTGCCATTTTAACGTTTGACGTATGAAATAAATTCCAACGTTTAAATTTATAAAAAAAAAATTACATATAAAATTTAAAAAAAATTTGTTTTGACAAAATATTGGTTAAAAAAAATTAAATATAAATTAACGTATTAAATAAAAGTCACATTGCGGTCAAAGTATTACCAAAACCTGTTATTTTTTTCTAGATTTTATTTACTTTTTACCTTAAATTTAATATGTCTACTTTTTTTTAAGTTTTTGTATCAAAATCTTCAAATTGATAAAGAAACGCCATTTCTAGTTCTTTTGTTTTTGTTTTTAGCCACAATAAATATTGAAAAACAATTTTATTCAATACTTGAGATATATTTTACGTAATTATCAAATAAACCTTAAAAGTAAAACAACTACTTAAACATACGTAGCAATGCATAACTTTATATATTATTATTAATAGATATTATATATTGTCTATTAAACCGTAAAATAAAAAATTGTTTCAATTTTTACTGTACATACATCAGTCTGCATTAAAATATTAAATAGAAACATTTTTTTATTACTCTTTAAAAAAACTGTTACTATAACTATTTCTCTTTGTTAAAAAATAAATCATTTTACAGTGTGTGTCACGATGATGGCCTATTATTATCTCTAGGGTTAATTGAAGTAGAGTTTTCAAGCGTGGCACATGTGTCTTGAAATATGATCTGTTTAACTAATATATTTTCAATAATGACGTACTTCCGTTTATACCGGAACTTTGGAATGTTTGCTAAATTCTAGGTTAAGTTTTATAAGCACACCGTATACCGCATGTTTACCGTTTATGACATATTTTAAAAAGTATGAAGAAATTACATTTTTTTTAGCCTAATCAAAAGGTTGTTTTTATCCACGTAAATTCAAAATTTAAATTTATTGTGCAGGATGTTCATAATATTCCTACCATTCCTAACTTTTCAAAATCCCTAAAACTTCATTATTTCTAATGGAACACTGTATTTTATTTTATTTTTTAATTCTACATAACCTTTGAAAATAAATTTATTAGGGATGTCCTATATCTAAATCTTATACTTTTTGGAATATGAGGCTTTGAAAGTAAAAACTCTGAAACTAAGTAAAATTATAAGAATTTTGAAGAAGGCTTTGAAAAAAAAACGTTAAAACAATTACTTGACAAGTTTAATACTTATTTGAATAAAAAACAAAACAATTAGATTAGTTAAACAAGTCTCTTTATGTAGCTCTAATTAAAAAAACTCATAGAGGTCAAATGCGGAGAACGAGGGGGCAATGAAAGGGTCTATTACTGGTAACCTGATCTTCAAACATTATATGTAGCATGTTTCCAACAATATGTGCGTTGTGTGCCGGCGTTTCATCCTGTTGGTACCAGGTTTATCTAGCTTCTTGAGCTGGAAAATTATTTAAGGAAACTTAAACAACGTTTCTTAAAATGTTAAAATAACGTTCAGAATTGAGATTTTTGTCATAAATGTACAAACATAAAATTTTTATTACTTTTAACTGCACAATACACGTTAAATTGCCAATAATTGCCTTTCTCTGATCATGTGTTCATTATCATTTGATTAAAAATGACTGTTGGATCGGTTCTAGAGCTTATTTTTAGTGAATTTGGCTTTGACACTGAATATTATCTTTTTTAAAACTTGACCGTCGTCTTGCATTTTAACCAGCAACCTCTCGCAAAACTCTGTGTGTAATGGCAAATCTGTGACTTTCAAATTTTGGACTTCCTAATAGCGTTAGTTAAAAGGTGGCCATTTGTGTTTCATTAAAATTTTGTATATCGTCTTAAACGACACAAAAATAAGTCTGGATAATTCACGTATACTGAAATTAGGATGTGCAGCAAACAAGCTAACAGCGTAATCTGTAAGTCTACATTGTCTAACACTAGTTTACTTATTTTTTTTTACTTAAGCACGAAAAGATCTATACTTTATACAGTTTTCAAATTTAGTTTTTATTATTGTTTGAATTTAAATAATCTTCAAAGAAAAACTCTATACAAGGCATTTTGTGCAAATTAATTTGACGTTAAGTGATTTTTTTGTTTTAACTTTTTCTTTCAAAGCTTTTTTAAAATTTTTTATAATTTTACTTAGTTTCATAGTTCTCAAAACAAACAAAAAGTTAGTAGCGTTTAAGACCAAATAATAAAAACAATAAATGTAATAAATTAGAGAAATGCAACAAAGTATATTTAGAACTCAAATGTTTTGATCAAATTTGGCTATAAAAACTGAGTTCAATTCAAACCCAAGAAATAAAACCATTATTTTCAAAATAAGTTTGTCTAGCTTTAGAAAAAAAAAGAATAGAAGATCTTCCTGGAAACAAAACTTCGATCTTAACAAACGCATACAAAATTTTAGTTGTTTTTTTTAGCATTTTATAATATATAATTAATAGAACTAAGCAACTAACGAAATTGTAGATACTGTCGTAATTGTATTTAAAATTAATTATAAGCTTTCATTATTTAGGCATTATAGTTATCGACTCAAGCATGCAGTTCATCTTTATCGCTTTGAAACGCATGAATTTCCCGTCAATAAATTTGTAAATCACTGCTACGTACCCAGCTGACTACCTTGAACTTTTCTTCCTCTTCTTTACCACAAGACTGTTATGTACTTATGTACTATTTTTTTTCTTTTGATTCAACCCGCCGTGTTAAAGTTTTACGTAAATCTAAAATTAGGCTTTTACACCAATACTGTTATAATAACTTTCTCAAATACTTTGCATATTGTTGCTGCCAGATATAATTAAACTGTAGTTTTTTTTCTAAATCCTGTAAGTATAAATAAATACTAGTAGTCAAAATACGTCGTATTAGGTTAATTAAACTCCGTTTAATTAAAAACAGCATGTGTCTACTAAACTGTAAAGTTTATCACGTAATTCTTGACAAACAATATTATAACTTTGTCAAAGTGCATTTAGGAAAATAACCCGTGGTGTTACAGAACTAGAACATGGTTCGTATTCACATTATTCTTACCTAGGACTGTGAAACTAAATTTTTATAACATTTTTATAACAAATTACACTTAGTTTAAACATTGTTTAGTGTTTTAAATGAACATCTTCGATTTGAGCTACAACGGACTCGTTACGGCATGTATATAAAAATCGCAAAGATTTTTATTTAATAAGATTAAAAATTTGTCAAAGAAAAAAGTGTTTGTTAATCATTGAATCACCTATTTTTTAAGTTTTAGAAAGTAAATATTGTGATGTAATTTATAACACAGAAGTGAACTCAAAGATAAAAAATGTATCTATAATTTTGCTTTTCTTTTAAAACTTAAATGGTTTACATTGCTACAAATATGTTTCTATAGTATTACTTATTTTAAAGCAGTTGGTTTCACAGTTTAAAAATATATTATCTGACAAAGAATATCAATTATTTAATAATCGTACGCGATTTTTAATATTTGTAAACTAATTTTTGTTGCAGCGCAGTTTAAAGATTTCACTGCGCGTTTGTAAATTTTACTGCATGATGTTTTGTAGCACAATTTTTAAAGATTTAACTGCACGAGCTTCCGTTCCAGAATTATGACAATTTAATGCAATGCATAGGAAATCAATGCATTATTAGATTTGCATAAGTTTGTTACAAAGTTTTTCTAGTAAAATGATTTTTCGATATGTAGATATATTTTTTTTCAGTTTACATATTTATGTTAAATATGTAAGAATTTAAAAAACATAAAAAATTATTACCAGAAAAAATAAAAGTTTGATCTTCAATGATACGAACATTGTTTAAAAAAACTTTTAAATGAAATAATTTAAAATTATTTACATTTACATTTATTTATGCAGTTAGCAATTTAAACATTATATTATTTATATTTAATAATGATACAATTACATACATACTATTACAAATTTTAATATTTATTTACTTAAAACTAAATATTTACACAATTAGAATTACATGTAACGAATTAAATCTAAAGATATTTAAGAAAAACCCTTACATTAATTTATGTGTTACTATCACTAGGTTTGCATTTTTTAATTTTATTTAAATCCGATACTTGTTTATGTTAACTACACGCACGCGACGTATTTATGTTTTACTAGCACCGGTACTTTATTTATTTATTTTAACGCACACGTTAATCACTAATCACTTATTTATTTTCAACCAACAGTCTTCTTAACTTCCGACTGCGAAAAACTGACCTCAGCTCCTTTTTAGTTTTTTTTATATATTTCTGTTATTTGTGTAGAGAATTTTCTACATCCTTCATGTATGTGTGTAAAAAACACTTTAAGCATTAGAAATGCGCAGCTAAAACGTTATTTACCTTCTCTATCTAACGACAAACTATATAAATAACGCAATCAAATAATAATACAAAATTAAGATAAAAATAACAATATTTATGTTCAAAGAAAGAAACAAAACGCCTTGCAAAAACATTAAATCAAAAATTAACCAAGCTTTTAGTTTTCCAAATTAGAACATTACGTTTCTATTTAAGAAAATTTGCTAAGATCCTGACACAACAGCTATGAAAATAGAATTTAAATTTGTTTAACTTTATAAATGTCTTAATTGCTAAACGAAGTACTTTTCGAGTGTTTTCAGTTACAACGTGTTTATACAGTTCTTTCGAATCAAGTGTTATAAAAATGCATTAGAATTAAACGTGACTGAAGAGAAGTTGTCGTCTCTAAGAATAAGAACGTCGAGGAATTTTTAATTATAAATTTGTAGTTTATTTTCTCTTGCAGAATTTTTAATTTTTGAAACGCTTTACTTTATTTTCACTTTATTACGCTTACTTGTATATACAAAATTCAACTGCAGGTCTAGATTTTAAGACAAAATAGGTTATTATTACTTCAAGCACGTTATAAATTCTTAATTTTTGCTTTAATGTAAACAATAAAGTTACTTAATTTTTCAAAGATGCTGAGTGTTTTCGGTTCATCGTCTTCGAACAAAACTCCAACATGAATAATATATCAATCCCTGGCGTTTTAGAATGTAAACTTAAAGTTATCATTATACTATGTACCAAAAAAGTTGAAGTTTTACGAGACTATTGAAATGTACGCTGAAGACAAATACTACATCCTTCTGTACATGCTTTACACAATTCGGTTTATTAAATGCTGGAAAAATTTAAACTCGTTTCATAAGCCAGTGGCGTTATTCTGATGCTGCTTGCAATAAATTTTGCGACTTAAAGGAAAGCTGCAGCTCAAGTTGAATTTATGAGCTAAAATAATTTTAGAAAATTAGTCTGAAAATAAATGTATTAGAAATAAACAACAATATTTAGACCAAGCGCTTTGTCATTTTGTTTTTGACTGTCTAGTCAGACAATGTACTACAATTAATATGATCCAGTAAATCGAGTAAATCTTAAAGCAAAAACGGTAAAACTAAAAAGTTTACTGTAATTTGCATTCAATAATTTTGCATTTGAAAAATTTATTTATGTAGATGCAAATTTGAATTTAGAAAAATATGTCGTTTACATTATTGAATTGTTGCTATTTAAACATAAAGTAATAAAATAGTAAAATTAAACAACAAAAAATCAAAAATTAAAATAAAATCATCAATAACTAAACCGCATTTAGTCGTAACCTGAATCACCAACGATTTGCTTATTTTCATAAAAAGCTTTATCAAAGTATAAACTTAAATAAACTTCAGGACTTTAGATTTAAAATTTGTTTTAGTTAGATGCGATTATTAAGTCGATACAAAAGTTCATTAATAAAATTTATATAATTATTATAAAAAATTGTATTTATGTTTTTTAGACATTGTTTACAAAATTTTAACGTTAAATTTAAAACAAAAAATGATGAGTAAATGAAATACGATTAACAAAAACAGAGGTTGGAATATTCCGTATTTTAAATATAGTTTTATAAAACATAAATGTTTACTTTGTCTAGTTTTAAATTTTTTACGTGTTTGTCTAACATAGACAAATTGCAAAAACATGTAAATTGATTAATGTTAGATTTATATAAGCTAGAAATTAGACCTCTTTGATTAATTGAAAACAACTTTAGTGTATGTTGCGTCAAAAATAAATAGTAATCATACTTTCAAAAAACGGCAACCCATGAAAATGTATAAAAACATAATCATTATGCATAGAAATATAATTAAGTTTTTAAATAAGTGTTTTATATAAATGTAAAAGTTATTATTAAAAAGAAAAAGCGAAAGAATTATTAAAATTTATTTACTTTATAATTTTGTTTTTTCGTAAACTTAAAAACAAAGTAATTACGATTAGAAAATCTATTCTATTATTTTAGAAAGAAAACGTATGCTCCTTTAACTCAAAATCACATTTTGAAGATTGAACGTAAGGTCGCCAAACCATTAAATATTTTAATCTACTTTCTAAAACCAAACGTCGACTTACTTCTTCAGATTCAAAATCTGATCTATACAAACTTTCTAAAATCCACTAAGGAATATTTCTTTGACTGTCAACATACTTTGCAAATTTACAAGTTAAACTTTTTGTCACAGTTTAACTAACTTTTTTAACTATTAAAGCTTTTCTTATTATCGTTGTACAGATTTTGTCTTACCATGACAAGATTTAAATTTAGTTCTTTTCATTGATAACAGTTTATCATCTACTTATTTCAAATTTGATAAAACGTTTTACGAACAAGTTTTGAATGCCGCTATGGGTTCTTTATATCATTTGCTGTAACTAAAGTTTTTATAGAATCATTTGAAATGGTTGTTTTGGAGCTATCGATATTAAAACGTAATCTTGTTTAGATACGTTAACAACACGTTTATTGTTTGGTTTCATAATTACCTCAAATTGTCTAGGTTTTTTGATTGAGCAACACTCAGATATCAAATTGACAATAAAAATTAAATGAGAAACAAAATGTGTAAATAGAGATAAAATAGATCATAAAAAATGCTGTGGCATGCGCTTGTTGATGTTAGAGTAGGCAACACACAGTACACATAAGTAAACAGTGTAGTCTTTAAAAAACTGACCCATTAATTCTATTTATATGTAATGGAATTCTCAATATTGCTAACTTGTCACTATTGCTCAAAGCTGTTCAAGCGTGATTGCATCTATGCTTAATAATTACTTTTTACTAGGTTAAATTTAATTACATTTCTCAATGTTTTTTCCTTCTTTTAGACCACCTCTCTTTGAAAAATAAATCACATATTCTTAAAGTTGTAATCCGCTTTAATAAATACATGTTTAGCAAAAAAAGTCAATATAAAAATGATAATTCTACATTAAAAGATTAATGTTAATTAAATTAAACTAATTAATTAATTTATAGTTCATTTTACTAAAAGTTTATTTATTTGCACTGTTTGTAAACTATGTTAATATCGGTAATGTTCTATTTTGAAAATATTTTAACTCGATTTGTATGCTGTATCTGTAAATGTTATTCGTTCTTTATGACGTATTAAGGTTTTTTTTAATACTCTTTTTTGCTTTCAAAATGTCTTCCCATAGTTGGGGATTTGTAATAATTTTTTCTCAGCACTAGTGATATGATATTTTAAAAATAAATATATTAATGCTTGTTAAACAAGTTGATGACGCTTTTTCAATTGTGCACAAGTTAAATATATCCTTGGTTTAATATATCGTCGGCCTAATAAATTTTTAGCTTAAAAATATTCACGTAGTCAACTAGTTGAGCCAAGATCTCCTCTAGAGGTGACTGAGCGTAATTTATCTGTAAGATTTTTGTAGCAAAATGTGTTGTACCTTAATGATTGTTGTGTTGTTTGCTTTGATTACTATAACGTTAGATCTTGATAACGTATTATTTGCGATGGTTATTTTTTCATTCATGTTTTCTATTTCCTGAGCGTTTAACTTGTTTTGATGATGTGCTTCTATCCTACTTTGCGTTACTAGTAATATGTGCGATTAAAAACATTGTTGTGACCTCGGTTTTGATGGCTACGCCACTGATAACTATTGTTATTATTATAACTCGGTTTATAATACAGATCTTGTATTGTTTGCAAATTTTTCTTGAGGTTGTCGAGTATTTATGTAATTACCGTAGTTTATTTTTTGAGTTTGTTCTTGATTCTGACCAGTGTACAATACTATAGAAGTTGGTTTGTCAGCATTTACAGCAACATATTTACTTAGTGCTTCGCTTGTTGTCTTAAAAATACTTGCATTTATAATTAATCTTATTTTCGTGTTGTTGCTGTTTTCAATGGTCGTTGATTGTAAGTTCTTCTGCAAGCTTCTCTGACATGCCTTGTGCGATGTATGTGCATAATAGGATAATCAACTATCTTGCATTTTTCAAAAGAATTCTTTAACTGCGATGTTCTTATTACCTTGTTAGTTTGTAAAGCTTCATACTTAAGAATAGCACCTATTAATTACAAATCATCTTTAAACATTTACAAATTTACCTTATTTGCTTTGTAAATCACATCTAAATGTCATTTGGTTAAAATTTCTAGGAAAAACCATCACATATCTACATTTGTCGGAACTTGACGACATTGTTAACCATTCAGGGTTCGGCATGAATAGATTTCTTTTATTTACTGGCCGCAAAAGCTAAATCTTATCATTGAATCATTAGTACTTTTTAAACTAATCCAGCTCATTCATATTAGGTTTTGCTTGAAATAAAATACCAAATGATTTAAAGTTAACTAAAATGGCATGTATTTAGAGCAAGTAAATTAAGCTCACCATTTCTCTAACTAGAGATGAGTATCTAGAATACAAGAATTAAATAATAGTAACACATAACTTGTAGTATAAACGCTGACAAATTGACATAAAATAAATACAAGTTTTGACATAATTTTTTAATTGTCATTTGAGGTATTATCAACACAAATTTTTAAATTAGTTTATTTATTTTTTACGTTATTTTTTTTGCAAAATTCTGTTTAACTTTGATTATGAATTAAATATAGAGTCGTAAAAAAAGTATAGTGTATAATTCGTAAGGAATGTGTATTGCCACTCGTACGAATGGCCAACCTCGCCTTCGGCTCGCTTCCACGCGCAATTTTAAACAACTATTTTCTAAAATGGCATTTTAGTATTTCGTATCGTTATAATGTAAAATAAATGCACTTCGCTGGACACGATAACTTAGAGCACGTACTAGGGGAACATTGGTTACTACCATTAGTTTCTCAAAATAGTTTGAGGTCAAGTCGTTGGCGTACTTTGCGTGATGTTCTACTAAACTTGGAGGCACACTTGCGATAAGAATAGTGAACGCGTTCGGTTACGACGATTCATTGTTTGAGTTACAAGCAACTTATTTGTGATGTCATGTTAAATCTAATATTATTTTTTGAAGTGAAACTTCTTTATCGGCGTTGGAAAAAAATTTACCGTCATATTTTACGCGTCACGTCACATTTTACGCGTCACATTTTACGTGTCACATTTTTCCGTTACGCGCCATCTTTTTTTTATTATAAAATTCTAAAATATTTTTAAATAAATACAAATTGTACAAGGTGTTTAAAGGTAGTAAAATAAATAAAAAGTTCGCCCCCGGGTGGGCTCGAACCACCAACCTTTCGGTTAACAGCCGAACGCGCTAGCCGATTGCGCCACGGAGGCACATACTCTAGGTCACAAAACGGATGGTTATAAGGTACACGGTCAAAACGTTGCTATAAGATACGATCAATTGTTGTTGTAATACTCCACAAATTCTACAAAATCATCAAATATCAGCCTTCGTGGCGCAATCGGTTATTTGTATTCATGTCTATGATAATAAAATCCTTTTTTTTGTATTCATGTCTATGATAATAAAATCCTTTTGTTTAAACTTTATCTAATTTAACTTTATTTAACCAATTTCTGAAAAGTTGCATGTAGATCATTTTGCGAAAAATAAGGCCATAAAGAAATTTCACTTCTTACATGTGTACACTAGTACACGCCTTCAAATTTTCTTACACTTTTTAGCAATTTTAGGAGGCGATTTAAGCATGTCGATAAGTATTAACAAGATTGGATAATCGTAAGTACAATTTCTTTACTTTCTATTAATGTTTGTATTTGTTTAAGATAAAATACGTGCGACGTAGTTATATCACGACTAACGATTGCAAATTTGTTCGTACAATTACCGTTTGAGTTTATTTTAAGTGCAATTTGCTTCTGGTTTCAAATTTATTAGTTTTGCATCGAATCAAAGCTTAATTCATTAATTATCTATTAATTTATACGGTAATATTGTACTACAATAACTTTATGCATCTAGTGTTGCTTACCCTCTAGGGCTTTCATCATTATTTACTGTAATATTTGTCGACAAACTCTTAATTGTTACTATATATGTAATTCTGCTTCGTTTTTTTTAACCTCTTTCTTTCGTGGTTAATAATAAACATAAACATGTTTTGTCATTTGTTCTCTTTCAGTGTTTGACAGAATTAAACGGTATCTGGCAGTAATAGTTTTTAACCGTTTTGGCAGTGTTTTAATCACTTTATGATTAGCACAGCGAGACCTGCGATCTTCTCGCCGAATTGTATTGAGCTAGTCGCATGCCTTTAAGTTACGGGTAAAACATCACGAAATATGTTTCAAAAAATAATTTACATTATTATAAAGAAAATAAAAGGGAAAAAAACAATTCTTTAAAATAAATAACAAAGTTGATGACCAATCAAAAAGAAAATCAATAAAAAAAGAGAAAGTAGTGACTAGAAAAAAATTAAGAAAAAAGTAATGGCAGCTCAATCAAAGATAAAGGCAAAGCGTGGAATACTAAAAACTTACGTAATAAAATTTCAGTTATAAAAAAAATTCAAAGTAACAAATTTAGAAATATTAATATTAATTAAAACAAAAAAAAAACAGTTAGCAAATAATGTTCAAACAAATAGACTGTTATATATGCTTGTTTGGTGTTCATCAAAAATATTTATTCTAAATTAAAACGGCTGCACTGTTTAACGACGCTACTGATTGTCAATCGCTGTGGAACGTCGTATTAAGATTAGTCCACCAACCAAGTAATTTTTTTCTTTCTATTACGCTTTTAACGAATGTGCTAAGAAAAACGTATTCCAGATATTCGTCGGATTTGTCATTTGGCGTTAATTACGCGACGTTCAAGGTAGTAAAACAATTTCCAAAGATGACATCGTTACGTTATCTTTATACTTTTTTAGCGAGTTTTGGGGGATTGCAATGGTGTGTTTGTACACGTCGGTTTTCGAGATATGTAATATCTGAAGTCTACTTCATTTAATGAAATCAGAAGGGATGAAACAAGACTCTAACTTGTATCAGTATCGTATTACTTCGTTAAACTACTTTATGCACATAACTTAGTATAGCGTATACATTTTCCCAATTATAATTATTACTTTAATTATGGCCGCCTTGTACGTTCCATTTCTTAATACCGTAAAATTTTGCTTTGTGCAATTTGTTTCAATTGCATTCATTAACCCTTAGCTTTCAGGTTATTAACTTATTTTATCTAATAACGTTAGATCATATTGACTTAAATTTACTTTCAGTCGCATTTTTATATCATTTGTAACCTTATGTATTGTAGCACTGTTTTTCGGGTGTTGCCGCGTCACAAAACTTTCACTTAACGTTTCGCTTATCATTCTGTCAGCTTTTTCAGAAGATTTCTAAAGACTAGAAGCTGACAGCATGATCAGCGAAACGTTAAGTGAAAGTTTTGTGACGCGGCAACACCGGAAAACAGTGCTACATTAAACAACGACCGTGAAAGCTTGCATTCTACTAACTTTATGTATTGTCGTTGAGTATATTGATATACATCCGTCAAGTGTCTTTTCGTTTTAAACCAGATAAAAAAAAGTAGTAGAAGTCACTAGTGATGCCAAAGAATTGTTAGTTTGGTAAGTTTTGTACTCATATTGTTTTGCAATTTATTATTTTTATTATTGATTCTTGACTTGTGTTGCGACTGAATAGTAGACAAAGTAGTTTGTTTGAGTAGTATTTATATTTAAACTAAAATCATTTACTTATAACATTTGTTAACAATTGAATATAATTAGTTGTACGGTGGGTTGGCTAAACGAAAAAGGCTACATTAATATTATAACTGTGATATTACTATTATAGTCAACAAATCTAGAATTGTTATTGCTCTACTTCTTTTTCTGTTGATTTTAACGACTATACTCACTTCTTTAAATAAATATAATATTGTTAGAAATTATATTTTGTCAATTTGTTTCCTTTAGTGATTGACAGATTTAACAAAGTTTGTATTGGCTGATATTTGCTTGGTTTGACTTGAATTAGAATTAGCACACTGCGACTTGCGATCCGCTTGTCGATACAACTGAGTTAGTTGCTTGCAATTAAGTTACAAAAAATTCTCATAACAAGAGATACATTAATATATAGTGAAATAGCCAGTAACCAAGCGCAGCAGCAAGATTGGGATGTATAGTACATAAAAAAAGACAGATCAAATCATAGCATGGAAAGCAGTTTTGAAAAGATATCTACTAGTAGAATTAAGACACAGAAGAATAAAAGTTATGACAATAATATCAGTATACAAATAAGACAAGAATGGAAAGTTATAGAAACACCTAGCAGCATTAATAATTAATTGCATTACATGTTGATAGTTTGATACTAAAACACAAACATTAAACTGAGTATATAACTCATTTCTAGACAAATAGTGCAAATACGAGTATTTATGTATATACTAAAAAAAAATTATATGTTAGTTATTATTTGTTTTCAATTTATTTTATTTGTATTCGTTATGGTAGTATTTAATTTAGCATTTATGTTATATAACACCGATAAAATTTATGTTTTGTAACACATGCTTTAAAATAAAATAAATAAAACAAAAATCTTTCGCTTTAATCTAACCAATATGTTCAATATGGCGCTACTGTAAAATGAAGTAAATTAAATGTCGGTTTCCAGTTTCCAGGATCGACCACACTTAATCTTATTACATACGTTGGTTAAGCCACAGACGACAGGTAGTAGTTTATAAAGTTTTTTAAATTTCAGTTCATAGAAAATTTTTCTCGTACTGAAGATGACGCCGTAAAAACAAAGACATTGCAACTTACTTACTAAATCTCCAAGTTACGCAAGTTATAATTAGATTTATAAAATATAATTCAAACTTTGTTATATTAGTATTCATAATGAAAGCAAAACTGCTGAAAGAACTTTTTAAATCTCTTACAGGATTTAATAAATCTCTGTACCGCTTTTCTACACAAAAATTAGTGAAATAAATCTATTTTTATTATTCCTTAAAGTAAATTTTTCATTGCAATTTACTGGCATTAACGTGTAATTTATATTTCTAGCAAAATCGTACTACACATTTTACTGAACCGAAAAATGCACTAATTTACTTTAAATTGTTGTCTTGTTCTTATTTGTAGAACATTTAATTTGTTTTTTAATCGAGATTTTTGATTCAGCGATGTATAAGCTTTGTGATTGATTATTGTATCAATTCTCAAATTTTATATACAAAAATAAACTTTCTTTTTGTTACATTTTATATTTTATTCTTTTAATGTACAGCTGCACTGTTTGTTACATCAGACACTTTATTTCTAATTTATGCATTTGAAAAGGGTTTTCTCCTCTTTCAAAAACATTGATATGGAAATACTCCATAACTTAAACATATTGTCCAAGTTTGTTAAGTTTCTTGTTTACTTTTTGATTGATCTTTTATGAATATATTTTTATAAAAAAAGTAGTTCGTTGTTAAAAATCTTTAGATGTATTAGAATCATACATTTTTAGTTAAATAGATAAATTTTGACTTTATTATTTATCGTTTTATCTAAGAATTTATTATTTGTTTACTGTGTGCTATCTTTTTTAGGCAAAATAGCATTCTTTTGTCCAAAACATTGTTATAATTATATCTAAGTTTTATACATAGCAGCAACACAAAAACTAAAATATAATATAATACATCTACAAAAAAATCAAAAGATAGCGTTTAGTAAACAAAAGAATAGCAAAAACAAAATTGAAAAAAAATCTGCAAAAACAAACAAGGGATAATACACAAAAGAAGAAAAAAATTGATATAAAGTTTAATTTTTTGTTATATAATGTAACGTGCTTGTTTATCACACGTTCTTGGTTTTGGTAAAAAAAAATCAACACGAAAATTTGGCAAAAAAATAAGATAAACATGAAAAAGTGGTAGATATGACAAGATTATTGTGTTGTGCGTACAGTTTAATAGAACTTGTTAGTTGAGGACCGTTTTTCGTTATTTCCTAAATACTACGTTACGTTTAGATAAAAAATATAACATTTGAAGGTTTAGGGGAAAAAAGATTAATGTCACAAAATGTTACTTTTGAGAGAAACGGATTTACAGACTTGAATTACAGGTATTGAATTAAAGTATGTTGTATGAAAAGAAAGTTTATTGAAGTTCTTCCGTTTGGGAGAAACAACGACTGAAGATGTGTAGAGTCTATTAAAGCATTGTATGTTTTTTTGTGATGAATAATTCTAGGTGTACCTAGCGATACAATCAGTTCTTTAATCGGTCTAGCTTTAAATAGACACTTTTTACAAAAAAAACTAAGCAAAGAAGGTAGTCTATAATCAAAAAAGTTCTTGGTTTTTGCAAACGTGAAATAGATTAAGCTTTACTCTTGCTGTGGCAATTTGTTCGTTCCAATCAGAAGGGAGTTCCATACAAGCTTTTTGATTGATCAGAACCATTTTACGATCACATTCCATAAGCTGTGACTATGGATTCGAAATGTTTTTTAAACGTTTAGTTATATGTACGACGAAGTGTATCAAGAAAAATAGTGTATAATTTTTGTTGTGTTTGCAACATTAATTGCAGAAAATTTTTAATTCTTCTACAACATCGTCCAAATAGTTAAAAATGAAATGAAATAATATAAATGCCACTTCATCGGATTCCTTTTTTTCAGCTGTTTCTGTATAAGTATAATACAATGACACTCCAGTAGACAGAACGTGAATATTAAAAGAATAAAAAGACAACTCTTTCTTAAAACATACATCGTTAGTGCTGTTATTCGGCATTGGCGAGTTCTTCTGAAAGTCCATAGCAACAGCTTCCAGTTGTATATTTTCTTGAGACTGTAAACGAGCGGTTCGTTTGCGCTTGTAAAATGAACGCCTTTTAAAAATTTTACGTGTTTTCAGTTTTATTTTTACGTAATGTAGAATCGTGATCGTTCAGTTGTGCGACGCGGTTTTATCTTCGCTTTGGTGGCGGCTTATTAAAAATCTTCCGACTTCCCTATCGAAGTTTCAGCCGACGTCAACTGGTCTAAAGCTAACCAGGAGTCAGTCTACGAATAAAATTTCAATGTATTTATTGATTACCGATTAAGCTATTTATTCGCGAGTACAGTGATTTAAAAGCTTTGAAATTACTTATGATGAGCGTTCACTGCTAGCTACCAAATCTTTCGATCATTCGCCAAACATTTTATAGTGTTTGTGCTAATTTGTTTTTTTTTTAAATTATTTTCATTATTAAACAATAAGAATAAAAGACGATATGTAACCAACGTTTAAAATGTTTTATCGACGTTAAACCAGAAAAATTTATTAATTACGTACCATAGTATTAAGATTTTCGATTTTTGTTTTATTTTAAACAGTAACAACATTTATTTTTAATGGTAAAGTAATTTATCCTCCTGTTTGTGAAGTATAATTGATCCTAGATCTTGTCTTCCTTAGGAGGGGCAATAAAAACCACTCTAAACTATTTATATGGCTACGTTTCGTGTCTCTAATGTGCACTTCTTCAGGCCACTGAAAATTTATTTACGGTAAGTGAACAACATTGCACATGTATATAACAACTAACTGAATTTGTTAACAGGTACGACATAAAGACAAAAAACTTACAAGAACAGGTTATGAGTGGAACTACTGGTCCAACAAACATACCATCTTATAGTGATAATTATTCCAGTTAACATAAAATTATTGTCAGCAGAATTAAAATTTAAATTTATGTACAAAGAAAAACGACGGAAGTTAAATTCAAACAA
The DNA here is from genome assembly GCA_035610365.1 of Aquatica leii. Lineage (NCBI taxonomy): Eukaryota > Metazoa > Arthropoda > Insecta > Coleoptera > Lampyridae > Aquatica > Aquatica leii. The sequence continues at coordinate 50,589,424 of CM069437.1, read as the reverse complement.
ACAATATACACTGCATGTAAATTCAAAAGTATTTGTAAGTATGATAAGGCCAATGATAAAAATGACCATGAAATCGTAACATCCACAAAGCTTATCTTGCAAATTTTCAAATTAAATTATTGTAAATATTGCTTAAATTGTTGGTGTCGTTATTAAAATTAATGTTGTTTTTATATATGTTGATGTATATCATTTCCGAAATTAACCTTTTTTTGAAATTATTTTCAACATTTAAAATTGTAGGATTGTTGAAATCGAAGGTATGTCCAGTGTTAATATGATGGACTGCTAATGCTGTGTCTGCTTTTTTTTGTTTTGCAATCATAACGATGGTTGTTAATCCGATTTTTTACTTTTTGTTTCGTTTGGCCGATATAACATACATTACAATTGGTACAGTCTGGTTTGTATATTACATCGTGCTTTTCTATTGTGTTTGTTTTATCTTTAGTTTTGCTGTACAGTGTATTATAGATGGTGTTATTGTTGTATATCGCTATTTTGATGTTATTTGTTTTTAAAATTGGAATTATTCTATTCGTTAGATTTGGGACATTTATTATTTTCATATAAGTGATGTTAGTATTAAGGTTAGTGGTAGGATTGGTGTTAGGGGTCGTATTATGGTTAGTTGTCGGTAGGTTAGTTGATGGCGGAATCACGATAGTTATGTTAGTATTAGAAAGTATTTAGATTATATATTCTTTGGATAGTTGTTCTTCCTTAATATGTTATTTAAGATGTTGAGGTTTTCTTTGTGAAATTGAGGGCTACTCAAATTTATAATTTTATTTTTCATAGCCTTGATGACATTGATTTTTTGGTGGTGTGGGTGTCTCGATAAAAAGTTAATTGGTCTATTAGAGGCTATTGGTTTAGTATACCATTCTGTAACTAACATACTAGTGCTAACATCCTTACTGAGTCTAACATCTAGAAATGACAATGAACCCTCTTTTTCGGTTTCAACCGTGAATTTTAGATGTTGATTGTAACTGTTAAAAATATTTAAAGTGTTTTCAATTTCTGGATCGGGAATGCATGTAATGATATCGTCAACATAACATCACAAAAAGGTGGGTGTAAATGTCATTTTGTTTTTTACATAATTAAGTAAATCATGCATTGCAAGACTGGCTAGTATAGGTGATGCTGGGTTGCCCATCGCAGTGCCAAATTTTTGAACATACATTCTGTCATTGTACGTAAAATAACTAGAATCAAATAAGAACTCAATAATATTGACAACATTAACTAGTTCTAATGTAGTGTGGCTTTTTAACTCATTCCAATATTCTCTTAACAGTTTTACAGAGAGCTCTTTCGTAATATTAGTGAACAAAGATGACACATCGAATGATACAAGCAAATGATTAGGCGGCATTAATGTGTTTTTAGTTTTAGCGATTAATTCGTATGAGTGTTTTATATTATGTATAAATAAATATGAGATGTTTTGTATTATATTAGATATGTATTTTGATAATTCATACGTAGGAGTTCCTATACAAGAGACAATAGGTCATATAGGCAGTTCACCTTTGTGTGTTTTGATCGGACCGTAAAACTTGGGAGGTGTACTTGTATACGTTGTAAGTCTTTTATATGTCTTTAAGTCAATGTGTCCGTTATCGTATAGTTGTTTGCTGAGTTTATTATTGTTATTTTGAAATTTGGTAGTAGGGTCTATGTCAATTTTGGTGTACATTTTGTCGTCATTGAGTAAAGTCAATATTTTTTCTTTATATTCATTTTGGTGAATTATGACAGTAGCATTTCCTTTGTCAGATTTGGTAATTAAAATGTCTTTGTGTGTTTTTATTGCCCTTCCTAAGGAAGACAAGATCTAGGACTAATTAAACATTTATTTTATTTTGTTAGTATCTATTTAATTTTTTTACACGGCCGTGCGATATATTTTTCGTTTAAAATGTAATTAAGTTTTTTTTAAAATTATTTTTATTTAGTTTTGTTTTAATTTAAAATTTTATTTGCGTTAACTTGATTCAAATTTAATGTAATTCCTGTTTTGCTGGTTTGTCCATTTTTTTAAATTTTGAATTATGTAGTAAGCGTTAAATTGTTAAATATAACAAAGCTTTTATTCAGTGACTCTTTGCATATATAAATTTTAAAATTAGAAATTTTTGTGTGATACACTCTTAATGTAAGTCCTATTTAAGTGTATCTATTTAAAACGAACTCGTAGTTGGCAAGCGCCTGTAGTCCATTTAAGCTTTACACCTTTCTGACGCTCTTTGATTTTGACTTTTGTTTTTGTTTACTTTCAAGTTTTTCAAACGTTCACGGAATTTGAGTATAATCCACACCCTTCTTCACTAAGCACCAGAAAAACATCGTTTATGTTACTTTAATTCAGGCAAGTTTCAATTTTCCAGCTTTTGCACTTAACAAGTATAAGGCTTTCATCATTCTAGTAGATACGAATCAGTAGCAACATTTCGAGTATAAGGTATTTATGTACATTTATTAACTACATGGTGAATAGACCTGAGAAACGCGGGGATCTACCTCCAAATGACGGCGTACTATGTAGTATCTCGTACCGGAGTCTGGTCTTCAATTTATTCTACGGTGAATACTTGTTTTGGTCAGCGTCTACATAATGTTGTTGTTCAAATTTTAAATAAATCCTTACGATATAAGAAACACCTCATGATACTCGTGGTTAATTTTAAATAGAAGTATAGATAAAGGATCGTTATTCAAATCGTTATGTTTTTGTATCAGCACGTAAATCGTTTTCAGTGTAAACAAAAAAAATTAAAACTGTTTTGTAAAAGAATTGAAAGTGGCGCGGCGTTTATGAATTTTTACAGGGAAATTCAATCCCGGTATGTTACCGTACTCCTAAACTTGACGTCAAGTACTACGAGTAGATTTGATTTTCTTTTACAAAAATATCGCGTTTAGCTGTAGTATCACCGTCGTTACTTATTTGAGGCGGTATATTACTCTAGAAAAAAAAATTTCCAGGTTTATTTTATATTCCTGTTTTTAATTTAGTTTATTGTACAACGATATGGATTGATGTCAGTGGCGTAACTACGAACTCATATTAGTGTTATGTATAGTGTATAATAATCTCTCTCTCACTCTCTTCGGCTGTTTTTAAGATCAATTGTGCAGATTCATTATGATGATAAACGAAACTTTATATTTATGATAACTAGTTGGTTTTATTTGCTTGACGTACAGTTAAAGATTGTGGGTTTGAGATATCTTGTCTTTTCTACCCTAGACATTCGTTTCCTTATATGAATCTGCTATACAAAAGAAAAAGTGGCGCCAGGGCACGATTCACCCGAAGAAGAAGTTTAGTTACTGAAATCTCTCACGACTCACTACTATCTACGAAGAGAACTAGGAAAACGGCGAGCCGAGTATACATCAAACCTTTTTTTTCAGCTCCCCAATTTGTACGTTACAGAAGTTAGCTATTATAGAGCTAATTTGTTTATGACATGTTTAGTATTAGTATGTTATGTTGTAGTAGTTGATTAAATAAAGCTTTGAGTTTGTCTAAAAATTGTGTCAAGTCTTGATTCTTGTTGGTTTGATTTGTTACTTTTTATGCGTAAGTTATATTTTAAAGGTATGCATTAAAAGACTAACGACTGAGTTGTTGGCGTGGTAGTTTTGATCGGTTATTTAAGGAAATTGTCTGAGTGTTAATTGGATAGTAGCGTAGAATTTTTCTTGTAGGTTTTGGTAAACTAAGCATCTTTTGTAGTTAGCAGAGTGTAGCCTTTTGCATAGTACACATGTTGCCTGAGAGTCTTTGGGTTTATTACAAATTCTTGTCGTGTGATCCTCTACATTTGATGCATGTAAATTTCCGATTACAATTCGGTCTATTGTGTTCGCAACTCTGACATATTGTGTATTAGACTACATCTACATTTTTCCATAGAGGACGTGTTTTAGTACCACAGTCTGCCTTGTTTCATCTGGTAGAAGTGGTAGATGATATTGTTCTTACATATGTGTTTTATTAATTTTCTGTAGATGTCAAAAGTTTAACATTAATTTATTTTCACTACATTGTCGGTAAAACCTTTGTTGAGTATTGTTCTGTTTTAGTCACTACTGTTAGACTTTTAACCATTTTGTTGTAATTGCTCACGCCTTGTATAAACATGGGAGGTTGCTCTTTTATTTGTTTGTTTGTTATCTGTAGCTGCACTAATTGCAATTAAACTACTTAAAGTTTTTGCAATAATAAATATTTATTTCTTTGTTAAATTGTTGTAGATAATATGGACAAGTTTAATTTTATAGTTCTTTTGCGTTTGTGACTTTTGACTATTTTCCAGCTGTTAGAGTTGGAATTCGCTAGCTTTGTCATTTTAAGATTTGTCTAGATCAGTAGGTTGGTCTTAGGATTTTGTGAAGTCATACTTGTACTGTACTGTAATTTATTTTTATTTGGGAATAATTGGCTGCCTAAACAGCAATTTCGCTTTAGTAAATTAGATTGTTGCTTCCAGTACAGCTACAGGTCAACGCGTAGTGCTTTTCCACAGTTTAGGATTGAATAAATTAAATACCAAACGAGAACAAATGTTTTTCAATTTGAAAATTTGTAAAAACAATTGAAATAAATGTGTAAATAATGTTTTCATTTAATATTTTGCAAGATTTTGTATACAATTAAAACTCTCTTAAAAGATACATTTTATATTATTCAATTATTATTGACGCAAGAAAATGTTGAAAAAGTAATTGTTAATAATATTATTTGTTTATTTTCTTTCAGTTATTATTTGAGATTGAGAACAATTTAAAATGTTGACAAAAAACAAGAATTTAATATGTTAAAGAAGAGAAGCCTTTTAAACATTTTGTCTTTCTAATTATACCATTATACATTAAAGATTTTATATAATTATAAATTTTGTCACAAAGATTAATATTAAAAATTTAGCATAGAAAAACCACAAGTACAGTTTTATACTATTACTTAAAGACACTATAGAAAGAGATATTAAAGTTTTTTTTATAAAAATTTAATTACGTTAAAAAAAATAAATGAAAACAATACGTTTTAAACTGGTTTCTTATATCAAACACAAACTACACAAAAATTAATACAAAAAAATAACAAAAAAAAACACAAAAAAGTAATGGATTCGTTTATGTCAAAAATTTTTATTGATGTATAAAAATTTCTGTAATAGAAAAAGTGATTATAATTTGTTGGTATTTCTCACTCGAACAAATCCAAAAGGCATCAATCACACTGACAGATAATATTTTTAGGGTTTGTAATAGAAAGCTTAACTTAAACGAAAACCCCTTACGTATTATGTACGTAAATAATATTTATTTGATGGATTGTAGTTACACATGTAATAAATATGCACGTAATACCCGTAATGCAATCATATTTATTTGTTGTGTATTGATTTTATAATAAAAATGTAATAAAGTATATTGAATTTGAGGATATGAATTTAAAAATATACGCAGTATATAGATTTTTTAAACTTTATTCATCTTTTTAAATTTTTGATTAGTTTGTTAATGTAACAGCAAAAAAAAAAGTTAAAAATTTATCAAAATACAAAAAATTTTGTTTCTAAACTAAAATTAAACTAAGATGGTAAAATTTCATTTTTGAGTTATTAAGCAATGTAATGTTAAAACCAAATAAATAAATAGTTTTAAGTAACACATCTAAATTTGTTGAACAGAACTATGACGTAAAGTTAAACAAATCTCAACAAATTGTTCTGCTTAAATTTGATTTTTTATTTTTGAAGTGAAACTTCTTTATCGGCGTTGGAAAAAAAATTACCGTCACATTTTACGCGTCACATTTTTTCGTTACGCGTCACATTAAATTATTCCGTTACGCGCCATCTTTTTAAATTTAATATATTTAAGGTTAACCTCAGTTTCTGATTAAACGATGACAATGATATTTAAGGTTAACCTCAGTTTCTTATTGTAACTATCGGTCAATGTATATGATTTCATTAAAATAGTATTTATTAATTAATACGACTGCTAATTTAATGAACATCAATTAATTGGCATAGAGTATAAATTCTGAAATATGTTATTAATTTTTGTAAATCAATTAACTAATTTTTGTAGATTCAATGATGGAAGAATCCGCAAATCCTGAGGAATCTTCAAATGCAATTACTGTACAAGTTGATGTCCATCATCGGCATTATTCACAACTCAGTGCATCAATCGCTACCACAAGCCATGACTGTGTTAATGAACCTGAAACAACGAGTGATCTTCCTTCAATCCACCGTGATTATACAAAAACAGTTGCACAGCGAATGGCAGAGTACAGAGCTCGGAAAAAAAAAGAAAATTAATAAAAAATCAAACGCAGAGCGTGCAAAAGAGTATAGAGCCCGAAAAAAAGCGAAGATCCAATCAGCAGATAAGAGTTTTTTATTATAGCGATATTTAGGCTTTTGTTTCTGAGAAATGCTGTTATTAACAAATTCATAAGAACATTCTTCGTCAGTTTATTACAAAATTTATATAATTGTCATTAAATTTTATTGTTGTTTTATGTTTTTGTTTCTTGTTTTGATTTAAACTGGCGGCTTATAAATAATTATGACAAACGTCAAAATACGTAAATGTTAATCAAAAGTGACTAACTTGTAAAAAACTACAAACCTGTTATTTATTTAAGAAACGACTGTCGAGAGTTAAATGGTGCGTTTTATTTGTATTCATGTCTATGATAATAAAATCCTTTTGTTTAAACTTTATCTAATTTAACTTTATTTAACCAATTTCTGAAAAGTTGCATGTAGATCATTTTCTTGTATTCATGTCTATGATAATAAAATCCTTTTGTTTAAACTTTATCTAATTTAACTTTATTTAACCAATTTCTGAAAAGTTGCATGTAGATCATTTTTTTGTATTCATGTCTATGATAATAAAATCCTTTTGTTTAAACTTTATCTAATTTAACTTTATTTAACCAATTTCTGAAAAGTTGCATGTAGATCATTTTGCGAAAAATAAGGCCATAAAGAAGTTTCACTTCTTACGTGTGTTGATAGTTGATAGTTTTTTTAAGTGAATTCACAGCAATTAATATAGTAATTATTTATTATAATTAACGAGACTAGTTTTTACAGTCTAAATTGTCATTGTCAGTCAAACTAAAAGCAAATGAATTAACAAAAATAATTAAAAATTTAGAAGAGTTTACAAGCTATTATAAGATTATAAAAAGTAAATGACAAATGTCAAAAAAATTAAATTAACCTTGACATTAAATGCACAACCATAAATAATATGAAATGAAAAAATGAAAAAAAAGCAAATTAAAATTTATTATTAAGAAGAGGAGAAATGTTTAAATCAAAAATTTTTGTAAGACAACTATCTGAATTTTCATTATAAAAACGATAAATTACAACATGATTAGACAAATAATTTTAGTTACAAAAATGAAGAAATTTAATATTAAAGTCAGAAGAAAAAGAATGACCAGTAGATAAAATATGATTTGCAAAAGAAGAACAAATGTTTGATATAATTAATTAACTTTATCTTGCATTTTCTTTGTTGTAAAAAGATTAAAATAGTTTGTACTCCAAAACAATGCTATTAAAACCACGAATTTTCTAATTACTTTTATAGTTCGTAAAGCTTCATTCCTAATAATAATACCCATTAATTACAAATTATTATTAAATATTTACAACTATACCTTATTTAATTTGTGAGTGATATTTGCATGCTATTCTATAGCAGCTCGTAAGAAAATGACGTTTACACACCAACATAGTATTTGTTAGAATAACTTTAAGACATTGTTAACGATTCAGGCTTTTGCATAAATAGATTCAACCCGTTCTCAGTATGGTTGTTAAACTTATCAACACAATACATTCACGGGGCTTGACCAATCGTCAATTCTAAGAATTTTTGTAATCTACCGAAACAGAGTTCTCTGACCTTAAATAAACTAAGATTGGTAAACCTTTTATTTTGTAGGAGTGGCTATAAAAACTACTTTATAAGTTTTCTTAGGGCGGCGTTTCGTGGAACGGTTGTGTCCACTTCTTCAGGCCAACTGAATTTATTAAAAAGAAAACAACATAAGTAAAAAGGCAGTTACAATTCGGTGAGAGCTACAAATTTATCTTCTACTTATTATAAATGCTGTTTGATAATTATAGATGATTACTTACGGAAAACAAATACACAACAACGTCATTAATACAAAATTAATAAATAACAAAAAACAATTAATGTAAAAATACACGAAAACCATTACAAACTAAATCACTAACAAACAATTTTATGGTTGTGTGATTTTTTGAGATAAGGTTATTATAAACTGTACTAAGGTTGTTAGTATCAGTGTTGAAATTAACATTATTCTTATGTTGTGTAATAAATATCATTTCTGCAACTAATCTTTTATACAATTTCGGTTCCACATCTAATATTGAAGGATTACTAAAATCAAAATTATGCTGTAAATTAATATGGTGGAGAGCAAGAGCTGATTCTGCTTTTTTATTTTAACAATCATCTTTCTCTGACCTTCTTTACTGTGAGATAGTTAAACTGTGGTAATGCGTTTGAAAGAGTTTGAAAGTTAAGAAAACAAATTCAAGACTTTCTGACAATACATGGCAAATGGGACAACGTTAAAATAATTTCTGACAAAAACTGGCCGCTTTTCACACCTGAATAAACTGAATACAAACCTTCAGGGCTAGAATCAATTTTTAGATAAGGTTTGGGGGTATTTAGAAGCCTTCAAATTACAGCTTAAATTATTTGCCAGCTGTATGGAGAAACATAATCTTACACACTTTCCGAAGCTAAAAAATCAAAGGGATTTGCTTAACAACTGAAAATACTACACAAAGAATTTGAAAAACGATTTCAAGATTTTAAAAAAATTGAGCCGTCATTAAATATTTTTTCGATACCTTTTAATGTTAACGTCAATAAAGTTCCCGCAGATCTACAACTTGAACTCCTTGAGATGCACTGCAATACTCACTTGAAACAGCAATTCCTGATCACCACCGAGTAAGAATTTCATAAGTCCCTATCCAAGACGCAATATAGTCACTCACGATGAAAAAATAATGGCTATGTTCGCCACATCTTATTTGTGCAAACAAACATTTTCTATTATGAAAATTAGGAAAAATTATCTTCGCAACAGACTTACTGATGATCATCTTTTTTCATTGCTAAAAGTTTGGGCATCGCAAATGGAGCCTGCCTTTGATGAGATTATGGAGAAACAAAAGCAGTATTATATGACACATGTTCCTATAAGGACAATCTAATGTTTCTACTTTATAGATTACTTGCAATAAATATCTGTGTGTGTTATGTCCTTATTTCTCATTTCATAAAGTACCAGTACCTGACTTGCATATCTATAGTTCATGTTATTTAATTTTGTATAAATATAAATATATAGTCAAAAATTAAAAACTTGGCCTCTATAGATTCTGTTTGTAAATATTGGTTTAGCTGAAATACGTATATTTTTAGGTGCATACATAACTTTTGTAAGTGCCAGTCTAACCAGAATTTCTGAATTTTCATCAAAACAAATAATGTTAAAAACGTTAAAAATAACTAAGCAAAATTAAATTTTACAGACCAAAAACTACCTACGCACTACAGTTAGTACAAGTTAAAATAACTGAAGCGTTTTAAAAAAATTTCCTAATTTTTTTAGTTGTAATTTTTAATCTACATAAAAAAACATGACTATAAGAGTACCAGTCTATTCGTCAGTCATTGAAATCCAACTTTTAGTTTTCAATTGATTTTAACTATAAAGTTGTATTTTGTTTTAACACGTATCAGTACATTGCATATTGAATTAATCACTTGAAAAACTAACGAAGCGTTTATAAATACAAAGGCTAACGAACACGTTACACGAATTTGTTCGATCGTATTGCAATAATTAGTATAATGAAGCAGAAAGCTCGCTGTATTCTACAAAACTGTTAAAATAATTAATAGAAAATGTCCATTTTTATTTAAATGTTTATTTAAAAAAGTAAGAAATGAAAATTTCAAGTTAAAGTAAACAAATGAAATCTGATTATTATAGGTAGTCGGTTTCCTTTACATTTAACATTTTTTCTCAGTACTTTAAGCAATATTTTTCTTTTGCAGTGACAGGGATGTTTCCCTCGAGACTTCCAAATAGGCTTTACATACTTAAAATGTCTGCTGTGCCCAAGAAATCCTTCCAACTAGGAAGAATCCTAAATAAATCTGATAAAAACGTATTTTTAAAGTGGTTTGTAGCCGCAGAACAAATGCGTCGGTGTATACAAAAGAGCTTTAAAATTTTAAAATTTAGAGTATGCTAATTTTATATTGAAGTTGTTAATATAATGTATAGTAACTATGATAAGTTTATTACTTGTTAATAACATTAGGTTGTTAAATTTTAACTAATTTTTATACAAATATTTTGAGTGAGGGAACAAGATAACGTGATTAAATAGCTTAGTAACTACTTGTTGGTTTCTATTCTAAGTTTTTATTGAAAAAAAAATTTGGAAGGTAGTTTGTTTTTTTGAAAAACAAGAAATCCGTAAACTAAGACCAAAAAATAACAAAGTTCATTTTATTTAAAAACAAAAACACAACAGGTTGTAAACCTAAAAACGTCAATAAAATTAATTATTAAAAAAAGCTTCTAGCACACAAAAATTAAAATTATTGACTTTATCTATTAATTTTAAGGTGAGTTTTGCGAGACAATCCACGTTAGACCAAAACAATTTATTGAAACTAATGTATCTGTACATAAAAATCAAAATGCTATTAAAAAGTGTTTGTTAACATTTAAAATAAAAATTCTTTAATTGAAAATGAGTAAACTTATAAGAATTTGAGAAATTTGGAAATGTATATGCATTAGAAGAAAAGAGTTTAGTTTAAAAAATGTTCTACAAAAAGAAAATGGAAATTGAAAAATGTAGCCAGTCAAGTATAGTATGTAACTGATCATAAGAATAATATAACTGTAATTACAAAAACATGACCTGCAACTTAAAGCAAACAATAAAAAAATATTAGATTGATCAAAAACAAAATACTTTACAAAAACTGAAAACGTGCCAAAAAAATAACGTTAATAGTTATTTACGTAACAAGTAGGATATGGATATTATTAACGTTCGAATGTGACAATTTGCACAAAGCCGTAGTCCGAGCCGTTTAATCACATAAGTGCGTTAATAATATAGTATCCTACGTGTTACGTACAACACTTTATTTACAATTATAACTATTATTGTTATTATAATAACTATTTGAGTAAAGACAATGGGTTTAAAAATTGAATACAACATAAATGTAAAAACAATTTCTATTACGAAGCCTAGGTAGAATTGTCACTAAATGTCACCATTTGGCATTAATTTATCTAACTATAACATTTTTATTGTTAATGTTTACAATAAAACCTCGTTTGCATTCATTTAACAAACGTACTGTTACAAAAGCATAGTTGACAAAATCTTCACATACGTAAAGTTTAAAATTTTTGTTTACATCGAACGCAAAACGCAATCTGTCGGTACGCGTACAAAACGTGAAACTCTAACTAAAGTTATAATTTAATTGGTTCTCGCAGAAAACTTATAAAGGTTTAAACAAGTTTTCATATAATCATATACGCTATATTATTTATTTAAAATGCGTATCTTGAGCTTAATGGCATTTAATATATTATTAACACACTAGTGTGGTAATAAAAAAAAATAAGTGTAGTGCAATTCGAGAAAACTATAATTTGAATAAGTATTTTTGTCGGACTATTTAATGTCTTGCACTTGTAACTTGCTTAAGTGGTTTTTTTTTTGGTAACGTCGTTTTTATCCTGTTTTTGTGAGCTTCCAAACCTTTAGACACTAATGCTCGTACTTCCGATCTCAACCTCGTACTTGAGTCGTACTTGGTCAAGTCGATCTCAAGTAATTACTCCGGTTCGTTTAACGTTTTAACCGATAATCAAAACTTTAGAAATTTTTGACGAAGTCTAATATTATTAGCTAAAACTAATAATTTCTTAACCGTTCCACAATCGTTCTATTGTCATCTTGATGTTTGATAGTTTAACCTGCAAAAACGTCAAAGTTTATGTCGTTGACATCAGCCTAAACAGTATTTGTGTTTAGACAAACTGAAAGTCTTTAGTAGATATTATGTGTACTATTGTAGTATAAAACGTAACTTAATAATGTACTTTGTAGTGTTGTAGCTCGCATAGCTACACAAGAAAAGTTAGTTTCTCGTAGAAATCGAGTTATATTTATACGTTGCATGTTTTCTGGTTACGGTTGCGGAACGCGATCGAGTGACAAACAAATAATTTTGTAGCGAATAATAACGGCAGAATCGAGGTTAAGTAATACAAAAGTCATATAGTATGGTATTATAACAGAAACTGAAGTAGGAGTATAATTAGTAGAAAGAAAGTTAATTTAAAAATTAGGTATAAAGATAGGAACATATGATCACGTATAAAGCGTAAATAATAAACAGGGTCAGATTATGGTAAATTAAAGTTTTTCGAAAAGATGGGGGACAACGGGGAAAATAAAGAAGTTAGTGTTATGTTGAAAAGAAGACGTATGTTTAAAAAACAGAAGGGAAGAATCTGGAAATTATAAAACAAGAGAATAGATCGTTGCAACAAGAAAACCTGTCACTAAAAAAACGGATGAGAGAACAAAGAACTAGAATAGAAGTATTCGAAAAAAAAATTTAAAAAAAACTTTGTGATTTATGGAATGGAGAAAACAGAAAGAGAAGATGAAGAAAAATTGAGGAAAAAAAAAAGGAAATATATTTTAAATAATGGGATGTGCAAACAAGGTTAAACTAGAAGGAGAAGATATAACAAAGTTAAGAAAAAACATGGTACAGAAAAACAGACTAATACTGGTAGAAATGACAAAATGTAATGAAAAAAATGAAAACATAGAAGTATTGAGAGTTACAAAAAAACTTAAAAGCACAGAAATATAGATGGCAGAAGATTACCACAAGATAATGAGAAAAAAACAAAAAAGTCAATATATGAAACAAGTAAGAGAAGACCGAAAAAAGGCACATATAAGATATAACAAACTTTTAATAGACGGAAAGGAATATACGCTAAAGAAATTAGAGGCTAATGAAGTAATTCAACTGTCAGAAATAAATGATAAGATGTGTAAAGCAAAGACATCAAGTATGAGAAAGCCAAAGAACAATGATGATGATAAATTGAAAAAACAAATGGAAATTATCACAATTAGCAGAAGGCGTGCAAAACACTAAATAAAAATAAAAACCGGACAAAAGAATTGATGACGGACTGCAAATCAGATGGATAAAGAAAAAAGGTACACAAAAAAAAAGAACTGAGTTTAAATAGGCAACTAAAAACTTAAGGAACAAAATAACAAGGTATGAATTAGATATTGTAGCAGTACAAGAAATGCGATAGAAAGGTAGTGGAATATTTGAATCAGAGGATTACACAATAGCATATAGTGCGGCTAACGGAAGTGAATCCGGAACATGATTTGTAAGATGTACGAAGCTATAGAGAAGTAGACTACGATACGCATTATGTTTTAGTACGTGTGAAGTATAAAAAGAAAATAAAAACAAAGAAAGAAGAGGGAATAATGAAGTGCAAGTTTAACATAATGAAGTTAGTACAGAATGCGGAAACAACTAGGAGATACATAAAAAGTATAAATAGAAAATTAGCAGAAGGGGAGTATAGAAATGTAGAAAATCAGTAGAAACAAATAAAATAATCAACTATGAAAACAATCATTTTATCAAGAGTGAATACAAAAAATCGAAAAAATGGTATAATAAAGAATGCAAGGAAGCAATACAAAGGCAAAATGCAGCAAGAATAAAAATGATGGGTAACGTAAGTGACGAAAATTAAGAAAGCTATAAGGAGATGATATTAAAAGCTAAGAGTGTATGTAGAAGGAAGAAAAGAAAGTTTGAAGAACAAAAATTAATAGCTATGGAAGAAGCAAGACAAATCAATCCAAGTAGAAAATTTTTCAAAGAAATCAGGACTTAGAAAAACGTATCCCAACCAGCAGTTACATTGTGTAAGGATGCAGAAGGAAATTATGTAGGAGACAATACGAGAGAAAAGGTTATAGTACAAGATAAGATATTGGAAGAATTTTAAATTTAGAAAGGTTTAAGTCAAGGGGATCCGTTATCTGCAGTGTTGTTTGACATGGTATTTGAATGGATAGTACGCAAAATACAAATAAACAAAAGTGGAACTACGTTAAATAGAAGTGTACAAATTCGAGCATAAGCGGACGATTTTGTGCCAGAAAGGAGTCGAAATTGAAAGAAGTATTATTGCACATGGAAATTGCAAAATTATAAAAAAAACTAAAGTTATGTATGATAACAGCAATAAATGTAGGTACGCAAACAGGTCAAAGATATTTGAAAAAATGAAAGAGTTCAATAGTTACGTTAAAAAATGAGTGTACAGTGGACATTACAGTAAGAATAATGACAAAAAAAGGTGTTTATATGCGCTGCAAATGATGTTTAATTCAAAAGATGTCTTGATAAATTCTAAATTAAAAGAGTACAGATTAGTAGTAAAACCAATTGTAATGTACGGATATGAAACATAAACTCTCAACAAAAAAAAAGGATATTAACAAGGTTTTTTGGCTCAGTCAACGATAAGGGAGAATAGAGGAGTAGCCAACTTTAAACTAAACGAGAAATATAATAAACCAAGAATAACAAGTGAAATAAAAGACAGCAGAATAAAGTGGTTTAAACTTATGGAGAGAATGGACATATCTAGAAAAGTAAAAAATTCTATAAAGCGACTTTTGTAGAAAAACTATTAAAAATAAGACCGCGATCGCGTTGATGGATAAGGTGGTAAAGGATTTGGGAGTGGCAGGACTGGAAAACTGTAGAAAAGTAATTAAGGACAGAAAATAATGGAAAAAATTTAGCGAAATAGTAGAAGCGGCGTTGCCCTAAACGGGTTACAAACCGCCAAAGAGTAAGTTAGAAAGCAATGTTCTCTGGTGCCAGAAAATGTACAAATTGCGCAAGATCTTTGGCAAGCCGAGTCAAAAGCTTTTTATTACTTGTGTTTTGTATTATTATTATGTTATATTATTATGCTAAGTACGCGCCACTGTATTACATGCGCGAGAACCGCTACTGTTTTTAGGAATGATATATTCTAAGTGGCAGATGCGTCGCACGCAATAGAAAAAACGACTCATGTAAAAATCTCTCGATGTTACACATCTTACAATTACGATGAAACACAACTTTGTAGTTTTCCATAAATAAATGCTATTAACAAAATACATTTTGGTCCTTTCGAGTCGTATGGCATTTACACTGAAGCGTTTTTTATGGAAAGTACGGAAGATTAGAGCAAGGAATTAAGTTGGTCAATGGAAAGGTACGAAGCAACGACTAACTCCTGTAAGTCACATTTATACACCTATTCTGCTTATTGCTTATATCTAATCAATTGTGAAAGTAAATATTTGCACTGCATGTCGTATTGTTTAAAAATTTTTTTATTCTCAAGGCATTTTGCGTCTTTTAACGTTAGCCAGCCAATATCAATTTAATTAAACGCAGTCAAGTATTGACAAACTGCTTGGTCGACTATTATGTGATAAAGCTTGATGACGTGTAACTCGTGTTATTTATATTCGTTACGTGCTATTTCGCATTTGTTCAATGGATTCTTTAAAGCGGGAACGATTTGCAATAACAGTAAAACTTGCGTCATTTCATAAATTCGTACAATCTGTACAAGAGTTTCACGAAACCCAAGGTGAAGTACCTATTCACAAACTCAAAGAATTAGAAGAACGATACAACAATTCTGCTTCATTTTTAACCGCGTTTGAAGAAATTCAATCGAAAATAGAAATTCAATCAGATGCATTACAACCAGAATTACCTGCACGATCAGAGTTCGAAGATTCTTATTATGACGCACGCGGTAAAGCTCGATCAATTATCGATGCGTTTACTATAACTAAACCTATCTCTAAAAGCATATCAAACGAAAGTCTTGTCTCAGCCATTGGTACAAACGCTAATAATTCACCCAAAACGAATGGGGTTAAATTACCGACAATTTCAATTCCAAAATTTGATGGCACTGCCGAGGCTTGGCTTGAGTTTCGTGATTTGTTTATTTCATTGATACACGAAAATGAGAACATAAGTTCGATTCAAAAATATCATTATTTGCGATCCTCCCTACATGGAGTCGCAGCTCAAACGATAAAATCAATTGAATTTTCATCGTCCTTCTACGAAACTGCGTGGAATACTCTATGCGAACGTTATAATAACACGCGCATGTTGGTTCACAATCACATAAAGTCTATTTTATCCTTTGAGCCTATGCCCAAGGAATCAGCAACCAAATTACGTCATCTCCACGACAGCCTGTACAAGCATTTACATGTGCTGAAATCTCTTGCTTCTGAAGATACCCTTTTCGAATCAATTTTCATCCACTTAAGCGCAAACGCGCTAGACTCTCGAACAGCCCGAGAGTGGGAAACCCACAAAGCTAACTCATATACTGAATTGCCTACTTTAAATGACTTGCAAATTTATTAACGCTAAAGCAGATCTCGTTGAAACCTTGGAAACTAAGTCAAACACTAAGATTGCGATTGACAAACCGAAGTATGTCAAGGCATATGCTACAGCAGGGCAGCAATCATTTTCGAATGCAACCTGTTCTCTTTGTAAGGGTGAACATGTACTTCGTGAATGTGAGGAATTTCTTAAACTATCCATTGATTCACGCAATACCAAAGTGAAGGAGTTAAAGGTTTGCTTAAACTGTCTGCGCAAGGGGCATTTCTCGCCACGTTGTAGTTCAAAATTCAGCTGTAAGTATTGCAAAAGGAGACACCATTCTCTTCTCCATTCTGATGTTTCTGTCTCACAACCTAGTTCTTCATCACCTCCTTTAGAAAAATCCAACGAAATAACAACTGCTCTTTCATCTAGTGCAATTTTGGTACTGCTTCCTACTGCACGAGTAAGGATTATAGATCGACATGGTGTTTCGCATCAATGTCGTGCTCTTCTTGATTCTGGAGCCCAATCGTGTTTTATTACTACCTCGCTGTGTCAAAAACTAAAGTTGCCTACATCAACAGTAAATATTACTGTCTCGGGGGTAGGAAAGGTAGCATCAAAAACAACCCAACGTTGCGACGTCAATATACAATCTATAGCTTCTTCATTCACAACACAGATGTCGTGTTTAGTTTTAGACGACTTGACAAGTTCAATTCCTAGTGTTTACATTGATAAAGATAAACTTATCATACCTAGCAGTTGCAAATTAGCTGATCCTGATTTTAATAAGCCTGGTTCCATCGATTTACTTATCGGCGCACCTATCTTTTGGGATTTAATGAGCATTGGACAAGTTCGGCTTGGTAAAAATCTTCCAGTACTTCAGAAGACCCGTCTCGGTTGGATTATCTCTGGAAACACGTTTTCTATCAATAGTAATACTGTGCAATGTCATTCAACTGACATAATCGATATACAAGCACAATTGGAGCGCATGTGGGAAATTGACCAATTTCCGACTCAAAAATCCTTTACGTCCGAAGAAAACATGTGTGAGCTTGAATTTCTTAAAGGCACTAAGCGCGCAGCCGATGGTCGATTTATAGTGACAATTCCCTTTAAGGAATCTGTTGGTCTTCTTGGCGAATCACGAAATACTGCCGAAAGGCAGTTATTATCTCTTGAAAAACGTTTTAATGCTAGTGAAGCATACCGTCAGGAATACGTTGCCTTTATGAAAACTTATCAAAATCTTGGTCATATGTCTATTATTCAACCTGATTCTTTTCAAACTTCGTATTATCTCCCACACCATGGCGTGGAAAAAAGAGACAGTACTACCACTAAACTTCGTGTGGTATTTAACGGATCCTCGCCTACGTCTTCAAGACATTCTCTAAACTCTCTTCAGATGGTTGGTCCAATTTTACAACAGGATTTGGTATCAATTCTAATTCGTTTTCGGCAACATTGCATTGCTATTTCTGCTGATGTAGAAATGATGTATCGTCAAGTACTTGTGAATCCGAGCCAACGGCCTTTGCAGAGGATTTTGTGGAGGGAAACTACATCGGAACCTACTCAAACTTACAATTTGAACACAGTCACATACGGTACTACTAGTGCATCTTTTTTGGCTATACGTTGCCTTTTACAAATGGGTAGAGATTGCGAGTTTGCTCATCCGATTATCTCTCGCATAATAAGAGACGATTTTTACGTCGACGACGTGCTAACCGGTGCTTCCAATTTGCAGGAAGCTACTTATATTGTGGAGACATTGTCCGAAGTTTTATCTTCTGGCAAATTCAATCTACGTAAGTGGGTTTCTAATAATCGCGAGGTTCTAAATGGCATTCGCGAATCGGATATTCACCCTAATGTTATGTCATTGGGCACAAACGAAAGTACAAAAACCCTCGGTTTATTGTGGTCCTGTTTATCAGACGACCTCATGTTTTCTATATCTGCGCCCACAGAGGACAAAATAACTAAACGCGTTATTTTATCTGAAAATTCACAAATTTTCGATCCTTTGGGATTCTTGAGTCCATGTATTATTGTAGCAAAAATTATTTTACAACAGCTATGGCTAGAAAGACTTTCTTGGAACGATCCTATTCCGAATGAGTTAAAACTCAAATGGATTTTGTTTCGTAAGGAATTACTTGCTTTAAATGCACTTAAAATACCCAGATTTGCACTTCTTTGTAACCACATCGATGTTCAAATGCACGGATTCTCTGACGCTTCAACGCGAGCGTATGGTGCGTGTATATATTTACGTTGTACTGACCACAGCGCTAATGTTTCTGTTAAACTTCTCTTTGCAAAGGCAAAGGTTGCTCCTCTTAAACCTGTAACGATTCCTCGGTTGGAATTGTGTGGAGCTACGATTTTGGCAAAATCGCTAGATCAATGTACAAAAGCGTTAAACATACAAATTTCACGCCGTTTTTGCTGGACAGATTCGTCTATTGTCCTAGGATGGCTAAAAACAAATCCTTCCCTTTTAAAAACGTTCGTGTGTAATCGAGTCGTAGAAATCCAGGAAACTACAAAAAATGATAAATGGTGTCATGTTCCTACTCTATCAAATCCAGCTGATTTGTTATCTAGGGGTGTCACTGCAACTAACCTAATTTCTTCGAATCTTTGGTGGCATGGCCCAGAATGGCTAACCAAGGAACAATCTTTGTGGCCTAAAGGTGCGGAAACTTCGCCCATTCTTCCTGAAATAAAAAATATTACTCATTGTTTTCATACACATTTAAGGATCGTTGAGTTCAAAAATTATTCAAATCTTAACTTTCTCGAGAAGGTAATGGCCTACTGCTTGCGATTTATTTCCAATTGTCGCGTGATTTCTGATGCACGGGAATACGGAATTATTACTCCTAAGGAAATTCGTTCCGCTGTAATGTTGCTTGCCAAACAAGCTCAATCAGATTCCTTCGACGAAGAATTGAAATCACTTGCTAAAAATGAACCTGTAAAAAATTGTAATCGGATTCTTCGATTAAATCCTTTTGTGGACGATGATGGAATAATCCGAGTGGGAGGTCGTTTATCGAATGCCACTTTTAGTTACGACAAAAAACATCCTATTCTCTTATCAGGGAAACATCATTTTTCTCAATTAATAATGCAAAGGGAACATCTCAGATTGCTACACGCAGGGTCGCAAGCGACACTGTATTCGATTCGACAGCGTTACTGGATTACCTCAGGGCGTAGTTTGGCAAACCGTACGGTTCGAACCTGTGTTACTTGTTTTCGTTCAAACCCCAAACCGCTAAATCCATTGATGGGAAATCTTCCTGCTACTAGACTGCGTCCGACATTCCCCTTTGAAACAACTGGTGTGGACTATGCCGGCCCGTTTTTAATAAAGGAGCGGCGCGGTCGAGGATCTAAATCTATAAAGGCATACATTTGCCTTTTTGTTTGCTTTGCAACAAAGGCGTTGCACCTCGAATTGGTCACACAATTATCCACCGAATACTTTATGCTTGCTCTGCGACGTTTCATATCGCGTCGGGGCCGACCTCGCGTAATATACTCTGACAATGGTACGAACTTTATCGGGGCTAAACGCGAGCTACACGAATTATCATTGTTTTTAAAGAAAAATTACAGTATTATTCGTCAATCAAGCAGTGAGTACGAAATTGACTGGCACTTTATACCAGTAAACTCTCCTCATTTTGGAGGATTGTGGGAGGCTGCCGTTAAAAGCGTAAAACATCACCTTAAGCGCGTTGCATCTAATGCACACTTAACTTTTGAAGAATTTACTACTCTACTTTCACAAGTTGAGTCTATATGCAATTCAAGACCTCTGTCTCCTCTCTCTTCCGATCCTTCGGATCTACATCCTTTGACACCAGGCCATTTCCTTGTTGGTCGTCCGCTACTGACTATAAACGAGCCAGACGTCACTCAAATATCTGAATCACGTTTGTCATTATATCAACGGATTCAAGCTTTACAACAACATTTTTGGTCTCGCTGGAGCCATGAATACATAACTTCTCTTCAAGAGAGAAACAAATGGAAAAGGGACCAAGCCAATCTAAAATTAGGGCAATTGGTGGTCATCAAGGATGATAACTTACCACCATTACGCTGGAAACTTGGACGAGTCGTTGATCTACATCCTGGTAGCGATGGCATCAGTCGAGTAGCTTCCATTCGTACCTCCGCCGGCATCGTAAGGAGAGCGTTTACCAAAATATGCCCTCTCCCGGATGACAACAATAAATAGTGTATTCAACTTATAAGTGCAATAGTTGAATAGAACCTATTTTGAACGGAAAAATTTTGTTTTTCCCCTTTCTTTTTTTTTGTCTTTATTATATTACTTGTTCATTGTCGTTTTATAGATGTAAGTTTACTTTTGAAAGCGCCTCTGGTGTTTCAAGGCCGGGGCCATGTTTTGTATTATTATTATGTTATATTATTATGCTAAGTACGCGCCACTGTATTACATGCGCGAGAACCGCTACTGTTTTTAGGAATGATATATTCTAAGTGGGAGATGCGTCGCACGCAATAGAAAAAACGACTCATGTAAAAATCTCTCGATGTTACACATCTTACAATTACGATGAAACACAACTTTGTAGTTTTCCATAAATAAATGCTATTAACAAAATACAACTTGACTAACAAACTGTTCTGCTGATTCTTCGCAAATTACTACATACAGTCTGATAAAAATAGTTTATTATTCTCTTTCCAATACAATATTGGGAGAGAATTTGTTTAGCTCATTACTAGTTTCTAGTTCGACCGTTTTGTGTCGTTAATTTAATTTTAAATCAGTTTTTTAAAATTTAACCTATCAATCAAAATGTCACTAGCAATTAATTATTAGTTTATATAACCATCAATTTTCAATTTATGTTTGTCAGTTTGTGCACATATGTGTTTTGATAAGTTCCCGTTAGTTTATTTCTCATCGCTATCTTATCAATGTAATTAGTTTTTGGATTAAAACTGATCGTTAAACATTAAAAGATTCAAACAATTGTAACTAGTTACATCTTGCGGTTTTTAATTTTTAAATTTAATATAGTATTAAATTAGGGTGTTGACTACAATTTACGGAATTTCATTGAATATTACTGTTTCTGAACAAATTTCTTTTTAAGTAACAATATAATTTAAGATTTAAATGACATTTCACTACCTATATTACCAAAAATGAAATATTAAAGAAAAAAGACAATGTAATTATGTTACATATTAGTATATTATACCCCAAAGTTAAGAAGTGTATTATTATAACCTAAGCGACAGATTACATTGCGAGACGCAATGCGTCGAGTAATATAAGTGGCGCAGGTTATAATAAATTTATCAACCGCAGTTTGTATATAATTTTTTCCACTACTATTAGTGTTTTGTGTTACAGTTGTCACTAGTGTAAAAAATTCATTTTAACGTAATTGAGATTTACAACACAAAAACTCATAGATAACGTAAGTTTTTTGTTAAACTGACTAAAATCGTTTAAAAACATTATTACCTTAAGCAACGATTACATCTAAAATATATTTCATTCAGTAAAATTCGCATTTAGTTAATGCAAAATTCAAACTTCATAATATTTTTAAATTAAATTAATTTGTTTAATTGACGATTTAAATTTTTAAAATATCATAAAAAAAAAATTCGGTTTCTAGTAGACAGTTATCTAACTTTTTAAAAAAAAACTGCTATAGAATTATCAGAAAATTAAATAATAAAAAATTATTTAGCTGCGGTTAAAAAAGTGCTACCTCACAACCTACTATTATACGTAATAGTAAAAGCACATACAACTAGTAGTAATAAAACATATATTATGGTCTATACTATAATCATAATACTACCAATAATAATAAATCAATTTTTTTGTCGAAAAACATTTTTTGATTTCAATCATAAAAAATTAAGCGTTTATTTAATAATACTTTTGATATAATTTGTTTATACTAAAAAAATGTTTTGTTTTTGTACGTAGCACTGATTAAAATTTTAGTTTTATTATTCTATTATTATTTGGTACCCAACTTATTATTTCACATATGTTAAAAGAATGACTGCATGGTTACAATGATAGATTGTTATTAAAAACTATTTAAAACAAAATAAAAATAAGTTTAAATAGAATTCAACTACAGAAAAAAATCAATATACTTACAGAAATAGAATCAAATTTATTATTACCGAAGTATGAATCAGTTGAATGCTAAAATCAATTTATTATATTACGATTTGTAACAATTTGCAAAATAAAATAATATTTTTAAATAGAATCAATAGAACTCAATGAATAATTTTTCTAAGTATGCATTTGCAGTAGTCTGCTTAAGTTAATAATATGGAATCGGTTTGACTGCAAAGCCTAGCAATTGCGTTATGTAAATTTTCTTAAGTTTATGTAAATTTAGATTGTCAGACAAATCTGTGCAAAATGTTTTATCTTTAAAATTACTTAATAAATTTTAGATTTTAAGTTGTTTAATTTAAAATATTTGTGTTTGTTTGCGCTTATTAAATAATTCGAACTTTTGGGAGTGTGTATGAAGGTATTGATATATAGTTGCAACGTATTGTGCCAACGTTTTCTTTTTCCAATTTAAATTTAATTTTAGGTCTGTAATAAATTAATATTGTACAAGATCGTATCGTACGTTGTTGATGTGCAAACACAGCCACGTGCGCTATACATGCAATTTGTCATTGCAGTAGAACGACACAACCTAAGGGTTGGCAATTTTTCAATATATAAAATTATAAAATAAATTTTGCACAATTTTGCATATAATGAAAACACACTAAATTTATTATTAATTTAAAAAAATGTATAAATTGTTATTACAGTTAAAAAATAAATTAACTTTAGGAAAAATAAGGCACATTTTTTTATAACTGTAATAAGGGTTTTAATAAATACTAAATATATTTTACAAAATTGAATATTTATTTTATTTTTTAATAAATCACAAATTACGCGTGTGCCAGTGTAAATAAATAGTGTAAAAAAATCAAAATGAAACTTATCCGCGGACAGTATTTATGAATATCCAGTGATAGTAATATATAAATTACATGTAACTTGTTTTTCTTAAACATCGTTAGCTATATAATTTATTACTGTTATAAAAAAATTAAATATATTTATAATAAACATATCTTAATTACGTGTAAATAGTTAGTTAAAAATAAATTAGTTTTTAAAATTTGTATGTCTTATAATTGTGATATACTTATTGTTTCCAAAAAATTATAAAACATTTTTAAGAAGGTGTAGTCTTGTAACGTTTATTTTAAAATTTGTTAAAACAAAAATGCTAACATACTTTTAAAGTTTCCAATTTAAGCATTTGGTACTCAAATGCATAAGTCATATGCAATTTAATATACAACGATAAAACTTTAATGTTAAGGAATAGACCAAATGCAACTGCAGCTCATAAATTATTTACTAAGTATTAAAAAGATTAAAGTTTTCTTGTGCATACAATAGTTATTGGTAGAAACTGCATAAGTTTTAAATAAATGCATTTATATATCATGCCACAATGAACAAAAAAACGTAGCTTCTTTGTCTATCGGTTATTTCTAGTATTATTATAAATGTTGATTCTACACTTTGCAGAAATGCAGTTCTAATACTGCTTTATTATACCGCAAGGAAATACTAATGCAACTACAGTAAAAGCTGTTTGCACCATAACGAAGATAGCAGGTGTTTGTTGAACGTTACCTGCTCTATTTGTAATTCAATGTGAATCCCTTCATTATTGAACTTTCTATTCTTGCATCTCTAACTAAATTTTATGCGAATTTTTGCCTTTCATCAAATTAAGGTAAATTTGTATTACACAAAATAATTTTTTTTTCACAAAAGTAAAGAAGAATTTAATTATTTTTTAACCTAAGCTACGTAAATAATTTATTGATTATTTATTACAAAATTGAATACCCGAAAGAATAATGTCACAACTTAGAATGTAACAATGTCGTTTCGACTTGTGTATTTCAGATAATCTGCTTACTACTAATGACAAATTGTTGACATCCACTTTAATTTGATAATCATTTTTAAAATAAATTATCGAAGTTTGAAAATGTTTAATTTTAAAATATTTAAGTAAGAACTAAATAAAGAAGAGCTTATATTAATTATAACTTAATACTAACTTTTTAAAAATAAATTAGGAACTTTACAAAACATCAAGAACTCTAGAAACTTGTTTAAAATAATACTTCTCAATTATTAAAAACAAACTTTACTAAATTAAGATTTTCAAAGAACCTAATTGCAATGTTAAAAAGTAATAAACTTTTCAAATGAATTAAATTTAAATTAAATAGTCAACTTTCTTTGAACATTAAATTTTCAATTATCATTGTTCTTTTTAGCTTGTTATTGTTTTATATGAAGAAAATATTTATTGTGCACAGTTAAAATTTCAAATTTTCTGAAAGTTTACCGAAACGTAAAGTTTTCCGTTAACGATCTGGAGCTAATGAGATGATCACATTTTACGTAATTTTATAAATTTGAGTTTTTGTTTAATTTATTAAAGATGTTAAAGTAATTAATGTTTACGGCATATTTTATGCATCAATTGACGTCGTTAGTTTACTAATTAAATTATCACTACCAAATAAGCAACAGCTTTGAGTTTGTTTTGTTTGATTAGTTTTGTTTAAATACTTTTAGAATTAATCTTTAATCCTCATTATGAGTGTAAACAATTTAAAATACTTGTTTTTTTTTAAATTGTTTTTTTTGTTGTTTCTAAACCACAAAAAGTTTTTGTATTTGAATTTTTAGTATTAATGTAATGTAGTGCTAATAGTTTAAACTTTGTACTGATAACATAATAGTGTTACACCGCATATCTTTTGAATTTTCCAAAATCGTAGCTGAATATAAAATTTAAGCAATTTGTGTTTTAAACTAATCATAAAGGCAAATATACTGGGTGTTTCAGGAGGATACTGCCAAACTTTAAGGGTGTGTTCTTTGAGTAATTTTGAACAAAAAATGTTATATCCGATTTGAAAAAATTACGGAGTTGTGTCCTACTAAAAAAAACAAATTTGAAAAACAATTTTTTCTTTAAAATGAATTACAAATTGAGTAATATAACATCCGGAGTAACTGTTATTCGCTGAATTAATCCACGGCCCTTTTCGCACAGATTAAGTTTTTATGTGTTTCTATAAATAATAATCAAAAGAATTGAAGTCAGGAGACCTTGCTGGCTCTCCTTAGCCTATTCATCGATCAGAATAAGTGAGATCAATATAATTTATAATATTATGCTGAAAATAGGGAAGAGCTCCGTCTTGTTGCACGGCTTAATAGAACATCTAAAAATACACTGATTTTCCAAAAAGTTAAGGTAAATATCTTCTGTTAGGCGATCATAAAAACATAAAACCGAATGAGTCGTTCCACACTATACATTTACTGAAAACCTTCTTTAGATGTTGCTTTCAAAATTTGCGTGCAAATTACTATAAACCCATAAATGGTTATTTTTGTTGTTATTTAAGCCATTTCAAACAATAGCAGCTTCATCTGTAAATAACGTGCACCTGCAAAATTTCGTAATTGCAACAATCTAGCAACATAAATTTAATCTTAATTCATAATCTAGTCATTGCAGATGTTGTACTGCAATCCGTCAGCACAGAAAGTCTTTCAAACCGTCGTGTGAGTCACTACAAGACGTGCAAATATTCTTCGCATACTAAGTGTTGAGCTGCGTTGTACGGTATGAAGAATGCTACCGCGAACTTCTTGAAATGTCTTCCATTCTGTTTTTAACACTAACAATCCAATTTTTTGCAGTTGCCTATGGGTATCAATAAAAACCTGACAATTTGGAGTAGGAAAGTTTAGAAATCGCCGACAGCAGCTCGGGCATTGCCATTACAAAAACTGTAAAGAAAGTGAATATCGGAATATACACTCGCCTATTATCTAAAATATAGATTCAAGAATGCAGCAAATTTTTGTTGTATTATTTTTTTGATAAACTTATGAATTATACATTTATTATTTTATTTGTCTTTAAATCTAACTACAGTAATTAAGTGTTTTGTATAAAAAGTTTCCGAAAAGACTATACCGCTGGAGGATCGTCTGTCAATGAATTTGTGGAAATACAGTAGAGTATTTTCCTACTGCTGAAAATACTCAAAAGAACAAAACGGCCGTCTACTAGTTTATTTTATCCACGTTCATACATAGTAAATTTATACTATGAGATGGCTCTGGCATCAAATTTCACTCATAAAAACTAGAATTTCGATTAATATTAAAAGGATTTTCAAAAAAGTCAAAGGATTTCCCACGTTTCGACTTATTTTTTTTATTTATGCACAACTACAACAACAAGCAATGCTACAAACGCCGTCAGATTAAAGAAGCATAACGGCTTTCATCAGCACTTGGGTTTTAGATCAAATGTGTGTGTAGCATCAACAACTGCTGTCAGCGAAGATCCCATAGCGGTTTCAGACGTTGATGAGGAAAACTTTTTTTAAAAACTAACATATGTAGACATCAAACATTTTTTGATAATAGGCACTATGTCGCTTAAAATATTGTTTTCGCTGAATAAAAATCTTACAATGTTAATTAAATCAGGTACCGGGACGTTAATTAACAAAAAATCGGCATCAAAACTAACCAAAATGTGAGTCGGTTGCAAACGCAAATTTCGCAATTTCTGAACAAAATCCTCAGAATTGAGAATAAATGACTCAGTCTTCTCTAATAGTTTTAATAAACTTGCAAAATTCGTAGAGATTTTATAAGTAGGTCAATTTATAGCGCTGACAATAGGTCGCAGAGAAATATTAGACTTATAAATTTTAGGTAATCCGTAAAATCGAGGAGTTTTAAAATCTTTTGATAATAAAAGTTTTTTATCGGCTTTATTAATTGACGACTCATTTATAAGTTTAGAAAGTGCTGTTTCAATAAATGAAGAAGTATTTTTAGAAATTACTTTATAACACCCGTCTGACAAAAGTTTGTAGATTTTGTTACCGTAATCTAATCGATTGATAATAACAGTGACGTTTCTTTTGTCAGCTTTAAGAATGACTATAGATTTATCTTTTTGGAAAGATTTTAATGCAAAAAATTCCGATTTTGTAATGCTGCTTTGTGAAGTTTTTGACTTACAAACGTACAACTGATACAATTTCTTTAATAAGAAGTTGTTTTCGAGCAGATAAATTAATCATAAGCTCGGGTTTTGTTTATGGATTGACGATACGTTTTAGAGGCACTTCTAATTTTTTTTCTTCTAGTTCTTCTTCTTTTTGGGTCAATGTTAGATACCACAAATCTCATAAGTTCTTCAATCAGGATATGCGTCTGCGGCTTGGCGGACGACGTTATTCTACCCGTCCTTGTATAACTAACTGTAATAAGCAATCTTTGGTGTTTTTCATTATATTTCTCAAATATTGTAGCTTTTGTTTTTGAATACTATTGACACATTTCTTGGTTTTTGCATTAACTCTATAACTTTTTTATTACTGATCTTTTGAATCCAAGAGATGCGCCACATCCTTCTGTACAATTGCATCTCAATTCTGCTGATGGCCTCTTTGTTCAATGTCCATGTCTCTGCAATGTAGAATAAAACTAAGAAAACATAGCATATCAGCAATCTAGTTCATACTTTAACGTGTGTATCTTAAAGGCAATTGCTTTGGCCATTCAGCAATGATCCTAGGTATCGGAAATGTGATACAATTTTTATGTTTTGGTTATTGAGTAAGGTCATTTGATGTTAAAGGTGATTTCTAGTTATCATTATTAATTTTGTTTTCTTGATGTTTATTGTGGGTTTGTATTCTTCGTTGATGGTAGAGACTTTGTTTAGCATATCTTGTAGTTCTTGTTATGATACCTCCAGTAATACTGTGTCATCTGCATAACGGATAGATTTAATTATCTCTCCATTTATTTTTATTTCACTATCTAAGTCTTTAAAAGTTTTTTGAAATTTTATTCCGAGTATAGGTATGTTAAATAGCAATGGCAATAGTACGCAACTCTGTCTTACATCTCGGAGTAACTTAATTTCTTCCGTAATTTGTCCATCTACTCTAACATGTGCTTTTTGTTTTTTATACAGGTTCAAAACGATTTGAGTAAGGCTTTGAGTTTATCAAAAAGTTTTTTGGGCTTAACTTTGTCTTTTTCATAATTGCGAAAAAGAAGGAATAATACCGTGTTTACATCTCTGGCTCTCTCTGTTAGAAGCACTAATTTGTTAAAATTTTTTAAGATGATTACTTGTAACTATCTCTTCGACCTATTGTCAACGCTATAAATTTACCTATATACAAAAATATATAAAAAGTATTTGGCAAGTTAATTGAAAGATTTAGCAGGGAGAACTGAGTTATTTATACTTATCATCAGATTTTTATTCAACGAGAACAACGTATCAAGCGACCGAGTACCTATTATCAAAACACGTCAGGTTAGCATATAAAAGCGTGACTTTACGGTTCAATCAATCAGTTTATACTAAGCTCTGAAGATGTTCACTACAACAAATTTTTTTTAGAATGGAAAATTCTAAAACGAATGCAAACCGTGAAAACCTACATTCTACTAGTAGAAAGTTTTACACTAAATTAAGAAAACATGTTTATATAATTTAAAAATGTTTTTGTTTCTGTTTTTAGAAACTATACTTTGTCTATCACAACAGGTTGAATCGTAACACGCTAGAATAGCCTAAGCACAACGGATGGTTGTTACTTGGTTTAAACAAATAATAGTTACGTTTAATAACTTTCGTTCGGGTTTAAACACAAAACAAAAAGATGTTATATTTCTATATCTGTGGCCATCTTTGTTTACTGTCGTTGTAATTGTGAAAGTTATTTTCTTTAGCGTTTGGAAGCGAATTAAGAAATATTTAATGTAGTACGCCCGTGCGCCATGTGTTTTGCACACAGTTTTAATGATCCGAGTGATGTATAGAAATCCGGATCGTTACCGACTAAAAAACATACAATTTAAAAATTGAATATTAGTTGCTCGAAGATTGAGGAATAAAACCGCATCTATACTAAAGCAAAGTGGTGGATTAAACCATTTTTTTAATACCCTATATAAAGTGAGCTGGACGTGATATAGTTGGTGTGAACCAACTAAGACACCCATAACAAAATCTTAAAAAAGTTCTACCAAGAGCGGATCTTAAAATAAAGGCTCTACCAGAAATGGAGTTTAGTATAATTTATTTCTAGGGTTAGGCATTTGATTTAACACACGATTTGTTAACGGTTAAATGTCTATTGAGTGTGGTAGAGTTACGTGCTTTAAAACGGTAGAGTTGGGCCGCATTCTTATGTTCAAAGCTCCACACTGACATTTTAAATCGTTTCTAAGGTGCATTTAAACTCGATTGTTAAGTTAACGATAAAAGTCATTGTTCTTTATAAAGTAAATTAAAGTCAATGGTAACGACTTTTATATATACAATTATTAAAGTAATTTCCATTGCTCTTGAAGGGTGAATTCTTGTTGTTAACGTCTTGATTACCGCTACTACTTTAAAAGGCAGAATCTAGCTCTGTACATCTAACTACATTTGAATCGTTGCTACTACTGTTATTTGAATATAAACTTCCACGTTACCCGTATAGTCCTTGCTACCACTTGAACTAGAAAATACCTTACAGACAATCTTCACTCTTTTTTCAAACGACTCTTTGATGGAAGATTCAAAACTTTTCATGATTCCCACTCCTCATGCCGTTTTAAAGTAGTATAGTAATATATTAACGTTAATTTTTACTTAGATATTTATGCACATTTGCAGTACTTGCGTTAGCAAATATAGTTGCCGAAGTGCAGCGGAATGTATGGCCAGTGTAGCTATTCGAGTTGTTCAATTTCAGGAAAATCTCTGTTTTTAGGAATAACATTTTCTGTTACGATAATGCAAAAAAAAATTTGCAGATGGATTCTTTGGACATAACGTCGATATGACTTAATTGGTCTAATACCAAAACCGTCGCGTCGTTCATAATAGTAAATTTCCTCGATTTATGTGTTTTATTATCTGCTATATTAACGTTTAAAATGTCACCGTTGTCTTGAATGTCAGTATAGTTATGTTACATAACTTCAGTTTTTGCAACGCTTCAGCAATGCCAAACGTTAAAACGACCTAAGAAATAAAATTGTTATAAATACCTAAAATGATGTGTATTGGAAATTACCTTCATAAAGAGATATTTTTCGTTAAGCCTCTAAAAATCTTTGAATTTCCTGTCTAGAAAGCACGTTGGACAACCAAACGATAACCAATGTTCTGATTTTTTTAAACGGAACTACTGCACCGAACTTCTAATGTAGATGTTCTTTTTCGCTTTTAAAGTCGCCTGCAACTTTGAATACTCTGGCCATAATGATGCCTTACACAATTTTTGGAACTGTAAAATGCATTAAATTATGTTTAAAAACATCGATAATTCATTTAGCAAAGGAAAGTCGAAATAACATCTACCGTCAATTTATTAATACCTTTTTCTGCCGTCCATTTAAAAACCACGTACACTTTTTCATATGCGTCTTTTGATTTAGCGGGCAATAATTGAGTTCGCAATTTGTTGACTTTTTGTTATTTTGCTAGGAACGCGTTAACATTTGTTGATTCTATTACCACGATTACTACACGCTGCAGTCAATGCGCTGCAGCCTTCAAAAATTTTAAAATATTTTGTCTCTCTAAAAATATTCTGATAGAATAGACAATTTCTGATGAAATAAGCTTCAGTATTAGAAAACGTATTAAAGATAACTAAGTTTTTTATAATTCCAAGTACTCGGTTCATTAAAACCTCGTTCCCTACGGTCGCTCGGAT
Organism: Aquatica leii; assembly: GCA_035610365.1. Classification (NCBI taxonomy): domain Eukaryota; kingdom Metazoa; phylum Arthropoda; class Insecta; order Coleoptera; family Lampyridae; genus Aquatica; species Aquatica leii. Next base: position 50,557,843 of record CM069437.1, on the reverse strand, counting down.
TTAAACCAGAATCTTGTTCTTTAAAGTACTTATAAAACACCTCGTTATCTTAATAGCTATTCTCGTATCATCCACTTTTTTCTCTACTAAACAAATAAAAAACAATTTAATGTTGCAGGCAAATTTATCGTTTTTGTCATGTAAAACCAAATTTCCTAGAAACTTGACAATATTTAAACAAAAATAAATCAAATTCAAAGATGTATATTAGAGAATTATCATTGCTAATAAGTACATACATAAAACTGTTACATAAACGTTTGAGTATATAGAACTTTCTTATGAAGCTAAGATGTTCCGCTTGCATTTATATTGTTTTGCTAGTTTAAGAATTATTTTTACTTAATTTTAAAGCTTGTGTTCTATTGGTTTAATAAAACTTTAAACGACTATATTTATGTCAGTAAAGTGTAGTTTTATTTAACACTCTACGTTAGTAGTAAAAACTATAACAAAAGTTTTAATATATGAAAACATATTGTACGAAAATATAAATACATTTTAGTCTTCCAATTAAATTAGCCCGCTTTTGACGAGACGTGTTATAAACAGCAGTAGGTAGGTCGAAATTGAAGTTTGACGTATTGTCAATACACTTGAATTCTGTATTGTGATTGACGTACGATCTATCCTATCGATGGAATTTAATTAACCTTGTTTACAAGTAATTGAGAACTCAAATACGGATACAATAATAAATGTTTTCGTTTAGTTTCGCGATGTTATATCATCAAATCAAATTGTAAAAGTAGGTAATTGAATTCTAAAACTAAAAAAGCTTACGTTTTTACTGTTTATTTTTTATTAATGGCAATTTTGAAATGTTTATTTTTTCATTATATAACTTAGTCTGTTTGTCACTTCGGCTGCTGAATTTCTTATTAGAAATTACATTTACAAATTAAAACTGACATTAGTGAAGAAAACTTTATAATTATATCTAATTAAATAATGATATTTTTTGATACCAGATGTTTTAATATTTGCAGGTAATTGATACAGTCAACACATGTAAAATAACATAAACATTTATAATAAAAGATTTAGAAACGCTGATATATACTTAACAAAAACAAACTTATTATAAACTACCTTAAAAAAATTAACAGCAAAAAAAGTAGAATAATGCCTTAAAGTTGAATGCTATAAATTTGTTCTTTGTACATCATCTAGAATATAGATGTTTTGCAAATTATCATAATTTGTCTAATTACCACTCCAATAACACTTAAGTCGTAGCGCGTAATGCAAATGTAGTAAAATAATTAAAGTTGATTAAATTGTAATGTTTTAATTTTTTGATTGGAAGATCATCATCAGACATAGATATGTGCTCACTCTTCCTACCATAAAACGCATAAAATTTAAAAGTGAACATTGAACCAATAATTTAGTTATAAGAATTAATGAATTAGAAAAATTTGGACTGTTTTTGCTACATTTGACTTAAATAGAAAAAAAAGAACTGTTAGATTATAGAAATCAAAATTAAATGTCAGATCAGTTTAATAGTGGTTGTTAGTTATTTTATAATTTGTTTAGCAGATTAGGAGAGGAGTCTATACGCAGTTGTAAAGAAAAACGTGTTGATTTTCAGTTGACAAAATAATAAAATCTTAAGCTTTATTTTAAAACTGTTGACTTTTTGACTTTAAAATTCAACAGGCTATGGACCTAAAATAAAATCATTAGTGCGGCAAGAAATTTAAAAAACAGTAAAATTAAAGGCATTAAAATTGTGTATAGTTCAAAGGGCAAATACGCAAATGCCAAGATGTCTGACTAAATACAATATAAAAAATTTAAAGGTTAGAAGTAATTTTGAAACGTAGAAATTTCAAGTGAGACTATTTTTTAAAGCCAAACAAATGTTTAACACAGTTACAGGTAAAACTTGTCAACCAGAAGAAACAAAAGCAAAAAAGGAATGGGAGAAAAATGATGCAATTACTCAGCGGATAATTATTACAACAATTGATAAACAACCCTTGACACATTTATTAAACTGTAGTGCCTCTTATATAATGTATGAAAAATTAATCAATTTATACGAGAGATAATATATAAGCGTAATTCTATAATTACGCTTATAAAAAGAAAACCGACGATTTTTATCTGCGATTTAGAAAATTAGGTGACTAAAATACTTAAGCAAAATACATTAATGAAATGATACTTATAACAAAAATCTTATCTACACTTATTAAACAATATAAACATAAGCAGAAATTTAGGAATAAAATTTAATAAGAATCAAAATATAAACGAACTGATAGCATACAGCGATGCAGATAATGCATGCGATTTCAAAACACGAAAAAACACAACCGGTTACTTAATATAATTATTATACAATAGAGGAAAAATTGCGTGTGGGCGTAAACAACCTATAATAGCCCTGTCCACAACTGAAGCAGAATACATTGCAGCAGCAAATTGTTGTAGAGATTTGATCTATATAAAAAATTTACTAGAAGATTCAAAAGGTGTTAAAATAAGTACAGTACTAAAAATGGACAATAAAAGTGCAATTAATTTATCAAAAAATATAATGCTAAGTAGAAAAAGTAAGCACATAGATGTGCATTTTCATTTCATTTATGAAAAAGTTTCTGGTGGTGTAATAAATATAGAATACTGCAATACGTTAGAGCAATTAACGGATGTTTTTACTTAATCACCAAACAGTGTAAAATTTGTAAAAATCTTCGAAAACCGCTGAGAACGTTCATGTGTATAGAGCTATTTTAAGAGGTCGGATGTGCTATGAGTATGTCTTCCAGGTATTAATCGGATTCGGCGTTTGGGATTAACTATGCGACGTTCCCAGCGAGTTTTAAGGGATTACCATACTGTCCTTGTACCCGGCTGTTTTTGGGATATGTATGTAACTTGTGGAGTCCACCTCGTTTAATGTAATCAAAAGAGACGAAAGAAGACTCACGCCTGTATCAGTATCGTATTACTTTGTTAAATTACTTTATGCACATTACTTAGTACAGCGTATACTTTCTCGCATTTATAATTATTACTGTAATTATGTCAGGCTTGTACGAACTACTACTTAGTAACATAGAATTTTGTTTTATGTAATTTGTTTTAATTGTATTTATTAACAGTCAGCTTTCAGCCTATTAACCTATTTTGTGTAATAACTGACTTAAATTTACAAATAAGTAAGAGTAGTGGAAGTCACTACAATTGACGAAGAAGTGTCGCTTTGGTAAGTTTTGTACTCATATTTTATTTTTTTTGCGATTCATTATTATCATTGTCAATTGTCGATTTATTTTGCGGCTGCATAGTAGACGAAGTAGTTTGATTGAGTAATATTTTTATTCAAATTAAAATCATTCACTTATAACATTTGTTAGCAATTGAATATAATTAGTTGTATGGTATATATAATTATTATAGCTGTGATATTACTACTACATATTTGTCGACAAATCTATAATTGCTATTGGTCTACCTCTTTTTCTGTTGATTTTAACGACTATTCTCTCTTCTTGAAATGAATATACTGTTGTTAGAATTGGTGTTTTGTCAATTTGCTTTTTTAGTGATCGACAGATTTAAATAAGGTATGTATTGGGTGATATTTACTGGGTTTGGTTTCTTTTTATTTAGTGTAGGATTAGCATAACGAGACTTGCGATCCGCTTGCCAATCTAACTGAGTTAGTCGCCTGTAAACAGCAAGAAAATTCTGGTAACGGAATCTATTAGAAAGTTACATTAAATATAAACAATATCGAAATTGGTAGATAATACAAATTATTGTAAAAATATTTCTTTTTTTGGAAATAATGCTTTGATCCTAATCTTAATTTTTAACGTTTTGTTGATATTGTTAGTTTCTTTAGAATAAATTTAAAAACCGTTTCTTGTTTTTTATGATGTATACCTTTATTTCTTTGGTATTATGTCACGATCTGTCTATTTGTATTTGGTATGGTTTGATAAACTTTGTTTTGATGTAACAGTTTTCAGACTTCTTCTCGCAGTGCTAATTTTTTGTATCGATACTTGCGGTTAAAATTATAAGAGTTGCTTTTAATTTATAAAAACTCTCGAGTTATTTCTGGGTAGAAATAGATAGTTTTTTTTTTAATATTACAACTTTATTGATAGGTACGTACTATAATTTTTATTGTTTAATACGTGTTTACTTACCTCCAATCTATATAGTGTCTTAATTTTTATTGTTTGGCCAATGTAACATTTTTCGCAATAACATTTAAGTTTGTATATGCTTAAGTTGTTAACAATCAAAAGTAATGATGCCTTCTTATAAGAGAAAAATTGAAGCAACGAAAAGTTTATTTTGCAATGTTTCGTGTTCGAGATGAATTCTTTATTAGGCTCTCTTATTTATTGCGCAAGAAACAAACGTTTTTTTAGTTAGATTATTAGTAAACGTAATTAAAAAATGTATAAATATATTAACAACAAACATCAAAGATAAAATAAGAAATAAAATTGCACGAACCAGCAACCGTTATACTTATGCGTACAGGAAGTTGTGATATCCTATAAATTTTGTAAATCTTTAACCAAAGTAAACCTAAAACTAAATAAACATGACGGCGTACAAAATGAAATTACAATTTTTCGTACTGGTTTAAGTAAAGTAAGTAAGTAAAAAACGTATTTTGATAAACAAACTAAAAAAATATTTGGTAACAGTAGATAAGACTAGATTAAACCAGTATAAATATTTACACCAATTATAAACAATTTTTTAGAGCAGATACTGTATTCAGAAACAACTCAATTTTAAATTAAAAAGTTAGTTAAGTTAGCAGATAAGTCAGGTTTTTTGGACATATTAGTTAAGGGTCTTTATGTTCATTCTGTTAATTATATTATTATAATGGAACTAAGTCTTTAAGTGTCTGTTCTGAAATTGACGTTGTTATTATGTAAATTAATAAACATTATTTCTGGTTTCAAAATTTAAGATCGTTGGGTTGTCAAAATTAAAGTTATGCTAGAACTGTGCATGATGTAAGAACAACGCCGTTTTGTTGGTTTTAAAAACGTTATTAGTTCTTTTACAGATGCAATTTTGGTTTTAAATACGGTTTTTAAGTTTTTGTTTAGTCTGACCGATATAACATTGACGTAGTTATTGCAATCAATTTTGTAAGTGAGACCAAATTTTTTAAGATCATTAGTTTGCTTCTTACGCAATAGAGAAGCAAACCTGATGCAGTGTTTATTTCAAACAAGAAACGTCGCATAATAAACTGAATTTTGCTGTTTCCATTTTCCTTTTATAAAAAGAAATCATTAATTTTATCATGTCTTATAACGTTTATAATTTTATTTTTTTACCATTCTGTATATGTTACGTCATGACCCGTAACAATAATTAGTCCCCACCTAGAGTTATTTTGAGGGTAGGGGAGAAAGTAACCAGTATTGTAAATAGTAGTAATGAAACAAGTTAGTTGACAACAAGAGTGTAATGAGACAAGGTTTAATGTAATAGGTAGATAAGTTGTATAATAAAGACAGTACTTTAGCGCACGGAACATTTTATTTCGAATCTCGCAAAAACATTGGTCCTTCGAGCCGGATGCTGTGTTGTGTACGTAGTGATCCACAAAATTAGCGATCTTAATTGATCCACCATCAAGTGTTAAGTGCCAAGTAATTAGCGACCATAAGAAAAGCAACCATCATCAGCGTAGCGATTCAAAATTGGTCCACCATCTCATCTTAGCGATCCGAAGCTGATCTACCACCTCAACAAAACGATCCAAAGCTGGTCTTTAACAGTAAGTGATTTATCTCTACATCCTATCTTACCTACTAACATTGTACCGTTTCAATCTGAGTAACTCTTTAAAATCTAGAAATGAATAACATAAACGATTTAATAGCAAAGAGAGGAATATTAAAATCTCAATTAACAAAATTTCATACTTTTATACAAAATTATACTAGCGAGTCTGATATAAACGTAGTTAAGGTTAGAGTTTCGAGAATTGAAAAACTTTTTGACGAATTTTTAAATATTCAAGAACAAATTGAATTGTTAGATCCAAAAGGTTTAAATAACGAAAATGAACGTGATGCTTTTGAGGATAAGTATTTTGAATTAATAGCGACCGCAACTAGCTTAATCGAAAACAATAAAAATCCATCTGTAATTAATTCAACAAATAGTAATTCGTTAGACGAAAATCATAAATTACCTTTACCTACAATTAAGTTACCAGCATTTAACGGAAGGTACTCTGATTGGTTAAGTTTTTACGAAACATTTAATTCACTTGTACATCAAAATTCACGGTTATCAAACTTGGAAAAATTTCATTATTTAAAAACATCTCTAACCGGAGAAGCCAATCGTGCGATAGAATCATTAAAATTAACTAATTCAAGTTATGAACTGGCGTGGAAGTTATTAAGGGAACGTTTCGAAAACAAACGATTAATTATTCAAGAACCTGTGTGGTCAATACTAAATGCCGCATCTATTTCAAAAGGTAGTCATCTTGTTTTGCGACAGTTGTACGATACAGTGAAAATTAACGTTGAAGCTCTTAAAATCTTAAACATTCAAGTTCAATACTGGGATCCATTATTAGTACCAATCATTTCATCAAAGTTTGATTACTTTACGAAACGCGAATGGGAACTCACACTAACATCCGAAATACCAACCTTAGATGAATTATTAGGTTTTATTAACAAAAAATGCCAATCGTTACAAGCAGTTGATGCAACAAATCACTTGTTTAAATCTTCTTTAAATCAACGATTAGACGTACCAATTAACAAATTTAAAACAACATCACTTTTATCAACATCAAAACTACATTGTATTATGTGTAAAGACAACCATGTAATATATTATTGTAAAAAATTTGCGGACCTGTCTATCGAAGAACGTTATAACCAAGCTAAAAAACTCAGATTATGTATTAACTGTCTGCGAGATAATCATACAACACAAAATTGTAGGGCAATAAAATGCAGACAATGTAACCATTCACATCACACTTTATTGCATCGCAGTAACATGAATAACACATTGGATAATAAAAAAATTGCATCTGTAACTACCACGGATAATCATTCATCTACTAACCGTAATAATTATTCAACTGAAACCACTAGTACCGAATTAGACCTAGTTCCGGAAGTATCAAATCATTCATTTTATACACAAAGTACATCTCAAGTTCTGTTGTCTACCGTATCAATTGAAGTCAGAGATAAGAAAGGTAATTGGAAAAAATGCAGGGCATTATTAGATCTAGGTTCGCAATCAAACTTATGCACGACTGCTGTAGCAACATCTTTAGATTTATCCCTTAAACAAATCAATTTATCTATTTCCGGAATAACACAAACAAATTTATCTATTAAAAATACTACAAACATGATTTTTAGATCTCATCTTAATCAAAAAACATATTCCATTAACTGTTTAGTAGTCGATAAAATTACTGAAAACTTGCCCCAACTAACGTTTCCATTACAAAAAATTAATTTACCAAGCCATGTAAAATTAACTGACCTTATGTTGAATGTCTCATTAAAAATCGATATTTTATTAAACGCCGAGATTTTTTGGAAAATTTTAGGTAAAAATAATATAAATCTTAAGACTAGCGGATTGTATCTACAAGAGACGCAATTAGGTTGGATTATAGGGGGGAATCTTCATCTAAATCACATAAATTCTTTAAATACAACTTGTAATATATCATTAGAAACTTTAGAAAAACAAATCGTTAAATTTTGGAAAGTTGAAGACGTGTCTAACAATGCATTAAGTGAAGAGGATTTGTCTGTAGAACATTTCTATCAGAACAATCATGAAAGGTTAAACAATGGCAGGTATGCAGTACGTTTACCATTTACACAATACAAAAATACGCTGGGTAATTCCAAGGAAATCGCTTTATCGCGATTCTATAGTTTAGAAAGACAATTAAGTAAAGACCCTTAATTACGCAAACAATACTCGGATTTCTTAAACGAATACTTAGCTTTAGGTCATATGGAATTAGTTAAAAATGCAAATTCTTTACCATCAACAACTACTTATTATTTACCCCACCATCCAATTTACAATCAGAGTAGCTTGACTACAAAAATGCGCGTCGTTTTTGATGGTAGTTGCAAAACGTCAACCAATATCACTTTAAACGACATCTTATTAACTGGACCAAATATTCAACAAGATTTATTTAATGTTATTCTCAGATTCCGAACACACAAATACGTATTAAATGCGGATATTACAAAAATGTATCGACAAATCCGTGTATTAGAACCCGATTGCAATTATCAGTTCATTTTTTGGCGCAATCATAATACAGAACCTATTAACACATATCGTTTAACAACCATTACGTACGGTACATCTTGTGCGCCGTTTTTAGCTATCAGAACGTTACGTCAATTAGCATCGGATGAAAAACAAAATTTTCCGTTAGCATGTTCGGTTATTCACAACGATTTTTATGTAGACGATCTTTTAACAGGTACGAGTACAATTGAAGATGCAATAAACGTAAGAGATCAATTAATTGCAGTTTTAAAAAAAGGAGGTTTTGAGTTACGAAAATGGGCATCGAACGATACAAGACTTTTACCGCCAAATAATAACGATCAACATCTTATTAGTTTAGATAAAGGCGAAATAACAAAAACTCTAGGGGTATTTTGGAATAGTAAAGACGATAGTTTAACTTATTCAATAAACGACATAACTAAACACAATCGAGTAACAAAACGCATAATACTATCACTAATAGCAAAAATTTACGATCCTTTAGGGTTAATTGGACCAATAATTACATATACAAAAACGATTCTACAACAATTATGGTCATGTAAAATAGGATGGGACGAACAAGTTCCCAATGATATTCAATATGCGTGGTTAGGTTTCTTAGAGCATCTTAAATATGTAAACAATATCAGTGTTCCTCGTTATCTTTTTTTAAGCCCAAAAAAGATATCGATAGAGCTGCATGGTTTTTGCGATGCTTCGGTGAAAGCGTACGGAGCATGCATCTACGTGCGGACTCAATATGAATCAGGAATTTATTACTCGTCTTTATTATGTTCGAAATCTAGAGTGGCGCCGATAAAAACAATTTCTTTACCTAGATTAGAACTGTGCGGAGCAGTATTACTAGCAAATTTAATGAACAAGGTAGAGCTAATTTTAAATTTAAGCATTCAAAAAAGGTACTTTTGGACAGACTCAACTATCGTGTTATCTTGGTTAGGCGGGCCGGCAAATAAATGGACCACGTTTGTAGCTAATCGTGTAGGTAATATTCAGGCAGTGACACGAGTTGAGGAATGGAAACATGTAAATTCGGTAGACAATCCGGCAGATCTTATATCAAGAGGACTATTTGCAGATAAATTAAAACAATACCAACTTTGGTAGGCAGGTCCTACGTGGCTTTGTAATCAAAACGAAACTTGGCCTGAACAACCTAACTTAAAATCGCAAAAAATGCAAGTACCCGAGACAAATAAAACAAAAAACATTTGTGTAACGGCAGTTAAAATTGATAATTCGTTTCATGAGACATTTCAACGTTATTCTTCATTTTCTAAATTAATCAGAATAATAGCATTTGTCAATAGATTTGTAGCTAATTGTCGCAATAAAGAAAAAATAAGTGGTAACATTACCACGTAAGAACTACAGACCTCTCATGATTTCATTATTAAATTAATACAGTTAAAAGAATTTAAAGCAGATTATGAGCAGTTAGGAAAGACAGGAAATTTAACCAAACAAAGTAATTTACTTTCATTAAATGCGTTTATAGATGATTACCAGCTCATAAGAGTTGGTGGTCGATTAAAACACTCTAATTATTATTATGACAAGAAATATCCTTTAATATTACCAAAAAAGCATCACGTCACAAATCTTATTATTAAAGATGAGCACATCAAAAATTTGCATAGTGGACAGCAAGCGACGTTAGCTGCTATTCGTCAAAAATATTGGATAATCTCGGGCCTTACCGTTATCAAACAGGTCATCCATAAATGCGTAACCTGTTTTAGGAACAACCCAAAACAAATTATGCCAATAATGGGAAATCTTCCTGCAGCTCGTTTAGAAGTAAACAGACCGTTCTTAAAATGTGGCGTAGACTTTGCAGGACCGATTTTTATTAAACTCCCAGATAGATCAAAGGTGAAAATCAAATCATACATGGCAATCTTTGTTTGTTTTTCAACCAAGGCCATTCATTTAGATCTTGTAGGAAATTTGACATCTCAAGCGTTTTTAAATTGTTTGTACCGGTTTATGGCACGACGAGGGCAAGTTTCTGACATATATTCGGACAATGCAAAAACTTTCCTCGGGGCGCAGCGTGAATTAGCTGAACTCAAAAAATTCATTTTAAATCAAAATTTTCAATCCGAAGTTATAACACAATTAAATATGAAAAATATTAACTGGCATAATATTCCACCCCGATCACCTAATTTTGGAGGAATCTGGGAAGCCCAGATAAAATCAGTAAAATATCACCTTAAACGTGTGATGGGAAATGCGTTTCTCAATTTTGAAGAGTTACTCACTTTGCTTACACTAATAGAAGCCTGTCTCAACTCCCGTCCTTTAACTCCTTTGTCAAATGACCCTAATGACCTAGATACCTTAACCCCAGGACACTTCCTTATCGGAGAACCACTTACGGCACCAGCACAACCAGACATAACAACAGAAAACGTTAACCGATTATCCCGATGGCAACGTGTGGAACAAATACGACAACACTTCTGGAAGCGCTGGTCAAAAGAATATATACCGCAATTGCAACGACGAAGCAAATGGAATTGTGAAACTTATCAAGACATTAAACCTGGACAACTGGTACTTATCCAAGAAGATAACACACCGCCATTAAGATGGACGAAAGGAAGAATTCTATCTACTCACCCTGGAAGTGATGGAAAGGTGCGAGTAGTTACAATAAAAACTAATAGTGGAGTGATAAAACGTGGAATAACAAAAGTGTGTGTTTTACCGATGAACTAAAAACTGCTAATAACTCGTTGTATATGTGACTGCAAGATAAAAAAAGAGACATTTTGCTTAAGGTGAATGTTAATAAACTCATTGAGATAGTTAGTATTATTTTATTATATTAGTATCTTAAATCTTTAGAGATAAGTATTCAATAATGTAACATTTGAAACGAACGTATCAACGGGGCCGGCATGTTACGTCATGACCCGTAACAATAATTAGTCCCCACCTAGAGTTATTTTGAGGGTAGGGGAGAAAGTAACCAGTATTGTAAATAGTAGTAATGAAACAAGTTAGTTGACAACAAGAGTGTAATGAGACAAGGTTTAATGTAATAGGTAGATAAGTTGTATAATAAAGACAGTACTTTAGCGCACGGAACATTTTATTTCGAATCTCGCAAAAACAGTATATTTTACATTAACACTTAAATTAGCAATAGAAAAAATTACAATTCTTTATTTCTTATTATCATTTTGAAAGTTCTAACATCTTTGTGAGTTTTTACAAAATTGATGTAATCTAAAATCATCCAGCATAATTTTATGTGTAAATAAATTTTCTAATTGTGCATTTGCGGCCGAGTTAAATTGTTTTTTTGAGTAGAGTAACTAAATCCTAGCACTTTCCTTAAAGTTCACACGTGTGAAACCAAGTCAAATCACTCATGTGTATTTATGAGCTAAATAGATGAAGAAAGTTTGATTTTTTGATTAATTGAATTAGAATTTTCTCAACGACATTGGGTACAAAGAACCGCGTTAGATGCCAATTTCATCATTTTCCAGAGATATGTTATGAAACCTGTAGCATATTCATAATAGATAAACATCTGTAACTTTTTGTTTTTGCTTATTATTTTCAGTTTATAATTGTTGGTATTTTTGTGTAGTCTCAGCACTTTAAACATTTTTTTTAATAGGATAATTGGTAAAAATTGGTTAATTATAAACCAGTTTAAACATTTGTGTAAAACAAAACAATTTCTTTAACAAGCAATTTTGGTAGATTCAATTAAAATAGTATAATTTTTCTAATCTGTTTATTTTTTTTGTTTATTAATGCAGATTTTGTAAATTGGGTAATAATTAAATTAAATTAAATTTTATTCACTAAAACTATAGTTAGGTATAATTTATGTGACGTCGTGAATTAGAAATTAATTAAATTATTTTTAGAAAAAAAAATAAATAAAAAAATAATTTAATATGTTTTATGGTGAAAGTTTTATGTCTAGAAATTAGTTGTTAAACAACGTAATGGTCAAACTAACTTTTGTGTTTACTGAACACAGCCAAAACATAAAAACTTGTTATCAACAATGCCATATATATAAAAAAACAATAATAGTGTTTTACGTTTTTCTTAAACTGTACATAGTAAATTATTTTAAACGGTGTTTTAAGTAAACATTACACGAGCGTGCAGTAGAAAAATTAGAAAAAAAAGACTATGTAAGACATAATTGTAGTTTTTTTTAAATAAGTATTCAAGATAACATATGTATATATTTTTTAAAATTAAAAAAAATTGCAAGAAAATAATAAAGAAAAAACGATAGATAGAAATTACGCCATATCGACCAGGGTGCGTTAACGATTTCTTAAATTAATTTAACAGCAACATAACCTTTATAAGTACAGTTATTATACAGGCAATTTCTCATTTATTTAATATCCTAAACTGTATAGCATGAACAGAATATTAATGGTTGTTTTAATCATTATATTAATTTTTGTTACCTTTTATACAACATTTTCTGTTCTGAATATTAAAATGTTTAACTTATATTTTCATGTAAACATTTTGTTTTAAAGATTTTTTTATAGACTAATCCAATTTATTTTAAAATTATTTTAAAAGATACGCTACAATACAATTCAGTTAAATTGTTAGAGGTATTATAAAGACTGTCACCTTTTAAAAGAAGAGCAAGATAATAGAGGGAACCGATTTCATTTGAACCGTTGTTCGATTATGTCGATGATTGACATTACACGAGAATAAATTGGAGGATTTTTTAAAAAATATTTCGAATTTTAGACGTTTTAAGATGTAATCGTGTTCTTTTTGTTGACATTTTAGTCGATGTTTTATTGTTTATTTTGATTTAAAAAACATTAAAAAATCAATCGATAATGTTTTTACAGTATAAATATTTAAATAAATTTAATCAATATTTCAAGTTTACATTGCAGTAAGCAAGTACTTCAAGTTATCAGTGTTTTTTAAATATTCTATGTGAGTATGAATACAAAGTTGCCAAAAAATTGTATATTATCACACACGTCATAAACGTTTTAATGACGTCAAATTTATTCAGTTGATTGTGATCCTTAAACGAATTTTATATAAAATATATATCCAATCATTCAAATATTACTGTATCGCCTTAGTAAGTTTTATTATTGTATGTATGTATTAAATTTAGATATTGTGCATTTATTCATTAAATTATATGTTTGGTAAATTATATACATCAAATATATAACAACTATACTTAAGTTGATAAATGGTAATTTTAGAAAACAGGTTTTTTTGTGTCACAGCTCTTAAAAAACAATTCATTTATTAAAAATATTTTAAATTTTGAAAATTATGAAATACAGAAATCTAATTAAAGACAAAACAAATAGAAGTAAAACAAAATTTCTAACAAATTAAAAAAAATTAATATTTAAAAAAGTTGAAACTAATAAATAAGTAAGAAACAAAGATATTGAAAATAAGACACAATAAAACAAACCAAATAGAAATTATAAAAATATATGTATAATATACAAAAAATAAATATAAATTAAAAATTATTAACAAAATGTTGAAACTAGAAAATGTATTTACAGTTTGCAAAACAAAGATTAAAATGGAAAATAAATATTTACTAATATTTCGTTAAGTAAAATCAAATTCAAAAAAGCAGTCGAATGACGGTATATTATTATTTTTTATTTAATTTAAGAAGTGGTTTGTCTAGCGCCCCTGCACTGCGGTTTCCTAGGTCCTTTTGTGCATCTCTAATTTATTACTCCCTCGGCAGTTCTGTTTCATCAATAAAGTCCAGAAGTTTATTCCAATAGACCTTTTTTAACTGATTATCGGTTAGTTTTGGTTTGCCGAGAATTGTTGTGCGTTGCATTTGATATGCTTCGCATTTGCACAGTTGATGTTGCCGAGTCTCGTCGTCCTCTAAGCATCCGCGACATAGAAGGCTACATTGTAGTCCCATTTTATGCATATGTTTGTTAAGGCCATAGTGCACTGTAATTACTTCCGTGAGTTGTTAGTGCAGTTTGACTGTTTGATTGTGGCTGTAAAAAAGAGTTTTGTGTGCCTTATTCCTGAAAAGTTTTTCTACAGTTTCTTATGCTCAGCTGCTAGTTTGCCGCGATTATTTTTTTCCCGGTTTTGTAGGCGATTTCGAAAACGGGTTCAGGTCTGATAGATGTCCCTGTTGTGCCCTTTTTAGTTAGTGCGTCCGCTATTAAGTTTTCCTTTACATTCTGGTATTTTGGTATCTAGATGTGCTGCACTAGTTGGCGAGTTGCCAATATTTCCAGATTATTTATGCATGCCATAATTAGTTTGGATTTTATTACTGGCGATTTTAGTGCCAGTAGTGCTGCTAGGCTGTCAGACATGATCGACATCGGATCATTTGCGTATGATTTCGAGTCAATAAAGTTCCAACTTGTATTTAAAACCTAATGTACTTTTGCTAACAGACGTGTTTAAAGCTTTCCATCAAACTTGTTTAAAAACTTTGGATCTGTTACACTATTAGATTGCGCCGGGGTTAACCTTTAACGCGATGTTAAAGACTAAAAACGTTTTTTTAGAACTCCTCACCGATATCAATTTACGAATCTACACGATCGTTTACAAATTGTCAAAAATTTATGCACTATCTTAAACTTTACGTTTCAACTGAAGTTTACCCAAGTGCTATCAAACTTAAATACGAACTTCCCCGACCATTATTTACTAACTTCAAATCGAACGTAATAAAAAAAAATTATAATATCTTATTTATTTATTTGTTTTTGTATCATGTTATTAAAAGCGTAATACAATAATTAGAAAAGTTATACAAAACACGTTTAAAATCAAACTTATTAAAATATTTTGTGCATTAAAAAAAATATGTAATACTATTTTTTAAATGCTATCAAAATAAATCAAATAAATCGATAATTTTTTTTAAAGAATAAATTATTGTTACATAAGCTTTAAAACCTAAATCAACAATAATATGATAAAACTTTTAAAAAGAGAATGAAAAGAAACAAAAACAAATTTAAATAAGGTTAACTCTAATACTATTTTAAATGCATATAAAAAATTACTTAAGTAAATTAACTATTTTTATTATTTTTTTTATAAACGTTAAAAAGTTAATAATACAAATGCAGTTGAAAGCTATTTAAAACATGTAAATAAAATACTGTATTTTCATATTTAGCAAAGTGTAGTACACATTTATTTATTGATTAGTTATATAGTTTTAATCGTTTTCTATTAATTATTTTATTTTAATCAAATTTACAGGTTGAGCCATCTTCATGAATAAAAGGAACAATAAACACCACGCTACCAAAATTTTTATTAAATATTATTATCTTAAGTTGGTGACAGGGTCAAAACTTATTATTTGTGTTACTTACTTAATTTGCATTTCCATAGCATTTGATAGATTTTGTATTGATTTCGGTTATTATTTTAATCATAGTATTTAAATTTAGAAGGGTGAACCAAAATTATTTTACTTACACGAAATTCAAATTTTCAAAAAAGCGTAAGAACCGATCTTTAGAACACAGCCGAAAAAAATCCGATCTACACCAATCTTACACAAAATAAAAATTTTAAAGATTAATCTGAATCTGAAAAGCGGTCCAGTCGTTCTCTCTACTAGCATCATCACATTGGCATTGACATTGCTTACATTACAATATTTTATACGTTATGGTTTTAACCAGCAGTATATTCTAAACTAAAAATTTTTAAATTACTATTTTTACATAGTACGTTTATACTATGAGATGGCTATGCCATCATATTTCGTTTATGTTTTTGGCTTAGTTTTTATTAATACACTTTATACATACAATTATAAGGTGTATATTGCAATAAAAATAAAATGTTTTCTTTCTAACATAATATTATTATATTAATATTATAAATAATACACAATGATAATAACACATTCAACAACATAACAGTTATTAATTTGATTAACGTTTAAATTAATAATTATTTTTTATAATTTTATATTACATTTAAAAATGATCAATAATTTTATTATTAACGTTATGTTTAGTACCACTTTATTTATCTTAATTCTTGTTAATAAATTATTTTATCTAAATATAATTCTAGAAACAAGCACTAAAAGTAGTTAATTGTTTAGAAAATGTAATAGAATACGTTAGTTTGAAATAAGTTACTCTTTTCTATACATTTAGCAGTTAGTACCGCAGTAGCTTTAAAATAAACTTTTAAATTACCCTATACGTACAGAATTCTAAACGTAGATTTATTTATCACTTTCAGGCGTTTAAAAGAGTTATTAAATGCACTTTTCCAATTGATAAAAAAAGCTAGTAGCAGGTAAATCAAAATTAATGTTTTTTTAAATAATCGTAATAAGTATAAAATTAAAGATTATTTCTCTCTTTCGTTTACATTACATTAACTTTATAAAAAAACTATTCTAATAAGTTTGTAGTAAAAAAAAAACTAGCAAAATACTAACTAAACAAATTTTTTTCCATAACAATTATTTTTTATCTTATTCTTAATAAAATTATAATCAGACTTTAGGAAAATTTTAAATAGTGCCTAAAAGTTGGGCACGACTCACTTGCACTATTTATAATAGAATTACTTAGTTAAATAACGTATCTTAAAAATAATGCCAATTACAGCTACTACAAAATGCAAAAAATAATTTTTCTGAAAATCCACTAGGAATTAAGAAAATAAACTTTTAAATCAATCAATTCAATTAGATTATTAACATTAACATTATTAGACATTTCGTGTTTTGTTTTATCATATTTCACTTTGTTTTCATTAATAGCAAACTTTCGTATTAATCTCCAACACTTTAACATAGTTAAAAAATGTTCCTATTACAATAGCAGGCGATTTTAATTTAAAAACGTCGGTTTGGTATTTTCGGTGACCGATGAACGGAGGCGATGCGTTCATAACCTCGTGAGTAAACGTCACCTCTGTGTTGTTAATGAACCTAACCAAACTTTTATTTTCTCTGTCGCTTAGACTCGATTTTTTGTCCAACTTTGTGAAATTTTGTTAACGATTAACTTAGTAAAGAGTTACAAGCTGACTGTGTATTTTTTGATTATGCGGACTACATTATCGTGACTGTGTCTGCTAATTTCAGACGTGATTTAGAGGCAAAATCATACTCGTGTCTAGATACCGTTACAAGCTGGACTGGCAGCAACAAACCGATGGTTTTAACAGACGGAACTTAGTATATGGTTTTTGGCTTCACTCTACAACAAAATTCTTTACTGCGCTTTAACGATATTTATGTCCATAGCGTCTTCAAATTCAAGTACCACGAATTTTTCCTTGACAAGCTAGGTTTATTACAATATTGCGGCTTTGTGGTGCAAAAACGTCTTGCACTTGTTCTACAAATACTAAAAAAAACCTTACATTTGCTACCACAAAAGTGACGTCCCTTCATTCTTGAAAACAATTTTTAGAACATATTGCGATATTCTCGTAGATACCCTATGTGTTGTTTACAAACATTTTTCTCTACACTTTTGTAGAAAATTTACTGCACTACAGTCTTACACAAGACTAGCTCGTATACATTCTTTGACCAGCACGTTTAAACCGACGACTTTTTGTTCTTTTCAGTTGATCAACGTCACTTTAAGGTCTTGATTTTAGAGAAATAGCAACGGTTGTGAGACACTTTTCAAAGAACCTTAACGCCTATTCTTTTATCTTGAATATCCTTACCTGAGTAAAAATGTCCCACGTCCACGAACGACAAACTGTTCAGATTTTTTTATACATCTAAAAATCGTTCGTTAGATCGGCATCTAATTTAATTTTTCTTATCAAAACAAGTAGATGCGCACTAGTATTTTGTACATTGCTAATTTTTAATTTTGTCAATTAAAGTAATTTAAACTTTATTATCTAATACGTGTTGCCTAAAACATAGGAATTATTACTTTAACGCATTTATGCCCAGCGAATCATTAACGACCTATTAATGCGCCAACCGTACTTACTAATCAGTATTTTGTGTTGCGGGTACCAGAAAACTTGTTGTAAATGCTTAGTTGTTATTTAGTTTTAACAGGAAAAGTTTGTGGTGTCGTTAAGACCGCTATATTACAACGGTTTCTTAGCAATCATTTGTGTGATTAAAAATGTCTACACGTAATTACTGGTAAGGTTTAAAGAATTAACTCTAAATTAGACACAATAAAATTTGTAGGTTCTGAAAAGCATAGAAAATTGGCTTGTTATATTAGGTTATATCTAGTTTAGCGTATTAGTCAGAACCGGCCGTTAACTACCCCTAGACACATAAAAGATATAAGAAAAAAAAATTGACAACTGCAGAGCTTTTGGATAAAATTGAACGCCTAGAAGAAGAAGATATTGTGCCAGATTGTATTTATATTACATTGTCTGACGAGAAATCAAAGTGACGAAGATTCGGGTGACGAAAATTGCAATAATTGCAACCTGATTTGTAACTACAACAGTGGTTGTTAAAGAGGTCAAAATGAACAAGACAGATACGAGAATAAAGCCGAAACTGAAGATGTGACTGATATATGCTAGTTGAAAGTAATCAACCAAAAAAAAAGAAACAAGGTAAAAAAAGCAAGAAAAACTCAAAACAAAGACTATGTTCAAAACACAAAACAAAAAATTTATTACACAATATTTATGTTTTGTCGCTAACTTTATCGGAACATCATCCTTTAGAATTTTTTTGAAGTATTTCTTACTAGAGATACTAAAACATTTACTTAAACATACTGTAACGTATTATACTACAAAAAATTGTCATTTGGAACTGATGCACTTGTGCTTATCGGTATATTATATTTGAGCGTATATGTATCTGTCCCAAGACAAAGAACGTTTTGAGAATTGATTCTCGCAATACTTTTTTAAATTCAATTAGACGTAATAGGTATGAATAAATATTTAGATTTATTCATGCTGCTAATAATTCAAATCTTGCTCAACATGACAAAATGGCAAAATTATGTCCTCTAGTGTAAAAAATTTAATAAAAATAAATTTGTTTGCTTTGGCTACAAACCATAGGACCTAGAATTCCCTTTAGTCTATTGCGTAAATTTTGAAAGGATCCTTGGTGAAAGCGTTATTTATAACTTGAAGAAAGATTATCCAAATATAGAATTTTTTTTATTTTTTCACAATTATTTCAATAATCAGCTCTTATTAGTCAATTGCATAAAATAGGTTTTGAAGGTACCCATTGCTGCCAGCGATGATCAAATGTCTAATAAAAGTTAGAAAAATAATAAAAAAACAGATAGGAGAACATACAACAGTGTTTTTGCTGTGGGAGATGGAACGATAACAATGTTGTGATAATGTTATTTAATAAATATGAAGTTAAATTAGAAAATATTCTAAGTATTGAACAAAAAAAAAAGTAGAAATTATCTAACTCTTTGTGATCAAGCAATATCACAAACACATCGGGAGTGTTGATCAAATGTATAATAATTAGCTAATTACAGAATAGATTTTGAGGTAAAAAATGGTACATGCTTATTGTGCTGTGGATTTTTAATGCATGTATGAGTCATGCGTGGGTTTTATCTAGACACGATTGTCTGAAACTTGACAACTTAAATTTTAGAAAACAGATTTTTACAGCAATTTTACAAAAATATGGAAAAACTTTAAATGGTACGATGGCAAACGGTCTACACAATATAGGTTAAAGTGAGGTATATCCGTAATAGTTTTAACATATAAGTAATTTACCGACGACGGTTAATACACTTTGCGATGGCAGGATTTGAGTACCAAAGTTTTATGTTTTCTGAATGTATTGCCATAGTTATTTTTCCCAAATTTAATTTTTAGTTGTCCCAAAATGTGGTGATCAAAAATTAAATCTTTGATAAGTTATTCCGTGACAATGATAACCAATTTCGTGATAGACCTTAGGTAATTTCGGGATCGTATGAAATTGTGGCTAAATTGTTAAACATCATTTATTTCTAAAGTAAACACAAAAATTTTAGAGTACAGAAATAATAGGTATACCCATCATAGATTCAGAAAGTGTTATAAAATTTAATCAGAGTCATCATCAGTATCTCTGTTACACATGTCACACATGCTTGACATTTGATGTGATATGGTACTAAACAATACGAGCATTGAACCCAGTCAGCTCCTGTCTTTTTTTATAATCATCATAGTAGCTGCCTCCGCATACTCCGCACTCCCAGTCATCATTTTTTGATTCTTCTCTGTTTTGATTTTGATGGGCCTTTCACTACGTTAGTGTTGTTTTCCAATAATGGTGCTGAACGCGGTTTTCTTTCTAACGCAAGATTTGATAACTGAGATGACGATGATAAGGTCGATGATGATGTAGAGGGTTCAGTTATTGAGTTGAGGCATTTTGCTATGCCGTCTTTTTTCTTTCGGTTGGGCTTGGCAGTAGCACGCACCGTTATATCTGGCAATGACAGTATTTTGCTTACTTCTGCATTTTGCTCAGTAGGTTTTGGGTCAATTTCAGCGTTTGCTGTAAGTAAAGATGGAGCCAACGCATCTTCGGAAATAGCATTTTTGTCGTAAGGGTATATTCCAGATCTTGTAATTAGTTTAAGTTTTTTATCTTCTTTAGGAGGGGCAATAAAAACCACTCTAAACTGTTTTTATGGCTACGTTTCGTGCCTCTAGCGTGCACTTCTTCAGGCCACTGAAAATTTATTTACGGTAAGTGAACAACATTACACAACGCATATAACAACTAACTGAATTTGTTAACAGGTACAGCATACAACAAAAAACTTACAAGAAAAGGTTACGAGTGGTGGTAGTCCACTGGTCCAACAAGCATACCGTCTAATAACTTACTTAATCTAGTTAACATGAAATTAAGTCAATAATTAAAAGAATTTAAATATATGTACAAAGAAAACAAGGGACATTAAAGTTAAACAAACAATATACACTGAATGCAAATTCAAAAATAATTGTAACTATGATAAGGCTAATAGATAAAAATGACCATGAAATCGCATACAACTATAAAGCTTATCTTGCAATTTTTGAAATTAAATTATTGTAAATATTACTTAAATTGTTGGTGTCGTTATTGAAATTAATGTTGTTTTTATATATGTTGATGTATATCATTTCCGATACTAACCTTTTGAAATTATTTTCAACATCTAAAATTGTAGGATTGTTGAAATCGAAGGTATGTCCAGTGTTAATGTGATGGACTGCTAATGCTGTGTCTGCTTTTTGTTTTACAATCATAACGATGGTTATTAATCCGATTTTTACTTTTTGTTTGGTTTGACCGATATGACATTCATTGCAGTTGGTACAGTCTAGTTTGTCTATTCCATCGTGCTTTTCTATTGTGTTTGTTTTGTCTTTAGTTTTACTGTACAGTGTATTATAGATGGTGTTATTATTGTATATTGCTATTTTGATGTTATTTGTTTTAAAATCGGAATGATTCTATTTGTTAAATTTGGGACATTAATTATTTTCATGTAAGTGATGTTAGTATTAAGGTTAGTGGTAGGATTGGTGTTAGGGGTCGTGTTAAGATTAGTTGTAGGTAGGTTAGTTGGTGGCGGGATCACGATAGTTATGTTAGTATTAGAAAGTATTTTGTTTAATATATTTTTTGGATAGTTATTCTTCCTTAATATGTTATTTAAGATGTTAAGGTTTTCTTTGTGAAATTGAGGGCTACTCAAATTTATAATTTTATTTTTCATGGCTTTGATGACATTAATTTTTTGATGGTGTGGGTGTCTCTATAAAAAGTTAATTGTTCTATTAGAGGCAATTGGTTTAGTGTACCATTCTGTGACTAACATATTAGTGTTAACATCCTTACTGAGTCTAACATCTAGAAATGGTAATGAACCCTTAACAATTAACTTTTTATCAAGACACCCACACCGTCAAAAAATTAATGTCATCAAGGCCATGAAAAATAAAATTATAAATTTGAGTAGCCCTCAATTTCACAAAGAAAACCTTAACATCTTAAATAACATATTAAGGAAGAATAACTATCCAAAAAATATATTAAACAAAATACTTTCTAATACTAACATAACTATCGTGATCCCGCCACCAACTAACCTACCTACAACTAATCTTAACACGACCCCTAACACCAATCCTACCACTAACCTTAATACTAACATCACTTACATGAAAATAATTAATGTCCCAAATTTAACAAATAGAATCATTCCGATTTTAAAAACAAATAACATCAAAATAGCAATATACAATAATAACACCATCTATAATACACTGTACAGTAAAACTAAAGACAAAACAAACACAATAGAAAAGCACGATGTAATATACAAACTAGACTGTACCAATTGCAATGTATGTTATATCGGCCAAACCAAACAAAAAGTAAAAAATCGGATTAATAACCATCGTTATAATTGCAAAACAAAAAAGCAGACACAGCATTAGCAGTCCATCACATTAACACTGGACATACCTTCGATTTCAACAATCCTACAATTTTAGATGTTGAAAATAATTTCAAAAAAAGGTTAGTATCGGAAATGATATACATCAACATATATAAAAACAACATTAATTTCAATAACGACACCAACAATTTAAGTAATATTTACAATAATTTAATTTCAAAAATTGCAAGATAAGCTTTATAGTTGTATGCGATTTCATGGTCATTTTTATCTATTAGCCTTATCATAGTTACAATTATTTTTGAATTTGCATTCAGTGTATATTGTTTGTTTAACTTTAATGTCCGTTGTTTTCTTTGTACATATATTTAAATTCTTTTAATTATTGACTTAATTTCATGTTAACTAGATTAAGTAAGTTATTAGACGGTATGCTTGTTGGACCAGTGGACTACCACCACTCGTAACCTTTTCTTGTAAGTTTTTTGTTGTATGCTGTACCTGTTAACAAATTCAGTTAGTTGTTATATGCGTTGTGTAATGTTGTTCACTTACCGTAAATAAATTTTCAGTGGCCTGAAGAAGTGCACGCTAGAGGCACGAAACGTAGCCATAAAAACAGTTTAGAGTGGTTTTTATTGCCCCTCCTAAAGAAGATAAAAAACTTAAACTAACTACAACTTGACAACAGGAGGACAAACTACTTTACCATTCCAGATCTTCTAAATGCATTTTTAATATGCGAAGATGAAAAACTTGAAATAAATGCAGGATTTAAAATAGTATGGAAGTTGGTTCTATTTGATTTATCAACAGTATTCTTTTTCATATAATCTTTTAAGCTCTTCCACCAATGAGATTTAAGGGATTTGTAGACACCTACATCTAACGGTTGCAAAATATGATTGGTGTGCGCAGGAAATGTGAATAAATAAATATCGTTTTTTTCTGCTAGTGTAATAACATCTAGGTTAATATGGGAAGCATGCGAGTCCATGAACAAAATTATTCGCCGAGATGGTGGGATTGTTTTAAAAAAGAAACGGAACCATTCCAAAAATATATCTGAGTTAATCCAACCTTTTGGAGATAACTTGACTAGATAATTTGGAAGACAGTCACGCTTTAAATTGTCATTCCAACAAACCCCTTTAAAGAGTACGAGTGGGGGGATTCATGATCCATTGGCACAAATGCAACCTAATAGCGTATGGGTTTCTCCTCTATCAGCATATGCCCTTTTATAAATATAACGGTTTCCTATGCATGTGACTACTCCATGCGGCTTCACCACATATGAAAATCCGGTTTCGTCACAGTTCCATAATCTTTCAAGCATGTTTTTAATTCCAAACTTGTCCATAAGAGATCCTAATTTATTAAAAAAAATCTTCCACTATCTCATGGTTAGCCATAGATGCTCTGTATGCGGCAAGGTTTTCTGGAACTCGAAGTGTAAGGTTGAATCTTTTTTTATATTGAGTCCACCACCATTGACTTGCAGAATCATTTTCTTTATTGAAGAACTAATTGTTCTTCCGGTTACTTCAGCCAACTGATAAGCTATTTTTCTAATCATCTTAACTGTTAGGCCGAATCCTAACTACTGCATTTTTATAACGTAGTTAAACAATTGTGTTTCCTGTTCAGCATTTAGAGCGAAGGGTCTTCCTAATTTCGAAACAATTCTACTGTTGTTTTCTCCCTCATTTTTTGATAGAAAGTCTTTAATAGTACTCCATGGTATTCCAGTTTGCTTACTGGCTTTATAAATGGTCATATTCTCTTCTGTAACCAGTCTCCTTGCTTTCAGTAATTCGGATACTTCATACTGGCGGCACTTTCGTTTGTTTTCATCATTTGTTTTAGGCATTCCGATACTAAATAAAAAATTACAATTATAACAATTTAATTATAATATGTAAGTTTGTGATATGTTTAAACAAAATAGTTCTACTTTAAATGTAAAGTCTATTATCTGTATTTTAGTAAGTGAAACAGATTTTATTCAAATCTTGTAGAAAAATAGAGATAAACAGGAATGAGCTAGTGCTTGCATTACACACGTGAAAGCAACGCAAAAATGCTTAAGAAAATGCTGCTAGAAATTAAGCTTTAACAATGTAATAATCATGGCAATAAAAAAACTAATTGCATCGAATGGTTTAGTAACTGTAATTATCATTTATGTAAATTTCAGAAGCTTACCTATAATATGTAATGCCTAATTAAACAAAACCAAAACAGTTTAAAAATACGCGTACTTTGACTAACAAATTAGGTCAACTGCAACTGCAAAGTCTTCTATTACTCATACAGCTCATGATAACGAAATCAAAATTTATTAAAACTATCACAAAATTACTTATGTCACGAATATACCTTACTTCACCCTACATTTTCTGAAAATCGGCAATATTTAATTCTTACTAGCCAACCAAGAAGAAAATGTGCACCATTTAAAAATAACACTACTAAATCTTGCCAAAGATGTGATGTTTCGTTGTATAATAAATATTTCCATGCACTTCATTCACGATGGTAATATCTTTGTAATAATATTTTTCATAACAACGTTTTGTATGGAGTATTTCTATGAATAAAATGATTTTATACTTATATACTCTTATTTACCTAGCGGGTATTAACGACCCATATCAAATTTCTAAAACTATCAAGTATTTTTAATTTCTGAGGTTTTTTTCTTGATATGTGTGCTCTTAGTACCCAATGGTTAGGTTTTTACTAACTTAAAAAAATAAATTTAAAAAAAATAATTCAGTTGGTAAAAACTATTAAAATTATTTTTAATCAAGCAGGTGTATTAGATATGTCGTTGTAAATTATGTAAAACAGATTTTCATTTTTACCTGGTGTTGTAATATGAGCTCAGATAAAGAAAGTGTTCTTTCAGAAATTGAGATGGCAGCACATGTTGCCATTGAAGAATTAATCTTGGTAAAGTCTCGAAACATCTGTGAGAATGAGTATAAAAATTTTGAGAAGTGGTGTAATTAAAGTAACATAAATCATATCTCGGAAAAGGTTTTGTTGACTTTTTTTGGGTAACGCTACAAAAACAAAGCCATTTTCTTTATGGACGCATTATTTGATGTATGTACTATTTCATTAAAAAATAAAGTTGAAATTAGCAAATTTTCAGTACATTTCTAATCAAAGCTAATGACAATTGATAATCAAGATAAGAGATTACTTTTTCTTCATAAAGTACTGTTTTTAGTTACTCAATATTTTGTTGTAAGTGTCATTATTTGTTGGTGTTTTCGGAGCGTGTATTAAAATTACAATACCAAATAATTTGCAGTCATTACCGGAAATAATGACAATTTCAATTGTCTCGATATTTTTAAAAGCATTTATGCCTTTGGCTTTCACACGCAAATCATGACTAGTTTTTTGTGTATTATAAATAAATAAATGACTTACACAACTCGTGGGTATAAATACTTTTGGTAGAATGCCAAAAGAAATTGTAACATTTTTGAAGTGCTAAATCCAACCTTGTATATAGAGCACTGTATTTGGAGGTCTTCTGCCACTTTTTTAGCCGACGCCAGTACTAATAAGAAAAATAAATAAAATTTAACAAATTGATCTACAATTTGTAAATTGTAGATCTCTATAGCACTAATTTGTTACGTAAAACCTTCTTTTGGAAATTAAAAAATTATAGCGTCAAAAATTATGGGACATGATGTTATAGAAGTACGTAACATTAAAAATTCTCTAGAAAATGTTAATGCTGCTTCTACATCTGCGTTAATTTTTTCTAATTGAAATTATCCTGTTATTAATGTTTATAATAAATAATACAATAGTTGATTAGGTTGTTGTATTGCATTTTTTCAAATTATAATTTCGTTTATAATAAACGATTTCTAATTTCGTTAGATATTGTTTTAATAATTATTTTATTCTTTAGTTCATTTTATTACACTAGTGTGGTAAAGTGTTATTTTACCGCATTACCACGGTAGACAATGACATTACGAAGTATCAAGTGTCCTAAATTTTGACAATAGGACATAAATAGATTTACGTATTGTTTACAAAAGTATGTTATAATTTACACTTTGTAAA
Organism: Aquatica leii; assembly: GCA_035610365.1. Classification (NCBI taxonomy): domain Eukaryota; kingdom Metazoa; phylum Arthropoda; class Insecta; order Coleoptera; family Lampyridae; genus Aquatica; species Aquatica leii. Next base: position 50,530,994 of record CM069437.1, on the reverse strand, counting down.
TATTTTTCAAACTTTTTTTAAGATTTAAATCTTGTCATTTAGAGTTTACTTCTAATAATACACAAACATTGTATTGCAAGATTCCGTGACCTAAAACATTCTATTTACCCAAAAAAATTTAAATTACAGAGTAGAACTAGTAATTTTTTCTTGCGAATTAAAAACCTTTCACAATATTTTTCAAATTTCTAGTTATAAATGTAACTTAAATCAGCATATAACGTGTAACTGCAACATTACGGTTGAGATAAATACTTTATATTTTTGAACGGTCCTAATGCTGTAAAGATAATGTATCGTAATGGAATTCGTGTTACAAAAACTGACAACTTTGACGTTATCATACAATTTTACACTGAAATTCCATATAAAATGAAAAATATTTCATAAATTTTATTTTATTATTGCATTTGTAATTTACAAGCGGTTACATTTTCACATTTTTTATGCACATCGTTAATTTAGAGATTTAAGAAATAGTTAACTTTAATATTTTTTTTTAGATATTCTGTTAAACATAAATTAAAAAGATTTTGTATTCTTAAAACAAATAGTTAATTTTTTTTTAATTTTTAGCGGCAATTACTTAAAAATATATTATATTGTATAATAAAGTGGTATAATTATTAAAAAAATATTATTTTAATTTCATTTACTACTTGTGTGCATTGAAATTTTAGTATTGTTTTTTTTGTCGTTGTTTTATTAGTTAACTTTTGTTTAATTTTGGCACTATTTGAAAACGTTTCAATACTACTAAATTGTTCAAACCCATCAAATTAATAATTAATAAATGGTTAAAGATCTATATTTTTAAAGATACAGATTTTAAATGTGTATCGCCATTAGTGTTGTAATACTATTTTACTGCAATTTATTAAAAACTAATTTTACTATATTAATTTTGTTTATTGTATACATATTTTTGTTAAAATTATACTTAATCTATGCAAAATTTTTGTAATTGTATAAACTAAAATATTTGTTTATATTTTTTCTAATTATTTTATTGTTCTTTAATCTAATTAAATAATTTAGTTTGCAAACAAACATTAGCAAAATCCTCATCAGAATTTATACAAACCTCTGTAGAATTTTTTATGTACATTTTCCCGTTTGTTCATTTTTATTTTGGGTTACATAATTTGTCCCTCTACGTTAGTGTTAATGACGCTTTATTCGGCTTTTTCGTTCTTTTAACTTTTACGACGGACTAATTATACTTTACTTTTTTACCCTTATTTATAAATTTTTAATAATTTTTTATGTTTCTCGCTTTGATTAATCGAAGAAATATTTTATTAATGACGTAAAAAGGGATCGAGTTCTACCGGGATTTAATTTTTGCAATATTAAATATGTGCAAATATTATCAGCAACGAAATGGGAAAAATTTACACAATTTCAACGTTAAGAGTGTTAGTCATGACTACTGTAATACAAAAAGCCATTCTTTCAGCGACTATAAGAATTAATGGTCTGAATGAGCGTTTGGAAATAAAATAGTTATTACTATGTCATTACTTTTTCGCCACAAATTATTTTCCGGGTTTTGAGTTTTATTTTATACAGTTAAATTATGTATTCTCTTTTTTATTATCTATTAAATTTGTGTGTAGAATTTTTTTGTTGTTAAATAAATTTGTACTGATTTCGTAATTATGTAATTAATATACTATATAAATATAAAAAAACACAAAACTGACATTTATTACTGCGTTAGATTGTAATTTACTTTGACTCAAATATATTTTAAATACTGAATTATAATAATAATGCTTGTAATACATAACTATATATTTTTTTAAAATAGAGAAAAAATACATTCAACATTTTTAAATTGATTGAATTAAATTGTTTATTTAATTTTATATAAAGACCGCAATGCTATGCAATCAAAAAAAAAACGAAAAATCTACTATTAATATTTTTTATTGTCCTCAAACCGACCAAGCATAATATGCGTGTGTTAAGTGTGGTAGACAAAACGACACCAAAATATGTTGTAAATTAAGAAAAATGATACTACGCGCGTATCATGCAAATGGTTTAATCATTACAAAAAAATTACAAAATTGCAAGAAAACCTGTCCCGCCAGCATTATAAAGTTTGCCAATACTAAATTGTCAACAAAATAGTAAGGAATTCTCTATAACTATATCTTCATCTAACGTTTGCTTATTCTTAAATAGTTTAAAATAAGTTGAACACAATAACAACCTAGGTTTCCAATAAATTTTAGATTAATTTAATAAATTGCTTTAGCAAAACAATAGTGTTCTAAATATGCTAAATAAACGCATTACTAAAATGGCTTACGCTACGCAAATGTGCTTTAGTATAACTGCCTGAAAATTAAGATCTCTTAATATATAACTAACACTAATACGATATACTGTTCTGTCTATTACACGGAACATCTAAACCGTACAGCATACAGTAAATCACTAATTTTCATCCGCAGTTGTATTATTTATTACTAACAACCAGAGTATAAAATTAATTATTTGCAAGCGACAATCGTCATAAAACTCACATATCAGCTGTTTTTACAGATACAATCTAACTCAAACCGTTTTTTTTTTAACAAAAATTTATAGCCAACAGAAATTTTACCGCCAAGAACACGCACTGGGCCTTGCGTTTGACTACAAGTAAAAATAAAACACTACTGAAAGTCAATACACATAAAACTTATAACTGTCAATCAAATGGTAGCCGAACATAATATTTGCTATCAGAGAGTATAGAACAAAAAGATTTTTTATCTAATTATATAAATGTCAACTCCGACTAGGTTCTGATGTTTCACCCGGAGACGTAACTTAGAACTAGTATATTACAGTAATTCTTTTAATTCCGTTTCAGATCTTTGTGGTAAGGTTTAGAAAAAGTATTTACGCTACTAGTACTACTCACTGATCATTGCCACTATTACCATTATTTGAAAAACACATAGTCCGCCTCTCAGCAAGAAAAAACACTAACTACGAAATCTTTAAAAATGATATTAAATATTGTTCTACATATATTAGTATAAAAAATGTAAAAAAAAAATAAAATTAGCAACACATCAATTTATAACTACAATTTAAGAAATGCCATCCTGTAACCAGATAATATAAAAATAATTACTTCCAGCATACCAAATTAGCCAGTAAAAAGAAAAAACAAGCAAATACTCGATAGCAATCAACTGTGAATTTTTTCAAACTTAGATGAAGTTATATGTTCATAACAACTTAATGTGCAAAACTGCCAAAATAATTAAAAAACCTTAAATGCATATTTTTCTATTTTGAAGCTGTTACATGCAAAAGCTATTATTACAAAAATTGCCTGAATAAGTTAACATAAATGAAGAAATTGCCAGTGCTCAGTAGGCCACTATAAAAAAAAATCTTTGTAGGAAAACTCTAAACGTAAAATCAAAATAAAACAAAAGTCAAAGCCAAAAAGGCCCCAGGAAGGTGTATAACTGAAAATGGGCTTCTGGACTTTGCCTACCGAAAAACCCGTTCCTGAACGAAACCTACCTTTATTATAGTGAATTACACTAAAATCTGTATAATTAAAATTATTTACTGTCTTGATTTAATTTGTCGAATTGACATAAATATTATTATTATCAAAAAAAGGCAAGCAAGTATCGGTGTGGTAATCCTACACTTTAGAAAGGCGTCAGACAATCACACAATACAGACCTTGTTTAAACCTTCACTGGAAAAAAAAACAAATTGGTAAAACACAACTTCTAATAACAATATATTTATTCTAAACAAACAAGAATAGACGTTAAAATCAACATAGCAAGAAATAACCAATAACAATTATAGATTTGTGACTAGTAAAGTAATATCACAGCTATAATATTGACGTAAGTCCTTTTGTTCAGGCAACACACCATACAACTAATTATATTGAATTGTCAACAATTATTATTATTATTTTTATTAATCTTTTTTTTAAATTTTTTGCGATACTAAGAAGTAGTACGTACAAGACTGACATATAATTAAAGTAATAAATATAAATGCAAAAAGGTATACTAAGTAATGTGCATAAAGTTGATTGATTAGTTACATAAGTAAATTAATAAAGTAATACATTATTAATATTTCAGAAACAAGTGTGAGTCTTCTTTCGTCGCTACCGATTACATAAAACGAGCTGAACTCTATAGGTTACATATTTCGGAAACAGCCGGGTACAAAAACAGAATGGCAATCTCACAAAACTTACTAAAAAAAGGTAAAAATATAAAGTGTCGACGCTATTTTTTGGAATTGTTTTTGTATTTGGAACTTCACGTAATTAACCTAATCGCCAAATTTGACTAATACCTGAAATACGTTTTTCTTAGCGTATCCGAACGTTCACAGCGGCTTCGAAAAAGTAAAAGAGCTAGTAAAATTGCATTAGTTGCTGTATCGCGTTTATCTCTACCCGTAAAGCAATTGACAATCAGTAGCGGCGTATAAACAGTACAGCCGTTAATTTTATTTAAAATAAATGTTTTTGAAAAATACAAAATAATGACATGTAACAACCACTATCTACAAATTAAAAATTAAAACTTTTTCCGTAACTAAATCCCTAAAAAAGGTAACTCCAAAGTCTTTTAATTTGATAAACGTAATTTCCGATAACAAAAATCAACTTTTTTATCATCTCCGTATCTTCCAGCGTTGCATCAGTGACGTAAATTTTTGTGAAGATGCAAAAAATTGAATTGACACGCAAAAACACAGTTTGTTAACTGCTTTTCTCACGGCAAGAAATACAACGTTAACAAAAGCAGAAATATCCAAAGCAGAAGATTCAGTTACAATAATTAACATTAACTTTGAAAATCAATATTAAAAATGACTATCGAAAGTAATAAATTATAACGTGAACTCAAAATTTATTACAATAAAATCAACCTAAATGATTTAAATGCATACGCATTAAAGATGTGCTTGATAAATTATACTTTGCACTTAAGATTAACTTTAAAAAATTTGAAATAACTTTAATAACTTAATGCAAAATTACTTAAATGGTCTTAGAGACAAAGTGCATAAAACAAACTCAAATACCTGGTCTTTCACAGAAAACGCATAAAATCAAACAACGGTTACAAAGCTAAAAAAATGATAGTTAAAATCAGGAAAAGAAAAAAAAAGTTGTTTGCAATCCAACTAGTCAAGTTACCAATACAAAATATTACAGCCAAAGACAAAAGAGAAATAAAACGGTTAAAAAAGGAAAAAAAAACTGGTTAAGATCTAATTTCGTACACCAACATTTGTTTAAACAAATTTTATTCAACTTTATTCTGACTTGCGTACTGGCTGTTTCTGTAATTGTGCATAACTGATTCTAATTGCAAAACTCAGTAAACTTTCTAATAAAAATAATTAATATCGCTCTATGAGTCTGCGTTTTAAACTACGCAAGTTATTAAGAAATTAGTTCTAATACGTATTAATAAAAATTCATTAAAACAAGAGTAGTTGCTTAATCACGCAACAAAGAAAAACGATAACCAAAGCAATATTTTAAAAATATATACAACAGAAAAGGGAAAATAACAAAGCTTGAAAAAACGAGAATATCGTCGGAAAAGATAACATAGTCCAAAAATGCTAAAAAACCAAATTAATCACAATTAAATAAATAAAAATGAGTTTATCTACAACTCTCATATAATGACTGCGATTTGATACTTTTTAAAATGTCATTACTTTATTACCACACTAGTGGTTTTCTCAATTTATTACCGTACTAGTGTGTTAATAATATGTTAAATGAAATTGAGCTCAAGGTAGACATTATTAAATAAAAAATATACTGTATAAGATTATATAATAACTCATTTACTAAAAACATTAACAATAAAATACAAATTCTTATTGCGTGTATGTTGTATTCAATTTTCAAAATAATTATTTTTACTCAAATAATTACTTTTACAATCGTGCGTTAACAATATCCACATCCTACTTGTTACGTAAATAATTATTAAAAGCTTAGAGTGCTTAGAGTATACAGGGTTATCCAAGATATACAGTTTGGACTATTGCCAAAATACGTAATTTTCAAAAAGTTTCACTTTTGGGATAGATAACGGTTTATTATGATTACGGCAAATGCTGTAAAAGTATTGTTACCTAATAAAGTTTCGTTAATGATTCGGATTCTAGAAGGGATCGAGGTAGCCACAATAAATTAAAACAAACGCGTTGGAAGACACTAAATAAAAATAAAATTAAATCAGACAAAAAATATGTTTAATCAGCATAATAATAATTAAAGTAACAATTAAATTGATTGGTAAAATAAAGACTTATTTTGTTGAACTATGTCCTGTACATATGAAAGAGTGAGAGACGCAAGAACAAAGATGGCTGTGAGTGACGATTACAGGTGAACTTGTAAGCAGCGGTTTTCCGTATTCGCACCGCATTCACGCAACATTCAAACAAATCGCAACTTACCCAGTTAAATTCTTCCAATAAAGGTTAGAAGTATAAAACAAGGCTTGCGCTTCTCGTCTTTAATGTACAAAACCACAGATCTTCGGTAACCATTAATAATGACATCAATAAACGAATCCAATACTGCTATGATGACCCTTGACCCAATGTCAGATAATCATAAATACATGTACGTATATGGATAGGTGTAAATCCAATGGTAATAAAGAACCCTAATATAAAGAACTTATATTTACAAGAAATTTTAGAATCGCGGAACTTACCGTGATAAACGGGTTCTTAAGTAAACAAAAACTTGCGATTTGTGCAAATTCAAATAATGAGAAGACGGGACAAGTAATCCGGCTAAGCCGTAGAGTGTATCTATTCTTAATTTTTCCGAAGAAACACTCAAAATTATGTACAGTGGCACAAATCCGCAAACGATATAATTTTAATAAAGAATAATTGCCCCAATATTAAAATTTAAAGAACCATCTGTACTCGCGTCACCGTTCTTAACTCAAAATTGTGGATTTCCCAAAATTTCCTTTCGAACCAACTTATCGCTATAAGCAACTCGCGCAGTTTCCAAAATTATACGAATAATGAACTTAAAAATGCGGTATAACTAAAACTAATTTTTATACGTAACAGTATCAAAATAACACTTTCTGTATATTATTACATTTTTGGATTTTGTGATCAAAATAATAGTGTGCTTTAATAACGTTTTTGAGACCTAAACCTTAAGGTTTTTTAAAATAATTTATCAAAATATAACTTAATTTTCATGGTTGACATACAAAAAAGTATCTAAGTTATGACAGCAAAATTTACAGTGACGTGTTGTATAGATCTAGAATAAACTTTACATCTTATACATGGTGTTTTAAATTTAAATTTAAAACTTTTTAATTATACCTATAAGTATTAAATAGTATTAGTATCCCCGTTTTTACACAATACGCCAAATAATTGTTTTTTTTCAAAAAATCACATGTTTTTTCAATAAAGGTTTTGATAAATCTAGTTGCCTATTGTGTTTAGAAATATCAGATAATGAGCAATTATAAGAATAATAAAATATAATCAAGCAGACTATAACAGTAATAATGGTAATACCGTACCAAAAATAAATAATAAATAAAACAAGTGGATTGGAAGAAGTGAATTTCATAATTGGTCTTCTCCCTCAATTCCCTAAAATGAATTGTACTAAACTTTTTCATTGGGATACATAAAAATAATTCTTAGGCACCGGCAACACCACACGATATAAAAAGACGCATAAGAGACATTTTTAAAACTGTAACCTCGCAAATGTTGCCGTAGTTTTAATGATTGTCAAAAAAAGTTATGTAAGTGTTTGAAAATAGATGGTCGACATTTCGAACATCTGTAATAAATGTTTTGCTTTTGTTTTATGTTATCGTTGGTATGTGATTATTACAATGACTGCTATATACTGTTGGATTATAAATTACGTTTTTAAACAGTTCTACATAAAATGTTGCCGCCAATGATTAGAAGTTAGTTGTGACGGTTTCTTTGAGCTCCACGTCACTTTGGAAACGTTGCCTTCTAAGCAACTGCTTCAGTTCAAAGACAGGATTACGGTCATTCGGTGCTAAGTCGGGACTATAAGGTGGCTGTTTAAAAATGTCCGATTGACATTGTTGAAGAAGCCGTTGGATTACACGACCGCGACCGCTGTGAGAACGGGCATTGTTGTAAATCAAAACAATTCCAAAAGTCATCATGTTTCTTCGTTTGTTTTAAATAGCTATCCATAAACGTCGCAAAGTTATACAATATGCATCTGCATTAATTGTTGTTTAAAGTTTTACAAAGTCTACAAGCAACACACTTTTTTAGTCCCAAAGACAGTTGCTATAACCTTACGGTTGTTGAAAGTTCGAGTAAATTTTGTGGGTTTCTTTGATAATTTTTATGCATCCGTTGTTGTGATTGTCGTTTCGTTTTGAGCGTGTCATATTGAACTCATGTCTCATCACTTGTCACAATAGATTTAAACAAACCTTCTCTATTAGTATTGTAACGGTCAAGAAACTCCAAAGCTGCAGTCATTTGGCGTCTGGTCATCATACTGTGCGATCGGAGGTTGAAAAAAAAACAACCTTCGTATATTCTACAAGCTTTCAAACTTTAATTTATACTGCTTGATTTTTACTGCTTTTATCACACCCTGTATAATATGAAACAATTTTAAAAAGCCACCATAATAGACTTTTATATATCTCAATGTTCCAAACGTCACATATTTTGACTACAATATTCCTTTTATTATTATTCCTGGCTTTTTGGTAAAACTGGCAACAGAATTTCAACACTCCAAAAAAACAAACTAAACAAAGATACAAAAGAAAACACGACACAAACAAAACCTGTAAAAAGTGTGTCCCCAAACCGCGTTTATTAAAACAACTAAAAGTGTTTTAAATAAACAGCAAACTATTCTTGAAACTCAATTTTAATGATTGTAAGAAGTAAAAATAAAATAACGTTAAAATCGCTTATTCAAAGATATCAATTAACCAATTGAGACGTTTATTTTGACGTACTTTGTATCATACGTTTAATAAACTGATAACATTAAAACTTGTTAATTGAATTACTAAATGTCAGATACATGGTACGCCAAAATGAACGTTGCAAATTTCTTTCTAGCAACATTAAAACCAGGAAATGGACACTAGCTAATATGAACAACAGAAATTTAGATATATGCTTAGAATAAATTCTTATAATCCAATATCAACTTAACTACAATAACGCCCAGCATTAGAAAAAACACAAATAACAGACACAAAGTATTATTTTTTTAGAATCAAAAAAACTCGAACTGAAAAATTTAGGCCACAATTAAAGACAAAGTTACAAAATGTTATAAACTTTCAGCCTAAAAATGCAAAAACCTACCACCCAAACAAATCCTAAAAACTACAAAATCTAAGGGATAGGTATACCTTACGAAGACGAATGTATTTGAGGATTAACATACAGACTTGGGAAACCAATACGGATCTTACGAGCTTTTATTACTTCATATTGCGTTCATGGTTTTTTCCCACTCAGCACCAAGGCAACCAAAAAGTTCAAGAACCCTCCAGATTTAAGAGAAGAAGCTCTACAATTTCTGTGATTACCTTACTGAATAAACTGAAACTATAAGTTAGAGAGATGTTTCCAAATAGATAAAGTTTCTTTTTTTTTTGATAAAAACAAGATTGGATAATAGTATATTATATACCAAGGTGGAGAAGTGTATGATTATAACCTTCTTATAGCTTATCAACCGTGGTATATATACAATTTTTTCCACTACTAGAATTATTTAAACCTTTGTACCTGTTACTAAATCAAATTTAAAATTAAAAATCAAGTCGGTGATTCTGACAGTTGTCATTAGTTTAATAGAATTAATTTTGACGTAATTCTTAATTGTGATTTAAAACACAAAAATAAACAGATAACGTAAATTTTTATTGCTAAAGTTGTTTAAATTGTTTATAAACATTATTATTTTAAGCATTGATTTTATCTAAAATATATTTAATACAATAATATTTACATTTAATTAAGCGTGAACTTCAAATAACTTACATTTTTAAAATCAAATCAATTTATTAATTGAACCGTTGATTGAACGTTAAGTTTTTATACCAACAGTTGCATTTACAATTCGTATTTACATAAATTTTAAAGTAAAACAAAGAAAACGTTCTTTCCGAAAATTATTAGTATATTATCATACGTGGTACTTTTACCACAAGATGGCATTCTAAAAACATTTTAAACATTAATTACATATTATTTTTTATAATTATTGTTGGTTTAGTGGCGATAGACTTTTTTTGTGGTGTAGTATGTAATAGCGTTGCTAATAGTTATCAAACTGCAAAAATAAGTGTTCATAGAAACTTATTTTGTGTTTTGTTATTGCTTTTGTATAAAATAAAGTTCAAAAATCTTTTTTCTTAAATAAAAAAAAAACTTTTTTTGACGTTTTTTTGCAAAAAAATGTGCGTTAAGGGGTAATAGACGATTTTGTATAACAACCAATAAAACTGTTAGCAACCACTGCTTCCTTATAATTTTGTCCATTTTATTAATAGACGATCAACGAAAAAACAAACTTGTTTGCTAATCGGCGATAAATAATTTCGACAATATTAACACGGTTACTCGTTACACTTCCTCATGACTTTAAAATATCTCAATTATTAATTGTTAATATCAACAACCTTGTTTGTTCGTTAAATAACAGGTAAAGATCCAGAAAAATAAAATAAATCAAGAATTGACGTTGAAAGAATTAAGTAAAAATTTATAATCAAATATAATAATCATCAAATCAATACAACTTGTATTTAACTGTAAACTTGTATTTACTCTAATTGTAAAAAAAATAATAAAAGTAAAATAATATTTTGACAGTTTTTTTTTAAATTTTAAATAATCTTTTTTATGTTATACTATATAACAGTTTTAAAACACTTTTACTACGACATTTAAAGTTAGATGAAGAAGAGTCTACGCTATAAATAAGTATTGAGTTATATTTTGAAAGCCTACACAAAATCATTATTTTGGTACAGCAAAGGTTAAACAATTTTATAACTTAATTTAAAATTCAAAGTAAATGTTATAAAAACACAATTAAAGATTAACATGTAAACTAAATAGTCAACAAATAATAAAACAAAAGTGACTTTTATTTCCTTCGGTTTAATCCACGTAACGTTATTTTGCGCTTTAGTTAATTACCTTAACTAAGTTTATGTATTTTTTACTTCCTCTCCATTTGTTTGTACCTTAATTAAAGAAATACGTTTTTCATACTTATTTTGTGTATTTTTAGTTAAAACAAGATAAACATTGTGTTGATAGTATTTAATCTCTAATGGTTGGATGTATATGGTGACTTTCCAAGGCGTAAAAGCCTAATAAATATTAACGAAATTCGAAATTTTACTGCAGAGAACCAAGAGCAAAGTTTAAAAGAAAATTATCAAGTTTCTTTTACGCTTTTTTCGTACAAATGAAGACGTATCCTAAAACTTTTATAAAATATGTTTGTGACGTGTTACTGCATTATTGTTGTAAAGATGGGTACGTAAATTTACTAATTATTATTAGTAGTAATTTTAATTTTTGTTTACTTTTAATATTACACGTATTTAGAGATTTTAGTATAAGTTCACGCTATTCATCTTTACCTCTACATTGTGTTATACCCAATTAATCAATTGAAAGCAAATCCTATCAGTAATATAAATTTTGTTAAACCAGGGTAGACATAAATTTATTATAACACTTCATATTATTTATAGTAGGAAAGATTTGGTCTCGCACGCATCTTAATACAGAATACGTGCTAAAATGTCCCAGGATCTCAGCTATGATGTATAGTGGAAGTGTTTTAAAGATAATGAAAATAAAACCAGCTAAATGTCAGCTACTTTATGTGGAATGTCTTTACAATATATTAGCCGTATCTTTATGGACACCCAAAAAGGATTTATTGTCTAGTATTCAACTAAGACAGCGGTCACAAAATATTAAACTGCGGAATCATATGTTATAATAGTTCATATAAGTTTCTAGAAAAATTAAAATAAAAGTTTAAGTTGTATAAGTGGTTTTGTTAAATTGTTTTTCTCTAACAGAATTAATTTATGATGAAAGATAAAATTTTATATTTTATTTAGTTTTAGTAAAAAATATTTAAATACAGTAAATTGGTTTTTTGTTGTTTTAAAAATATTTCAATTAAATTAATTGTACTTACAAAACAACAATAATTAAAATCAACATGCATTTTTTAATCGTTTGTTATAATATACCGAGTATTCAAGCATTATTGACAAACGTTCAAATTTCGCGCTGTAATAATAGTTTTTATATAATGGGCCAAGTATTACAGGTGCAAGTTAATAATTTAGATACAATTTGTTGCCAGTTAAGTTATTTTAAATCAATTTTGTGTATGACATTTGAAGTATACAATATTTTTTTTTAAATTATCACAAATTGATCTATTTTTAATTAACTAAAAAACATTAATTATATTTAGAATAATAAATATAAGGTAAAATTTTAAACGTTACAAATCCTCTAAATAGAGCTCTCAAACTTTTATTACTTTTTAAATTCTTTTTGAATTGTTCATCAAAAATTTTCAATTAATTGTTCAATTGACAAATCAAAACATTCAAAAAATAAATATTTATTCGTTTTGAGAGCTTACAAAAAAAAGATGTCTAGACAACAAGCATTCAGAAATAAACAGTTTTTAACGTTTGTTAGAGACTTCGAAAATGTGAAAATGCTAGAAAAAACAATGATAAATAAAGAAAACGAAAGTTTGATATTAGGCACGGTTGTAAATGACCCGTTAGTTTTTAGTATCAACTTCAATCACTTTGAGAAACAAATAACTACTTCTATTCATATATAGCTTAGCTACTTCAGAAATTATTACCTCCTAAAGATAAAACAACAAACTATTTTTAACAGTTGCTGTACTCAAATTAAAACATGTTTTATATTGAACTGGATATTTTTATGAGTAATTTTTTGAAAAAAATCAAAAAAATGTCAAATAAATATGTCGATATTTGTTTAGCATTTGTTTCCAAGTTTACTGCCGTCCAAATAATAAAAATTATTAAAATAAAATGCAACGCTAAAACTTGTAAACACAAGTATCTTTAACGTAACTTTTGTTACATGCCATTATTTATGGATTTTATATAAATAATAATTCTAATTAAAATTCACGCTTTTACGGTTTACGGACACAGTTTGTAAATGCTTAAACGCATTTGACAATTACAAAAGCGTGGGTTAATGTGAGGATATGTTTTTTTCATTTGTCTTTCCTTACAATAAGTCTTTCTGTTGAAAAAAAATCGGTTTCCCCTTTTTCTAATTTTTTTTCGAATTTTGGCATAAATATTCTGTTTGTCTTTACTGTTCCGCAATGGTTAATTTTCTTATCAAACAATGTATCAAATAACAGTAAACTTAAGTACCACTTACCAGAGGCGTTATTACGGTGATTACGTCCGGAGAGCAACTTAATGTAGCCTGGGGATCTTTGGGCCCGAAGAATGTATGTTGCTCGATGGGCGTAATCATCCAGTAACGTCAGTGGTGCATACAAGATATTATTTTTATATACTTTATATAAAATTTAAAGTAAAAATCAACTATTATTTAAGTTTTTATTACAAATAGATCTAGTAGTTTAGAACAATCAATAGGTTGAGGTTTAATTATATATTTGTCAAATTGATTATAAGAAGGCGTTATGAATTCATAATGCTCTCTAAATATATAACGCTTTTTGGTATTCTAGACATTACCACCAAGTGAAATATAAAAAATTTAGCTTTTAGAGCAACAGAGATAGCCAAAAAATTGGAAAGAATAAAACAAAGTACGTATCATAACATAAATATTAAACTATCTAAAATTTTCATTGTAGACGACTAAATAACAAATAATTTTTAAGAAAAATATACATTCAGCACATGATTTTATTTCTTTCATTGCCCCTATGTATGTATGTTTATGTATTCATTTATCAATAACCGCATATTACAATTTGGAGCAAAATAATTTTTAAGTATAAGTGATAATAAACATTTTAATGAAGTTTCAGTGAACGATGAAGTTGTTCTTGTTATTTTAGAGAAATCCATAATTTCGAGAAATCTAAATATTAAAAAGTATTTTTTTGTAAACGCTTAAAAAAAAATACAGATTGATCAACGTGATAATTTAAGAACAAAATTAAAATTAACTATTTCTATGAAGATCGTATTTACTAAATATTGTCATTAATATTGGGGTGGTATACATGAGTTGCATTCTAAATTGTGTGATTACATATTTTGGTAAACTATTAATAAATCAGCAAACCAGGCAGATTTGTCCGGTTGCAGCCTTAAACCCTTTTTCTATGCTAGCCGATATGTACGGCTCCGGTCTTATAGACCCATATATTTTTTGCGTGTTTATCCAGTTTTGGTCCTAAAAGAGTTAAAAATATCTGTCAATCCTTAATTTGTCGCGATTGCATGTAAATTAATTAGATGATCAATTAAGTTCTAAGTTGAGACGATTGCTAGTAATTCCATTTATTATTTAGTTTGTTACGTCACATTTTCCGTTCGATCAAAACGTTTCATTAAATTTTCAAACAATCTTCTACATAGTTGCCTTCTTTTGAAAAACCGCGCTTGGTATAGTTTTTTGACCAACAGACAAAATAAATCGCTTTAATGCAGAATTATGAAAACACTGATTTACTGACTTTTACAATAGAGCCTTTAATATTTGTTTATCAAATTTCGCAATTGTTTTTATAGCATACTAGATTACTAACAAATAATCTAATATTAATAACCGTCGAAAAGTGTAATGATGTCAATAAATTAAGAAATATTAAAACTATTGGCTTTGGGATAATTACATGCTATATCATTTTGATAGAGAATTTAATTCAATTTAGGTCATTCCATTAAAAAAAATGGATTTTGACTATTTGAAATTCTATATTTGATCTTTATTGTTATACATGTTTAAAATTTCAATAAATTTCTCAAATAGTGTTAAATTTTATACTGAAATACTATTACAAGATTTTGCTTCTCAAGAGCATGTCATTTTTTTAAGTTATAAATTTAGAAAAATACATATTTTTTTTTATATTTTGTATAATAAATAAAATATTTTAGTATGTAAATGGCTATAGAAATGGTAACGTTGAAAACTGATTTTATATCATGCTTAGTAAATTTACTATAAGATGGGTCTGTTATCAAATTTATCTCATGTTACAAAAATATGTATTTTGGCACACTATTGACTCACCTGTATAAATGTTTTAATTATCACGATTTGGTTAATAATATTTTACTGAAACAAATACTAACACGACAAAAATGTTTAGTGTAGATTACTTTTAACATTCTTAAGTAAAATCGAAAGTATTGAAACGAGTTTTTTATTATTTATATATATAATATAAATAATATAAATTTTATAAATATAAAATAGTGTCCTAAAACATTTACAAAATGTTAATAAACGTTTATGCGTATACATTTTTACATATTTACATTTTTTAAATGCACAATTCAGTTTTCCTTAGTTCTTCAAGTATACAAATTGTTTGAAATTAATTAAAAAAGTTAAAATCAGTTTATATGCTTCATGTAATTTAAATACAGTTTCAGTTATTACTATTAGAAAAATATAAATTTTAAGTACTTTTAATTCTTTACGGTTGAGTTATATGTTTAAGATTCATATTTATTCTAAACCACTATATTTTAAGTCGTTTTTATATAGAAATTTAGTGCAATTACATACACAGTTTTATTGAAACATAATTTTTAAAATTCGCGGTAGTAATATTTACTGTCTAACTAAAAACTTCATTGTCTCAGACTTTACTTATCAATTTTAAGGTCTTTTTTTAAACATTGTATTTTTTTTTTAATTTTAATTTATTTATATAAAACATTTCATTTCGCAACATAATCTAAGATTCTATGTTTGATATTAAATTTTAAAATGCAAACTGCTTTATAGAACATTACTACCACGATTAATCTATATACATCTATTTCTTAAATGTATCCATATCTAGGTATACACATATTTAAGAGATTCAAAAATGCTAATATAAATAAATAGTACCAGTAATGCTGTGCAAAATAAAGTAAAATTATGTCGAGTGCTCTATTTACAGAAATAAGTTATTACGTTTTACAGTTTTTTTAGTTAACACTAAACTAAAAAAATAATTAATTTATATTTGGTTAACCTTACTTAGACAAAATTGAAATAAAACTATTCGTAGAAATAAAATTACTCTATTAATACCGATATAAATAAATTCAGAGTAATATAAAAATACATTTTGATATTAAAATTAAATTAACCTTAAAACTATCTACTTTAGTGTATGCATAATCCAAATTGATTAAATGTGTACATTTGAAATAACCGTTAATTACTTTTTACTATATAGATTTAAAATACGAATAACGGTTCGGTTGAATTAATATACACACTAAACAAATCAACGTACTAACAATTGCAAAGTTTAATCATAGTCCAATAATGTATAGTACAGAACTGAAGATTTTTTTCATACGGTACGCCTAATTCAATATTCATTCACTTTATTCGTGATTACTTTAACGGTCGTAATTACATCTAGCGGACTTGCAATTAAATATTTCATTTAAAATTAAATATTCTTTTGTAATCTAACTAATAGAATTAATTTAAAACCTGTGTTTGGTAATTCTGTTAAAAATTAGCATTTTTTATTACTACGTAATTACTTAATTGCATTGTCTTTTTATTTTTGTGTTGTTTTTTTCCATACCTGCAATTTGCAAATTTAAATAAATCTGCACGTTTTTGTTAAAATTTGTATTTTTATAAAGATACGTTACCATTAATATAATTAAACCGTATATTATTATTATAATATTATTACAAATGTTAAATGGTAGAAAAAATAACAATAAACAGATTTTTTTATCTAAAAATTTTTGCATTTAAGTTAATTTATGCAAACATATGATTTTTTAAAAATTTTGTTAATAAGTGCAAAATTTGTAACGTTTTATTTTTATATATGCTTAGTTTGTTGTTTTACTTAGCAGTTTAAAAAATAATAAATTATTTTGGATATTTTTATATAATAGCAAAGATTTGCAGTATAAATAATTGAAAGTTGACATAAATATAAACGGTTTTTTATGGTTGTTTCTTTTTAATTTAAATTACAAATAAGTTACACGTAACTCAAAAATGTTTTAACGATTAACTTCAATTAATAATGTTTTGTTGTATCAAGCATGTATCTGAATGCAAAATTAAAATATTCCACACTTTAAATACATTAATTGTTACCGACTTCAATAAATTGGATGGATTATTCAATAATTTTAGATTATGCTTAATTATGTTTATTTCAGACTTCAATCGATCAAATTGATTGTTGATGATTTAACTGAATGTATAATCGAATCGTTGCACACTTTCATTAATCGATTTTAATACGCTAAGTTATACAAATACATTTCAATTAATTGAACAACAATTGAATTGTTTGAGAATTAAATTGTTTAAATAATTAAATAATTTGTCCAAGATATCAACGTGTATTTAATATTATTCTATTTTAAATGTTAATGTATGAAATATAATTAATCCATAAAAATTACTATTTTAATATTTTTATTGAAATTGTCTTAACAAGTTTTAAAATATCATTCATTCAATTTTCGAAATATTTACAACAAATTTTTTTAAAAACAAATATAATTATTTATTGTTTGTAAATTATAATTAACATCAGTGTTAAAAATGCAAAAAAATACTGAATTATTTATCTGTGCATCTATTTGTGCACCATTTACATATAACAATATATCAACAGTAAATTTTGTTTTATTGTAATATAAAACTTAAGTTCTAAACAAAGGCATTGAAATTACGCGATTATATTTTCAACACAGAAGTAGACAGAAAATCCAGGGTAAAAAAACGTTGTAAAACGGTTTTGTGTTCTAAAATGGAACTAGACGGAACACGTAGCTAGGTTGAAAAAAAATATAAATAAATACAAAAAAACATAAAATGGAGAAAAATCCGAGAAAAACAGCAAACTAGGTAGACGGACTACATTAAAAAATTGGTAGAGCACGGTTGAACAAAGAAAACACGCAACAGAGAAAAGTGAAAAGAGCCTTCGGCTCGACTACAAATTTTCATACTTGTTGGCAATAATAATCATTCCTTACTCATTATACAATATGCTATTGTTGTTTTGAGCAAATAAATATTATATACAATAATATTAGTATGTAAATGGCTATAGAGATTGAAAGCTGATTTTATCTCGCGTAATTCAAATAAGTTTTGAAATTTCACAACGAAAGTCAATGTTGTTAAAAAAAATGTTTTTAATGGATATTTAATTAATAACGAAAAATTAAGTTACTTTAATAAACAGTAATAAATCCTGTCTAATCCACATGCACTATAATATACACGACATGTTTCGGCTTCTGTAAATGGCTTGTGTATTAAAAAAGTAAAAACATGTACTGCTTATAATATAATTATTATTAAAAATGAATGTGGATTCGATAGAATTTTTTACTTTTCATTAATCTACTGAACCTGCAATAAGAACGATGATACAGAATATTAAGTTATTTTATTTTTAATTTTACATGTCAACGATCTAACGAAATTTAAATTAATTTTATACTTAAACTATCAAAATACAAATAGATAAATACATAAGCAAAGGTTAATTAATTTCAATTCTTAATTTTGAAGGACTTTAAAATTGTATATACTTACTTTTTTTATTGAATAGCTAAATTTAAATTACAGACAAGTAAAAATTTTTGTAAAGGTACAAACTTGTTAAAATGTGCTAAAGGACGGACAATTTTTTCCCACAAATATTAAATAATAAGCACTATTGCATTTGGAATGCGTCCGTTGTATTTTACAATAGATGTACTTTTAAGTTTTGAGAATTGCATGAGTATTATAGGCCCCGTGCCGATTTAAAATTTTTTGTAGGTACCTTTATTGTAAACTAAGTAAAACGTGTCTTTTGGTACAAATTTAGAAATAAGAATTTGGGATTTACCCACAAGTTGTTATTTTACGAGTTATTTTATTACTTGTACATATATACTTTTATTAGATCATAAAAATGTAAAAAGTTTATATTCGATGAACTAAAAAAAATAAGTTAATCTTGCTAAAACTCATAACAACGTCTTTCAACACTTTAGGAATCGATGAGAATTAATATTTTATATATATATTTAGACTGCAAGACCAAAACGGATTTTGGCCATTACTATTCACAAATGCATTGACAATCCTATAGCTTTATATTAACAACTGACGCGATTAACATGAGTGAAATACGATGGCAGAGTCATCTCACAGTATAAATTTACTATGTACGAATGTAAATGTAAATGGATATAGAGATGATAACGTTAAAAACTGATTTTATATATAACGTATAAAAATTCTACCCTACAATGATGATTTCAAAAATTTTTTAAATTATGCGAGATAACATTAACTTTCAACGTTTCCATCTTTATACCTATTTACATACTAATATGTGCTAATATTCATACATAGTAAATTTATACTTTGAGATAACTTTGCTATCGTATTTTACTCATTATATACAACGTTTTTAATTTTTTATTGTACGTTGACAATAAAAACAAAAAGGCGCAAAACACAGTAAGTAGTGAAGCTTGCTGTTGGCACTGATTTACTGCTTGATTACAAATTTATATGAAAATGAAAATAGCCAAGATGACAATTTTAATGTTATCTAGAATTATGATGATGACATTATAAATAATAAACTATAACTAAAAATTAAATATATGCTTTAAAAATTTACTAAAAATAAGGTTATTATAAATAGTATATTGAAAATAAAACATATTTGTATTATTAAAATTAGTTCTAATAAAAATTGTTTAGTTTTAAATTTATTTTTTTTACAAAAGTAAAAAGCAATTTTCGAAATTTCGAAATACAACCGAATTTGTGCAAATGTACATTAATATAGTTTTTATAAATTATTAATAGTTTTTTTATACTTCTTCTTGAAAAATAGGTGTATGAACAGTATACTTGAGAAAGTAAACTAATTAATTTTTAATAGCATGGAAATAAATTTTCTTTTAAATGAGAGCAAACATGTTAAAATCGGATGAATACCTTTTTTGTTATAGACTGCTAAAGTGAGAGGTCATGACTTTTTGTTCCGATAAGTAATATTTTATTCAATTTTTTTTTAATTTAAACGGTTTTAAAATTTATTCCTAAGTAAACTGTCAGATAAAATAGTTTTTTTCTACTTTTTCCTTGGGTTATGATTACTGCGGTTTATGTTGAAACAATTTATTCTAACTTATTCAAATATAGAAATTATTTTATTTGTACATTAAAAAATTACGTTGTTATATCTAAAATAAATATGCTAAAATTATATCAATATTTAAAGTTTAAATCATTTTTTTTCAATTATTATTTATGAATTACACAATAAATCAAAAAAAATGTTTGATGCATTGATCTTAACATAACTTAAACCTTTTTTTAAATTTTAATAAATTATTTAAATGTACTATTATTACAATTATCAACTGCTAAATTCAAGTTTGAGTAACAGGAAACATTTAATCACAATGTTTTTTAGAGATGTTTTTTCCATTTTCTTTACTAGAATTTTTTCTAAGATTTTTGTTTGTTTCTGTTTGACAACAACTTTTAGATAATTTAGAATATATCAACAAAAATACATTAGATATGAAATTAAAATTTAGTTGCAATTTTTATTAATATTTTATCCAAAAACAAAAATTTTTATTTTAAGATAGAAACACAAGTTTCATGGTAGAAGCTTTTACTGCTTTAAAAACAAACGGAATAGTTATTTAACCAACAAGGTTGGTAATGAAGGCAATTAATAATCGAGACATTTTCACGCGCGAGCGAGCGCAGCGAGCGAGAGCGTTAATGTTGTCGAGATTGTTAATTGCATTTTATCAAACAAGTTGGTTTTTAAGTTTTTCCGTCGATCGTATCTTATTAATTTTTTGCATTTACTTATAATTTTCTAATTTTAATCTACTAAACAATTGCTTTATTTTTGTATCAACGGTAGTGGGATTTTTAAGTAATGGGAATGCTATATAACCTCAACGCGTCAATTAAATTTTAATCGGATTGATTATAATTAGTTTTGAAAATATCAATGATTGCAAAATTTTTTTAGTTTTATGTGATTAAAAGTATGCTAGGTAATCGAAGAAAATTACATCTCGAAACATTAAAAAGTTCTCTTTATCAGCCGAAAGGTAATCGTGGGATTGTTTTCTTTGTACACAGAAGCTGAACTAGATGTAAAAAGCAAATCAAAATTATTCATATAGCAAATAAAGTGTTTATACATTTAAAAATGGTTCATAAATGACGAATATTGTTATTAGGAATAAAACTATAGGCTAACCAGGAAACATTAAAAATCTACGATAAAAACAATGGTAATTTGAATACATATTTACTTCTGTAGATAAGAAAGTTGTAACAATAAATATTTTAGTTTGGTAAATGTAAGTGAATGTTAATTACAACGGTGAACCAGATGTCATAAACAAATTCTTACGACAGATTGGGTTTGAGTACAAAAAATTCCACGAATTATAGTTTAGTGTTGTCGCTAATGAATGATGGCTTTAGAGAAAATGAAACTAGTTCACCTACTTATAGATTAAATATATATTTTCTATCATATTGTTGTGTTACTTTTGTTTATAAGAATATTTACGTAATGGCAATTTAAAGAAAAGAATCTGGTATGTACATACGAGAAATTCATAATCGTTTGTTGGTATTATAGATTTGTCATATTAACCATAACATAATGTGCCACATTGTAGTTTTTAAATGACCAGCATGCAAAAAGCTGAATTTTAGTAACACAATTGTTTAGTTAATCTTTTTAGCCTATGATTTACTAAAAAAATGCTGTTCACTAACTTATCGATTCAATTTGAATCTGATAAAAGTTCATATGTAGTTTAGCAAAGCATAGTGAGCAATGTTTTACAAATTAGTGTAAATGTAAGAGAAGTAGTTGCTTAGATGAAGAAGGTAATGTTAATGAAAGTAACGATAACTAAATGCTCTTTGTCTTATTTTTATAAATACGTAATGTTCACGGTATGTATGCAAAAGAAGTACACGAGTATCACTACAACACAATTATATGATAAGTATTGGTTTATACAAAATATACGTTGTTATTTATGTAATAAACTAAAATCTGTTTATAAAAATTTTTATATAACATACAAACATCACAACTTTGATATCAGGAAGGCTCCATAAAAGCAACTGAAAATCATCGATAAAAACCAATTGACAATTTGTGTGCTCATAAAATAGTCAGATGATGTAAACCACAATTATTGTTAATAAGGACTTTATTTATCAGCTTCTTTTAGCATCTTGGTAACTCCAAAGTATATCATTTTGTTTTCATTTTAGTGATCAGGTTACTTAACCTACAATTATTGGAAATGTTTAATTATAATAATGCACAGGTGAATTTTTTAATTTATTTATTATTTAAAAACGCTAACTAATACGATATACGTAACCTCATAAAAATCTTAATTCTCTTCTACGATTTTATTGGTTAGAAAAAAAGCGAGCGTTAATAGAAATTCGTTGATTTCATTGGTTTAAAAGTAGTGCGGTAATAGGGGCTATTACCGCACTACTTTTGATACATTATTATACGTTAATACAAGTATTAATAAACGATCGACGGAAAATAAAATTACTGTATACTCAAAATAAAGTATAGTGCTTAAAACTCAATTAAAATGCCTAGAGACGTAAAAATAATTTCAACGTCTAATGTAAAACCAAAAAATATTAGTTAATTTAAAATCCAAAAAATTTTTCTTAAGTTAATACTTAACATAACATTTAGTATAAATTGTGTAAAACAAAGAAATTATACTAAAGGTGTTTCTTTTTAGAAATAATTAAAATTTTTAATTCAAAAAGTATGCTTCTAAAATATAAGAGTATTTGAAATATAAAAATTATATATTTAAACTATGATTAATAGAAACATCCGCTTACCTACCTAGTACTATAAATTGATAATGATCAAGTATATACTAACATGACAAACTGTACTTATAGGTTTGCATCTTTTGACATTCTACTACATCTTTAAATAGTCAAATTTACATTAAAAAAACAAACAAATCTTACTACTTTACAAGTTGTCAAGCATAATAACTCATAGAAGACAAAATACAAAAAAAAACTAATAATAATTGACGTAACAAGCGACGAAAGAAAAGCCTAACATAACGAACGTTAACGCGAGGCGAGGCCGCACGTGTGAGTGAGTTATGCTATGAAACTTTTGACAATAACGTACATTATTTTTGTTGTTGTTACATTTTTTTTAAATTTTAAAAAAATATCAGAATTTTTATAACCAATACTAATAATAGTATCGTTACTACATTATAATACGAAACAATAAGATTTATACAACTTCGATCATTGAACTTTTAGACTAAGTACGATGGAATTTGCATGTTCAGGTAACAGATCACTATCAATGTTCACTAAAACGTGTGCATTCAATTTTAGTAATAAAATATAAACAAATAAATAAGTAAACACATTTTTTTTCTAAATGCGCTAACTTAATAAATCAAACAAAAGAAATAAGTGATAAACAATATTAAACATCTACACAAATATAATTTACAAGTTTATATACACCAGCAATAAAATCAAATAATTATCGTTTAAATGAATAAACTAATACTATTTCTCTAAATAATATATATAAATAATAAGATCAAATCTGTCTTTCACAATCTTATAAACTATATTATTTAGAAAAATGTTACGATGATAGGTATCAATTTATCAAAATCAATTTTTATTGTACCAAAAAACAACTCTTACGAATATTTGGGTAGACAAATATAAAAGAAACTAACTTAAACAAACATAATCATTGGTTCTTTTGTTAACTTAAGGACGGCTCAAATCTTAAAGACAGCAACCAACAATGTAACCATTACTAGAAAATAATTTACGAATAATTTTTCACTCACTTGCCTGATTTAACCCTTATTTAACAACGATACTCATGATATTCTTTCATAATATCACATATAATAGGCAACCGGTAATACATGTATACTTATTACAAGTCGAACAGAAAAAGAATGGTAAAATTGACAACTCAAGCATGTAACATTTAAATTTAAATATGTATAAAACAGATGATGATGTTTTCGGTAGCTATTTCCACACGAATGGGATGGACCATTTAACGTAGCCAACTATGACGACGACTGCAAAAACGAATATTTCAAACGACGAAAGCGACAAGTAAATTTCCAAAAGACCAATGCAACAAGTAAATTTACAAACGACTAATGCAACAATAAATAATAAATTCTGGTAGTTTCAACCGTCGATAATTGTAGAAGGATACGTCCTTTAAATTGCGTTGGAGGCGACGATCTTTCGATTAAGATTTGGATCTCATGCCTAATTGGTTACTATAAAAGCGATTTGACAAGCGAAATGTAGCCTTAAAATAATCCATCCACATCGCCATTGAGGTTAGGTCTAAACTCGAGTAATTTCTATAACTACAAATAGACCTTCCAGAAAAGCTATTTATGCGAATAAACAGCTTTCGATTGCATGCTTAACTGTCAGCAGCTTGTGATGGGTTATATCAAAGACGTATTGACGATATATCTAGTCAAAAACATTAACGAACTAAAGTTACTAACACGGTTTTAATTTACTACCAGCTAAACCAATTGCTAACTAAAATAATAAAAACAGCTTGGTAAGCGACTAACTGGCACACGATCTAAATGAACTAACAACCAACTGCAAGTTTTTTAAATTACGATACTTTGACAACAAAAGCCAAAACGTTTTGATACAAACAACGATTGCTTTGTTTTATAACAAAGGCTATAAATATTATTAAGATTTTGCAGCTGCTTTGTTTTACAACAAAAGCTTATTTATTAATTTCCTGTTAACGATTTTTGATAACCAAATCTTAACTAAGATAAGAACGTCTTCCGAGTTTGAACTGTGTCATTGTTGTAACTAAAGTTGTCAACGTTTCGCCCACTTTCGTAAGAGGTTTCATGAGAGAAATCAAAAAACTTAAACAAGCAACAGAAATCTAACTAGGAACTTCTCAAAAGTAAGTAATCAACGTGTGAACCAAACGAGATTTGAAACTCTGAAAAAGTAAGAAAGAAAAGGATAAATTTAAAAAAGCAAACAAAAATTTAGAAGTGACTTAAGAAGAAATAGGCTCCGTATATAAAGAAGAAGTATCGTCACAGCTGTCTAAGCTCGACTCTGATTGAGTTACGGTTGAAGGGAGCGTATTTTTGATAAAAAAGTAATGACTGGGAACTAAAAAGGGGTTAGCTCGAAACCATGATGTAGAAAATTAGTCCTTGGAAGAAGGAAGAATCTAAGAAATTTTGCCTGTCGAGTTAAATATGAGTTTAATACTATTCTTACGAAGAAGTTTCTTTATTGAAATCTGTAACTTTGTGAATGTAGGGTAAACAAGTCAATTTTGGATTGGATTTGAGAGTAAAAATGTCCTTAGGTAAACAAGTACATCAATTTAGACGACGATTAGTAACTGTATGAATATCTCGCTTCATATAATCATTGTTCACTAAGGTTCTGGTAAGATGACGGAGTTCCGAGTCTAAATTCTCAGGTTAGCAAATAGAAAAAGCACGATAAACCAAATATTCAATAACAGAACGTGAACTGTGCAGGATGATGATGAGACAAAACATGAAGGTGTCTGTCCGTATTGGTGTGTTTGCAATAAACAGAATGGCCTAGAAGTTCGTCGGGCTTACGAGTCATAAGAAAGTCGAGAAATGGTAGAGAACCATTACTTTCGATTTCCATAGTAAAATTGATATCTAAGGTTGGTTGTTAGGATGATCAAGAAACTTAGACACTTTGAGATGACCATGAGACCAAATAATAAACGTGTCGTCAAAATACCTAAACCAAATTTTAGGTTTTAATATTGATAATTCCAAAGCAATCGTTTCAAAGAATTCCATAAAAATGTTAGCTACAACTTTTGAGAAGTTCTTAGCTAGATTTTGATTGCTTGTTTGAATTTATTGATTTTTCTTACGCCCTGATGAAGCGAAAACGGACAAAACGTTGGCAACTTCGGTTACTACAATAACACGGTCCAAACCCGAAAGACGTTCTCATCTTAGTATAGACACCGGTCGTGGAAGTCTTAGGCAGTAAAATTGATACTTTTATTAAATCAAAGCAGTATCTAAAAATTTCTCTCTATTACCTGCTTTCTTTTTTCAATGAGGTTAATACACATATAGTCACAGTAGAAAAAGCGGGAATCTATTCTTTTAACCTATAAGTTTTTAACCATGAAGAGTTTTATCGTCTGATTCTTTAAGAAAAGATCTTAATGATAGTAAAGTATCTCATGTAACGCAAGAAAGAAATGAAACCTCTCAAATTTCTGATGTTAGTATAGAAATGACTACTGAAACCACATCAGTTTTAAATGTGACATACAATTTAAACCAAAATATATCAAACCGTGGAATGGATCCAAATTCACTCTTGTTGGGGTTGAGTTTAATAAAATCCCGTAAAATGTAGTTTATTTTTATTCCAAAACATATTCAATTTTATCAAAAAATTCTATTTTCATCAGCTTACCTAATTTAAACAGCATCTCTTTACTCAAAATTGATCAACTTAACGATATTTTGAGAAATGGGATCCATCGATTTACTTGTTCTTGCAATAAATCTTAGATCGCCCAACTCAAAAAATCGCTGAACACGCGACTTAAAAAACATCTTTCTTTTTTAAGAAATCCTAATCGACCGAATTTGTATAACGTTAAATCAACTTTCGCAGAACATGTAAAAACAACAACCACCAATTTAATCAAATTATATTACTTGGATAGATTCATTCTTTACAGTTTTTAGAATTTCTCAAAATTAGTTAGTTTGATAAGAGTTTATTGATCAATGACAAAATTAATTTTTAGTTACAATTAAAATATCAGCCGATCCTGCGTTCTCACGATTAATGTGGTCTCTGTTGGTTTTTTAGTTTTCTAAGTTACCGACAGTCAATTTGTACTTTGTTCTACCACTATGTTAGCGCATTACTAGTTTGTAGTCCGACCATTTTGAGTCGTTAATTAAAATTTGATCAATTTTTAAAAATTTAACTTATCAGTCAAAATGTCACTTCTAATTAATTATTAAGTTTATATAACCGTCAATTTTCAATTTATATATTTGTAAATTTGTGCGCACATGTTTTTGGTAAGTTCTTGTTAATTAAATTCTTATCAATATCTTATCAGTGTAATTAGTTTTTAATCTGACGATGAATAGTCACATCGTACGACTTTTAATTTTCAAATTCCATATATTAAATTAGGGTATTGACTACAATTTACGGGATTTTATCAAAATATATCGTTCAGAAAAATTACAGTTTTCTAGACCATTAACATTAACAAAAGCAACACTTTAAGATTTTAATTTTAATCCTTTTAAAGACGTGTTAGAGAAGAAAGAGAGAAAAATTGCCAATAAAACATTAAAACTTACAAAGAATTCTGCACCGGTTAACGAATACACCAAAGCCATCGTTAACACTAAGGCAGCAGCCACTAAACGCAAGATATGTGTATAACACTTCCTAACTTCTTCTTCTTAGGAAAGCATAGATGATAATAATTTATATGACGATGATGAACTCGACTACGCTGATCCAAATGAGTTTTGCATAATTTGCAACGAGTTCGGTAAGGATAGAGAGATGTAGTATAAATGTACAATGGGTGAAAAATAGATGCATCCAAAGTGCAGTAGTTGCTTAAAAAGGAAAAAATATATTTTAGACTTCTGTCAGATATAAGAGAACATTTAAATTGTAAATTAATCATTGAGCGGCATTACCTCAGAACTCGGAGAAATGCCGCTCATTCTGTAGTTTTATAATTTATTTTTTGTGCCAAAAAGTTATTTTTTAGGTTTTTTTTTGTATTTAAACTGAAATACATAGAATAATGTTTATTGCGTTTTTTTAAAATTTTTTTAACCAAATTGTGCAAATTTGATTGACATTATGTATAGACGTGACTAAATATGTTGTCAATCTGTTTGTATAACAATATTTCAATAATATAATTATTTTAATAACTATTAATAAATTGACGTATAAAACAAAATAATTACAAACAATAGCTTACGTTTGTTTTTTATAATTATTGTTATCTATTGCTATTATGTTTATGCATGTTTCTATATTTAATTAATATAAGTTTCATATGCATCTAGTTAGAAAAAAAATCTAAATTTAGGTAATGCGTGTGTAGAAGACACCTGTTACACATTACCAAACGATGCTCGAACCAAAACGTATTAAAAAATGGTTTTGAAGCGACGTCGAAGAATAAATAACCGTGTTGGCAGCAAAATAATCTTCTCGGTCGTTTTACTTTGTAACAATCTTTCTTCTAAACTGATGTACTTAATATGTGTGCAAGTGTGATAATTGTAAGCGTCGAAACGTGTAAAATAATGTCTCAGTTTAATTGTCTTTTACGTGAGCTGAGTCAAATTAAAGGAATTATTGAAGTGGCCTAAAGTATACATGGTAATATTCTGTGTTGAAGTTAAAATTTTGTTTTATTTGCATTGGATATATACGAAGGATTCAGAAGTTCTGCACTGTAATAAGTAGGTGGTTGGAAATCGTTTTCCTGTATAATTTCCGTCTTTATAGTTATCGGAAGTCTACAGTTGAAATGAAATTCTGCTTGAGAAAATTCTAAATTTGTGATTTGCAAATGATTTCGTTTAACAACACAAATTAAATGTCGAGTGAAAACGTAGTTTGAAACGGTTTAGTCATGCATATATTTGTCATTTTATCACTTTCGTTGAATTGTGGATTATAAAAGTTTAATATACAAGATTTTTGCTTTAAATTGTATGCAAACACGCGATTTGTGCTGATGATCTATGATTAAAGCCACTTTACGTCCTATCTCTCCTATATTAATCGTACACCTTCATTATTTTTGCCGTTGAAATATACACTCTTTTGGCGTACGTTCAAGCATTACATTATTCTAATTTTCATAATAAAACTCAACCCAATTACACACATCTCGCACAGGAAATGTAAAAAGTTATAACCACACGATTAAAAAAAGAGAATTTTCGGGAAATATACAGCAACTTAAATTCTTTAATTAACTAAATTACGTTATTTTTCAAAGCGACAGAAATAAGTACCCTTGGTGGTTGGATATAATTTTTTGTACATTATGAATTATGAAAATTAGTGACACTTAATAAATTTTATGTATTAACAAAACTTGCAGTAACAAACATTGGCGTAAGTAATTATTATAATTAGTAACACAGTACTAACAACTACAGTAATTTATTTAGTTATTACTGTTAGTCATCAGATGAAAGTTTGAAGAAAAAGTAGTTACTATATTATTAGATAGTTATAAAACGTGTGTGTATACTAAAATCATCAAATAAATCTTATGCACGTTATTAAATGACGTATTAATACGAACTCATAAGCATTATAAATGATTATTTAAATAAAGTTAACTTCTCATAAATGTAAATTAATCAATATACTTCTAAGCAATACTGCAAATATTTACATTTTTCATTAAATTTATACGTTATAAATGAATTTGTTATTACACAAGAACTGTTTACTTACAGTAAATTACTATTACTTTAAATTACAACTTTGTGGTATTATATTTTTAATAAATGGAATCTAAACTGCTTTTAAATTATGTTAAATTTGCTAATTCTACAAATCAAAAACAAGATATAGCGGCAGTAGTTATTAGTAATAGTTTACAAAATGCATTAGAATTATTACGGTGCTGAAGAGTTCTAAAAAAAGAAATTTGAATACGAAGACGTAAAACAAACAAGCTTTTACTTTAAATTAGTACAGAAAGTTTATTAAACGTATGAAACCAATTTTAACATAGATACAATTTATGTAAAGAGTTAAGTTTATCTTTTAACGAATTTAATGCAAATTTTAAAAAACGAATACTAAAATCGCATAATACTGTTAATCAGATAAAAATTCTTAGCAAAAATAAATTTATGAGTTATGAATAAACATAGGAAATCATAAATTACAAAAAATAATCTGCTATTAAAAAAATGTTAAATATCTGTACAAACGTGACACGTTAAAACTATGCCATAACTGTTTTTATTTCAAATAAATTAAGAAACATATAAAATTTATGATAAACTTTAAAAAACCACAACCGAACAAAAAAGTATAAAAGGCAATCCCGCGGTAGTCAATAATGCAAACGCCGACATTAGCAAAAGGCATACGTTTAATAATGTATATAAAAAGGGTATCCATAAAATTTAAATACAAAGTTATAGGCATGTTAGATTTTGGTTCAGATGAAATGTTATTTTTAAAATCATGATAAAAGTTGTTCAAGAAAAAAAGTTTTTAACGTGTATATTTTGTATTTTAATCGTATTTAAATTATTAATATTACAAAAAGTACCATTTACAGTAAATATTAATAAAAATTGAATCTTTGTTTTATTAATTTATATTAAGCAAATAAGTCTTTAATATTTAATGTTTTTTTTATGAATAATTTTAGTACTTTTCTATTAGATTTAATAGTAAATTTTGTGTAATGAAAAATAAATGTTTATCAGGAAATAAACTTCATATTATTAAAAAAAAAGTGAATTTAAAAAATATTCTAGTATTTGCAAACTAGATAGAAAATAACTTTTATTTAACGCATTATAATTTTATAAATTTTAAATATTAGTCACAAAACTTCAGTGACTGAATTTTACGGTATAGTAAACAGCAAAAAAGTGTTTGTGTTTTTCAAAATACGTATTACGTAAAAGTTTTATTGCGTTTAATAACAAAGGCAACATTTTTTATTATTCATTTGTTTGCTGTAAAAAATTGTTTTCATGTTTGCAACATCAGGTAACTTTGTTTTGCAGTAAACTGTTTTTGTATTGAATTGTCATAATGTTATTTCATTTCTAGGAAGTTCAAAGTACTGTGTATATTTCTGTAAACAAATTGATCTAAACGCCAAAAGCATATTTCTTGCAAACGTTCATTGTAAAGCGTAATTGTTTGCAACGTTTTAAAAGTTTGCACTAAATTATATAATAAAGGTCAAAATCTCATTAAGGTATCTCGCATAAGCTGAAATGACCTACGTGACCCTACTTACAATGTCACTAAACTAATTGGGATAGATAGTTGCGGCTTTCGTTAATACCTCAAAGTCTATGTACGTCTAAAGCTCTAATACAAACAGACCAACTTAATGTAATGAACACTGAAAAGCGCGGTATACACATTTTTATTGATTTCAACTGCGAATAATTACTTTACAGCTTATGTAACATGTAGACGTATTTCCATTCAAAATAACATTTACGACTTGAGTTTTTAGTTTTATTCGGAAATTACAACTGTTATTTTGTGGTTTTAATGGTAAATTAAATGTAAGTCATTTTACAGTAAATTATTTTATAAAACGTTTCTAGAATGCATCGTTGCATCTAACAACAGCTGCTTGTAACAAAGACAATTTCAGGAAAAACATATATTTTTTATTTTTAGTCTTGTAAATGAAGTATTTTTACTCAGGTTATTTAATGCATAAAATAACAAACTTGTTGATTATACAAATAAAGTTAATTGCAGTAAATTAAAAATAAACCTTATACTAATGCAGTAATTTAATATTTAAGTATTTTTTATAATTACATCGTTATATTGTTAGGGCGTTTTACATCGCTGTTTTTAAACCCTTTTTATATTGCTCGGTAAGTTGTATACAGTGCCACTATTTGATACGAAAATGATCGTTTAAATAATTCGGTTTGGGAGCGGGTGTAATGTATGTATCTGTTCTATACGATATTTTGTGATACAGGTATTCTGGGTGTTTGTTTACGGGTATATTGTGGTAAAAGCAAGTAGCATGTATTGTTTTACTGTGCATGTTCAGCCATCCCAATTCACTTAATTTGTATGCAATTCTATTATACTTGCAAATTCCAAAAATATAACGCAAGCAAACATTTTGTATTCTATTATCTTGTATAAGCAAAGTCTATATACAACATCACAGTAGCTAAACTTGGAGAGTATAAAAGCATGGTTTTTGTATTTAGTACATTTCTAAGAGAATATTTTTTTTAAGTATGCCATAATCAACACATTAAGAAACATGTGACTTAAAACGAAATTTTGAGTTCAGCAGTAAGCTTAGGTTTTTAACTATATCAAGAAAAGGTATAGTTTTCTTATTTATTTATTGAGCAAAGCTAGTGTTCTATCTTTTTTGTTATAAAATAATATTGTCTGAGACTTTTTTTTGTTTACTTGTAAGTACTGCATTTTTGACGGTTTACGGACTTTTCGTCCCCGGGATAACCGTCTCCGGCCCTTCGGTTTCTGGACTTTACGTCCCCCGACCGTTTCTAAGGAAAACGGCGTCCGCTACCCAAGAAACGCCGCAACAAATTATGTCGCAAGCTGTGGAAGGAATTCACGCTAACGTGGCTGCCATAGTTCCATCAAAAGAAACGATAAAACGAAATATCAGGAAAAGAAGAAATAAAGATGGCGCGCCTCCAATTCCCGAAAATATCGGTAATTTTGTGGTACCACAAGTGAGTAATACAAATAATTCATATAAATTGATGTAATCCATCTAACTTGACAAAAGACAAAAGAGATACTCCAAGATTCTGTTAAATGGCGAACAATCACAATTCCTGTACTACGATTCCAATCAAGATTTACCACACAGACGGATGCTTATATTTACTACAGCAAAAAAGATACAACTGCTGGCTTTTTGTTCATCATGGTTTGCAGATGGAACGTTTCGCACGTGCCCAAATTTATTTTCGCAGCTGTACACAATTCATGTGAAATACCATGATACTGTGGTGCCTTGTTTGTATGTTCTGCTGCCAAATAAAACGGCAGCAACGTATACAAAAATGATACAAGAAATGAAAAACATTTGTCCCGATGCAGCGTCTCAAACAGTAATGGTGGATTTTGAACACCTAGCCATTCGAGAATTTCAGCAAGAATTCGGCGAGGTGCGTGTTTCGGGTTGTTTTTTTCATTTAACGCAAAGCATATGGCAAAAAATGCAGTTGGAAGGTTTGCATGTTTTATACCAGCAATCTCATCAATTTGCAATTTCTGTACGTATGATAGCGGCTATGGCATTCATCCCACCATTCAATGTCATCGATGTTTTTGACGAGCTGTTAGAGCATGAAGATTTTTCCCAAGATGCAATAATAACAGCAAATTATTTCGAAGATAATTGGCAGAAGGGGCCGTCGACGAAGACAAGATCATATTTTCCCGATGAATTTATGGAACGTTTATGAACGAACACTTGATGAGGAGGCCCGAACAAATAATGTCGTATAAAGGATGGCATCGTGGTTTTTTATCTAGTTGTGGAACCTCTTTTCCAAATATTTATAAATTCATAGATTTATTAAAACGACAAGTGTCACTTACAAACTATGACATCGTTCAGCTGCTAGCGGGTAATAGAATAAATAGAAAAAATAAGAATTATGCTCAACTCAATCAAAGATTGATAGCAATTGTTGGTAATTATGATAATAGAAATCATATTGATTATTTGCGTGACATTTCTTATAACTTTGAGTTTTCATTTCAATTTACCTTCCTTTTTTCTTATTTACTTATAGAACATCTAGGTATAGGAATTTGATTTCTATTTTATTCCAAATTTAGTATTTGTATGTAAGTTTTAATGGTATTTATAATTTTATGCGCTTTGTAATAAACACTGTCTTATATTGATTGGATAATAGAAATTATTAAAAAATGCGGAAACACGTCTATTTGGTTTTATTCAATAGTTCCCGAGAACGAAAATTTCTAAAATTAATTAGCATAATGAAGTTCGCCATACATATCTACTAAAAAGTCTTGCAAACAAAAATGGCTGAGCACGAAAGGTCCTGGACACCAAACGGCCGGGGGACGCAAAATTCGGGACACCAAAGGGCCGGAGACAGTTGTTCCGGGGACGAAAAGTCCGCTACCAATTTTTGACATGCTTATTATTTCATTTAAGTTTTATTGATTAATGCAATTGCTCGACCAAGTTCTTTTATATGAAATGAGTAATATAACTACGTATCATCTGTAAAAATTTGTTTTGATGTTTTTAAGTGCCATTGCAAAACGACAGGTGTAAATATATAATAATATTGGTTCAAGTATTGATCCTTGGGGCACTTCTTGATTTACAAGTGAATTCGACATCTTTCTAATTTTCTAATCCATGACCCAAAACTGTTTGTAAAAAAGTAGTGCCATAATCATTTATTATACAGCATCATTACAAGCAAAAAAATGTTCATAAAACAATTTTAAAAAGTTTAAAATTTTGAGTCAAATAAAGCGAAAATTATGAACCAGAAACATTAAATAGTTTGTTGGTATGTTAAGGCTGTTTAATTCACTGTTCTAAGAACTACACATATTTTTTGAGTAATTGGTTGACACTACAAATAAAACCAAACATAAGATGTAGTAAAATGAAGCTGATATTTTAAAAAGCCACCTACTTTCAAAATGCATAAATAAATCAATAACATTGCAAAATTAAATCTAAATATGCAAAACAACTATTTTTAAGGTATTATGATAAAATTCTTCACTCTAAACAAACGTAGTGTAAAAAATCAGCTAAAAAATTCATGCAAAATAGAAACAAATCTAAAAAGAAAACTGATAACATAAACCAAAATTATGATAACTATAAACGGTGTTTTTGCTATGTAGTAGCATACCTCCGGTCCGTTCTTTACAGTGATAACATTATCTAACTGTTAACATTGTCCGTGACTCTAATAAGCGGTGTGCACTGTATTAAGTCTATTAAAGATAATAAACTGTTTGTTATACGTGTTGCATAATTGTTAATTTGCTTTTATCCTAAACTTGAACAGAAGAAGAAGAAATATTTTGTTGGTTTACTTTCGAAATTTAACACGTCGAAAACAGTAAATTACGGTAGGTAATATTTGTTTGTAATATAGTGTTTTCTAACTTATTTAAGAATTCTGTATGATTTTAACGTGGAGGTTTGTAGATAACACAAGAAGCCCACTGTGTTAGATAAATTCATAATTGTTCAATTAATGTATTTGTAGTTATGACTATAAGTTAAATTAGTTTTGAGGTAAAAAGTGTCTCTATCCCCTTTTGACTTTCTCTCACATCTAACAGTAGATTTGGTTTTACTAAGAGCAACGACATCATAAATATTAGAAACAACATGGTCTTTAATATCTTTAAGATTAGCAGCAAGGGACCTAACGTTTAAATGGCCACATTCTGACTTTTTTCATTAATTGAAATAATGCAGCTGAAATTAAGCTTTCTTAAGCTGAAATTAGCCGAATATAAAGTCTCAGAACTCTCTGTACAAATCGTTGTTGTTTCTGTCTCATTTTTAAATCCTGCTATTAAATTGTCAACATAAACATTTTTTTATATCATTTTAGAAGCGACAGGAAATTGTTTCCCAATTAAATTGCCAAATAAGAACGCTAGTAAACCTGACACAAGGAGTGTGTCAGACTTCTTCAATTTTTTCAAGCGTGATATTTAAAAAACTAATTGATTTTAAGTTTCGCGCCACTATAGACGAGCGGGCGTCAGTCTGTGCTTCATTGTGGTAGAGTTAGAACGGTTAGAACGTTGTATGCATCTAGCAGAGTTAACGAGATTTCACGTGTCGGTTTACGCTACCTATTTTATTTGGCGAAAATTTTGTACATTTTTTGTGTTAAATACAATTATTTCACATTTTAAGGATATGAAAAAGCCGCTTAGTGAAAAAAAATTGTAGCAAATTGTAAATAAAATAATGACAAATGGCGGTAATTCAAAATGGAGCGGAGATGAAGATGTAGGTAATGATGATATGTATATAGAAAGTAATCATAGTTCGGAGTCGGAGATGAGCTATAATAATTCAGATTCAGATGAGAACATAGCTAGCATCAATGATGTATCCAAATCGTTTTACTTTTATGGACACGAGAAAACCAATAAAACTAAATGGTAAGAATAAATATTGTTGTACTACTTTGGTCACAAATATTCTGTATAAGAATGTTAGTAACCCTAATTTTTTACGCAAATATTCATAATTAAATAGTGCACTCTAAATGTGTTTTCAGGTCATCTGCAGAGTCACCACAAATCAGCAGAACACGTATCCACAACTTGATAAAAAGTCTACCTAGACTCAAAGCAGCAGCAAAACAATTAGGCACCAATCCAGCACCTAAAAACGTACAGTGCTTATTGTTCACTGACGATATCGTTCAAGAGATATTGACATGGACGAATAAACGCCTAGAAAAAAAAAAGAAACAGTAATAGAGACAGTGCAAACGTTAATAATTGTGATCTGGGTATTATAAAATTTTACGCTTTTTTGGGACTGCTCTTTTACAATGAAGTATTTAAAAGCTAAAAAGAATTTTTGGGCAGTTTCTATGCAACAGATGGTTCGGGCAGAGACATTTTCCGAGCTACCAGCGACAGACGACGGTTTGAAATAATATCATCATGTCTTAGATTTGATGATCCATTTGCTAGAGAAGAAAGAAATGCAGATGATCCCGGTGCTCCAATTAAAAACATTTGTGATATTTTTTCCCATCTGTCAAAAATGTTACTCCATAAAGGAATATGCTTGTGTAGATGAGATGTTGATAGCATTCCGTGGAAGATGTAAATTTTGCATGTTTATGCCAAAAAAACTAGCGAAGTATGGCATAAAAATTCAAGCTATTACTGATGCTCACACAAACTATCTTTTAAATGCCTACATTTACACCGGGAGGGATAGTAATGGCAGAACTTTAAGTGCGGAAGAAAAACGTCTTCCAATTCCATGCCAATCGATTATCCGTCTTTCAAAACCAAAACAGGGCACAAACAGAAATGTCACTGCTTATAATTGGTTTTCATCTATGCCACTGGTTGAAAATCTCCGTAAAAGGAACCTTAAGTTTGTTGGACGATGAAAAAAAACAAAACAGCAATTTCAAAACACGAATAATCAAAGCAGTTATTTATTTGTAACTGTTTCTATTTTTGTGTTTTCTTTACTTAAATAACAAAGATACTCAAAAACGTGGTTAAATGTCGGAGTCTCTTAGACTCCAAGTGTCATTTAAGGTAACAAAATGTAGATGTGTCAGGTTAATGGTTAACTAAACTCATGTGACTTAAATCTAGGTATTCCTTTATAAAACTTACGTTATAATTTCTTAAACTAAAAATGTTTTCAAACTTTCGTTTCAAAAACAAAAACCACTAAACAACAAAATTCTTTAAATCACTAAGCTTTAAAACGTCATCTTTAAAAGGTATTCTTACAACAAAACGACTATTCAAATTACGCAAAAAGTAGTTCTAAAGAACTGTTCAAGTCTTTTATTGTTAGTGGACAGGAATCGATCGGAACTAACTTCCTCAATTAATCAAAATTGTTGTAAAGATTCATTTGAATCAAAATTTTGTTTAACTAACGAAAAAACATGTAGATCTAGTTTTAAAAGTCCAACCAGATACAGTGTAACAAAAAACGTTTTTTTTAGGTTGGTAATTCCTTTCCCAAAACTATCTAATGAGGTCATTCCCAGAAACTAGAAGCAGTAATAAGTAAATAGGAATATGGTTGTTAGTTTGTAAAAATGTTTAAATTAAAATTATTTATCATAAATTGAACATTGATTTTACTAGTAAAAATAGTAATTATTCGTACATCTATACTAGATTCGGTTAAACCAAGTCTAGAAACTAAGTTGCATTAAATCTTGATAAATCTATAAGTGGTAACTTAATACTTGATTTAGATAAACCCGTTTGTCTTATACTTTGAGACATCGGCAAAGAATCAACAGAACAAATCGACTTATTCTCAAACTCAGATACATTTAAACGCTTTTTTGCAATAGTTGTTTGTTATATTTATTTTCAAACTTATCTCGTTCTTCGTACCGGTCATCCAGTTGACTTGCATCGAATGAAACCTCCACTAAAGCTTGAACTTCATCAAATTCACAAAAAATTTGTCTAATTAATCTTTAATCATTGCGCAAATTTACAAATCTATAATCTTAAATAATTGTAAGTAATTGGAATGCCAATATACTTGGATTTTAATCTTTAATATCGTTAATCTATGAAACAAATAATCTTTTAACGTTAAACACGTTACTAAACAGAAAAGAAATGGAACGTACTCACTTTTGATCGTATTCATGTATAAATCTTCTAATCAATAATTTTAAATCTATTCCATGCAATTTCGAGTGCCGGGTTAAATAACGTTCATCCGACGATAAGTGCATCGAACAATAGGGCGCTTATGCATCACATCTACAAACGTTTAACGGTTTAACACAATCGAAATTCAGCGAGTAGGACCAATTTTATGGTAATTTATTATTGTGAGGCATAGTGTACTGTATAAAAACTGCACTTGTTTATATTTTAACTTTATTAAACAAGAAGAAAATTGTACTTTTACAAGAAACGAACTGAAGTTGTCGCCACGTAATTTACAACCCCCATTCTTTGCATTTTTGCATAATAAACATAACAAACTTTGCTAAATGCTTAGGTGTATTTCTAAAGCAGACTTGAACCAAAATTTAAAAAAAATTAAAAGCAATTAAAAAAGACTGACCTTTGTGATAACAAAAATTATTTTGCTTTTAACGATTTAATCAAATTAAGTAATTTATGTATTACAGGTTGTCCATAATTTAGTTGCAAAAACATTAAAAAAAATTAGGGCGTGTACTAGTGTACACATGTAAGAAGTGAAACTTCTTTATGGCCTTATTTTTCGCAAAATGATCTACATGCAACTTTTCAGAAATTGGTTAAATAAAGTTAAATTAGATAAATTTTAAACAAAATGATTTTATTATCATAGACATGAATACAAATTTTTGTAAATCAATTAACTAATTTTTGTAGATTCAATTTCATATTTCAGTTACCATAAGCCATTAATTACAAAAATATATAATAACGATGACAATGATAGTAATAATTCTATTACAATTAATGAAATGCTGTAATAATCTTAGTAGCAAAAAGTTAAAGTTAATAAAGTTAAATAATTTTATTATTTGTATTCATGTCTATGATAATAAAATCCTTTTGTTTAAAATTTATCTAATTTAACTTTATTTAACCAATTTCTGAAAAGTTGCATGTATATCAATTAATTGATGTTCATTAAATTAGCAGTCTTATTAATTAATAAATACTATTTTAATGAAATCATATACATTGACCGATAGTTACAATAAGAAACTGAGGTTAACCTTAAATATTTTAAATTTAAATTAATAACATATTTCAGAATTTATACTCTATGTCAATTAATTCCACCCAAGTATTAGAAAAATAGATATAATTACTTACTTTTGTTAAAAATCCACTGGAATTAGAATTAAAATAAAGCCTTTGATTTTGTTGATCACTTTAGTACTGATATATTATTTATCACGTCGCTATTGCGTTTCCGTAACCGAAAAAAAAGATGGCGCGTAACGGAAAAAATGTGACGGTAAATTTTTTTCCAACGCCGATAAAGAAGTTTCACTTCAAAAAGGTTTTAAACGTAAGATTTTAAAAATATACTAAAGAAATAACACGGAAAAGTACACATACGAAATAAATGTTAATCAACTAGGCAGATTGCTGTTTTCTAGGATTATATAAAAACGATTATCGTTGATCTCATCTATATAATTAATAATATCTAATTTATAGTAAACCATCTATAAAATATATTTTTAGGCGCAAAAATAAGTAAAGTATAAACGTTTCTTACATGTAGATAAAGTACTTGAAAAACCAATAGAAGAAATTCATATAATAGCTGAAAAATTTGATTTTGAAGAAGTCGGCAGAACAATATAACGTGTTTACATAAATTCGCTCAGTTGGAAACATTCAGTACTTTTAGTACCTACCCAAATTACATAAAACAAACATTATTTCAGTTTCTGAGTAAAGGAATCTTTACAATGTCTGCATAGTATTTATTGTTAATTTAAATTAAGACACGAGCGTCTCTTCTAACAATTTATAATTGTTTGCCATTACGAATCAAGTTTATACTAATTAATTCCAATTTAGTATTAACAATGTTAGAAATTAGTAAATAATCGAAAACCGAGCTACAGTAGTAATTATAATTATAAAATTACAGTCACGAGATTTATTATTTAATTTAGTAATTATCTATTAGTGTAGTAAATGTTTATATTAAATTATACATTTTGTAAACGTTTGTAAAAGTTTAAAATTGTTTTGTTAAATTAAAAAATGCTTACATTAAATACTTTTAATAAAAGCTTTTATTGTTGTAAAAACTTTAGTTTTTATAATTATTTATAGAAATGTATATGAAACAACAAACCACGCATATTACCATCAATGATATTACCAACGTACATTTTCTTACTTTTTTATTATTTATTGTAAGATTTTGTAAGTCATAAAATGTTAGCAAAAAAAACAAGATTTAGGTTATCCTTAAATTATATTCGACGAAAACCTTTTCGAAAACATTACATCAAACATGTTTTGCCATAAATAGAATAATTGGTTCTTTGCAGAGTTCATCTGCATTTACTTACAAAAAATGTATATTTTTAAATTGTTTTACAAATACTTTTTTTAAAGACGGCATTTTGGGGGAAAAGATTTGTGTTTTACTTCCTTTTTTTAAAAGACAGCACGTGAACTAACGTTGCGCTCAGTGAGATCTATATTTTTAAATTCTGTATATCATCCTGCTTCTTTGGAATTGGTTAAACGTTTCCCAAGTATCTCTTTTTTGAGTAGATAAATTAGAACATGTACGGATGTAAGCATTGACCACAAACACAAGTTTTAAGGGCTAATTTAAGGTAAAGTAGATGGGGATATTTGTTAGATAGAGGATTAATTTTAAAAAGTCACTGGCACACTTGCGATGTTATTGGTGAAAGTAATTTGAAAGCTTGCGCACTCTGGATCATTTACTAGGAATTTATTTGTGATATTATACATCTATTTTTGTTAAACTTTCAGCTATTTTAGGGCATTGGTTGTCATTAACTAATCGCCTGTCTGAAAAAAAACTGTTAGTAACTTCTTTTTAATATACATATGTTCGTTTGTGTTAGCGTCGAACGGAAATACGAACGACTTAGATATATCAAGATCAATGTATATAGATTTACTGGTGTATTTCAAATTATTACAAGTGCGCGTTGCTTTTAATTGTGTAAATACTAGGTTTGCGGTAATTAAATTATTTTTCGTTGTATCAAATTATATTCTTATACTTTAGTACTAGTAACGCATATATCTACTTGTATGATGTGTTGACAAATTTAAGGATTTGCTAATACTAGAATTGTTTGTCTTTTTTTATGTATAATTTGTTATCATATACATCGTAATAATAATTTTATTCTATTTTATATTGTCATTATAATAAATATATTTGTTGTCGTACCTGTATTTGATTTGCTTACTTTCAATCTTTGTCAGATGTAAACGGACATCTATAGTGTATGTTTTTTTGTTTTGTTGCTCTTTTAATTAATTTATAATCAGTTCATCAAGAATAACTCTCCGAAACTCTGAGCTACCTTTTACTGTAGGTTACGGTTGTATTATCATTAACACGGTACTAAATTTTTAAAAACATCTAATTAAAAATAGTATTGTGGATCAGCATCTGTTATTTTAGGAAATTTTTATTTTGTTTACTTTGCGTTTTGGAATATTGAAAACAACACCAAACAAAAAATTCGACGTCAAAAAAAAAAAAAATCTGCACCATTTACTAGAAAAAATTAATGAAACTGGAGACTTCTGTGATGCTGGTATTTTAGAATAACATTTACACTAAATAGTACCTACTTAGTTTAATTTTATTTGATTTAACTTATAAAAAATTTAAGAAAAAAGGCTGGGACTAAGTAGAAATTAAAAACATCGGTTTATACTTAGCGCGAACCAAAAAAAACTAAAAAATTTTTGGGGACGGCAAGACAAAAATTAAAAAAAACAAAAAGAATTAGAAGCTCAGGTAAGCGGTTTCGTTTCAACAACAAGAGTGCAATGAGCAAAACTTATCTATAAAAAAATAAACGCAACACCAACACAAGACGTCGCACGCAACCGTACGAGGGGTCCACAAAACCAAAAAAGACATTCAAGGATACTCTGACGGGAATTGCTCTTGCAATATCAAAAAAATCAATCAATCTTAAAAAATCCAAACTCATAAAAACCTTTATGTTTGGATGGATTGACGAATCTATAAAAAAAGATTCTTAAAAATAACGTGCGCAAAGAGAATGGCTAATCGGCACGTCACCCAAAAAGAAACTTTTGGAAAAAGGTAGGGAGCTGAGATTATTTATCTTAAAAACTATTTTGCATAAAAAAAAAGTTTTTAATTGGGTCCCGGAAACAGTAGAAAACTAGATGCTATGAACCCTGTTTACAAAGCAATGTATGTAAATCCAGAACTAGAAGGAACGTAATCTAATGCTCAAAATCAGTCAAATAAATATGCATCACTGCAAGACAGCCTCAACAGTCTAACTTGTGCACAATCCTCGCACGTTATCATTGTAAAGAATGCAGTAAAATAATGCCACTGTAAGTTCTGGAGACCAAGTGGCAGCTAAAATATCTGTAGTAGAGGAAGGCATCAGGAGAGAGTTTATTATCGCATCCGGTTACCTTCTCCTACGACCAGACAAGAGTACTGCCGCCGAAAGAAATCCAGTGGCTGATTAATAATGGAAGCAACAAACCGCTGATTATTGCATGCAAAGCCAATGCACGCCACACCTTGTAGAGGATCACAAACACAAATCTAAAAGGAAAATATTTAGATATAATAAATAATTGAGAGTTGTTCAATGAAACTATGACCCACCAAATCACTGCCCTACAGTTGCAACACCAATGCACGAGCTTGAACTAGTGACGGACAGTATTGTTAATTTAATAAAATTCGCATATGCAACAACCTGCCTAAGAACTGTCAAATTAACTTGCAACAGTGCAATTTGGTGAAACAAGGAGTTTGGCAAAGCAAAGACACGAACTAGAAGTCAAAAAGAGCGGAGATTGACATAGATACAAAACTAACCTCACGACATACAACAATGCCATTAAATAAGCAAAAAGAGACTCTTGGAAAAGGTACTCTAACTGTTCATCATTGGTTCTATTCTGACTAAAAACATAAAATTTACGGACTTAGTTATGAATACGTTGCAAGAATTATTGCAAAAACACTTTCTGGATTCGTTATTAGATAAAGTCTGTAAACACCAAAACTTAAAGGTACCAAAAAAACAGGCACTGCAAAGGAAATTGAGTTTTGCAAACAAAATTAATCCTGAAAATCTAAATACGCCTAAATCCTACCAGTCTAGGAACTGATGAAATTTATTCCATAATTCTGCA
The DNA here is from genome assembly GCA_035610365.1 of Aquatica leii. Lineage (NCBI taxonomy): Eukaryota > Metazoa > Arthropoda > Insecta > Coleoptera > Lampyridae > Aquatica > Aquatica leii. The sequence continues at coordinate 50,487,122 of CM069437.1, read as the reverse complement.
AACGGAATTTGCTGCGAAACACAATATGTTAAATATAGTTATATAGTGTGGCGACTAAACCGATCATCACATAGATTGTGCTTGCATAGGGTGTGGAAACCAACCCAAAATGCAAAGATTCTAAACTAGGCAAAGTACTGCTGGTAACAGGAACGATAAGAACCACGGCCATAGCAACTATAAAAACAACACTTTCACCATTACACTTTGTCTTAATGATTGAAGTAAAACAACAAGCATAATACAAGCTGCATATTAATGAACACACGTCAATTACCGTGAATATTTTATTACTGGCACTGCAATCGAAACTGATTATAGCATGCATAAACAGTCTGGAAACATTAGCAACTCGCATACCAAATGTAACGCACAACGATTTTCGGTAAACTAAGGCTAACCTATGATGAGTTGAAAACAGTCCCTTGGAATAAGTTTCAAGACTTCATAGACAAAACAAAACTGCCGAGTAAATAATAAATCGGTGGTGCACAAAAAGACCAAGGAAACTGCAGTGCAGGGGCACTACACAAACCACCTATTAAATAAAAAAGAGACACCCTTAGCTAACCCAAGTTTGTGCAAAACAACTACAACTTTTCGTTGTATTATCGTTATATTAGTAACCAGAAACTCAGACATAAACTTAACTTGTATATTAATATTTTTGCACTTAGAGCTTACTCCAATAAGTTAAACTTTAAACAATAATATAACTTCTTAGTAAAACAGTTTTTTTATTGTAAATAAAAAGTTTTTAAAACAATGATTACGTGCTTAATTTAGGATAGTTTTAAATATACCTTACAGGTTCTAATTTTTTTAAATCTTTTCGAGATTGCTTGAAATTGTAGATACATTCGCTTGTGTTAAATAATAGATCACAACATGAGGCGTAAACTAATAACCTTACTAACAACTTTAACAAGAATAATAAGTCAACTGTCTTACCATTGTTGGCGTAATTACTAGTACAGAGAAATAACGGTGTTACCAGTTATAATACAACAAATATTGTTTTGCGTTTGATTTTTTAGTGAGTAATTAAGAATTTGAATACATATACTGTTAAACTTGTAAAACAAGATGACAATAAATTTATTACGTGAACTGATTTAAGAGAGATAAGCAACTAAGTTTTGTGTGTGTATTATTATACACAGAGCGTGTTAGATTTAATTATTTTTGCACATTTAACAATCCTGATCTTTACCGCGCTTGAAATATATATAAATTATAATTATGATAGTATTTTGTATAATAAACTTTATGCGTTTATGATTTGAATTACATTAAAGTTAAACAAACAATATACACTCATATAAAATCTTTAATATTGATTTAATCCAAACCTGTTCTTTTTAGACTTCGAATTGGTAAATTCTGTAAACTTGCCAAACTATATTTGTTTAAATATATTTTTAAACTATTATATTTGTCACTACTATTTTAAAGTGATTTTACAAACTTTGGCGCCCAATGTGGGACCTCTGTTAAAATAATTTTTTAAATTTTGATAAAAACATTAATGTTATAAAAAAATGTGTAAATTATTTAAAAATAAATATCAATACATTCTGTCCATATAAAATATGTACAAATTAAAAGTTAAAAATTCAATCGGTATTACATTAAAAATAAAGACATCCAATAAACTGCTACACTCGCTAGAAATATAGCGATTTGCATCGTGTACAACTACTTAAACATCAAGTAGTAACAGTGCTACAATTTCTGGACAACAACCAAACTGATACGGTTAAATAAAATAAAAACAAACTAGTCTAAGTAAAACAACAACAAAAAATAGCATTCGGGTAAATTGCAATATAACATTAATGTAATGCAAAGAATTATATAATATATGACTCAGATTTATTGACACCATAATTATTGTTATTAGTGAAAAATGAGTTAACTGTAATTAAATCAGTAATTATAAATAGACATATAGGAAAACGTTTTCTCACAGCAGTGAACCAAGGAATAGATTTTGACACTAAAAATACTAAATCTTTAATAATCAATTTAAATGAAAGGTAGAAGTCAAAGTCGTTGACCAAGAAACACTTGATGCGTAATACAAGAGTGTGTAACCAACGGCGACACCCGTTTTAGTCTCTCAATGCTCAAGACCGTTAGCCGGTAGTTCTAGCTGCACCCTGCATTTACAAAAGTCAACAAATCTAAGGGAACAAACCTCGAATCCAAATTCCGCAACTCAAGGTGTTTGCCATGCTTAGGATTTCCCATTAAAGTGGGCGGTTCTGCGTTATGAGTCACAAACGGGTTTCCACCGACAATGTTACGATAGTGTAGTAATGCAAAATTTGTCGCTGTATTGTTTTACTGTTTCCCCAGTGGGTTGGCGGTAGCCAAAAAAACGCACATTTTGTGATAATGAATTTAACTGATCTGTCAAGTGGGCTGGGGCCTAGAGAGGGTCTTTCTAGGAGCCAGCACGTTCTGCTCAATAAGGGTTAGAGTAGTGGCGTTCCTCATTCTTTTGGAGCCAAACGACGAGATGCGAATAAAGACAAGAACGAGCAAATCATCTCGAAAAAAGGAGAAGTCTACTTTGTTAATGTTAATCAAAAAAGTAGAAAGCAATTTTAAAAAAGTTAGCTCATTTCTGATTGCTAAAACTTTATATTGAATTGCGGGAGACACGAGAAGCGTTAAAAAAGTATCGGGTAAATTGTTGGTTGAATGTGTGTCAAAAAAACAATCAATTTTATTATTAAACGTTGAAAGAATTGCACAAATAAATGTCAAAATGTCGGAACACTAAAAGTTAAACTTGTGTAAAAGTGTGGTTTACTGTACAGATCTCCTAAACACAGGAAATTTTGAAAGGTCTAAAACAAACTAGATGCGTTGTACAAACAATAGACACACTAAACCGCGTTTTAACATTTGGAAAAAACTGAATTTGCAACATGTTTGTCCTATATAGAATGCGTTGCAGTCACCACGTTTCAATTTATAAATATCGGATTTATCTAATATATAACATTTGTCTTTAGTATTAACTAATAAAGATTTAGTATTATTTTTTTCAAAAATAAATAATTTTGATGTAACATTTCTTTTTCTTTAAAGAATAATATTTAATCTTTATTACATCTTCAAGAACTTAACTATTTAATTTATTTTAAATTAACAATTGCAGAGTTTAAAAATTTGGTTAAATGTAAACAAATAGCTTTTATTTAATTAATTACTAAACCAATAAAATTAATTAATATTTTAAATATTAGTTTTTGGTTTTTATATTAAAAGTATTAAGCAAATTTGCGTACTTTGACACTAACTTTATTTATGTAAAAAATCTGTTTAAAATCTGTTTACTTTGTAACTAACAGTATAATTTTAAGAATGTGCTAATTGATAAAATCATTTTATAAATAATTATGTTCATTAAAAAATGTAAAGAAATTTTAGATCTGGTTACTATTTAAAAACTGTACTTACAAATGTTTTTAAAAAGTATTAAATTGGTAATTTTAATTAATTTGATTTAATAATTCTGGATTGAAAACATTTTGTAATTTTATATTTGTCGTTGAAACACGAAAAACGCTTGTTTTTAATTAATAAACGTTGCACTCCTGTTCCAGATAATTTCAAGCAAATAAAATATAACAGAAATTTGCATTTATTGCAAGAAAATTTTCACTTGGCATTTAAAATTGAACGTTTACTTACTATAAACACTAATAATAAAAACTGAATTGAATTATTAGATTAAAACGGAAATTAACATTTTCTGCAGTTATTTACTCTAGTTGAAATATTTACTAAAATGAAGTTTTGCATACATACGTTTTTCTATGTACAATCTCATTTAAACTATTTTAATTGTCAGAATTAAAGAAAACGCTACAATTAAATTATATATATAAATAATATTGTCGTTATTAAGTTTTAAATGGATATTTGATTAATATCGTGCGTTATCTAAAATCGCGAGCTTAATAAAGCTTTTCTTTGTTTTAATAATTTTTGTAATTCTGTTGTCTTACTGTTAGTATTATTAGTGCACAGTGTTACGTATAATGCAAAAACTATTTTTTAGCATTTTTTTAGCTTAACAAACCGTTGTGACACTTTGCGGTAGTCAACACACCAAATAACACAATGTAAAAGCTCAAACAAGTTTATTTAAACATAATATAATTCTAACGTGTGTATTTGCTACGAAAAAACAATAAAAACTCGTATATGCACTTTGACAAGACCAAAAACAAACGAACGAAAATTGTAAGTAATTTTTAACATGCTCCTGGCTTTGACTTCTTGTTGTTCGGAAACTTTTAATTTCTATTTTACGCGTTGTTAAAGCGTTGAAACATATTCTTGTCTACAAAGTTTCTATATACGTTGAAGCAACTGCTGCATACGTTGGAAGCAGGTTGCTTTTGATTCTTTCAGTTAGTTTGCTGGTATTCGGATACGGTAGAAACGTTCAATGTTTTTTAATGGAAAAATGAGACGGAGTTAGGAGCTGGATATTATTAAAATTAGAAGAAAAAAGAGATAGTAAGTTGCTTCTACAGAAACCAGTACCACCTCTCACAATTTTCCATAGTAAAGACTATGCGTAAAGATATAATGCCATTTAATTTTCTCACTAAAAATCGAGTCAAATGACAAAATATTTTTTTATACTTCGCGTCTATAATCGAAGTTCTATAGCATCCATTTGGGTGCTATAATATAACTTTCATTTTTTTTTTCATTATAGCACCCAAACTTTAATTACTCAAGGTTGGCCACATCGTTAAAATTGATATATATGTCAAAAATTAAACAAAATTTATTTAATTTTTTCATTGCAATTTACATAGTTCATTTTCATTAAATTAGTAAGATGAGTAAATTCTACACATACTTTTATATATTATATTTTAAGAATTTGTTTTGAATTTCAATTTTGCGCGCAATGTTAGAGGTCAGATGACGTTTATGATCATGCGTGATTATAAATTATGAAAAATTATAACCTCTGATTATGACACCGTTTGCATGTTTGTTACCGTTCTTATATGCTTTATTTTCTGTAAAATTGGTTATTAAGTACTATACAATATATAATGTTATTACTAAGTATTGGTGTTGTTTATTTTATATTTATGGTACAGTTGTTATATACATTGTAATTAATAACCACATTTGAGGAGTCCTTTGAATTAATTGTTAAACCAGGGTAAGCATTATTACCATTTGTTACATTAATATTATGTTCATTAATATTAGTTTTAGTAACACTAGTCATATTGGAATCTTTTGAACATCCTGGTAAATTTATATTGTTAATGTTGGAGTTTTTTGAACATCCAGGTAAGTCGATATTTTCTTGCGGAACAAACATTTTTGCAACATCAATTTTATTTTTCAGTGAAGCATCTACATAGCCCTCTGCAACAGTTGAAGATTTCCACCCACCATGCCTTTTCAATGTTAACAAATCTCCGCCACGATTTGCCAAATGTGTAGCACTCGATCTTCGGAAACAATGACCCGTAAACAGTTCCGGATTAGGCAATTTTAAATAAACTGCAATGTTTTTTGATACTTTTCCTATTGTGTTGATACCAATAGGGCTGTTAATGCAGCGACCATTTCTGTATGTTACAAAAAATCTTTTGTGATTAGTTTTGGTAGGTCTAAGTTTTGCATATTCCTTAATCAATTCAATCCAATTTGTATCAGTGATTGCGAACGTGCGTAAAATATTATTTTTTGTTTTAGGAAGTGATATAATAATTGAATCTTGTTTGAATTCAATGTCATCTGTAGACAAATTGAGTAATTCATCTCTCCTACATGCACCATTAAAACCAATAATCAGGATGACCTAAAGTTCATATCGTAACACAAGAAGTATACTCATTGTTGTATTAATTATAAAAATACTTACTTTCATAGCTAAATATAATTCATTATCAGCTTCATTTAAAAGTTTATTAATATTGTCTCCTGTTTCAGTAAAGCGTGTATTTTATTAAACTTTGAAATATCTACGTTTTGATGTAAATTATAACTACACCGTAACATTGAATACATTGACCACAAAGTTGATGATTTGTAATTATGTCGCTGTAGTTCAAAGTAAGCTAATAATGCATTTTCTGTTATTTTTGTCACTTTTTTTTCACGGCACCATTTTTCAACTTTGATGTACTGTTTATTATATAATACATGTTTTGATTTAGTAGGAATTAAATTACTTATAGTATTTTGCGCAATTTCTCGAATTTCTGGTGGAGTACAAGATAATTCTTCGTCCATCTTTTTGAATTAATTTAAAACAAATGCATTAATACTAATTAAAAAATTCAAATTTTAAGTTTTGAATGTCAGTGTAGCCAATTGTTAAAAATTTAGAATACATTATAATTACAAATTTTTATTTAAGAATTGAATTAAAGTCGCAAAATATAAAAAATAGTATAAAAAACTCGTTCATAAGTCATTTTAACGCACTTGACCATTAAAACATTTAAACTTGGTCGCGTGCGATAAAATTGGACTTATAACACTTGTTGTTTAATATACTATTATTAAGTTGAGAATTAGCACCAAAAAAAGGTTCTATTGCTAGAATTAAAGACAACTTTCTGACTAGTTCTAAGTGCACGGTTTTTGGTGCAAAGCAAACGAATAAGTAAGGTAAAAAGGGCTCTACACGAGATAAAACCAAAACATTTGAAACAGTCATGGTCTGCTTGCTTGACAACATAGCGGCTTAAAACTATTCAAAATCAATCTTTTAGGAAGTATGGTAGTAATTGAAGGGCTGCTTAAAGCATTTGTAGATGAAAAAAAAAGTTTTTAAACACAAAAAAATGTATTAACAAAAAAGTTTGTAATAATTAATAATAAATGAAAATGTTTAAAGAAATATATACAGGATGACCATTTTTAGAAGCTCACGATTGGTATAGTGGTTAGGTGTAATTATTTTTTTTTTCAAATAGAAAACGAATAGACAAAAATTTGTTTATTTTTTAGTAAAGAAAATATGTAATTACTTTTCTTTGTCCTGTTTCAATTTAAAATTTATTTTGGGTACACTTTAAACTAACTTAAATAATTTACTGCGCGCATGATAACAAAATTTCGATAAATATCACTGTCTGTTTTTGTAAGGTAATATATCATTACAAAATTACGTTCTATTCTATTATGAGATTTGGTAGTAGTTGTATAATACGTTTTGTTAATAGTGTAACGTTTAATCCAGTTTTATACGCAACTTGTGTGGATGATGTCACCCACCACGGTCGTAATAATTATAAGGAAAAAAAATAATCATTACTTAATGATAGTTGTAATTCTAATCAATTTACTTGTTTTAACCTTGTTATAGTTTGTATGTCAACTAAATATGAACGATTTATGCAAATGTATCTAAATATGTACTTATGAATAGTTTCTAAGTTATAATTAGCTGTAATATGCTATCTTTCTTGGTTTTTGTTTCTTGCTGTGATGCACTACTAATCAAAATACATTGTAGTAATCATTTTGTTATAACGTACTGTTGTTTTACTTTTAACGCACAGTTGTGTTGATAGTTTGGAGGCCCTTTCCCTTTCCCCAGACTTTCTTTTTCCTTCTTGCAAAGAAAGGTAGCGCAGAGTACCGATTTTCCAACTTTATGTACTACCATCTTAACCTACGGTCATCTCCAATTCTAAGCTAACGAAAACAAGTAAGTCGACATACTATTTTTTTTTGTTTCTACACCTTTGCAGCCCACTTTATCAAATTTTTATCTTTTACTGTTTTCGATATACTTTTAAACATGGTCATCATGTATAATTTAAACGTTGACATGTTTTATTTTAAAAAAACAGTTTTTAATAAAAAAAAACTGCCAATGATTACCAAAAATGCAAAAAAACGTATAAAACTTAAACTTTGAAAACAAATTTTTATAAACACAGGAGATATTGATATTTAAAAATTATTATAGTAGAAAGTACAAATAATAAAATTATTTTAATAACAATTTTTATTTTTGCTGATATGATAATTTGTTTTAGAGGCTTTTACAATTTAGAATTTTTTTTTAGTTTTTCCAGAAATTACCGTAACTAATAAAGAATCAAAATGGCAATGAACATAAAAAACATATTTATAGTTTTTTATAGACGCATGTAAAAATATATACAAAAATTACCAATTTAAGAATAAAGAAATTTAAGTATTATCTGTTAAAAGATCTGCCAACATATTATTTTTAATTTTACGAGTTTTTTTTAAATAATTATATTATTTTTGTAAATTCAAAATTATGTTTTTTAGTAAATTCAAGTCAAATCGTAACAGCAATTTAAAAATTACATTTGCATTGTAACACTACTAAGATGTATAGTTAACTAAAGTTAATAAAAACAATTTACTAATAATTTATATATCACGTTTGCGATAAGATAACCTGAAGTCACTTTTATTTATCTACACTGGCACACACGTAAAATCACCAAATAAGCACTTATTTATTTAACACCTTTCTTAACCTTTTTTAAGACTTATTCCGATTTCTTTTGATATTTTTGCTTTATTTTGAAGTAAAATATTCCGTCTGTTTTGTAAATTGTCTCAAGTATTTATGAAACTTTGGAAATGCATCAAGCGTCAACTGTAACTCTTGTATAATTTTTTAATGAGTACTTGTTCTTTTATAAATTTTTACTCTGTAAAGTATAGTTTTCAACGTTTATTTTTGTTATTTTTAACTTTAAACACTAAACGATAAACACTCTAACAAATATTCGACTAACTTTATCGAACTTTGCAACATAAGCATGACAAAACAAATATATTTTATTGTAATTCCACATGACTACATTTTCATACTTTATCTGTTTCAAAATTTCATTGCATATAAAGCATGTTAAAGTTGTGTCTATTTTTGATAAAACCGTCAATCAACATTGTAAAAACCATATAATAGAAATATAAACTTTTACCATTATAGCATTATAGCAAAGTCGCAACTTTGTGGTGTTTTTATATACTATATCACAACAATTGCATTTACCTTACAATTATATTATTACAAAAAAATTATAAATCATTATAAATTGTAGTAAATAGTACACTGCGCTTTTATCATTGATTAAAAATAATTGCATTTGATACTGCAACTAAGTCCAATTTAAAATTTACACTACGTTTGCAATTTATTGCTATGATAAATAAAAACGTAAAGAATATCGCTAATTATTATTACCCACATCCAAACAAAAAATAAATGTAAACATTATTAACACCATTGTAAAAAAGTGGTTGTAAAATTCTACAAATAACAATGTTTTTTTCTTTTTTTAACAACTAAAAGAAAAACTTTAACGTTAGTTTTACGACACAGAATATGCTTTAGAAGATTTTATATTTTTTCGTTTATTATAGCTTAAAAACTTTATAAACTTTTATAAATAAAAATAGATAATGTATTGCACGTTTATGACACAAATTGGTAAAATAAATTACTTTATACATCACTCGAATATTCTAACCAATGCGTTTAAGGCAAGAGTTGAAATTGTCGGAAAGTGACGTGCTGATTAATATCTTTTCCTTGTCCAATAGTTGAAATTCATGGAATTATCAAGCTAAAACGGAAGCTACATAAATTTTAGATATAGATTTGTTAAACGAGGTCAAGAATTGCTCTCTGGCAATTTTACTAAAGTCATGCTATCTCTTTCTAACATTGGCAAATAAAGCAATTGAGCACGTTATTCATTACTGAAAAACCTTTCTTTTTTTTAAATTCAACGACTAGAAGTAAATTAAATGTTATATAATAATTGCTTATTTAAACATTTATTACGTTAAAATATGTTTGTTTTGTAAAAATTACAATTGTAATATTAGCTTTACATTTGTATTCATCAGTTATAAAAAAAAAAACTTATAATTTTAATGTAAACATACTAATTAAAACTAACAAAAATTCTAATCAAATAAATTTAATTATTTAATTAGAAAAACTATGTGTGTGATACAAATAAGTGTTAAAAAATGTAATTTAATAATCTATCAAAACGTGTCTAAAAATCATGAAAAGGGCAGTAGGAACAGTTGCATAGAAAGTTTAAAAACAACACAACTCAGCATTTGTAAAATATAAAATAATTAAAAACAATCAAACAACAATAAAAAAAAGTAAAAACATTAAAACTGTTAAAACAAGCTTTTAAACAATATAAATAACTGCAAACTGTAAAATAAAAATAATTAACTCATAAAAACAATAACAGATTGGTGAGCAAACAAATAAATCACTAGTACAAAAATCTACGTAGGATACAAAAAATTCTTAAATTAGATATCTAATTAAAAATAAAACCCACCTTGTTTGTTTTAATAAATCAACAAATTAATAAAATCAATGCCGGCATTTAAAATTAGTAATAAATAAAGATACATAATAACAAAATTGATTTGTTTAGCATAAATGACTAAACAATTTAATCTGTGGTATTTGCTTCGCTGTTCTGTTGTTATTTAAATTTTAATTCAACGTATATTTTTTTAAATAACATCTTAGTTTTTGTCTAAAACTTCAAAATGTTGCTAAGGGATCTTTTAATTTTATTAAAAAAATTAAGCATAGATTTAGATATAAATTATATTAGATTGATAACGGCGCTTTATTCGATTATTCGATAACAGAACAATCTTGTCGGATAAATGCAAGAAAGCGACTTCAAGCACGTTACTAAAAAAGGATCCATAACAATACGTAAAGATAAATGAAAGACAGCAAGTTAAGCAAAAATAAGAAAATACTTTAATAGCGACAAATTGAACACAGCACTAATAACGTTTAATAAAGTATCAATGAGCAGTATAAGCAACACATTGCACCACGAGGTAACATGAAAGCAAAATATGAAAATATCATTACGTTAAAAACAAATATATTAATGGTAAACTTTGTCGATAAAAAACGTAATATTTTAAGAACGATGCACATTAAATCAAATTCCAGTAAATGATTATCTAATAATAGTTACACACTAAATTTGTCATTTACGATAACAAAAACTCGATACAAACTGGTCATAAACAAACCGGCCATAACGTAATGAAGTAAAGATCAAAATAGGTACTCACCATCAATACTCGTCCTTACTAGATCTAGAAAAGCTGGTAAACAAACATCTAAAATTGTAACAGGAAATAATCGGATCAAATAAAATTAAGGCGTCAAACTTTGCATTACTTTGCAAAGATTAAATTGATAATTTTTTACTGTATCAATTAACCAATAAAAAAATGTTTTATTGAATATTTTTTTAAATTCAACCAATCATCAACAAATTACAGCGATAACACCAGGGGTGTGGTGTTATAGGGCAAAGCAGACATGATATATTCAAATGTCAGTTAGTAAATCAATTCATAATAATGATAGAAAGATTTGTTCATATTTGTAACAACAAAATTGACTAAAGTCTTTCAGAAAATACCCCAGAAAACACAACTCATTTGTATTAATTGATCAAAAAACATGAAAAGTAGTAAAAAATGATCTTACCGAATACACCTCGAGCATTGATAAATACTCAAAATTTTGTCATCGAGAATGTTTCAAGTGTGTTTCTTTGCGGTAATATTAGGTACTCGGCCTTCGGCCTCGTGATATTACCACGCTTTAAAAAATCTCTATGACAAAATTATCTTGGTATTATCAATGCTCTAGGGGTATTATAGCTGATTATACACCAAACCTAATTGAAATCTTCTTATGAGTATTTCCTTTTGAATTAGAGCCTTATGTTTTTCTATACAGTCATCATTGGCGCTCTAACTATTCAGAAACATTTAGAAATATTATATGAAATATTACGTAGATTAAAAGAAGCAAATTTAACTCTTAGTCATGATAAATATCAGTTTTGTCGTTTAAAACTTCGTTATACGTTATAAATGTTAATGGTTTGCCAATTTCTGTGCCTGTTAATGTTGCCGAAGTTAGACGTATTATTGGCGTGTTAGGCCGTTAGGTTCCAACAATTTGATATTAAAACTATTCATAGAAAAGGAAATAAACCATGTAGTTCCTGACACTCTTTTTCGATCAGTACCGATTATTGACGCTATAGATTCGGCTGAATCAAGCAGTGATGTTAGTGATACCGAACTGAAAACTACCAATAAATGGATTAGTGGTCTGTTAGCTGGAGTTAAAACAAAAACTGGTGTTTTTTTCCTTTGGAAAATTGTAGCTGTATCAACATGTTTCTGTTAATTATCCTGATTTGGGTTCTAAAATAAATAATTAGAGATAAGTCATTCCTAAATCCAAACGGGTCTACCATAGGACATTTTGGTATTTTTAGGATAAGCTAGAACGTATTTCGCACCAGTACTATTAACCTAAGATAAAAACTGACGTCATACGTTATATCAATCATTGTAGAACTTGTATTACGCATAAACCAGTGCAAAAACGTTTAGCCAAACGGATGACTTGTCATTCTGTTGTTGATTGTCCGTGGCAATTGATTTCAACTAATATCGTAGAAACTCTTCCTAGATTATTTTTGCATTTTGGTCGTGGCAGATTGTTTTTCTAAATTTGTATTGTTCTTTTCATCACGTTCAGCTCCGCTAGTACTGTTAAAAATTTCGAAAAATATATATTTTTATTGTTTGATGTTCAGTTATACGTTTTGTGTGACCAGTACTTAGTCAAGGTCGCTTGTGCTATTTGCACTGCTGTGCATGAAGTGACTGGTATGATTCCTTTGTTTGCGAACTTTGGCAAGGAGCTATGTTCTTGTCATAGTTTTCAGACTGACTCGCTATTTTTCGGCCAAATTGTCACTCAAGTTTGTTCAACCATTTTACGTTAAACATAAGTCTTTTATCAAACTTATAAATTATCTGACGATACTGGAGCTTTCAAAAACATTTGGAATGCTAAGCACTTGAAGCTTGATCTTGAAAGGGTTAATTAATTTAGTTTTGCTTTAGATTTTTGTTCTGTTCCGTTTCATTTCTTTCTTCTGCTATTGTTGTTTATTTTTTTTTATTTTTTTTTGTAGTTTGCGGCTAGGCGTTGCCGTTTGGTGTTATTTTTAGTTATAAGACTAACGCAATGTACAAATTTCGTAAAATGCAGCGCGCCCTTTTCTACTGTTTATTATCAAGTGTTTAGTGTCAAACCCAATCATACTACACTTCTATCGTTTAGGTTAGTATTGTTTTTGTTTGTTTTTCGTTTTTGTTTGGTTTTGGACTTTCGCCGATTACACGATTGTGAAAAATTTATAGTTATAGTTTTGTCCATTAGTAATAGTTTTTTTGTGGTAGTATTGTCGAACTGTCGTGTATAGCAGTCGATTTGAGGGTTTGTGATAGTAAAATTCCTTTGAGTTGGATTTGTTTGGTTGTAGGATTTCACAAGATGTAAATATCGTGAAGCATAATGTGTTGTCAAGCCTGACACTTCCTCAAATCTTTAGCTTGTTGCATTTTTATCGACTTTGACGTTTTTATTTGTTCCAGATTTGAGCTTTTTACCGTCTTTAAAGTTTTATCGTTTTTATCAATGCATCGTATTTTCGATGTTGGTTTCACATTTTACGTTGTTTTAATGTTACTTGTATAAGAGTAACTTAAGAAATCACTCTTCTGGTAAGTGGCGTGTAATCGGCGCTTAATTTTCGTACCATTGACTTTCGTTCTGAGCCTCGTATTTATGTTTGTTTGATTTTGGCATTTAAATTTGTTATTTATTGAGTTTTTTAAGGAATTTTCTTGTTGATTGACGTATTTTAAATATTTTTTTTTATTTCAAATGTTAAATAATTTTTGTTTTAATTATTGATGTTTTAAATTTTAAACACGTTTGAGTTTTAAGTTTCTTAGAAACTATAAATTATATTAAGACATTTATTTTTGTCAGCTGCAAAACGAACAATTTTGGTTTTGTAATAAAAATAATAAAATAAAAATAAAATGTATAATAAAAAAATGTGAAAATACATTTATTGAAAACAAAAATAATTATTTTACCACGGCAGCAGTCGAAACACAGACCTTTGGGTGTGAGCCTGAATGAATAATCAATACACAGACATAAATTCCTTTAATTTATAAACAATAACATAATACACTAACTATTTACATTAAAGAAAAATGAACAATATTTGGATTAAAACAATATTAGGGCGCCAATCACCTTTAAATTGGTGATAAATAAAAAGCATAAAACCTTATACCTAATTATTAACTGAAATCAAATTCAAAAGTAATAAACGCTTAATTTGTTATCGAGTATGTATTCCGAAAAGTTTTAACAACACAATTCAATTAATGTGAATGTAAAATGTAATTAGTAGTAGCATAAATTCCAGTTGACTCACCATATTATGATATGACGTTATCTGATATCTTCTATTTTTAGCATATTCTTTGTTGAAGTGATAAGATTCTTCCAAACGAATGTAGATTGAAAGCACGAATGCAGGCATAAAACCAAAGTATAAATCTAATGAATAAAAAATCCAGTAAATAATAAACTCAAATAACGGAAAATCCAGTAAATAAAAAGACAAAACCAAAAGACGAAAAGACCCAGTAAATAAAAAACCCTAAATATAAATAATTAGAATGGTTTCCAATAGACATGAAGTACTTACGCTGCTTAGATGCAACTGCCTTGAAATAAATTCCTTTGTCTAATTGTATTGCGTAACATTGTGAAATCACAACAATCAGTTGGAATGAATAAAAATTAATTTGTATGCGTTTTTACGCCATAATTAAGAAAATTTGTCTTCCTTTCACCACTCACGTGAAAAACCAAGGATGGCTCAAACGGAAGTGCGAGCAAAGTCAATTATACGGATCTGAATCTGAAAACTGAAACTGAATCAATTTACGTGCAATATTAGTTGCGGAAAATAAACGAATGTAAAATTAAATTTTAATGTAATGAACTCTAACGGGACGTTACAGTTTATTAAACTTTTTTGTTTTGTTTAAAAGTTCTAGTAGGATAATAATTCATTGATTATTTTTGTAGAATTTACTTTATTGCCTAGGAACATTTTGCTACCTAATTCTCTCGTACGTGCTTTTGATTGCGTCATGCTTCGTAGCTGCATCCTTGATTTATTTTTTGTTGTTTAACAAACTTTTGTCGATAATTGATGCAGCTAAAATACATACATAAATGTGTCGATACTGAGAGAACGTGTTTAGTTAACGATCTTTACGTCGTAATCATGTTGTAACAAAAAAAGTGTCAGTCATGTGTTAATTGTCAAATGTGTCTATCGATATGTTAGCAGTCTAACCTTATTTCAAGTAAACCCAGTCTACAATAATTACCGTCGAATTGTGTAATGTGCGGTTAAGTCTTTGGATTCACAATTCAATATTTACCAAGGTACATTTTTGTTTCTTGTACATAACGGAAAAAAACCTCCGGCTCTATTACCGTCAACATCGTTATTACTAACTCGAGTCTTGAACAAATACAAGCACGTAAATAACAAATAAGGTTTTTTATAATTTTCAACCAAATTTAAATTCGGATTTATTCCAGTAAAATGTAATAATTTTAAAAGCTTTAGCTTCAGTAATTAAAGTTTTATGTTATTTATTGTTTTACAATTTATTATTTTACAAAAATGAATACACAACGTATGTTATAGTTGTTAATGAGTTTAAAAATGAAAATGGTTAGCGTTTACGTAGTTACTTTATTTTCTGTGTGTAAAAGAACCCATTCCTCGCCACTGAGCTTTAGTCAAGCAAAACATGTTTTTATAACGATTTCAAAGCAATTACTTCATTAATATTTTGTCACAGGGTAAAGTATACGTACAAGTACATATACCCGCCCGAGTATTAAAAAATCGTTATATGCAGATCTCTTTTTTACTTTTTACAGGTTTTATTATATTAAAATGTGTAAGAGTGACGCGTTAAAGTTAATGTAAATAGATTTAGATCGCCGTTTTAACTAAAAAAAACATCACAAACCGTAAGCAGCTAGAACTTGTATCGCTTCGGTGTAGCTTAGCTCAGTGTAGAGTTTTGGATTTATTTACAATAAATAAAAATATTTTATTTTGTTTTTAATTCAGCTGGTTCCATTAAAATCCATTCAATCGCGTAACTTCCGCGTTTGTCAATTCTAGCGATAATAGCTATAAATGTTGTATTAGTTAAAACCAAATAAAAACGGCGGTGTTATTTTTTGAAATAATATTAATGAGGCACACCGGGTGTTAATTAGGATTAACAAGAGAGAATTAAAGAGACTGAGCGTTGGAGTTTATTTACTTCAGGTAAATAAATAAATAAATACTACGTTACTCACGGGCTTATCAAGTAAGATTTATAATTGAACTTTTAATTAAGATTACGTTTACGTCGATTGACAACAGATAATTGTAACAACGGATTTCTAAATAAAATGTGAAACCATAAGTGACTATTGGAAATATAGGGTGTAATCCAAAATTTGAGCTCACTTAGGTTTGAGAGTCAATTTCAAAGATTGTAGATCTAGGTATAATATTATTAATACAAATACAAGAGCTTTATATACAGGTTGATGTCTTTTTGGTTCTTGTTACGACGACGTTCTCAAAAAAAAAATTACTCAGAATGCTTCTAGTCTCCGGGGCAATAATTGATTGAGTTTTTCAGATAGTAAGTTAACGACTTACAATAAACAAAACGCCGCTTACTTCTTGGCATTCTAAGTATTGGTTGTTAGTAACTTAGTCGCTTTTATTCGTAGAACTGTTACGATTAATCTTGATAGTGATCGCCAATCAAACACAAGAACGAAACAAATTACGAAAATAAGTAAATATTGAAACTATTGACAGAGAAAGACTTATAAATAAACTTTACCAATATGGAACAAGAAACACCAAACTTCAATGGTTCGAAACTTACTTGAAATCTCGTACTCAGACCACTATGTACCAAAATTACGAATCTATTCCAATTCAGAATAGTTTAGGTGTACCTCAAGGATCAGTTTTAGGGCCATTGCTTTTCTTAATTCATATTAATAATTTAAAACTTAATCTTAAGTGCTGTAATATTAATTTATTTGCAGACGATACCATTGTATCAATTACTGATAAAACTGTACATTCAGCTATTGTAAAGCTAAACTCATAATTAGAAATTATTGCAAATTGGTTACAATTAAACAAATTACAATTAAATGTGCTAAAAAGTTAGACAATGGTAACTTCAAATAATAATGTCGAAACAAAAAAAATAAAAATTGAAAATATAGAATTAGAACAGGTTGAACAAATTAAATATTTAGGAGTAGTTATAGATCAGAATCTAAATTTTTAGAAACCATGTAAATTGTGTAATAAAAAAAGTAGCAAATAAGATTAGCCTACTAAAAAGAAAATTTTAAAAATTGACGATTAATGCCAGAATTACTGTTTATAAAACAATTATTGCACCATATTTTGAGTTTTGCAGTAGTATATTTTTAACGTGTTACGAAGTCGACTTAAAACGGTTACAGAAACAACAAAATAGGGCTATGAGGATTATATTACAGTGTTCAAAATATACCAAAATCACAGTAATGTTAGATTGTTTACAATGGTTAAGTATGAAACAGCGGATATATTTCAATTCATTAATGTTGGCATACAAAATAATTAATGATTTGCTTCCAAACTACATGTCAAAATTAGTGATACGTAACTATGATCTACATTCACATAACACGACAAGTCGAAGTGAGTTCAGATAGCCAAAGTTTTCAACATCAAAGTCACAAAATTCTCTTCTGTACAAAGGCCTGAAATTATCTAATGACTTACCAGATAAAATTAAACACGAGCAAAATATTCATAAATTTAAAAGGGTCTGAGTGATTATGTTAAGAATAGTTTTTAAGCAAAAATTAGTATTAATAGAAATATATTACGATTTATGTTAAATTAGTATATCTTTACTAAATAAATTTGTACTTACTTACTTACTTTTTAGCGACCCTAAGATGTTTCTTAATAGTTTCCTTTCAAATTTTTGTAGTTCTTCTTTCTCCGCTACTGTTAGTGCCCATGGCTGCATACCATATGTCATTACCGGTCTTATCAGTGTTTGTATATCCTTAATCTTGTGGTTTTTTGTAACTCATTATTATTCTCTCTTTGATTCTTTTTTGCGGTTCGGTTGGTCTTGCGATCAAGTTTCCTAAGTACTTAAATGTCTTCACCTCTTGAAAAGTGTACTGCTCTACTTTCAGGTTTTGTTGTTCTCGCTTCTTATTAAGTGTCATATATTTTGATTGGGTTTCTTTATTAATAATTGTTCTTTGTATTCTTACTTTTTGCATTGCTTTCTCTGGAATTAAATTAAATAGTACCGTAATACTGTATCTCCTTGTTTCAGGCCTTTGTCTATTTTAACAAATGATGTTGTTGTTTCATTTATCTGTACCGCTGATTCTGTGTTTTTTAGTGTCATGTTTTTTAGTTTTTTTGGGGTTTTTGTTTCTTTTAGGTTTTGTTGGAGATGTTGTCTAGCTACGGAATCAAATGCTGTTATAAAGCCTATAAATGCTATGTGTAGCTCGATGTTATATGCGTATGCTCTTTCCAATATTTGTTCCATAACATGTAGTGCATCAGTTGTGTCTTTTTCTTTTCTTTTTTCTGTTGTTACAAGTTTTAGCTGGTTACGAACCTGCACGGCCAACTCTCAAGATTCGGAGAGAGGGGAGGGTTCCTAGACAATAATGAAAAGATAATTAAGGGCGCCAGAGCCTATCCAAAGTCAGTTCTGCTTGCTCACCACAGAATGGTAATAAACTTGTAACTAGATGTTAAGTTCGTAACTGCTGAAAGAAACGAATAAAAGAGAAAAACTAAGTCGTTAACAACAATTGCACTTTAATTACTCGATCAATTATATCTATATCTTATCTATCTACATATAGTCGAAGTTAAATAGCCACATTTAAGTAAATACTAGTGAGAATATACAACATCGAACCACAGTAGGATAGGCCACTTACATGACATAAGTGCAGAACATGGCGACGAATAGTTCACAGTAAATATCGTTCACATAATTAGTAATATGGCATTAACGACAATAAGGCAAAATAATTATTATAGCATTAACATTAAATTATCACAATAAATAAGCATAAACAGCATACGTAGTATAAGCAAATTTACTAACTAATGATATTACCATTACGATAATCAGTACGAAGTTATGATTATTGTAAGTTTCGTGAGTAACCTCGTTGACGACGAAAGAAAATTTATAAAAACACTTACCACCAAATACAGGTGTTCCTTTTATGCGGAGGAAGCGCTTCCTTCGACACGTACCCTGTAATTAATTTTAATTGCAAATCGTGTCAACCTAATAGCTCACGAAATCCAAATCTACAAAGTCATTACTTAAATTTGAAAATGTACACATAACACAAACCGAACGTCGGATGCTGTTATACCCTTTTTCTATGCTTTAATTAATTCCAACAGTAGGCCTTATAAATATTTAAAATCGTTCCAACACATTCGTCGAGGGTTATCTCTCGTCTTTCAGTATCGGATAGAATTCATGGGCCGGATGGTGTTAAGAATAGCCGGTGACGATATAAACACCCCACGATCGCAACGAAATCGCAAACTTTCCCTGATGGGCTTTAAATTATAGCCAGAATGCCCTTATATATTAGGTGACACATGGCGGGCTAACCAAAAAGACACAAAAATTACTTTTAATTACAGAAAGAAATAAAATCACTTACGCTGCGGGAGTAAATTAGTTAATTAAGGAAACTACATAATTTCCATCGTGCCCCTAACACGTGGATGAATTTAGAGAACGAACTTTCACTCACGCAGCCCTCGATATTACCCGTTACAATGTTAGAGTCAAAATGTCGGAGAAGACACCGGATGTCGTTTGCGCAATACAAAGTGACCAACGAACCCGATAGATGGCGTCAAGAAATATCAAAAGCAACTTTTAATTAAACCTGATATACAGGGTACTACATTATTTAAATTTATGTACGTAACAGAATTCCCCCCCAGCAAGATAAAAGCGTGGAGCGAGAATAACGAAGACAAAAGCTAAAATGAAGATAGAAATTTAGGCATACGCCAAGGATAGAACCCTAAAATCCAAAACCAACCCCAAAACACAATAACGCCCAACCCCAGAAGAAACGTAGATGAAAGAAGTTTTCCAAGTTTGCTAAGCATCACCAACCAGATGTGTCCAAAAGTCGCATGAAGCGGAATGATACTTCAAAGAACCAGAAACTCAACTAACAGAATAGAAGTATCAGCACAGGTACTCGTTGAGAGTCGACAACAGTCGTTACGCTAAAAAGCCAGAAAGCAACGCAGTCCCATAGACCTTACTGATCAACAATACCAAACAAACCGAGGGAAAAAGAAGAATGATAGGAAAGAAAGAATACGAATATAACCCCAAATATAAGTCCCCAAAGCTAACTAAGCTAAAGGAGTAAAAAGGAAAAAAAAGTATCTAGATGTTGAAATGGGATACGCGGATTTAGAAGAAAAGTCAAAAAGAAAACTAAGGTAGTTGTGCTCCAAAAAGTCGTCAACAGACGATATGAGATTTTTCCACCAACAAAACCAAACAGACCCTAAAGATCTAAGCAAAGAAAACCAACGAAGAGATCTCAAGCAAAAAGATAGATTCTGATTAAAAGTCGACATCAGTCGGACTACCAAAAAGGCAGAGAAAAAAATCAGTAATCCAAGAGTCACACCAACAAAGTTACCAAAAGCTAAACACTAAATAAGTGTCAATCCAAGAAAAATCCAAACCGCAAAACCCAAAACAAAACCAAAAGAAAGAAAGAAAAAGAAGTAAGAGCCAATAAAGAATAGAAAACTTCACTTGCTAATTGAACGTCGTGAGTCAGTGCTCGTTGTGTTAGAATGTCACGTTGGAACTTAAATGCCGAAGAACGGATTAGAATATTCCAAGAGCAAAAGAAACCCAAAGGAGAGAAATATCCTAACAGTGACTAACAACATCAAAAATGCCGACTAAGCGGAAGTACAGAGTACCAGGAGCGACGTTGCAGTCTATTCCAAGCTTCAATCCAAAGACAACAAAACAAAAACCCACTAAACCCAATAAAACCAGAGAAGTAACTGAGAAAGAAAAGAAAAAAAAAAAACACAGTTGCAGTGAACACTAAAGAAGGAAGTTACTAAAAAAGAAAAAAAAGGAAAGTGTTCAAGCAACAAGCCAAGATAAAAGAAAAAAAACAAAAGAGACAAGAAAGATAAGACTAGGTATTTCTATGTCCAACTAACCACCCAAGAGGCGAACCATAAGAAGATCAAAAAGAAAAAAAAGAATTGATGTCACATAGAAAATCCCTAAGCCTAAGAAGAAAAAATGCGAAATAGGAAAGATAAGAGATAGAGAAAGACGGAGAAAGATAAGGCTTGATGTTAATGCCTGATTCATTCTTCACCCCGTACAAGAATGAAAAGAGAGACCACCCTACGGTGCCCAACCAACCGCCCTAGTAAAAAAAGAAAAAAAAAAGAAAGAGAAGAGAAAAGATATCACAGTTAGTCATAGACCAAGAGCGTACTAATTGCTGTCCCAAATTGGAAAGTATACTTCAAGACTTTAATGCCGACGAGCGGAATAGAAAACTCAAGAAAAGAAAAACCAAATCCAACAGTAAAAGAGAGAATTCTATAGATGACGTACCAATCCAAAAAGGCCGACTAAGCGGATATAAATATATACAGACGGAAAGGTAGTCTGTCCTGAAGTAAGATGGAGAAGAAAGAAACCAAAACAAAAGTACTAGAAACTTAAGCAAAGAAAAGAAAATCAGTGACAGCAATATGAGAAGAACAATTGGGTAGCATCCAAGCTACAACCAACAAGATACCGACGACATATTCAAAGACTCGAACCACCAAAACCGCAAGAAAAGAACCAAAAGAATAGCAAAGGTCAAAAGTCGAAAGCCCAAAAAGCGAACTAGCACTTACGACGCTTGCGACGCCGATGAAAGCGAAGAGAACGATTAGAAGAAGGAGATAGTAAAGAATAATTAGAAGCGAATGAAGAAGGAGATGCAAAAGCAATAGAAGCGGCCTTCACACCCGGAGAAATAGCACGATCTTTATGTATACGCGTAGACCTTATAGCGACATCAGTGTTGGAAAGCTTCGTTCTACTTGGCAAAATGTGACGTGACCTAAAAGGCTTGCTTCGTCGCGAATTCGAACAAGAGCAATGACGTATGAACTCGGCAACCTTAGGTCTCATATGAGGCCAGTAAAAATGACATCGAAGAGCTTCCAAAGTGCTCCTAACACTGAGGTGATCACAATTAGATGTAATGTGGTGATCCTGAATCAGTTGCTTGCGCTGGTCCGAAAGTACAACTAACTTCCAAACGCAAGGGTCAGAAGAGGAAATGCGTACACGTTTACATAAAAGATTTTTCACAACACACCAACGAGAGAAACGACAAGGAGAAGCAGTAACTTTAGATATCATACCTAAATACCAAGAATCAGTAGTAGGCCTAATAATCCTAGAAACTGAAAAGAAATTAGGAGGAAGAGAAAGAAGAGAACGAACAGTACGTAAAGGCTCATCACCTTGAGAACGACAACGAACACAAGTATTGGGAGGAGAAGTAGTAAGAGAGCAAGTAGCAGAAGAGACGGAAGTAGAAATCTTATTAGCAAAGACTACCGATGGCTCTTGAACTTTGTCACCAACCTCTGTTGTAGAGAAGTAGAAAGAATCGCGAGAATTGATGTTAGACTCCAAACGCTTGCCTAAAGATATTAATTGAGCAATGGACGTAATCTCAATCAACGCTAAAGGAAGTTGATAGAATGGCGTTAGATTTCGGCGAATAACCTTGAGCTGCATTTGCTCTGAGACCGGTTCTGCTAACTGAAGGAAGAGATATCGCATTGAGGTAACGTAAGTACCTATGGTTTCGTTAGCTCCCATTGTACGACTGCGAATAGTATCCATCAAGCGCTCATCATAATCCAAAGGTAAAAACTCAGACTTCAACAAAGCAACATCATTCCACGAACGTAACGAACTCCGATTCGTCCTAAAAACAAGAAGGGCTTTTCCAGATAAAACTTCAAAAGCTGAAAGAAAAAGTTGATGTTGTGAAACACCACGAGACAAACACAACTCGTCGATACGAATAAGAAATTCTATAAGTAAAGAAGGATCTTCACCTGAAAAAGTAACATTCCAATTACCTAAGTTCGTTTCGGAATCAGAGTCCGAAGAAGTAAGAAATGGCGGTTCTTCGTCTGAAGAATACATAGCTAGGACAATAACAAGTAAACAATAAACTAACCAAAGTTGTCAACTCCAACGTACATGTGCCACCACGTGTCTGACAAGAACTCAAAATAACAGTAAGTATAAGCCGTATTACTACCAACTATGTAATCCAATAAGAAAACAAATTAATCGACGTAGTTGAGTCAATCCAAAAAATCAAAACGAAGGTCCGATTACAAGAAACGTAAGCAAAGTGCTAATCTACAATCAAACTGCAGCACTAAAGAAAAATACAGAAAAAGTAAAAGTTAATGAAGTAACTCAGACGTCCAGTCTAGTAGCAATAACTAAGTAAAGAAAGCAAAGTAAAATCGAACCCACGTAAGACTAAGAAAAGAATCAATAAAGCTAGAAGAACTTATGATCGCACACACTAAATCGATAGCAAGTCAACAATATAAACTACCTATTCCTGCTAGTAATCCTATCCTAATTAGAGAAAAAATCTAAACAGCAGCAAGAATTATAACGAATGAGAAATTCAATAAAAAGAATCGAAAAGTCGGGTAGCCAATTTGTTACACACTAAGTCTGTGAGAAATTCAATAGTATAAGTTACCTATGAGTAATCCTACGCTAATCACAATTAAAGCAAATTGTTACAAGAAATATAGAGACTGAGAATTCGATATGAGAAAATCAAGGCCCCAATAAGTTGGGCTCCAATTTGTTACAAGTTTTAGCTGGTTACGAACCTGCACGGCCAACTCTCAAGATTCGGAGAGAGGGGAGGGTTCCTAGACAATAATGAAAAGATAATTAAGGGCGCCAGAGCCTATCCAAAGTCAGTTCTGCTTGCTCACCACAGAATGGTAATAAACTTGTAACTAGATGTTAAGTTCGTAACTGCTGAAAGAAACGAATAAAAGAGAAAAACTAAGTCGTTAACAACAATTGCACTTTAATTACTCGATCAATTATATCTATATCTTATCTATCTACATATAGTCGAAGTTAAATAGCCACATTTAAGTAAATACTAGTGAGAATATACAACATCGAATCACAGTAGGATAGGCCACTTACATGACATAAGTGCAGAACATGGCGACGAATAGTTCACAGTAAATATCGTTCACAAAATTAGTAATATGGCATTAACGACAATAAGGCAAAATAATTATTATAGCATTAACATTAAATTATCACAATAAATAAGCATAAACAGCATACGTAGTATAAGCAAATTTACTAACTAATGATATTACCATTACGATAATCAGTACGAAGTTATGATTATTGTAAGTTTCGTGAGTAACCTCGTTGACGACGAAAGAAAATTTATAAAAACACTTACCACCAAATACAGGTGTTCCTTTTATGCGGAGGAAGCGCTTCCTTCGACACGTACCCTGTAATTAATTTTAATTGCAAATCGTGTCAACCTAATAGCTCACGAAATCCAAATCTACAAAGTCATTACTTAAATTTGAAAATGTACACATAACACAAACCGAACGTCGGATGCTGTTATACCCTTTTTCTATGCTTTAATTAATTCCAACAGTAGGCCTTATAAATATTAAAAATCGTTCCAACACATTCGTCGAGGGTTATCTCTCGTCTTTCAGTATCGGATAGAATTCATGGGCCGGATGGTGTTAAGAATAGCCGGTGACGATATAAACACCCCACGATCGCAACGAAATCGCAAACTTTCCCTGATGGGCTTTAAATTATAGCCAGAATGCCCTTATATATTAGGTGACACATGGCGGGCTAACCAAAAAGACATAAAAATTACTTTTAATTACAGAAAGAAATAAAATCACTTACGCTGCGGGAGTAAATTAGTTAATTAAGGAAACTACATAATTTCCATCGTGCCCCTAACACGTGGATGAATTTAGAGAACGAACTTTCACTCACGCAGCCCTCGATATTACCCGTTACAATGTTAGAGTCAAAATGTCGGAGAAGACACCGGATGTCGTTTGCACAATACAAAGTGACCAACGAACCCGATAGATGGCGTCAAGAAATATCAAAAGCAACTTTTAATTAAATTGATATACAGGGTACTACATTATTTAAATTTATGTACGTAACACTGTGTTTGCTTGTAGCCTTTTTTTCAATATGTATACTAACACTTTATATGTTGTATTTCGTAAGTTAATTTCTCTGTAGTTAGCGCAATTTTTGGGATTCCCTTTTTTATATAGTGGGATTATTATTTTTCTGCTCCATTCCTTTGACATTGTTTCCTTTTTCCAAATCTCTGTAATCAGTTTGTGTTTTTATGTGCTGTCTTATCTTTTCCATATTTTAGTAATTCGTTGCATATACTATCATTTCCCAGAGACCGGTTGTATTTTAGTCTTTTGAGGATTTCTGTTACTTCCTCTAGTGTTGGTTTCTTTGTTGCTTCCTTTTTTCTCTCTTTCTTTCCGCTGTTGTTGATTTGTTCTATGTCGTTCGTTTTGTCTTTCCTGCTTTGTTTTTGTTGATGATGATTTTTGGTTTAATCTTGTTTTTTTTATTTTATTGTAGAAGTTTTTCAAGTTATTATTCTTATTTTCTTTTTCTATTTCCTGTAATTGCTCCTTCATCCATGTATTTTTCTTTTTTCTAAATAAATTTTTTGTTCTATTACTGATATTCTTGTATTGCTCCCTAATCTCTTCGTTTCTGTTTCCGAGCCATTCCACCTATACCCTGTTTTTTCTTTCAATTAGGTGTCGGCATTTTAGACACAAACCATTAGTTATTCTTGCTATCTTTTTTTTGTTTCAAGTCGTTTTCTCTGCTGCTGTGATAATGTTGCTTTTAAGTCTTTATCATTTCAGTTCTACTTTTTCGTCCTCTCGCTTTTGATCATAACTATCTTCTATGGTTTCTTCATACTTTTTCTGCGTTTCTTCATTGTCACTACTACCAAATAGTGATCAGTGTCTCTATTTGCTCCTATATATGTTCTTGTGTCAGTTAATTCTTTTACATTCTTTTTTGTCAGCAAAACACATTTTAATTAGTATTTTGTAATAAATAAAAGTTTTATTTTAATATTATTATTAGATTTAAATTATTAATTAAGATTAAAAACATCAATTGATTGAAATTGTGGATTTAAATTTATTAAATATTAATGACAATATCAAGTACAGAAATTTTTGTTTTTGGTTTGTTCAGTTTTAACAAATAAACGCGTTAATTTGCTCTAAAAACAATTAAAAATAACTATTGGTTTAAACACAAAAATAGCCGTAGATTCTTGCGTGTGTTTCTTAGTTCTGTATTTAGTATAGAATATTGCTGGTTTTGATACAAATAAATTTCATTTAAAAAAAACCTCATGTGTAAGCACTTGGAAAACAAACGTCAGAAAAACAAATTATTGACAGTGATCAAAATACATGTGTAAACGTACAGTAATAAATCACTCTTTTTAAAGGCATAAATATTTAAAGATTTTACTTCATGTCTACGTTAATATCTCACACGCCATTGTACTTGACGATTTTCCAGAAAACAAAATTCTTTTTTTATCGTTTTTATTATTTTGTCAATTCTATAGAAATGCTATAAAAAATGTGTTTCTAGATATACCATAATTAATTATAATAAAATAAGAAAAAAACAATCTCTTTGTTTAAATATACATTTTTTATTAAATTATTTGAATTTTTTTAAATAAACAAGCATGTTATTTTCCTATAAATGTACATTCAAATATCTTGTTATCAAAAATACTAATAAGAAATTATTTTACGTTATCCGTAGATTTTATAAGAATCGAAAATGTTTTATTGTTATATAAATGTAACATCTTGAATAAAAAGAAAAGAAAATTGTAGCCAATGGGGCGTGTAAAATATTTGACCCACTAAACGTGGTTAACACCATCTTTACCTTGTATTTGTTCGGTTCACACTTCAATGTAAAGTGTTCTTGATTGCTCAATTGTTTCCCCGTTAGGAAGCTGTAAAAGCAAATATCTAATGGCGATAAAACGCAGTTTTTTATTCGATTACTATAAAAAAACGTTCATTTAAAATTTTTCAGTTTAAATCATAACAGATGCAACGCGTCAGTGGATACGCGTTGCACCGTAGGACAATACCCAAAATTCATTTCAGACGGATAAGCGACCAGCGAAGCGTACAACCTATTTTTACCCCTTTTGGTTAATCCTGAACACCGACAATTTTTAATTAAGTTCCTCCATTTTTGCAAACTGTACTGCAGACCGTAATTGGTTAATACGGGCGTATTTCGACATAAGTTCATTTCGTTTCATTTGTGTTTTTATAGCACTGTCAGGCTTACATTATTTGCTTCATTGTCTATTCTCATTAAAGGTCAGTGAAAGTTTTGCATATGTTAAATTTAGCTCTAGTTTTTGTTCATTTAAAAAACATAATGTACGATTTTCTTTGCAAAAGCTTTTGTTTAAACAAAACCTTATTTTTAGTCGTTTATTTAATTTCTACTTAAATATAAAAAAAAGCTATATATAAGCATACTTTACTTATGACGATTTATGTAACGCCGACTGTTAAAATGCAAATTTTTTTTCATTTACATCTAATTAAATTATTCAAATGCAAAAATAACATTTTTTTGTTTCTTTTAAATTGGGTATACGAAAGCGCTTGATTTCGAGCACTATTGAGCGCTGTATGCTTTGTAAGGGATTTTAGAATGATTTTTATCAGATAACTTAGCCCACAGAGATTTAACAGAGACTATTTAACTGGATGATTAATGCGTTAAGTAAATTATTCTGAATCGTGATATGCATTAAAATACATATATTATATACTTTTTTTTTATTTTCAAATCTTTGAAACTTGCGTTAGGACACGTATTGTACATTTAAAAACAAATTGAAATTGACCTAATCTTTGTAAAAAATGTTATTTATGTTATAATATATTTTTTTAAATTATTATTTTTATTGTTAAATTAGGTTAAATAGAATAGGTATTGCTAAATAAAACTTAAATAAAAATTTCTGGAGCTTCTTATATAAACACCCTTATGTTAAATTCAGCCTCACAGCAATTCTGTAGCATTACACAGCTAGCTATAACTTATTATTAAAATTAATTAATATTGGTTTGATATTGAGTAATACATCAATTACAATCACATCAAATGGCACTAAAATTATGCCTCGTTTGCACTTACTATTTAAGAACATTTTTTACAAAATACTTAGATAAGCGCTAGGATACAAAGTAAATATATGTTCTTATTAATGTTTAATAAACTTTTTAGTTGCTTACGTACCAAAATTGCAAAATATAAAACATTTTAGTATGACGTATCGTAATATAAAACATACAAACTTAGACATTAAAGGTCTTATAGCGGAAGTTAAGTTTAACATAAAGAAAAGAGCAAAATATTTTTAAAACTTTATGTGCTCTGTGGATGTCAGTTGTAAAATGCTTTTATAATGTTTTTGAATTTATATGTAATAAATATAAGTAAATTTCTTTAGTTTATACCCGTTTTAAGGGGATTTTAAGGTATTAGCATCTTATCCAATATGTATTGACTGTAAAAATTAATTTATTATTGTATTTATGTACAATATTAAAAAATGTTTATATTGTAAATTGTTTAATAAAAAATATTATAGTTTATAGATGCCATAAATAATCAAATAAGTAAAGTATCAAAAGACTTGTTTATTTTTCCTGTTGTATTCATAGTAGATGAAACCTTTTAGAAACAACAAAATATTTATATTTTGTAAAAAACACAAAAAAAACATGTATGATGTAGTTATAAAAAGAACATGTAGTAAATAGCAGACAAGATTTTATAATCAATCGAGTCTGCTATTAGCATATCGACCGTGTGTCATTTAGTACTTTTCTTGATACCATAAATACTTTAATATTTACCGAATTTTTGTAAGACAATTTTCTTTAATTTAAATTAAATTCACTAGTCGTCTGTGCATTTATCATAGCAATGCTTGTTTACGCAGTAAAATTAATTAAAAAAAATTTACACGATACGATGGAAGTAAATGGAAGATTTGTAAAAATTTCTCAAAATTTAATAAACAAAGCGGCTGCAGCAAATTATTACCCATGATAACAAGGGAACGATACATAAAATAATATGAAGGTTTTACAACGTGGAGTAAGACCAAAAATGTGTGTAGCATGAACAAAGAAATTTTGCTATGTTATGTAACGGAATTATCGAAAAAGTTTGCACGGAATACCTTATGGACTAAAATCTCTATGCTAAAATTCTATTTAGAATTTCATGATAATATTGACATTTCCAGGTTGGTATTATGCTAGGTTATTTGTTATTATTACAAGTTTCCGTTATGTTTTTGTAGATATAAAAAGTTTTTACTTTACTACGTAGAAAATCTGATTGTTGTAAACCAAATAAAGCGAAAATATGGACAATAAAAAAAGTGACTAGCAACATCTGTTAGAAAAAATTATGACTGTATTTGGAATATTTGGTGCTTGGCGGCGTGAAAAAATCTTTTTGTTGTGTCTGGACAAAATTAAAGATCGATTTTTAATTGTTACATTAGAGAATATATAAAATTCTACAATAAAATTCACTATTACAGAAAACGACACACCTTTTCAGAGTTGTACTTTATACAGAAAATACGCAACACTTTGACCGTTAGGTTTAGAAAATCAGCATGTTTTTGTGGACTATAAAAACGGCAAGTGCATACGACAATTTGTTGGAATTCATAAAATTGGAAACATTTAAAAAAAAACTTATAATAGTAGGTTGTAAAGTAGTACTTTTATAAGGTAAAACTTATTTAACCAACCAGGTTAATACTAAGGGCAATTAATAATTAAGTACGTTTTCACGCGCTAGCCAGTGTGAGCGTTAATAGTGTCGAGATTATTAATCGCATATTATCAAACAATTTGTTTTTTTAATTTTTTCATCGATCGTATATTACTAATTTTTGCATTTACTCATAATTTTGCAATTTTATCTACTTAAAAACTGTTTTATTTTTGTATAAACGGTAGTGAAATTTTTAAGTAATGGGAATACTATACAAACTCAACGTGCCAATTAAATTTCAATTGGATCCATTATAATTAGTTTTAAAAATATCAATGATTGCATTTTTTTAGTTTTATGTGATTAACAGTATTGCTAAGAAATCAAAAAAATATCTCAAAACATAAAGTTTTTTTTTATGTACCGAAAAGTAATCGAGTGATTGTTTTTTTATACACAGAGCAGAAGTTGCTGTAAAAAGCAATTTTAAATTATTTATAAAACAAACAAGATAAGTATTTATACATTTGAAAATAAATCGTAAATAACAAATATTTTTATTAGGAATAAAACTGTAAACCGACCAGGAAACATCAAAATGTACGGTACAAGCAGTAGTAATTTTAATACATATTTACTTTTGTAGATCAAAAATAACAATGAACATTTTAGTTCGGAAAATGTAAGTGAAGGTTAATTAGAACGGTGAACCAGATGTCATAAACAAATTTTTACGACAGTTTGGGTTTGAGTACAAAAAATGCCACAATACTATAGTTTAGTGTTGTCGCTAGTGGATGATGCTCCAGAGAGAAACAAGAAACTAGTTCACCTACTTATAGATTAGAGATATATTTATCTATCTATTATATTGATGTGTTACTTTTGTTTATCACAATGTTTACAAAATGGCAATTTAAAAAAAACCACACAGAGCTGACGAGAAATTCATAATCGTTTGTTAGTATTATAGATTTGTGATTATATTAACCATATGATAACGTGTGACATTGGGACATTTTGTTTATGGTTTACTAAAATAAAGCTGTTCACTAACTTATCGTTACAATTTGAATCCGATAAAAGCTGATACGTAGTTTAGTAAAGTATAGTGAGCAATGTTTTGCAAATTGGTAAAGATACGTATAAGAGAATTGGATTCTAAGATGAAGAAGGTAATGCTGATAGAAGTAACAATGGCTAAATGTTCTTAGTTAGTCCTATTTTTAAATGTGTAATGTTTTTGATATGTATGCAAAAGAAGTACACGAGTATTATGACAATACAGATTGCTCTGTACAAAATTTACGTTGTTGTTTATTGTAATAAACTAAAATGTGTTTATAATTGTTGTCATATATAACATACAAACGTCACAATTTTGATATTAGGCATGTTTGGCAAAAGCAACTGAGTGTTTTAATCATCGATAAAAACTAATTGACAATTTATGCGTTTTTAATCGTCAGATGATGTAAACCGCAAACGGGCTACTTAACCTACAATTATTAACAGCCTAATTAAAATATTTATTTATAATAACAGATAAGTAATGTTTTTTATTTTTTTTTTTTAATTTAAAAACGTCAACTAACACAATTAAATTAATAATTTATAATTAATATTTTTTTATTAATTTATTTGTTAGAAAAAAAATCGGGCAGTAATAGAAACTTGTTGATTTTATTGTTTCAAAAGTAGACCGGTAATAAAGGCTATTACCGGCTTACTTTTGATACGTTATTATATGTTAATATAAGTATTAACAAACGATCAAAGAAAAAAAAATTTAATTAATTTAGTAGTGGAAAAAAATTGTGTATAAACCACGGTTGACAAAATGATTATAACCTGGGCGTTTTACAATATAATCTGTCGGTTAGGTTATAATCATACACTTCTCAACCCTAATATTAATATACTACTAACTCTTCACTCACGCTTAAATATTCAACAAGGTTTCAAACTTTGTGTTTTTCACATTTCACTCAGAATAAACATGTAATGAAAAAGAAACTGGTTGTGCGTTTTTTTATATTTTAGAAATAAACAGTTCAGAGAAGACTAGTAATAAATAAAATATGTCTTATTACTAATAAGGTTTTTTGTTATCTGGGTTACTAAAAATAAATATAAACAATCTATAATTAGATTAGATCATGTTTCAACAAGCTAAACAAGCTAAATAATATTTTGTTGACCATTTAATGCCACACATATATATGTGGGTTAAGTTTGTGTCGTAAATTTATATATCTTTGTCTTGTAGTTACTTTTCATGCTAATTACTTGTAAGTATGGACAGAAATTTAAACGTTTTGGTTAAGGTGGCCTGATGAAGTTAGCACAATAGCTAACAAAACGTAACCATAATAACCACGTAACTTTATTTCTGAGTGGTGCCTATCCTCCACATTGAAGAATCTATTTTAATATAGAAACAACATCAAAAATTAAATTCTTTTGTATATGTTACTACCAAACATCGAAAACGCTCAGTGAGCAAAAAGAAGACTACGACGCGTTATAGAAAAAGCTTTATAAGCTACGACGCTATGTGGATGATTCAAATGCTTATAAGACAATCTTGTCTGTCTGGACTAGTCAGTGTGCTTATTACACTTTTAGAAAAAAGCCGTATCTATATCTAAGAAGAAGAATTAGTAAAACTTTTATAATACTAACGATTAAAGTGAATGTTTCGCAAATGAACACTATAATGAGCTCGTAAAGAAGATAGAAAAAAAAAATCTAAAAAACAACGAACAATTTTGTCAAACTACATGAATTCTCGATGTTAAGTAGATTATCTAGATTTACAATTTTAATCTACTTATGTAAAATAAAAATAACTAAAAATATCGTATACAATGTAATCGACATTTATTGCATTTTTGATACTCAATTTATACAACAACAACAAAAAATAATATAAGGTTTAAAAGATCTGAGCATAAAAGTTCTCCACGGCAATCATCGGCATTTCTAAAACCACAAATCGACGAAACAATCCAATCTGAAATCCAATCCAAAAAGAAAGAAGAAAGTTCTTGATAATAGTAGAAAATAATAATAAAAAATGTGCGGTTTAATCAAAGCAAAAAGATAGTGCACGAAAGAATACAAAACGCCATGTTTCGTTGCAAGCAAAAAATCAGATACATACAGAAAACAAAATATACAAAATTTTATAAACAGGAAAAAATTACATGGCATAGACGCAAAAAGAACAAAAATGTAGCCAGTACTTCATTACATTTGAAGAAAGCCTCTGTTATTTTGTCTGCGTCAAAACAAAGATTTGTCATGTGCTATTGTAAATACGGTAACCCTGAAAAATGCAACTGTACATGAGCCTAATCAATTCCACATGCCAAAAAAAAATAATTGTTTCTTTTGTTGCAGTAATTTACTACATGTGGTTCAGTTAATTACTATTTTTTTGTGTTCGTATAATAAAATTGCATGTAAAAATAAACACGTAAGTTATTTTTTTTATTGTAACGATTATTAAAACTAATTTATTTATACTAAAAATATGTACACGTTTATAACTAACCGAACTAATTAAAGGATATTTAATTAAATTTAATTTAATAAAAACACTTACGCACATTTATATCGCACTATCACCTACTCGAAAGATAAAGTCCGCGGATAACTTCAGTCTAACACTTGTTATTTACATTAAAGTCACGTAGGAGTTTAATTCGTCTATGATTCGTTAGTACCACATTTATGCATTTTGGCAATCCTTCGCGAATGTTCTATATCTTTTAATGAACGTTCTGGAAAATGAATAACAACTTCGTGAAAGCTCTTGAACTAGAGAATAATTTCTCGAACGTTTCATTGTTTTTGATTGTTGTTATTATCTCTATCAATTGTTCTAATTATTAAAAAGAGCAGTTTTTAAGTGTTTTCAATAATCCTTAACGCGTCGTGGCCATAATTGCATCTACATCATCAAACTAAGTAAGAATTATTAAACGTTGCATATAATTTATGGTACATGACACATTTAAAAGTATATAAACTTTAATATTAAATTATTCCTAATGTACATAAAATATAGTAAAACAGTTTTTAAAAAATCAGTTTTGGACTTGAATGAGATTAGACTTGTTGCCATTTTCGATTAAATAAAAATGTAAATTCCTACAACTGTTAAATATTTAATTTAGATTTGAATTTTTAAATTTTATCTAAATGTACTTGTAATATGCATTTCAAATTCAGCTCTTCCAATTGACTAAAAATTTGCATTCAAAGTTTGAACAATTTGAAAACACTTATTTTCACAATTCACAATTTTCAATGTGAGATAAATGTAATTGCAAAG
The DNA here is from genome assembly GCA_035610365.1 of Aquatica leii. NCBI lineage: Eukaryota > Metazoa > Arthropoda > Insecta > Coleoptera > Lampyridae > Aquatica > Aquatica leii. The sequence goes on along the minus strand of CM069437.1, from coordinate 50,452,648 downwards.
ACAATACTAAAAATAGCCAACTTGTTTGTTTCCACAAGTTTGTCACAAAAGAACTATAAAATTTCTTTTTTATTACAAAATCACATATAAAAATATTGATTACACATTTTTTTGCGGATACGTAAAAAATTGTGCACCGAACTTGAAACTGTGGCAAACATTTGAGAGGTACGACTTTATTTGAACAGTGCTTGAATTCTAATTAGTGCAGTTTCAATTAAATAAATCTAATCTGGCTTTAATTAAACTTTAGACCACAGATAGGTCGCATTGGATGGTAAGGTTATCTCATGAATATAAAATACTAAACTGCAAAACGCAAAAAGTATTTTAAATATGCATGTCGCTTAAAATGTCGACAAAAAACAAAACGGCCGAACATTCTATCTCAATTCCGAAAAAAATGTAAGAAAAAACAACTTTATGTACTGCGGAATACACTTTCTAAAAAATTTACATAATCGATAGATACTGTAACATTAGCTATTCGTACTTTGTAAAACGGCAGTAAAAGTTTCTTAAAGCCTGTTGAATCTATTAGCTACGTAACAGTTTTAAAACTTCTTACCAAGTATTTGTCCGGCGATATTTTTATGCTAATGGGACTTTAATGTTTTACATTTTATCACAATAAGAAACCCCAACAGGTAAACTTACAAACTTTAAACGTATTGCATTTATTGTTCGAATTAAACTCTATTTTTATCAAATTTATATTCGGTACTGAAAAAAAGTAAATCATTTATCGTTGGTTAGTAAGCATTTTACAATCTATTTATGTCGCTACAATTAATTTACAAACTGAACAAATTGAACCACTAATGTTTATTAAAATACCCAAAAGGGTAATTATAATAGATTTAAATTAATTTTAAACGTTCTTGGAAATCAATGCAGAATTAATGTACTCACCTAAAAATAATTATTTTTATATTACGTACATTTTTTTTAAATTTGTTTTGCACAGAGCCCCGAAGTAAACAAAGTCCCTGAAAAATATGTGAACTAACTTTAAAAATTTGAAGCGGTAAATGTTTCAACCAATCACAATGAACAAGTACCGTCCGCTTGAAAATTTAAATTACAATTAAAATTGCTTGATTGGCTCGAGTTTGTTTACATCTGTACTTGCTGTTTTACAAAAAAATTCGTCGTTATTTAATTATTACTATTATTTAAACAAAGTAAGTGTATTTATAAACATTTTTTTATGTATAACATTTGTCGCATTACCTCATTCTTTATAAAATCTTAAGCTTTCGCGGTTGTTTGTTTATGATTATAAGGGACTTTTGGCTTAGACCGCGTTGTGGTTAAACACCCAGACTTAGGCCTGGTTCTAGTCTCTCCTTGAGAGCCAAAACAAGAAGTAGAACTTAGCCTTTGCCGTATTGTCGTTCGTGAACCCAAACAAACTGACGTTTTGCAAGAAATTGCAGCTTGCATCTTCAGAGTGGTAAATGTCACTGAATTCATTACTTTTAAATCTTATTTAACTCCAGTGTTAATTTTACAAACTACAAAAAACGAATCTTTGATAGAAATTTTTTTATTACTTACTTTCTGTTTTGTTTCAGCCGTTATTTACCAACATAAAATCTAAATCGAAGAAAACCGTTCATTCTGTAACCAGAAACATTATTAAAAATGTTGTGGAGTTTTTCGATAAACTTTCTCTTTAGAGAAGGCAACCATATTAGTTGCTCCAGCAACGGGTAAATCAACCTCATTTATAAAAAAATCCGGATTAAAAATATCACAAGCGGTGATGAAATTTTAAGATCTTCCTCAAAGAAAAAAGTGGCGATGCAACTAAAATAACGTTGAATAATGCCACTACAGTGTACAAATTAACCCTGCAATAGGTAACACCTTTTACAACTTTTCTAAGTTTTTTGTTAACATACCCTAGAAACGTGCCTCTACATGCATTCTATAGAAACGACAAGATTAAGGCTGGTATCAGATTGATTTGAGCACTTGTTCGCATTTTTTTGGTTTAAAAACATTTTCTACGTAAACGCAGGTACACGATCCTAACGAATCTTGTATACATTAGAGAGTAATTGGTGGAGAAACCTTCGTGTGTGTATTGTAATCAGCTGACAGTTTGTGCAAGAGTAGTTTTGACTAGTCAACGCATATTTTTGTGCTTCTATGAGTTCTATAGTTTAATTTTGTTCGTTTGGTATTTTCTGATCTATAAGGTAATTTTGTTTGCTTTATCCTTTCGGTGTGTAATTTTGTGTTTGGTTTTTTGATAGAAAAATGATGGATGATGATTGGGATATTGTAAACATAGTTCTGAATAATACTAGACGCTACCAGCGTTTGAATGTAGAGAAAAAATGTAAGGCCGATGCAAAATGTCAATGCTGAAATGAGCGACAATGATAACCCTTTTAACGATGACGATAATCACACTGATTTTACATATCAACCAGACTATACTGAGAATGTGTCCGATATCGAAATCGAAACAAATGTAGGAATTGATGACGATAAATTTGATGATGACGGCGATGATCAGGTAGATACAATTCGTAAAGAAGCTTATGTTGCAATTGCTGCTTTTCCTCAGTCTAAGTCTAATGCAGCTCACTTGATTTCTAAAAATGGCATAAAATAGTACCAAGATCCGTACTAAGGTACCAAGTAGTCGTATACGTGCCCATAACATTATCGACTACAAACAACATAAACCAGAGCCATTGAAAAAAATTATTTATGATCCGCTATCAATATTTTGTTCTCTGATCACAGAAGATATTGCATATAATATTATACGTGAAACAAATCGCAAGGCCAACCACGTAGCAGATACATGGAATCAAAAAAATTCTATCAAGCAAAAGCATTGGAAACCATTAACCTTAAAAGAGTTTGATGCATTTGTGGCGATCATTTTGTATGCTGAGATGATAAAATCTAACACGGAACCTGCAAAAGAACTATGAGACTTAACTCATGCTCCAATATTCAAAGCTGTTTTATTGCATGATCGTTTTGTGTCCATTACAAAATTTATTTGCTTTGATAACGCGAATTCACGGACACAGAGATTACTCACTAGCAAAACTGCCACCACTGATGACATCTGGTTTATGTTGCAAGCAATTTTGGAAGTTGCTTACATTCCGCATAGTTTGGTAACCGTAGACAAACAATTGTTTCGGTATCGAAGCCTCACGCATTTTACCCAGTATATTTCATATAAACCAGCTAAATATAGAATTAAAATTTGGTGGTTGTGTGATTCAAAGTCTTTCTATCCTCTCAAAGGTATAATTTATAGTGGTAAGGTGCCAGGTCGAAAACGAGAACTTAATCAAGGTCAAAAAGTTGTGCTTGATTTAGTTGGAAAATACCTTAGTGCTAGTCGCACAGTGTATGCCGACAATTTTTTTTCGACTTTAGAAGTGACAACCTCACTGATAGGATGAAAAATTGCGTTTATTTAAACCGTGTCTGCTAATGAAAACTTTTGTTCTACCTGAGTTTTTGAAAAATTCTGCACGTCCTGTGTTCAGCTTGTTATTTGATTTGTACAATAGCAATGTTTCATTGTTTTCAAATGTTCAATCAACAAATTACTGCAGTTGTTGCATAATGTGTCTAATCTTAATAAACCATTTTACAAAATAGTTTTTTAGTAAACTAAATCTTTTAACAACTAATTGACGAGTTTTCTAGATTTATCTGCTTACTATTAGACGGGACATCCTATAGGTTTAAGTGTGTTAAATAAAAATAAAAGTATGTTGTAAACTTGCAGATCTCTAACGCTATATTTAAGAAATACTTATTTTGTAAAAATAATTGAACGTTAAGTTCACTCTAATTTAAGTTCTGTTTTGTCTCATAAGAACTCAGGTACTCAAAAGATAATAAACTTTACTAAAAAATCATGTTTTTATTTAAAGTTTAAGACTTGATTACACATGATACATAACTGATTGTACAGAAGTTCTTACTTATGCTTTTTTTTGTACTCATATCTGTTTTTAATTTATATAATTACTTTGTTTTTTAATACGTTTCTGTTTTTAATTAATGTGTTGCTTTTGCTTTTTTTTAAATTTAGATTCTTTGTATGCAAGCATTTAATATCTTATTTTAAAAAAATTAACAGCGACTCCATCTTTGTGGTTACATAGTTCCGCTTAGACAAATATTAGTAGTTGGTGTACTATCCGTAAATTCATAAAAAATTAAGTTCTTTAATGTTTTTTATATTTTGATAAAATAAACGGCAAACATTTTTTTTAGTTACAGAATTTGCTTTAAAATCTAAAAAAAAACTATCATAAAAAGTTTGAGACGTTTTAGTAAAAATAAAAGAGAACATTTAATTCCTCTTAGTGTTATGAAATTTTTTAATTTTTTTAAGGTTAACGTTGTAGAAAGTATGTCGTGTATTTTTGTAAATATTTATAACGCCGAAGAGCGTTGTAAGTTGATTTTACACCCGCGTAATTTTCTTACTGTTGATGACCCCCAAATGGCAAAACGGCTGTTTAGTAGTTTACTCTTGTGAAATTTGCACAATTGCGTTAACATTGATTTACCCCCCAATCTCTTTCACGTTGTGGTTTCATCTCGCAGTTTTATTTAAAACTATTATGAATTACGCGGGTGTAAAAATCAACGTAAGTAAGTAAGATGGCTCTGCTGTCAAACGTTGCTAATGATTATGCAATGGTAGACTAGATAGGTTAAAATAAACAAACAAGCATTTTGCGTTTTTCCGTCTAGTATCAATATTTTAGAAATTTTTTTAGATCAGTCTCAAATGTTTTAGATATAATTTAATAGCGAAAGCTTTCACGGTCGCAGTCTATACTCAGAAAACGTCTTCCGGCTTTAGACGATGACATTGTTGTAACCAAAGTTGCCAACGTTATGCCCACTTTTGCAAGAGGTTTCATCAGGACATGAGAGAAATAAAAAAACTCAAACAAGTACCAAAATCTAACTAAAAAATTTTCAAAAGTTAGATAATTAATTTGTGAACCAATTCTAAACTTTAAGAAGGTAAGAAAGAAAACGATAAACTTGAAAAAGTAAACGACAATCTATTAAAGACGTACTACAGAGTTAGTCCTAACAATGACACAGTCCAAGCCTAAAAGACGTTCTCATCTTAGTACAGACTCCGGCCGTAGAAACCTTTGCTATTATATTAACAATCTCTACGGGGAGAATATTTCTTCTAAAACCTCTGTATTTTCTAAACTTCGTCACAGCTCCTCAAACTTTTCTTTCTCAGTCGTTATCGTGACTACAACATCATTCTTGCGTTTCTCAAAAGTTCCACATTCAGACATGTTCTTCTAAAAACATTCTACATCGTGCTAATCTAGCGCTGAAACGCGAACGGATTAAGCAAACCAGACGAGAAGACGCCATTTCTAAACAATTCTATTATCTTTATGGTGTGTTGGCCAACTTTATATTCCTGGATGATTGAAATCTTTTTGTCAACGTTACTTACCAGTAATCTAATACTACTCTACGACTAACCGCTGAAAGTCATTTCAAAAAGTTTCAATTATTAGAATCCAAGAATTATAAAGGTTCATCCACTACTAACTCTTTGAAGAATTTATCGAGTTTAATTCTCACTTCAGAACAGAAATCGGTGCTATCTGAGTGTTTATATTTTACTTTTGCTTCTAAACGTATTCTTAAAGAAGATATTTTACGTGCTGTAGAATCTTGTATAAGACATTTTTCGCGTAACATCTCAGATCCCATTCCTATTCACACTAGCAAAATCCTTGAATCATCTAAAGTTCCTAAATGCAACATTTATAAATCGGTAAAGTTAGTTCTAAAAAGTCTCCGTATGAAGGTTTGGACCGTGTCATTATTAGGACTAACTCTGTAGTAGTTGTTTGTTAGATTGTCCTTTACTTTTTCAAGTCGATAGTTTTCTTTCTTACTTCTTTAGAGTTTAGAATTTGACTTTGTTCACAAATTGATTACCTAACTTTTGAGAGGTTCTTAGTTAGATTTCGGAATTTTTTTGATTTCTTCGATTCCTCTCACGCCCTGATAAAGCATTTAACGGAAGTGAGCGAAACGTTGGCAACTTTGGTTAAAACAACTACTTCATCAGGCTATACCACAATGCAGTCTTTTCTTAGTTTAAAAAAGTAACCAAACCATTATGATAGTCTTTACTTGATGTTTTTTGTAATACTATTATTGTTATTATCATTGTTTAGACAAGTAAGACTGAGATAATTAAGTTTTATTATATTTTTTTTGAACTGCATTACACACATGTAAGTAGTAACATTCATAAATTTCTAATTCATAAAATTTAACCTTGTTTTTAACAAATATTGTCGCGCTTATGAGTTTTCATTTAAGTGACTTGTAGTATGAACGTTAAATTTTACAATTTTTACGTGATTTTTAATTATAAAAAAAGATCAGCATTATTTCAGTTTTTTTGCATCTGTAAGAAATATTCATGTCTTGTGAGGGTTGACAGAATTTATTAACATTCTATATTTTTTCCGCAGGTGACAATGCCATTATCACTTTCTTGAGACAAACGTTTAACTGTTGATCAACGGTTTAACGAAGCACGAATTTTGCTGTTAAATATTTTTTGTGTCTGTGCTTTTGGTATATTATGCACTAAAACACTTTTTTGCAACAAGTTAAGCAGCGTTTATTAGTAACCTGGTGTTACACATTTTTTTAATATTATCGTAGGAATTAATTCAATACAATACATTGAGTGAATGTTTGAAGTCTTAGGTGTTACACTATGGCCAAATTGTTTTTTCTTAAACCGTTGTTTATTGAATGTTTTTCTATTCTGCATATGCAATGGCTACTTTCTTTTTCGAATAACAGGAATGGAGTGTAGTTATATTTTGTGTTTTTTTGACTTTAGTCAATGTTAAAATCATTAAGACAAATATAAAGTACCTATATTTAAACTTGAAATTAAAAAGTGTGCAGATCCTGATAACTATTACTAACTATAATACATCAAAAATTGCTGCTATTCATATATTAGAATCATATTAACAAAATTATGTAAATTAAAGCAAAATATTCAAAATAGAATGAAATGCATGCATTATAATTACTTTTTGTAAGGCTTGTATGTTGGGTAACGTGCCGCTACGCGACTCCTTAGAGCAAACTTACTCGCATTGCAATTTTCGTCATTGTAACACTCGTTTTACAATATGCTATTTTGAAAACAATTTAAAATTTGTCTTTGGTTTGTTTAAGTTTTTTATGTTTTCTTATTTTTTGTTGTTATTTACGATAAAATCCCAATGCTCATTGCATAAAAGATTAACCTACGTTTTTACTACAGGAAAATTAATATAAAAAGTATTTACTACAAAAAAAAATTGATGGAATACAAATTATTGCATTATAGTAGCTACATACCAAATAAAATATTACACTTGGACGTAGTATATCTACAGTACAACAGGAACAAATGTAGTGCTAAACGCAATAATAAAAAAAATTATAAAAAAGAGCTACATTAAGAATTTGCAAAGAAACAAATAAATTTATATAGACAAATACATAAAAAAGTGTAAAGGACTTACTAGCAAAAATTTACTTTTGCATATTATTAAATTAAACTAACTGAAATAAGTCGACTAAATTATTCAATTACACTACGTTTGCTTCTAATTTTGTCAAAGTAGCATAATTTTGAAGTTCCGAGTTTTGTTAAAAACAACACGTTTGCGTACCTAAAAGTAATTGAAAACATAGCGAGTCACTAATTTGTTCCAAACTAAAGACATTTGTAATTTAATTGAAAAGTTGTATTAATTTGGTAGATTATAACTTTTTGAATTGATTATTCTTTTGCTAAATACTTTGTAGCTTAGAATTTTTTGGCGTTTTAAAATTAATCTAATCTTTAACAATGCACAAGAAGACGTTAATTTTTTAATTAAAACTGTTATAAAAAAGATTCTTTGTCGCGCTTGGATATTAGTGAAAAAATAATAAAACAAAAATATTGAATATAATAGAAATTTTGGTTTTGTCATTAATCAAAGTCAGATAAAAACAATTAATAGGTCACACGTCAACTATAAAATTAAACAAAAAAAAGTGACACAATTTATTATCGTTTTCACATGCAATATCTTTCATCGCTCGCAACCTTTTAATAAAATTCATGCAACCGTTTTCATATAAAATAATTTATTTTTACAATAAAATGTTTTGTTAACGTTTAAGTCACGATTATTCTAATGGCAAAAACACATTTCATTAACACAATATTAAGATCAAGCCTTAGGTGGTGCCATTTATATACAAATTTTAGATAACACAACGGATTAAAACATTAACCTTTAATTAAGGTCGCTTTTTAAATATAAAACTTGTTAAAAAATAATTAATTAAATATTATTTAGTGACTTAATAATGTTTTATTGTTTAATTGTTAAATTCAAACAAATGCTGAAATAAATTAAAATAAAATACATAGGAAAAATTACGATAACACAAAAATCCAATTACGTTACGTAAGTTAATCAATTATTTATTAGTATAATAAATAAATTAACCAATTGTATGTTGTTGTGTCGTTATTGTTTTATTAACGTTAAACACGTAAAGTTGTAGACAAAATAAAAAAAAATGTTTGATTTTACAATTTATTAGTTATACATATTTATAGTGTGAACGGTACTATTTAAGCTTGCATAAATATATAATATATATATATCAAATTAATTTTAAGTATTGTTTTTTAAATATACCATTCAAGATTTTATTGTTTATCAATCACTCTCATTGCTTTATGTTTTGAACTCTTCTAATGTTTTAGATACTATAGTCGATGTTTTTGTTTTGTTACTAATTAGCTTTTTTTTATTTTAAACATATAATAATAATAATAATAATCTTTATTAGATAAGATTAAGATACAATCTTACTTATCTAAAAGGCGAAGTATCGGTAAAAAACCGTTTTTCAACTTTGCCTTAATTTTAATCAAATTTAAACTAAAAAAATAAAAACTAAACAAAACCAAAATACTAAGATATTATGGAAACATAACGATTAATTTAAAACATAAAATCAATGTTCCAAAGTAACAGTATTCTGCTTATTTAACAAACTTATCTTTAAATTCTGTTTAAACATTTTCACTGTTGTACATTTATTGTATATTGACCTGTAGTTATTTAAAACTTTGCATGATTGATAATGAAATCCGCCCTGATATTTACAAGTTTTGTGTAAATGTATGCAGTAATCCGCGTTAAACCTAAGATTTCTGTTATGAACTGTATGTCTTTGGTTAAGTAATACATACAAATATGTAGGGCATTTACTATTTATTAGATTATACAGCATGAACCAAACAATAAAAGAAATCTATTTTCTGTTTTTAGTATTTGATAACAATTATAGAATGGTGTAATATGTTCCCTTCGTTGTATATTAAATGCAAATCTAAGACAATTATTTTGTAGAACCTGAATTTTGTTTTTATATTCTTTAGTTAAAAAGTTAAAATATACGTTAGAACAATAATCTATATGACTTAAAACTAAACTATTTACAATATTCCATTTAAACTGACATGGTAAAATATATTTGTACTGATATAGAATGACAGCTTTTGCATAACATGTTGACATGACTTTTTGTGCATGTACTTGAAATGACATATTTTGGTCTAACACAATGCCCAAACTTTTCACATGGTCACTTAATAGCACTTCACTATCATTTATAATAATTTTTTTATTCACTAATGAAACTGCCAAATTACGTGCTGCTCTAGTGCCAATACATATTGCTTTTGTTTTAAATTTGTTTAGCAATAAACCATTGTCTCGAGACCACTGCACAATATTACTTAAGTTGACATTAATTTTTCTATAGCAAAATTTACATGGCGAGGATCAAACGAAATGTACAACTGTGTGTCGTCTGCGTATAGGTGTAGATGTATATCAGGAGTAATACTGTACATTAGGTCGGCTGTAAAGAGCGTGAAAAGTATAGGTCCCAGTATGCTCCCTTGTGGTACACCTTGTCGAACAATAAGTTTATCTGATATTTGTGAATTTAGTTTGACATGTTGGGTTCTACAGTATAGATAATTTTGAAACCATGTTAGTACCAGGTTGCTGCAGTTGTAGTACTTGAGTTTAGCAAGCAGTAGTTTATAGTTTATGGAATCAAATGCTTTGCTGTAGTCTTAAAGTATGAGCATTGTTACTTTGGAATTGTCCATAGCCTGAACGATGTCGTTTGTAATTTTAAGCATAGCTGTTGTTGTACTGTAGCTTTTTCTAAACCCTGACTGTACAGATGGTAGGATGCTATATTTATTTATATGATTTGTTAATCTTTTTGCTACTATCATCTCTAGAATCTTTGAGGCAACTGGTAAAATACTTATGGGTCGAAGTTGATTAAGGTTTTTCGCTTTTGAAACTTTCGACAAAGGACAAATATATGATTTTTTCCATACATTGGGAACTGAACCTGTTGTTAGAGAGTAATTAATTATATCCCGCAGTGCATCTTTACAGAAAGGATAAATCAAATCAAGCATCTTCAAGCTTATATTGTCGGATCCAACAGCGTTCGAAGTGATTTTGTTTAATATTGATTCTATCTCATAGTTGGTTGTTTCCATAAATTTAAGCTCTTCCACAATTCCTGGTCTAGTTTTATTGTTGTAAAAGTGTAATAATTCTAAGTTTATTTCTTCAGTAGGGATATTGCCAAAAAAATTATTTATTACGTTTAAATCTAATAGCGAAGTGTCTATAACATTTTGTTTTTTATTGTGAATGTTCCATGATTCTAGTAACTTCCAAGTTTTCCGCGGGTTTTTATTTGTTTGTAGTTTTTGCTTTATGTAAGCTGCTTTTTCTTCTTTAATCGCAAATCCTAAATAATTTTTTAATTCATTGTAATGTAGTTTATCTTTTAATAATCCAGTTTTCTTAAATTTAGAAAACGCTTTTTTTTTAAACGTATTATTAGTTTTATAGTATCTGTAATATATGGTGTTGGTATACTATGTCGTAATTTTAGTGTTCGTAATGGTGCATGAATGTTGAACAAAGATATTATTGCATTATTAAAAAAATCCAGTTTTGCATCAATATTTGGTAGAGTATTTATATAATTCCAACAAATGCGTTTTGCATCATAAGTAAATTCATCAGATTGAAAATGTCGATAATCTCTGATCGTTATTGTTTTATTTGTAAATTTAGTAATATGGTAGTCAATCATACAGTATACTAATCTGTGATCAGATATATTTACAGCATCTTCCGTACCACTATTAAATATTTTTCGAGATTTGTTTACACAGATAACGTCTATCAGTGTAGAAGAGGTTTCTGTTATACGAGTTGGATCAGTAATAATTTGCTGAAGATTAAAGACTTCTAAGATATTTTTAAAATATTTTAAGTTATTTTTATTCGATAAAAAGTCTACATTAACATCACCTAACATAATAGTTTCGTTGGCTTCGAGTGTTAAATGTGCAAGGGTGTTCTCCAACTCATTAAGATACGTCATTGGTGTATTAGGTGGCCTGTATATAACTCCAATTGCAATCTTTAATTTACTTATTGACAATTTAACCCAAAGTTGCTCAATGTTGCTATCTATACCTTGAAAACTTAAATCTACAGTTTTAAATTTTAAATGCGATTTTATATATAAACAAACACCTCCTCCTTTTCTGGGTCTATCGTTTCTGATTATTTCATAACTTGGGAGACTAATTGTATTTGAAGGAATAGTTGAATTTAGCCAAGTTTCAGATACAGCAATGACATCAAAATTTTTTTTCAACATGAAATCAGAAAAATAATGAAATGATGAGATTAGTGAGCGACAATTTAGATGGCAAATAGACAGTTTTTTGTGCTGTTTTGATTGAACATATTCGGTTTCTGTTTATTAGTTTTTTGTAGCGTTTTTAGTAATTATTGTAGGAATATTACGAATATATCTGATTGTTAGATTAATTTCTCCGTTGTCTTTTCTCTCCTGTAACTTCTTTTGTAGATCTCTTCTGTAATCACGCTTCATTAGTGTTTCGTCTCCATTTATTGATATGCCTGTATTGCGAGAAAGTTTATTTTTATTTTTGAGGACTAAAATAGCATCTGCTTTGTTAGTAAATATTACTTTTATCGGACGTGGTTTATTTGGGTTCAATTTTCCTATGCGATAGGTGCGAATGTTTTCTGTTGATACTGTAGAAATTTTATTTATCATTTCTTTTGACTTTTCGATATCATGTAACGCGGGATCATTTTCCGTATCAGCTGCTAATTCGTTTATACCAAAAATAATAATATTGCGAGCTCGAAAATTTCGTTCATTTATTTCGCTAATTATATTTTCTGTACATTCAGCACCAGTAGCAATTGGAGATGATTGATTTTTAATCGATGCTATATCGGTTCTTAAATCATTAATTTCAGCTTGCAATTTTTTTATTATTTTAATAAGATCAGCCCTTTCACAGCTTTGATTTGAACATTGGTCACATAAATATTTTAAATGGCTATCTTTTGACATAACGCATTGAATTTCTGACCTGGTTAGACCGGAACATGTGGTGTGTACTGGACTTTTGCATCCATCACATTTTATTTCCTTTTCGGTATTTAATTCACTTTTGCATACGTTACATTTACTACGAGATGACATAATTTTATTTGTGTATTGATAGGTATAAATAGAAATTTAATTATAAATAGTACTTGCAGAATTATTAGGAATTTGTAGACACTTGTAAACAAACACTGCTTATGTTCACACGTTCACGTTCACTCCTCTGTATATATTATTTCCTTATGTATATATTTTTAATTTTTTTTGTTGTTGCAGTTTTTTAAGCTACAAAATTATTACAACACATTAAAGTCATTGAGATAAATTATAAAACATAACAGCAAAAATAATCTCTTATGAGATACGCTTATTTTATTTTAACAATTTCTTACTATTTTCTTTTAGATAATTAACATTATCGATTAAAAAAAATAACTGTGCCTGCATTGTTACTGAATGGATTGAATAGCTCAGTGACTATGTTGCCGGTACCAAGTCCGGATAAAGGAGAAGGGTTCGAAGTCCAGGTTAGCAACGTCTCTGAGGTAAAATTTCACATTGCTCATAAAACGGGCGGACACAATGATGACGACATATGCACAAAAACGGGAAATAGAAATGGAAAAAGAAAATGTGATACGAATTGCAACCTGGAATAATAAATCAATTAATGGAAGGCAACAAAAAGTATTGCAAGAACTGAAAGAGCACAATATCGATATTTGTGCCGTACAAGGAACAAAAAAGAAAGGAAATTGAGAAAAACAGAATCAACACTATATGTTGATATACAGTGGTGTCGAAAAACAAGAAAGGGTAAAAGAAGGAGTAGCCTTTTTAATACACAACAAATGTAAATCAAACATGCAAAAATGCTTCTATATATCTCGCGCATAGTTACTGTTACAGCTTACACCAAAAACCAAAAAATAAACTTAATTTAAGTATACGCACCGGAAGATAATAAACCCTAACATGAACAGAAACATTTTACAATAAACTTTAAGATACCATTCAATTTCGTGCACCAAACGATACAATAATCATTCTCGGGGACTTCAATGCGAGAATTGACAATGATATTATACCAGAAGTAAAACAGCGATTCAATAAGAACTATGCACACTAAACGAATTGAGAATAAACAATACTTTCTTTCATTATAAAGTTAAATATAAATACACATGTAAAAATACTAGACGACAGAGATCAATTATAGATTATATATTAAGTAATAGACAAATACACCTAGTCCAGATATAAGAAATCAAAACACTAAATTCAGCCAATGTCGGTAGCAACGATAAACTAAAATTAAATCAAAGCTGTCATCAAAAACTGACAACAAGTCAAAAAAGAAATAAGAAAAAAATAACATACTGTCTATGAGATGACTCAACGAGAATTCTGTACCAAAACAAACTGCGCGCAGCCTTAGAAAAGAAACAAATAATTGATGGAGATGATGTCATCAACTAGGAAAAACAAAAGAGACTGCGAACGAAGCACTTGGCGCCCGTACCAAGAACTATACAAAAAATGCAATAAAAGACCATATGGTTTGCCGAACGAAATAAAGAAAAAATACGAAGAAAAAAAGGCATACCTAAAATACAGAGTACTTAGGACTCCAATATCATACGAACAATGAAAATAATTTGCAGCGAGACAAAATCTCTCGTAAGATTACCTAAAGCTAGGCACTGGGAATTTTTTTCCAAAAACATAAAACGAGGCTTCTATGGTTTTCCAAAACAAATGTAGCGACTGATTAGAACCAAAAAAAAAATAAACGACTTAATAAAGCCCAAACACATTTTGAAGCAATGCTAGGTTGAATACCTTGTAAACCTATATGCAGGGTTATACAAAAGTATGGAAACATGCTTATAACTTGAAAACCGCAAGGATTAGCGGTTTGAAACTTTGGGGGAGTATGTAAGACATACTTCCGGACATTTTTTATTCTTTATAAAATTTTGATATGATGCTCCAATTACGAGTAATTGATATCTACTTCTGATTTTCAAATAGCATCATATCAGTTGACTGACATTTTTAGATTCTACATGAAATTCTGTATGCAACGGTGAACAGAAAAATTATTTAATATGATAAATGTTATTAAAAATATGGTATAAAAGTTCAGATTAAATGTCAACAATTTAATTGTGGGCGGGTACCTGATGTTCTAAGTAGGGTATGTACCTACTTTGTTTGGGTCAACACAATAACCAATAAAAGCTTTTGTTATAGGGTAAGTTTATAATCTTTTGTTAGCAGTTGCGTATCTTTTTTAGGAATAAAATAAAAATTCCTGCATTGTGAATCCATTCGAAATATGTTTTTAATTTGATCCTCATTGGTTTTCTTCAATTACTCAAGTCTTTAGCCCTTCCACTTCGTCGAATATCTTTCACACTTCTGTGTTCAAACCATCTTGCATACGTTTTTTGAACGGCAGATTTTGTAATTGGTACTTCCCTTTCTGGATGATTTGCATTGAAAATGTCGCTGGTAGCTAGATACGTTCTTCTTCGATCACCGTAACCCAAAATAATCAAAATTTCGATACGATCCCCTTCAGTGAGTTCCATTTTAATAAATGCAAAAACTGTTACGAACTATAACACAGTAGCACAACAATGAATAATAGAAAAAAATTTCCTTAAACGCACTTAAGTACCTATCTACTTAGCATTATCGATAATTAGATTTTGTCCAGGTAATTAAGTAGGTAGTGATTATTTGGATTACAAACATATCTATTACTCCCCAATAAAGAAATGTTATTAGAGAGAAAGCTAAAGAAAACCGTTAATAAGTCGATTATGATTAAATTATTTAACAAATTCCAAAGATTTAACCAAATCAATAATACATTACTAGGTAATTAAACAACTCTTGCATTGGTACTAATGTATTAATGTTGATTAATCAATCATTTTAATCGTAACTTATTAAATTATGCAGATTAAACAGCCAGTTGCCTACAATAAAAAAGCAAGAAAAAAAAATGTTTAAAAAATCAAAACAAAAGTTTATATATTGCTTAGATAAATTAAATATTATGTTTAAATTATAACTAATAACAAACCAATTGAGATTAAATTTTAGTTTATTTAGTAAAGTGTAATTTTACTCGGCTATATATTTTCTGTAACACTCAATGACAAAATGGCAGTTAACATTTTGCATTTCCTCATGACCGATTGACAAGATCAACAGTTTTTATAGATGTTTTGAAAGAAGTAACAGTATAATTAGATAGAGGTCAAAATTATGATCAAGTCTACAATATTACATTAAAAAAATATTTCTACAACGGTTAACGGCAGTAAAAATTTACAATATACACTGTGCTCTAAAATCATTAACGAGAGTTCAAATTTGGCGCTCATCACTTAATTTTAGAAAGTTGGTACAAAGTGATTTTTTAGTAGTATTTAAATTTATGAAAAAATGAATAATATTTTTATCAATTATTTTTAACTTACATTTTAAGTAAAAGCCACACAGTCTAAAGAGTGACAATAAAAAAAAGCCATTTGGTAATGAATACTTCAATAACTAACAAAAAAATTTCAAAGTTGCAATATAAAAAAAGCACAGCATTGAACCATAAATAAACTGTCAAACTGAGAAATCAAAACTGAAACAACTTTTAACCAAAATATTTTTAGAAAAAAATTTAAATAAGAATTACATGAAACAACAAATTTCAGTAAATATTATTATTTTAATACTTTTTTGTTTTCCCGCTTAATTTTCTCAATTACCTCTACTGGAATAAGTCTGATTTTCTAGCGTATTCTCTGTTTTAAGTCATCAAGATTATTTGGTTCATTCACATAAATTTTAGATTTCAAAAAACTCCATAAAAATTTTATAGAGTTAAATCCGGTGACCTTGGTGATCACTCAATAAGAAAACTGCGTCCAATCCATTGTCAAACTTCTGTTGCAAAAAATGTGTTGCATCATGTTGGAACTATATGTCATTATGACATTTAAAATTTCCTCAAAAAGATAAGGTTCGTGAATTTGATTTTTGACAATGGTCTAGTGTTCAAGAAATGAAAATGGATTAATTACAAGTAGTTGTTTTTGTTGACTTTTAAAAAAATGTTCCATGTTCAAAAAATCTTTTATTTAATACTTGCGTGTATTTTAACATTTTACATTTCAAAAGTCATTATTCCAAATATTACTAATTTTTAGGTCATATATCTAAAATTAAAAGTTTTTAGAATTTACCGTACAATTCAAAAATGGCATAATATACTACATTAAAAAAAATCGATGACCGCATATGTTCTTCTTGAGACACTTTGTATATAAATTTTAATGTCAAAAAAACCTCAAATAAAAGTACTATTTGACCGTATTTGACGTATCCGAGAGCTTTTCCAAAAAATAGTTATCTGAACTTTAAACGAATTTGTTTCTTTCATTATGAAACTGCTTAATAAAATAGTTTAAATAAACAAAATTATTTAGACTGCAATATATGTGCACTATTAAGCATCTAGGCCCAGATCAAATATTACAAATTATGATATAAAACATAGATTGGAAACATGTCACATAAATAACAAAATGTAAACATAATTTCTACATTTAAATCTAGATTAAAATCTTTTGTCTAATTAGCTTAATAGTTTTAACAATATTAGTAAATTATAGTAGATAATCAAAAACTAAATACAACACATTTGCATCAATGCTAACACGTTTTGGAAAGGTTTAGGAAATGTTGTAGTACCGCTGTCGTTTCGTATAAAATGAACTGCATTTTGCGCAAAACGTGTTTACATAGAAAAAAAAGCACGCATTAAATTTATGGTTAACGCACACGGTCAATAATCAAATTTCGTTATCCCACTTTTGCCATGATGTTACTTGGATTATCGTACTGCATTTTGTCGTGATATGTAATGTTGTTACTTGGCTTTTGTCGTGACAATTTCCGTATTTGTTATAAAAAAGAAATCCGCAATTTTAAAAAAGCTTATCGCACTGGTCGTAATAGGAAAATTCCGTTTCATTAAGGAAACTATTGCTTTTTTTGACTCACTTTAGAAGACTGTCAAGATTAACTTATAACAAAATAGTTTTACGATAGCTGGTAGAAAAACTACATATTTGCTGGACGATGTAATTAGATTTTTTGCGTGTTTAGGAATTACAAAAGCAATGTCAAAAACCACTGCGATAGTTTTGCTAGACTGTCTACGTCTACATTTGGTAGTAGAAAAAACGCAAAAAACTAGTTTAAATAAACAGGTAGAATTGAACACATAACAAATATCTAACTTGTTTTAAAAAGATCTACAAGCAACAAACTGGCAAAGAAAACAAATCAATAAATATTCTGACCAACATAAAAAAGGCTTAAAAAGACAAAGACGACAGATTTTAGCTTAAAAAGTTTTATTACTAGTCTACTTTAAACAAAGATAATAATTTATTCATTATCAAAAGGTTTTTTGTTAAACAAGAAATTACAAAACAAATAAAAAACATGATTAATACTTTGATACAAGTTGAAAGTTCCGAACGCGAACGTATGCAAGCGTGAAGAATTATAAGTTCCAAATTTTCAGTGCGATCGTATTTTGTTTACGACCAAAATGTATGAGCTGAATGCAAGGTCGACATTTTGTCTAATTGAACTAAATTACGTTTTGACATTCACAGAAACTGTGAAGTTCACATAACATTAGTGTAGATAACAAATGCCATAATAAACTATTATTGAAACATAACAAAATGTACATTCCAATTCAATACACTTAAAAGACAACTAAAGATAATTTATATGTAAAATAGTAAACAAAAATCAATGAAAATGGTAGTAAAACATTGCAGAAAAGATCGGTATTATTAAAAAAAAATGTTAACTTAACAAATTTAGTAGTATGTGTATACACATTCATTAAAAATTGTTATGCCAAACCACAAACTAACAATTTTGGAAATTTATTAATAGACAAGTATTTTTAACGGAAACCTCACTTCTGTACTTTTGTTAACACTCAGTAATAATTACATCAGTTGTTTTGTAAATACTAATAAAAACTGTTGTATAACAAGCTACAATCTTTTTCGTCTTTTTTTTTGGTTCAAAAATAGATGTTATAATTAGATTGTTTGTTATTTATATGTACCTACATGTACCGTTGTAATACAGTAAACGGTTATTATTCTCAACGCCAACATTAAGCTTTTTGTTGCTCTTACACTTTGTCCCAAGTTTATTTTTACAAAACATTTAGTTTTAGTGTATTTGCTTTTAAAACAAACTTTCTGTGCTTTATTATTATGTAATTAATGAATAATAAAATTAAACAATAATATTTTAGTTATGACTATATTTACAAAATTAGGTTAAGTTCGTTATGTAAAAAATAATTTGCTTAAGTATATGTAATACACATTTATAATATTAAAAAGATCTGAAATAACAACTCTAAAACAATGATAAAACAACGGATTTACTATCTTGAGAAAACTATTCTGTCGTAAATTTTTAGATCGACTGTGTATTTGACTGTTACTTTGAATGTATTCTTAGTCACTATGTTTGGTCTCATTTGTAATTTACAAGTAAAACTTACTTTACAATTTTTTTAATAGTGTTTATTTTAATTTTAAAACAGTGTAAGTATTATTTTTATTACCATTAAACACACATGCTAAAGACACCAACCTTACAGTAATTAACATGTTTCAAAATTATTCTAAAATGATTTTATTCAATTTTTTAAATCAATTTTTGTAGTAAATTTGTTATATGTTGTACATCCATTTGCTTATATATATTATAAGCATATAAAATTGCATTATTTCATTCTCAACTTTATTACTTATATAAATAATATAGTGTTAGTGAAAACCTTTTTAAATGGACGCTGATAAAAAACAAGGCACGCATTTTTATTACAGAGATTCAAAATTAAATGTGACGTAAATGGACGATTTAAAAGCATTTTAGCAATACATTTATGACTATTCATAGATTTACATAACAAACAAAGTTCAGTGTATATAGAATTGCCATCAAATGTAATACCATTAATAAAACACAACTACAAATGCCCTAATGATTTAATATGTACCACGCTTAAAATAATGAAAATAAAAAAGTGTTGCAATAACAATTTTGTTTTAAAATAAAAATACTACTAGTCATTAAACAAATAAAGCAATATTGCTTGTTAAATTTAATAAACATAATAAGTACATTAGTTAAATAATAGTCGTGCTTATTGTTTTATAGTATACTACTATTTTGTTAATCTGTATGATTTTTAAAGCACTTTTTTAAATTCAAAAGTAAATATATAGTCATTAAAAATTTTACGTTTTATGAACATGCCGATATATGATTTTCAGCAAGTTAATGTTATACAAATCAGCTTTTTTATTTTTTAGTTATACGTTTTTAATGAGTTTATGTTAACATTTATTTTAGTAGGATTAAATAATTTTTTTAGTTAATGTTAAAAACTAATTCAATAACAATATACCTATAATTAATACGAGCGTAGGAATTTAAAAACAAAACAGTATTTAAAACATTGTGTTAATTAAAATTTTAAACTACTTTATTACAAAGAAAAATAATTAAAATTATTTAACATGCATGTCAAAAAAACAAAGTTTATATTTGTTAAAAAAAATATTTAAACACGCAATTTACTAACTAAAGCAAAATAGCAAAAAAACACTGAAAAGTGAATAAATAATAATTATAGCTACAAAAACGTTTTTAGTAGTAAAATAAAAAATCATATTTTCTTATTAACGGTAGCTAAGGTCAAAAGCGAATAGATGAAAAAGTTGTGTAACTTTTACAAAAATAAGATTAACTAACCAAAAAAAATTAAATGTTATATCCGTAAATGCTACTTTCTGGTATGCGCTGAAACTTATTTTAAGAACGCAAAGCAATTTTTTTCACCTAAATTAGTACTCATTCAAAAGTGTAACAAATACAAAGATACGTAACTCAGAAAGATGGGAAATACGTAGTACAAGCAATAATTCAGAAGATTCTTTTTATGATCAATTGAAACCATGTATTTGTTATGCAGAATTTAGCAAAATGTATCGTGTTTTAGTTGCATTCAGTACTGGATTGATACTACAAAAAATGATACTGATACTCTGTCTGCATAGACCATCCTATTCTTATGTAAAAGCAATGTTTACTGTGAACACTTCATTGCGATATGTCAAAATTATGTTTTACGCTTATATTATAGAAGGCAAAGCACCTTATAGTTGACACTATTAGAACTCTTGAGTCAGATAGCAATTTTACAGTTTAATGCAGTTTTATTTAGTGTAATGCTTATTTATAACTTTGGTAACATGGTTTTGAATTGACAATTTCAAACGTTCTTAAGACTTGCTGTAGATTATTCAAAATGTCTTGGCAAAAAAATTACAAAAAAAGTCAAAAATCTAGAAAAAAAATTCAGTCCTGGAATTGTCAAAGATAACTGTTACTTATAAAATATTTGTTAAAATTGTAGTTCAAAAAATACTACAATTTTAAAGAATCACAATGAAGGTGTCGGTGCATCTACTGATTTCATAGATCTTCTAAAAAAATTTCATGAGTTTAATTCTAAGATTGACGCCGTAAATAGCGACAATCATCTGTTCATAAATCTATTAAACGTACATAGCTTTAATATTTTTAAGACTGAAAAAGCTCAGTGTTTAATTAAAACTTGCTGGATGAATTGCTTCAGAATGAATTTATAACAGAAAAAAATACAGTGATTAAGAAATAATGAATAAGCCTGTTGTATTTTTTAACAATTTAGTGGCCAACAAAGATAGTAACAACAATTGCATTAATGACAATAGTTACAGAAAAAATTATTTATTTTGGCAAAAAGAAGCAAATGGCAAACTGAAAAACTTCCGTATGTAGTTACTTTTACTATTTTCAAAATATTTGCGAAGAAACTTTTAAAACAAAATCTGAAAAAGAAGAAAAATACTGAAAAACAAGCAATCCGAGATGAAAAGAAGAAAATTATAAAAGAAAAAGAAAACGCTCAACAAATCGCCAACAAAATAAAATCTACAAACCGTCATAATATATTTTACAGTAACAAAATCAATGTCAAAACCATCAAGCACAAAAAAATATACAAGTTTTAGATAATATCGAATTAATACAAGAAATACTGAAATTTTAGTTATGAGCACTAAATGTTCTCTAAAAAAAGAAGCACATATTAGAGCTCTCTGTCACAGTGATGTTTACTGTGAAAATATCCCAAACAAGACTAGTCTAGAACATAATTTGGATATAAAAAATAATACTATCAGTTACAAAAGGTTATGTTTTATTTATGTTAACAACATTTATAAAACTAATATTACAATTAAATGCAAAAACTGTACAAGAAATTACCATTTTAAGTGTTTATTAAAAAAAACAATTATAAAAAGAAAAATTGTACTTTCTATAATATAATAAGATGTGTTTTTTGTGTTTTAGTTATAATAAACACCACACAAAGACAAAATTTTTTGTTTAAAATAAAGAGTGTCAATAATTAAAATCATAAGCGACTTTCAGCTTAGACCGCGTCGTAGTAAAACACCCAGACTTAGGCTTGGTCATAGTCTTTTCTTGAGAGCCAAAACAAGAAGTAGAACTTGGCTTTTGCCGTATTGTCGTTCGGGAACCCAAACAAACTGACGTTTCGCAAGGCCAAGTTCTACTTCTTGTTTTGGCTCTCAAGAAGAGACTATGACCAAGCCTAAGTCTGGGTGTTTTACTACGACGCGGTCTAAGCCGAAAGTCGCTTATGATTTTAAACATAACAACCGCGAAAGCTTGTAATAAAAAAATACATTGACGGAATAAAGAACGTATAATAAAAGTAAGAATACATTTAATGAATGCAAAATAATTATTACCACGGCAAGCAATCGTAAGCACAGACCCTCAAAGTGATGGGTTGAATGATAATAACTACAAAGACGTGAACTCCGTTAATTTATTAACTATACTTAATTAACTATTTACATTAAAGAACAATGAACAATAATTGAATTAAACATATTTAGAATAAAACAGTATTTAAAATAAAATATTTGGACGCCAATCACATTAAGTGATGAATAAAAAGCGTAAAATCTTACACCTAATAAGTAATTAATATTAAATGCAAAAATAGTAAACGGTAAATTTGTTATCGAGTATGTTTCCCGAAAGGTTTTAAACAACACAATTTAATTATTTGAAGATAAAATGCAGTATCTTAATTTTAGTTGACTCACCATGTTTAATATAACGTTATCGGATATCTTCTATTTTTAGCACATCTTTGTTCTGGTGATAAAATTCTTCTACAGGAATGTAGATTTCAAAGCACACCAGCCAGCATGAAATATCCATGTATAATAAACTTCATTAACGAAAAATCCACTAATCGAACGACAAAACCAAAAAGAAAGATCCAGAATAAAAATCCAATAAACGAAAAGATCCAATAAAAAGAAAGATCCAAATAAAAACAAAAGATCCAATGAAAAGAAAAAGACCCTAAATACAAATAATTAGAACGGTTTTTTAAATGACATCATGTACTTACGTCACACCTTCAATGTAACGGTCTTCGAAATAAATTTCCTTTGTCTTAATATTGCGCAATATTGCGAAAGCACAATAATTAGATGGAATGAACAAAAATCAAATTACATGCGTTTTTACGCCATAATCAAGAAAATTTTGTTTTCCTCGCATCACAACGACACGCGCAAGATGGAAGCTTAACCTTCTACTAAAGTCAACTACGCAGACGCTTCCGAAATACAACGCGACGTTGTCAAACTTAATAAATTCAAGTGCAATATTAGTTGCAAAAATAAACGATTGTAAAATTGAATTTTAATTGTAATGAATTCAAACGGGACGTTACAAGCTTAAGATTTTATAGTGTCAATAATTGGTAAAAGTGACGTGCCAATTATTAGAACTGATTACCAACAATTTTAAGCGACAATTAACAAAATTTCTGAGCAAAAGTATTTACGTGATTCAGAAATAAAACTTTAGACTTTATAAAAGTTTTTGGTAAATATTCAAGAAAGTAAAAACTAAAGTGTCGATAATTCGAGTCCTTACTCTATTTTTTATGCGTATGCCTATTGTAAATAATCAATATGTTAGTTAGTATTATAGTTAGAGAGCTAGCGTACTAGTTGGCATGCCTGTCGAGTTTAAACCCCGGTTTAAATTTGATGATTCTTTTTTCGCAAAGCAGTGACTAACCGGCGGTATATTAAACTTCTCAAAAACAGCCGATTACAATCGAAGTTAAACAGTAGGTTCCATAACATTGTTTAAAAAAAAGTATTTGATTGAAAGTAAGACTCATCAAGTTGTTTGTTGCAGAAAATTCTAAATTGCTTACATGTCAAATTAGTTCAACTCTCATTTTGCTTTTTTTGGAATTTCTTTTAATATTTAATAGATGATTATACCATCATGATATTATATTACGTATATTACTATAACGAATAAGAACAATATAATACTATCATAGATGTTTCTCTAAAGAAAAAATCCAAACAAATTGATTAATAAAGAATAAAGAAAAACATTTAATAAATGTAAGTGTTTTGAAATTAAAATAACGCTTAAATTTTGAATTTTTATAACAAAAAAAGTTACTCTGCATAGCATTGCAAACAGCTTTTGCTACTTTTTAAAGCAAGACAGTTAATTCATTCAAAACCTAAATAATTTTGATTTTAAAAAGTATCAATCAACACGTTTAAAAAATATATACAAATCAATTGCTTATTATGATTACTTTAAGAGACTGTTTGATAACCGTTACAGTATAATCATGTGAACAAAAATAAAAAATTATTTATTGAAAGAAACTTCATCATAAACCATTTTGATATTAAATTTATATACGTAATTCAAACAGTACAATTTTGTACAGAATTACATTTACAAATTTAAATATAATGTATTTTTAATAAACAAGTTTTTTGTAACATAAGTAAAATTTACTTTAAAAATTTATTACGTGTTGTTTGTTGAGCCACATAAAATGCATGAGGTTACTTTGTTACATGCTCTAAATTAAAATTGCGCTGCTCTGTATATTCTGATTAATTTAATTTATTGAATTTAGTCATTTACTTCTTAACGCCATCTAACCAGTATCGTGCTTATCGTTTTCGTCCGAGCCATTACACATATAATATGTTTGAATATAAAATAAAATAAATTTTTTAAATCATCTACTTGTTGAGACGTTATGTATTTTGAAAACAGCTTTAATTAGATAATCTATTCAACGCAAAGTGAGCTTTTTCGTTTTTTTCCGATTAAGTGTAATTTCTATGTCAATTTCCTTACACCATAAACCACGGATCACGTACGACCTCAAATGTAGGCCACGATCATCTACATGTAAGGGTTAAATCTTGGTGAGTCAGGAACATTTAAATAAACTGTGGAATTAGTTTTAAAAGCGAAGCATCGAACAAATAATTAACTCCTATACGATGTACAAATGCGATTGATTCATTTACTACGAGGCATGGATATTTAATATCAATTTTAAAAATTACAGCCGTTAACAGCATATGATGAAAGTCGTCTTTTTTTCTTGTAATAAATATTTACCTCTATTTTGTTGAAGATTTCGTAAATCACTAGTTTGACTCTACTTTAGTTAGCTGAATTACAGGTGAGCCATTAATAAAACGTTAAGGTAACGCTGGATTTGAGTATGTCAAATTTTGATTATCATTGGATGTCACTGCAATGATTCTCATGAATTTGGTTTGCTTATAACATCGGTAATTTTCAGAACGATTAGTTTGCTGTTACTACTAGTCTAACTTAAATTTTATCGCATGCTAATATGTAAATAGTTAATTATCCTTGTTAATTTAATTAATTTATAAAGAACTTGTATGTCCCTGTCATGCACATTTATTATACAACTGTATTGTGAGTTTCCGATGCTTTCGCCGTTCTTATAACCGACGTCGTATATTGAATTAAACTAAATTACTTCTTTTGTGGCTACCAAAATTGAGATCTATTTGTTGTTCTAATTCTATTTATGTGTTAAAGTTTTAAAATAAGGATCTTAAAAATTTTCTCTCAAAAATCTGTACTGATCGAACAGGACCTGTTTATGCAAAACGAGATCTGGCTACTATTTAAAAAAAAATTATCACTTGGACCTCCCCTCCCTCCGAATAAGAATTGTTTCAATTGTATTGCAAGCTGGCCGTACAAGGTTCGTAAACTTTCAGAAGCTTGTAGCAACTTTCATCAAATTAAACAATTTTATGAAAAGAATAAGTACCGATGTAAACGCGAAAGCAAATAATTCTTAATTTATTTACAACTTTCTTAAAATATGCTTAGATGTCTTATAACTAGAAGTACACACTTATATGAGTATATAAGTCTTTTTGGTCTGCTGAAGATTCTCAACATCAAGAAGTATTAACCAAGCTTTACTTACTGTTGGCTTAGCTCAGTATTGCTTCCTAATGCATGTGATGGCTTGGAAACCCCTAGGTAAAAAATGTGTATTGTAGTTGTTAAGTCAAATTAAAATAAAATTGTTATAAAAAAAAAAATAAAAAAGAAGTTTTATAAAAAGGAGAACCAGATGCAATTTTTGAACTAATTTTTAAAGATTATTTTTGTATATTTATATTTCTAAATAGTTTCCAAACAAAATTAATACAGTTTTAATACAAATTTCTATTAGTTCCAATACAATTTAAAATTATTTGTTAGTTGGTAACTGTAGAGGACATACACCTATCTGATTGTTTATAGAATGCCTAAAATAAACAGAAACAAGTACCAAAAATTTAGTAGTAGTAGTATTAAAACGAGTTTGTGTTGTCTGGAAACCCCTGATTTTTTCACACTTTAGAGGTATTAACGCTTACATTATTTATAATTTTTTATATGAAAGGAAGTTTTATGCTGTTTTTTGTTGATGTTTTTTAATTAAAATTGTTTTTGAAGAGTTTTTTTAATAAACAGCTATTGGTTAAAAAAGAAACATTTTTTTTTGTTTCTCCTTTTTTTTTTAAATTTAAAATTATTTAGTGACGACGTTTCGCTTATTTTATAAGCTTTATCAAGTCTTCTTTGTACATTTTTCAACTTTTAAATTTGTAAATGTCAATTAGTTACAGAATATTTAAAATTTATAAATTTTGTGTTACTTGGTATTGGATATATTTTATAATTACTGTAGTTGAAAATAAATTTCCATGTTTTAAATATTTCTTTTTGTTGAAAAATTTTTGGTCAAACGTATAACTTGTGTATTATCGTATCTGTAGATATGTGTAAAAATTTTTTAACAAAAGGAAATATTTAAAACATGGAAATTTATTTTCAAACTTCTTCGTTTAGGAAGGGCATGTAAAACCACTTTAATTTATTGTTGTGGCAACGTTTCGTGCTAAAGGTAAGCACTTCATCAGGCCAACTGTAATTTATTCAACTCGTAAGTTAACAACATAGTAACAACAGAATGAAATTAACATATAATTTTTAACACATAAAACTTACAGAATAAATTCAAGTGGATCAATCCACCGGCCAAGGACATCGGCAAATTTACGAGATAGTGTTTAATTAATAATAAATAAAACATTAAACATAAAATGGTCAATAATTAAAATTGTTTATATATCGCAGGACATAAACTTTCAAGAAACAATTGACAAATGTTGTGTAATCAAAAACTTATGAATGTCAAGGGAAAGATACGAATAAAAAGATAAACAAAAATAAATAACGATAAATCCAACCTATATAGTTATCTCACAATTTTGGATATTAAATTATTATAAACGCTGCTTAAATTGTTGGTATCGTTGTTAAAATCAATTTTATTATTATATATACTGATGTATAGCATTTCGGAAACTAAACGCTTTTTCAAGTTGTTTTCTACATCTAGAATTGTGGGATTGATGAAATTGAAATTGTGTCCCGTGTCTATATGATGTACAGCCAAAGCTGTATCGCCTTTTTTGTGCTACAATCATATTTATTGTTGGCCATCTGATTTTTTAGCTTCTGTTTAGTTTGACCAATATAACACGCATTGCATCCAGTACAGTCAAGCTTATACACTACGTCGTGTTTATCTATAGTGTTAGTTCTATCTTTAGTATTACTATACACCATGTTGTAAATGGTGTTAGTGTTAAACATGGTAAATCTGATGTTAGGTGTTGGTAGTATCGGAATGATTCTTTGTGTTAGATTTGGGACGTTTATGATTTTGGTGTAAGTGATATTAGTATTAAAGTTAGCGTAAAGGGTAGTGTTAAGGTAAGTACTAGGTGGGTTAACTGGTGATGGAATAGTATTAGTTGTGTTAGTGTGTAGCAGTATTTTATTTTATTATATTGTTAGGATAGTTGTTGTTTCTAAGTATTTTCTTTAGACTCTTAAAGTTTTTTTCATGAAGTTGAGGACTGCTCAAAGCTATAATTTTATTTTCATAGCTTTAATAGTATTAATGTTTTGGTGGTTCGAATGATTAGATAAGTAATTGATCGTTCTATTAGAGGCTATCGGCTTATTATTGTTAATTTTACATGTCCCTCCTAAACGAAGAAGTCTGAATTAATTAGCACACTTGCTTAAATAAAAACAACTGTCGCCCAGAAGTTAAAACTGAAGACAATAACGAAAAAGTACTTCAATTAATGGAGAAACTTGTGTTGTAACAACCAACACTAAAACTTTTACTTACCTAACTAGAAAATAATTTAAATACATCAAAAAATTAATTTAATAAACATTTTAGTTTCTAAAACAAACAGGCACAAGTGTCTAAAGGCTTATATTTTTATTCATTGTGATTTATTTTAAACTTGCAATTCTGAAAACTATTATTTGCTTGAACATTTTCCTACCAGATCTTTTTTGGTCTTCTTCTCCACATTTGTGTCAATTGTTTTTCTTACTTGACAATGTTCGTTATACTAATTTTTTTTTGTAACTGATTTTAGCCTTATGTCTGCTTTCTTTTTAAGTTTGTATTTTTATTTTTTATTTCTAATAGTGAGCTCGGTGTTTTTTCTATATTGCCTGATTGTTTTCATTTTCTCTTGTGAGTATCTACGTATATCTCGTTTCTAAAAATCGTCACTGGTTTTGTTATTGTTTTATATAAGCTCAACTTTGCAGTTCATTGTACGTTTGTAGATAAATGGTTAAGAAATTTTTCACATCGCAAATTTTTGATTGGTACTTTTTACTTTCCCACAAGGAAATTATACCGATCGCATTTTTTTTGGTAAAACCTATTTTTGTAGAATTTTACGTTTCAAGGTCTCCTGAATCAGAAAAATGTATTTTTAACAAAAAAATTTTTGGTCTGTGTCTGTAACGATGTACCTACGATAACTCTCGAACCAAAAGTAGCTTGAAATTTTGTGTGGAGCTGGCTTTTCATATTCTCTCGGTTTTATCAAAAGGTGGGTCTGATAAAGAAACCGGAAGTAAATATATCCGCAATTTTTAACAGTTTTTCTTATATAAGATTGTGCGTATAAATTATTTTTACAGTTTCTTATAGATGTAATTCTTTACAACTTTTTATTAAAATAAAAAAAAAACTGCCATTAACAGTTTATTATATATTTTATTTATAGTTTAAAATAAATCCTATTTTAGAAAAAAATTCATATCGTAAAAGGAAAGCAACCTCGTCTGAATTTACCATATTTTAGTCATCTTAATAACATGTAGGAGAAAAGTTTCAAAAAGATTATAGCATGCTAGTAAGTCAATACAAATGTGTACATATCACTTCAAAGTGAGTAGGATGAAAAAATATTTAAATAAAAATTGTCTAATGTGTAATACTTAGTACTTTTACTACTATTTCTTTTAAGCAAATAAAATTAAAAACCTAAGTTTTCTGAATTCTCTATATTCTTTTGACTTGGATGTTTTTTTTCATATGAAAAATAAAAAATATGTAAAAATTCTTTATAGGAAAGTCGTGTCGTGACCACACCAGTTTTTTTATAGTGTTGCTATAGTTTCCATCGCTTGCTAGTTCGAACTCAAAATACACTATACTATTAACTATTGTTACGCCCTGAGCAAATTTTCCTAAATCCGGTACTCTTTGATTCATTTAAGTTATACATGTTGGAATCTGCTGTTGCTGCTAATCTCACGCTTTATTTCGTTACATTTTAAAGGTTGATAATTTGTAATTTATGATTAATTAAGAGCGTATTATCTTCGCTTAATACGTGGTTAAATTCTGCTTTTCTGCAAGTTCTTATCAAGATACTTGTTTAAAATATCAGTTACTCGAGCGCTCTCACCAGTTTGCTGACGAATTTATTTGGTTATCTTCTGAGGTCATTATGACCCTAGGTATTTCGTTTACTTCTTTAATCAGTTCCTGAAAAACTCTTGTTGACATCACTTTAAAAATTTACTGTAGCTTGGAAGTACTAACGTTTACTTAAACAGGGTGATTTTACCGGATATTACGTTGAAACCTTCCTAACTTTTAGTATATCTACGGAACCTGTTTCTTTCCTAAAATTACTAAAAATCGTATATTTATGGCTATAAATTACTTTAAATTTTAAAAGTGTACTTAGTTTTCTTAACGCTGGATTATTATACCCAGGTATAGTACTTAGTTTTTGCTTTATTTAGTTAATCTAACTTCGCTTCTCTGCCTTCCTCTTTATAGCGTTTTCTTCCGACAAAATTGTTCTAATTCCTATGAACGTCTTCTCCAACGGATTGTTTTCCCCCACGTATGAGAGTTCCTTCAACTACCAAAATACTCCGTTCATCTGTAAACTCTACTAACGCTACGCTGAGAAGTAAACTTTGCTTGCACCAACTGACGCTAAGTGAAAAACCAACCGTGAACCTTCGTTTTATTGTGAATTAATTCATATTTGTGGAAATCTCAAAAATTTGATTTTCTACATTGAACTTTTAATCAAAATTCTACTTGCTTAATCAACTTTAGAAATTCAAGAACTCTAATTTTCGGCTGTTATTTGCCGACGGCCAATTGTTTGTTTTTAATATTTTATTAAAGAAAACTTCGACTGGAAATACCGTGCACGGAGTTTCATCAGCGAAGTAATAAAGGTAAGATTTTCTATTTCAAATTGTAATTACTGTTTTGTCGAATCCCGATCGCTGTCCCAATTTTTTTTTCTTTTTGTTTGTTTTGCGAACCTAACGTAATTAAATTATTTTTACTACTTTTGTTTTAACACAATGTAATTTAGATCCTGTATTTTTGTAATATTTGAAATCCATTATCGATTGTTTTACTCAACTTCACACATATTTTGTTTACATAATTCAAAATTGAATATTTTATTGATTATTCTGTAAATTTCCATTTATTCTAAATTCATTATATTTACATCAAATTTACTGATTGCTATTTATTGCTTAAAATTCCCTGTTCTCTTTTAGCAACCCTTCGCTACTACTAGAGCCCTGTTAAACTTTTACAATTTACTGAACAGGACCGTAACTAAACAAATTGCGTGGGGCCGTTTCTAACAATTTCTAATTACTATTTGACTAATTTTATCTACCACGACATCTCTGATTTAATATTCCCCTCACAATTTCTAACCCACCCCATTTTGCGTACAAGAACCAAGCTACTGCGGCCATCGCTCCATTTAAATTTAGTTACCCTTAATTCTTACCGTAACACTATGTTATATTTATTATGACTATTAGCTTTGATAAGTTTTTAGTTTTGTTTTTGTTTTTTGTTTCATCTTCGTTGGTTGTCTGTTAGTATCATACGGATTAGTTCAGTCGTTTTTTCATTTATTTCTAGATCTTTCAGTGCTTTATATATTAAAGCATTTTTTATTTTGCTTGTTTTATTGCTACCCATTTTTTGACTTTGGTTTATAATAATCTATAACAGATTTTCTATTATACAATTTTTTTTTTTTCAGTTTTCAATTAATTAATTCCTTGAGTAATTTGTATGCCACGTTTAGTCTCACATGTAGCCTATAATTATCTATTACATTCATGCTTTTTTTGTAGAAAAGGCTTAAACAACTTTACCCCATTCTTCTATTAGTTTGTTTCCTTTTTTGTATGTTTCATATTAACTACCACTTCACCTGCGTTTTTGATATACCATACCTCTATATTATTATGCCTAGATCATTCTTTAGTTTCTCAATTATTTCCATAAGCTCATCATATGTTGGTTTTTGTGTGTCTTCTGAATGCTATTAGCGAGATTCTAGTTTTCCTTTACCGGAGATTTGTAAACCAGTTTTATCGATCGCAATCAATCAGTTTATTCCGGACTCTAAAGATGTTCTCTGTGACGTGTGACAAAAGCTCGGTATGTATGATAACAACATGGGAATTATTCAACATAGAAAATTGTATTATTCATTGTGGCGTTTATACAATTGCATTGACATTGCTTACCCCCAATGTCCTTTTACGTTGTGGTTTTATCCCGACAAAATATTCAAAGCTAATTTTGAATTTCGCGGGTGTTAAACTAATTCAACGTGTTTACCTCCGTTTATAGCTATTTATAGTAGACGTTTTTTACGTGACAGTTAAAAAATACCTTTACCTTTTTATTTATACGTTTACATTTAAATAACATATTTTTTACTTTTCTTAATTTATGAGATACATACAAGAAAATTATTTCAACATCAACTGACATTATTAGCAATTGTGTACCAATATTTATAGTTTTTAATATTGATTGACAAAGTTTCGTTTTATTTATTTACAATTTAATAATAACGATTTAAAAACATTAAAGCTAGATTCAGTAACTAGTACCTAACAATGTTATGTATAGCACTTTTGAACTTTTTTTTATTTTATTTTGAATTTTAATTATACTGTACAATTTTTATCTAGAATAGTTTGCATTAGCATTACTTTAATTATTGTCAAAAGCGAGGTAAATCAAAGTATGACAATTTAGTTTATAATTATTTCAGAAAACTTTGGAGTAGCACTTCGCAATATTAATCCATACAGCAGGTTTGATGCATGCGAAGAATACAAACGCTTTAAGAAAAAACACCAGATTGCATTAATAGGTAAAACAAAGATGTAGCTTTTTCACGAATACGCATCAAAGGATTTATTTTCATATAAATGAAGGGTTCACTTACCAGGATAAAATACGGTTTCACGACGTACCGTATAGTTTGCCTGTGGGATTCGTAGTTCGCAAGAGAATTCTTCGGGGTCATTCAATGCAGGTAACGACGTCGACGCCGAAATATCAAATAACTGTCCTCTTTCTCTAACAACTACTTTTGTTTCTGCTATGTCCCTGTAAAAAGAACAAAATGTTATTTTAATATACTCTTCAAAAAGTTTATCTTTAATTAAAATTAGTACGAAACTTAACTTAGAAACGTTTGTGAAAGCAAACACCGGAGGAAAGGTTAGTTAGTGGTTTTACCTAGCAGGAAGAGCTTTATATTACATAAAGTGAATTATATAACATAAAACTAAATGTATAAAATGTTGACTTTAATTAAATATTAAAATTTAATCGTATAACAAATTCCTTATTAAGTAACAGTAATTTCGAAAAGTCGTTTATTGTAGTTTGATAGTCTTGACTTTACCTCAGCTTATCAAAATTAATTATTTAATCTCATATTACGTACACTTAGCGTTCTCGACGACTGTTAATTTGTGATATGTGCGAGTAACAAATATTAATTGTCTCTTCAACCGTACAGTTTCTCATATGCTTATAATACAATTACGTGAAATGTTAATACTACAAAACAAACAAAAGACACATTAGACACATCATGCCGACAAGGCGCTTCCACTGACTAATATTACATTACATACCGTCACCGAAATTCTATGTAATCTATCAAAAGTTTATCTTCTTATACAAACGTACAATTTAAAACAGTGTTGAATTTCAGTTTTCTTTGACATGATATATAATGCGAAACTCGAAAAGTATTTTTCTAATGTAGCAAACATTAGAAACAGTAGTATTTAAATTCGCGATTAAGAATATATTGTAGTAAGTATAAATTAATAAAGTATTTTTTTCATTAAAAAACACAATGATTTTATTTAGCGTTATAATTTCAATCAGGCCCAGAGACATAAGACTCATTACAAATACACATAATGGGGTCTCTTTTGTTTACCTTAGTATATGGTGTCAGCTATTGAAGCAAAGGGAATAAAATTTATTATGAAACGTTATGTAAAGTCGTATTACATTTTTAATTAAATTCAAATTCAAATATACTAGATTTGTGCGATGAAACAAATGCATTGCTCGGGTACATATACAATAAAATAGAAGTATTAAATAGATATTATAGGTATATTCATGGCAAAATTAATATATGTAGTAACAACCTAAATTTCTGCCCCGTAAAATCAGTACCGAATCCTAAGTTGTAGATAAGTTATGCTCAGTAGAAATCACAGTCAATAAAATTAGTTTCTGCTGACGCATGAGAACTTAAATGATTTTTAAAATGAAAGATCTTTCGCCTTTTGTCACAGTTATAAAAAGATTACAAAGCAGTGGCGTAGATACCTATTCAGCGCTCTGGAGCAAGCGCTCCCTTTTTTATACTCAAGAGTTCCAGCAAAATATTTTTTTTTCAATTTTAAACATTACTCAATGATCAATGGTGATTAAATCCTTCAAAGTAGGAGAGGGCGATCGATTACACTACTTTATGTAATTTTTCAAGGCGACGTTTCGTAGAACAAGTGTCCACTTCCTCAGGCCACTGTATTTGATAAAACAACAAATTAATACAACATATACAACAAAGGTAAATATAAACAATACTTAAAGCTAATACTGCACAATTGTTATTATCTTTTAAGATGAATAAAAAAAAACTATGATATAAGAAAAACATAAAAAAACTACTTACAAAAAACTTTCAAAACAGGTAGCGATAACATCCGCCAAATACAGTCAATGTTACAAATATATAATAAATAACACTAAACATAAATTATAATTGATTTAAAAAACAAACAATAGTTGGAACAACTCACAAACATCGCAAAGACCAAAAAACAAACTAACCAAAAATGTTGGCACTGAAAGGTAACAGATAAGGTCGAGGTCACGACATTTTACTGATTAAGTTATTATAAACAGTACTAAGATTGTTAGTATCTGTATTAAAATTTAAGTTGTTGTTATGTTTTGTGATAAAAATCATCTCAGATATCAATCTCTTATTATATTTGGGTTCCACATCTAAGATGATGAGGTTACAAAAATCGAAATTGTGGCCAGTATCAATATGATGCAAAGCAAGAGCCGATTCTGTTTTTTTGTTTTTGCAATCGTATTGATGATTTTTAATCCGATTGATAGTTTTTTGTTTTGTTTGCCCTATGTAACATTTGTTGCATCCCATGCACTCGATTCTGTATATAACATTGTGTTTGTCATATAACTTGGTTTTGTCTTTGGTTTTAGAATAAATGGTGTTGTAAATAGTGTTGTTATTGTAGGTCGCTATTTTCAAATTAGTATTTTTTAAAATCGGAATTAGTTTTTTAGTTAACCCTGGAACGTTTATGATTTTAGTATACTCACAATTAGAAGTAGTGTTAGTTTGGGTCGATGGTGATGGCAAGCTATTGCTGTTGTTCGTGTGGAATAATATTTTATTTATTAGATTCTTAGGATAATTGTTATTTTTTAACATGTTTTTCAAGATGTTAAGGTTTTTAGTGTGAAATTGTGAACTACTTAAACTAATGATTTTGTTTTTGATAGATTTGATAATGTTAATTTTTTGATGGTGTGCATGTTTTGAAAAATAATTAATGGTACGATTGGATGCTATCGGTTTCGTGTACCAGTCTGTTAGTATAGAATTGTTCTGTTTAATTAACCTAATATCTAAAAATGGAAGAGAGCCATTAATTTCGACCTCGTGAGTAAAACTTAGATGTGGATCATAGCTATTAAAGATGTTTAACGTGTTGAGAATTTCGTTCTCAGGTATGCAACTGATTACATCATCCACGTAACAAAACAACAATGTGGGTTAAAAAGTAAGTTTGTCACGGACAAAATGCAATAAATCATGCATGACTAAGCTAGCTAAGGCTGCAGATGCCGGGTTGCCCATTGCAGTGCCAAATTTTTGTATATAAATTTCGTTCTTAAATGAGAAAAAACTGGAATCAAAAAGAAATTTTATGTCAATAAATTCAAAATACTCAAGTAGAGTATAACTTTTGAGTTCTTTCCAGTATTTATGGATTAACTTTAAAACTAGCTCTTTGGTGATGTTGGTGAACAAAGATGTAACATCGAATGACACTATGTGATAATTAGGTGGAATTGTAATGTTTTTAGTTTTTTCAACAAATTCGTGTGAATTAGATATATTATAATTGAACAAATATGAAATGTTGTTAATGATGTTCGAAATAAATTTAGATAGATGGTAACTAGGAGCACCTATGCACGACACAATGGGTCTAACAGGACTATCGTCTTTATGCTTTTTAATTAATCCTTAAAATTTGGGTGGTATACTTGTGTATGTGACTATTTTTTTGTAAGTAATTAGGTCAATGCGTCCTTTGTTAAATAGATTTTTGGCTAAGTTATTATTTTTGTTTTGAAATTTGATTGTAGGATCTAAGTTAGTTTTTTTGTAAGTGTTTTCGTCGTTAAGTAACTTATAAATCTTATCTTCATACTCGTCTTTTTTTATTATAACCGTAGCGTTACCTTTATCGGATTTAAGTATCAGTAGATCATTGTTAATTTTTAAAAAACGTTTTGTAGAAATTACCAATTTTTGAATAAAAAGGTCTTCAGTATTTAATTGGTTTTTCTTGCTTTTGTTAACAAAATTGGTAATGACATTAACTATTTTGCCTCTTAACCTTTCCTGATCCTCTTCTTTATGGTGATTAAGTATGTCTTCGGTGTCTTTTATAAGATTAGCAATAGGTAACTTGTCAGAATAATGTAATACAAATTTTGGAGATAATGCCAGACACTTAATCTTAATCCAATCCCTTAATCCAATTATCCTAAGAATCTAATAAATAAAATATTATTCCACACGAACAACAGCAATAGCTTGCCATCACCATCGACCCAAACTAACACTACTTCTAATTGTGAGTATACTAAAATCATAAACGTTCCAGGGTTAACTTAAAAAACTAATTCCGATTTTAAAAAGTACTAATTTGAAAATAGCGACCTACAATAACAACACTATTTACAACACCATTTATTCTAAAACCAAAGAGAAAACCAAGTTATATGACAAACACAATGTTATATACAGAATCGAGTGCATGGGATGCAACAAATGTTACATAGGGCAAACAAAACAAAAAACTATCAATCGGATTAAAAATCATCAATACGATTGCAAAAACAAAAAAACAGAATCGGCTCTTGCTTTGCATCA
This sequence comes from Aquatica leii, assembly GCA_035610365.1. NCBI lineage: Eukaryota > Metazoa > Arthropoda > Insecta > Coleoptera > Lampyridae > Aquatica > Aquatica leii. The sequence goes on along the minus strand of CM069437.1, from coordinate 50,415,500 downwards.
TATTGATACTGGCCACAATTTCGATTTTTGTAACCTCATCATCTTAGATGTGGAACCCAAATATAATAAGAGATTGATATCTGAGATGATTTTTATCACAAAACATAACAACAACTTAAATTTTAATACAGATACTAACAATCTTAGTACTGTTTATAATAACTTAATCAGTAAAATGTCGTGACCTCGACCTTATCTGTTACCTTTCAGTGCCAACATTTTTGGTTAGTTTGTTTTTGGTCTTTGCGATGTTTGTGAGTTGTTCCAACTATTGTTTGTTTTTTAAATCAATTATAATTTATGTTATCGCTACTTGTTTTAAAAGTTTTTTGTAAGTAGTTTTTTTATGTTTTTCTTACATCATAGTTTTTTATTCATCTTAAAAGATAATAACAATTGTGCAGTATTAGCTTTAAGTATTGTTTATATTTACCTTTGTTGTATATGTTGTATTAATTTGTTGTTTTACCAAATACAGTGGCTTGAGGAAGTGGACACTTGTTCCACGAAACGTCGCCTTGAAAAATTACATAAAGTAGTGTAATCGATCGCCCTCTCCTACTTTGAAGGATTTAATCACCATTGATCAATATTCTTAGGAGGTTCAATTTTTATCTTTAATTACTCAATGACTATTTATAATATGAGACATACTCATTTTTTAAAATTTTACCGCGGCGGTAATGGTGAAGGGGTAGTATGAGAATCGTGTGTATGATATATAATAAATGTTTGAAGTAAAAAAAAAAAGAATTTTACGTGATTTTTCTTTAATCGTTGATGGTAGTTTCTTGACTCAAGTTTTTTTAAATAGTTTTTTAGAAGTGGGATTGTACCCGAAAAACGCATTATACGGAGATCGTGTGAAATTGCGTGGTTCAAATTTTACACCACAATTATCGGGTAAATAACGTATCTGTTCATCGGATGCTATCGCGGTTTGTTGATTTTTGCATTTTTGTTTCTGGTGTTGGTTTTGTTAGTTGAGTATTGTCAAATAACTAGGATTTTGTGTTATATAAATCGGGAGGGTGATATAGATAATACGTGCAACAATGTCGTCTCCTAATCAAAGTGTAAATAACAGCATTAACGATAGTGGTGATGTGCCAAAACATTATTCAAATCTTCAACAGGCTCTACCATCATTTGACCCAGTAAAAAATGAAATTTCAATTGAAGATTGGATTGAAGAAATGGAAGAATGTATTTATGGGAAGAAATTGCGTTAAAGCATTATGCTTTATCGAAGCTCGAAAGTGTAGCGGCTAAATGGAAAATCAGTGTAAGTACACTACATAAAAGTTGGAATGAATGGAAAGAATTACTACGCGAAACTTTTGTTTGTGATGAAAGCGAAGTTAATTTACGTAGAAGGGCTGAAAATTATAAATGGAGTTATCAACAATATGTTGTTGAGTATTATTTTGAAACATTGGCGTGATGCAATAAATGTGGCATGAAAGAACGCGAAAAAATTGAATGGATGGTGGATGGCTTAAATAGTGAACAGTTCACAAAATATTTAGGACTGTTGAAAAGGTACAAAAAATTTTCTGATTTATTAATGAACTTTAAAGCAGGCGCTCAACTAATTCGCAAACAGCAAGGTGGCAATAAATTCAAACCATTTGAAAGGAAACCAAATCAAAACCAAAATAATAAGGTCAGAAATGTTAGTCATACAAATAACAGAGATAGTAAGGTTAAGAAATACTTTAAGTGTTTTGTTGATGGACATTTTCCTAGAGATTGTCCTTCAAAACAAAATAAACCAGGTTTTTCGTCAACGTCTTCTCCCAGAGTCGATAGTACTAGCAAAAATACACAACCGAACCATAGTACTGTGCCAGTTATTTCGCAAAACGGTACACATTCCAAATATTTTAAAAAAGCGTTGATTAATAATAAGTCAATGCAGTGTTACATAGACTTGGGAAGTAGTTGCGTTACGATGCGTGCAGATGTTGCAAATGATAATGAGATTTCATTTTATGAAATGGACAATGAACCATTAATCGGATATGGTAACGGGCAAGTGAAACTTTTGGGGTTATTTACTGCTACTTTATCGATTGATAACGTATGCGCAAAGGTGAAAATAAATGTGATACCCAAAAGTTCCCAGCAAGTTGCTTTGATTGTAGGACATCCATTAACAGAGCAACCACATGTCGTGATTACGAGTAAAAGTAATAAACTGTTAATTCACAGCGTCGACAGTGAAATGCCGAACTCTAATTGTGAAAAAATTAAAACAAGTTTAATAACAAACGAGAGTGTGATCATTTCTAGTAACTATTTGAGACATATAAGTGTAAGTAGTGATTTACCTAACTACGATCTGTGCATTGAGGGTGGTATCCGCGAGAAGGGACAAACAATTCCACGATGTGTAGTGAGAACCGATAACGAAGGAAAATATGTGCTGGCAATCCTCAATATTCCGGAAGAAGACGTTATCGTATTAATCATAAACATAACGCGCGCCGAAGTGTGTTGAGATAGTAGCAACAAGAGAACAGAGAAGTTAATAAAGAAGAAATTACCAAAGAAGAGGTAAATACCGAGTTACAAGGTGAGGATAAATGTATGTTAATGACATTGTTAAATAATTATTGGGATGGGAAAAAATATGCGTCAAGTCGGTGTTACTAATAAACTCTGGATGGAAATTAAATTAAATAGTGATATGACTGTGTATTATAGACCTTATCGACTATCTTTTAGTGAGCGGGAGTATAGTGGAAGATACGACATCTCCATTCGCAAGTTCTGTGTTACTTGTAAAGAAGAAAACCGGTGTAGTCAGACTTTGTATTGACTATCACGGTGTAAACAAAATAACTGTAAAGGATCATTATCCTTTACCATTGATTGAAGATCAAGTGGAACTCTTAAAGGATAATTGTTATTGTCCCACGTTAGATTTAACTAGTAGGTATTATCAGGTACCTCTTGAAGGAAGTGCGAAGGAAAAGACCGCGTTTATAACGCCGGATGGACATCAATTCACGCGTGCGCCGTTTGGACTGTGTAATGCCCCATCTGTTTTCCAAAGGCTGATAAACAACGTGTTAGGTAAACTACGGTACGACATAGCGATGGAGTATTTGGATGATATTATTATCCGACCCAGTAGTGTGCAAGAGGGACTAGAAAAACTAGAATTATTGTTTAAAGTGTTGCGCGATGCTACTATTACATTGAAACTTTCCAAATGTTATTTCTTTATGGGTAATATTGCATATTTGGGTTTTGAGATATCTAACTTAGGTATACAGTCAGGTACGAGGAAATTGCGTGCCGCGAACAATTTCCCTACACCAACGGATGTGAAGACATTGCAAAGTTTTGTCGAGTTGACTAGTTACTTTAGACGATTTGTGAAAGATTTTTCCATTATTATGCGACCTATAACTGATTTACTCAATAAAGGCGTTAGTTTTAAGTGGTCAAGGGATCAAGAGGACGCGTTCAATGACATAAAGACGAAGCTGGTGCAGCGTGCAGTACTTGCCGTGTACAATACCAAGGCAAAAACAGAGGTGCATATAGATGCTAGTTCTTTAGGTATAGCCGCAGTTTTATACTAAGTTCAGCAGGACGGTATGCTGCACCCAGTTTTTTTTATTTTAGTAGAAAAATAAAAGATGAAGCTCAATATAATTCTTTTGAGTTAGAAGCCCTAGCCATTGTCTGTGGGTTAGAACGTTTTAGAACATATTTAATCGGTATACCTTTTGTAATTCGTACAGATTGCAATAGTCTCAAATTGTTAGCACATAAACGAGATTTATACCCTAGAATAGGCGGATGGTTTGTACGCCTTTCAGAGTTCAATTACACTATTGAGTATCATAAGGGTAGTAGCAATATTGTGGCTGATGCACTAAGCAGAAATCTAGTCGACAATGCTGAGGAACCCATAATTGAAGGATTGCCAGTTTGGAGTATAACAATAAATGTTGATTGGGTCGCTGCAATGCAGAGAGATAGTGCAAAAATTCAAAATGTTTAAGATACATGAGAAGCGGGAGATAGAGAAACGCACGAGAAGTTTGCGATGGTAAATACAAGAGTTTATCATTGTAAAAGAGGTGTATTGCAGTTATATGTACCAGAACCTTTAAGAATCGAAATACTGTTCAAAATGCATAAAATGTTAATGCATGCTAGAATAGAAAAAACTGTAATGAAACTGAAGGAAACTTACTACTTTTTGAGAATGATACTGCGGTGTATTAATTGTTTGTAATTTCCGCGAGAAAAACAACCAGGTTTATTACATCCATTAGATAAAGGAAATTATCCATTTTAAAGTTTAAGCATGGATGATTTAGGACCTTTTATAGCAACCAAGCATGGTGATAAATAGTTTATTGTAGCAATTGATAAGTACAGTAAATATACAGTTCTTAAAGCAGTACCAGATACTAGCATTGAACATACGGTAATATTTGCTCATGAATTAATGACACATTATGGGAAGCCTTAAAGAATTATCACAGATAGATAGCGTACATAGCGAAATAATTTAAAAAAATTTGTGTGGACTACGATATACAACATGTAAAGATAGCTTTAAAAACACCAAAAGGAAATGGTCAAGTGGAACGGGTCAATAGTATGATTGTAACATTTCTGTCTACAAGCACTGATCCAAGATGGAGAAGATTGGTGTAATAAAGTTGATGAAGTCCAGTGAGCCATAAACAATAGTAAACATAGTGTAACGAAAAGAAACCCAGCAGATTTAATCTTTAAGTTCAAACCACATGTGGTTAACGACAATCCTTTAACGAACGAAATCAATGAATAAAATTCGGAATTGAGTGGAAAGGAAGATGATCGCCCCGTCAGTGAATTATTAGAAGAAAATAGAACCAAGATGAAAGAAACATATGACAAAAAACGCAAGGAAGCTCCTAAATACAAAGAGTTAGACCTGGTAATGGTACGATATGAAGCTTCGTGCACTGGTGCTAGCAAAAAGTTAATGTCCAAATACCGTAGTCCTTATGAAATCGTAAAGGTACTAGACAAAGATCGGTACTTGGTGCAAGATATTGAAGGAGAACAACATAATGGACGAATATATAAAGCAGTGGTTAGCGTAGATAGACTAGAATTAGTGAAAAGTGATGATTGAAATTATTGAAATGGTTACGTTAAGCGTAAATTTTATTTGTTTTGTCAAGTGGAATGTTGTTTTTTTAATTTTTTGTATTCTTATTGTAGTTAAATTAAGGATACTGTACTATTGACGAGGACGTCATTATTTTTCAGGATGGCCAAACTGTTATGATTTTTATATATTTTAAATTTACCGCGGCGGTAATGGTGGAGGGGTAGTCAATATAGCCGCGTATGAGAAGCGTGTGTATGATATGTAATAAATGTTTGAAATAAAAACAAAAGAATTTAACGTGATTTTTCTTTAATCGTTAATAGTAGTTTCTTAATTCAAGTTTTTTTTTAATACAGTAACATTAAATTAATCAAAATGATATGTTATAAACTGTTTACATAAAAAAAATTATAAAATTATACTCTGTGACATGGAAATTACAACAACGAAAAGGGATCTGAATTTGATGACCAAACAAGATAGTTAATGATTGAAATTGTAAAGAAAAGGAACAAAGACGAATACAATTTTTATTTAATAATGTCGGTCATTTGGAAGAAGAGGGTTAGACCTCAAAACTCTTCATTATATATTTTATTGCCTTAAAGTGCTAACAAATGTTTATATTTTAGGTAAAAAAAAGTTACATTTGAGGTTTGACAATTTTGCCAATAAATTGCAGATCTAACTCTTTGACTTTTATTATATTCATTGCTCCATTATTGCGAAAACCATTACATCTGTTTTTCTTTGAGTTTTGAAAGAGGAGCATTGTGATTTATTACGAAAACAGTCATATATGCCTTTATACTGTTATAATTATTCGAAGTTTGTAGATAATACAGTGATATTTTGTTTTATAACATTCTGGAGCGTAAAGGTAAGTCATTTTTGTACCGATTTTTTTAAATAATAAGGTCCAATATTAAAACGTTAAGGGCGACACAGTGATATTTGTACTTGTGTCACTATTTTTACTAATGTATTGTATATTTAAAATTTAAGTACAAATGTATGTAGACTTGTGATTTTTTGAGATATTACCATTTTCTTAAAATTCACATTTATTGTGATGTGTCATATTTTGATATGAAATTCTCTTGTTATGCTTGAAAAATAAATACTGACTTAGGTTAAATATAATTATCATTATAGATATTATTAATAAGCAATGCTGAACATTGGTATAAAAGCACAAATATTTGACGTTATTAAACTAGTAAGTAAACGTAATGCTAATTTCTGCACAAACCGTTTAGATGAACTTTCCGGAGTTATTCTACTATGGAAATGCAATGTTCAATCAAAGTTACTTGAGTTAAATTCTGAGAATGAGGCAGTACTATACTGACTTGAACAAGATAAGCTCGAAACTCAATACTTGAGAATTAGACAAACTTGTGAGTGATTTGTCTTGTGAACATTCGGTGCCAGATAATTTTACAAAAAGTGGTAAGTGAATAATTGCACATATAAAAGGTATAGTTTTAAAATCTAATTTATTTATTAATAATGCTGTGTTGATATTTTTAACTATTTTAGATATTGAAGTACCTGTATCTTCTGCCATATTGAAAACCTATGTTGATGATGTACCTTCGAAATAAAATAACTGCGGTCAAAACTTTTCAGGTAAAACAATGAAATTAGTAATAGAAGAATACATTGTCAAATAAACTTATTAAAAATTTTTTAAACGGGAATTTTTGTTTCTAAAAATTTAATCACAGCAAATAAAAAATGTAAACTGTAATGATTCAATAAGTGCTTTTTTTTCATAGCATAATTCTCTATCAGAATCTATTTCATCTGATGAATCGCCTTTGTCAAAAAGAAGTGCATCTTTTGAACTAGATAACAGTTATGGTGATCCAACTTACGATTCCGATTTACAAGGTAATGAAGCAGCTGATAAAGTTAATGAAAGAATGGACATTGCAAATAAAAAAAGGAAAATAAAATGCTCTTCTGGTAATGGAAAAGTAGGTAGGAAAAGAATAAAAATACCTACGTGGGCAAAGAAACAAAGCGAAGAAGTTACGAAATAACGATAAGAGTTATATTTGAATAAGCATTGTAAAAAAGACAGCACAAAAGCAAGGACTACGGTAGTACGTCCATCGAGATCAATTTTACCTCTTTGTGGGAATAAATGCAAACAAAAATGCTCCGAGAAAATAAAAAAATAAGAACGAACTAAATATTTCATAAATATAGAGATTTAAAAGAGAATTAATTTCGTCAAATGTGAAAACTTAATCCATAATATAAGTACTCAAATGTAGAGAAATCTAGGAAACCAAACAACGCATTCTAATTCATAATTGAAAAAATGGAGACTCGAATTTGTAAATTTCATTTCATGATTACTACAGTCTTAAGAAAAACAGTTACAATGTGAAAGCGGAAAAGTGATAAAAAAAAATAAAAGAGGATTACATGGAAATTATCAAAAAGTGAATGAAGATGTCAAAAACAGCGTTCGAAATCACATAAACACTATCCCTCGCATAGAAAGTCACTACTGTAGGTCGCAAAAAGTACATCGAGGGAAATAAGACAATAGCGGACTTACAAACAGATTACATTAAATCACGCAAGGAGCAAAACTTGCCAACTATTTTATGTACAGCAAAATATTTAACAAAGAATTTAATTTGACCTTTTATTTGCCGAAAAAAGACCAATGTAATCTACAGAGATTTTTCTGATCAGGAAAAGTTAAATAGCGAAGAGAAATATAATGAATATGTGAAAAGAAGAGTTATCAAGAAAAAAGAAGAAAAATAATAAATAAAATTATCGGACATGGCCAAAGCAAACCCCAAAAACGTAGGTATTACTGAAGCCAAGAAAGAAGGGTTGTTTTCTCTAATACAAAAAAAAGTGCTTTCCGATGTTCTATTTGGATTTTTATAAAAACTTATGACATACAATTTAAGTCTATAATAGTTACAGGTTTCAGTTAAAATGATAAATATGTTAAATTTTTTAATAATTTTAAGTTAAATAGTTTTTAAATCAATCTTTATACTAATAAAAAAATAATGAAAACTAATACATATTTTTAGTTAATATAGTTGCATCTATATATTTTTTTTAAATTTAGTGAACTGAAATTCTTATTGGTTACAGTTTTAGTTTTATATGCCAAAACTAGTGAAATAATACATTACCAGTATAATTAGCATTTGCCCGCTGATAAATAAAACCTGAAATTTTTTTCAAGTTTTCATTACTAAATATCGTAATTTTTTATTTATTATTTAGCTTCACACTTTCTCACTATCCGTGCCATTAATCCCATCAGGTGATCGATTTCCTTTTGAGTTATTGTATGCCAAAGAATTTGCGATTCATGCATATGCCTGTAAAGGATGCGCTAAGTTCCTCAGTATTTAGTCTCACTGTTCAATAAACAAAAGAAAAAATATAGGCTTCTTTGAGTTGGTCTATACTATGTGGAGACGGGAATTATCCTGCTGAAAAAGTGGGTTGTTTAACTGCTAAAAGAATGAAAGAATATGAGATTTTACTACTTTGTTAACATATCGCCTGGCTTTCATATTGCCTCATATGAATACTTAACCAGACTTACTCTCTTAGACTATATAAGATCACCCTCATAGTGTGGTGCACATGCCGCTCAACAGAAAATTAAATATTGCGCCGTTTGTCTTTGTCTGACTCTCATACGGCCATCATGCATCCCCAAAGAGAATCAGGATTTATTACTAAAAACTACTGTTCTAAACGTTGATGTCGGTGTCAGTGGTAGCACAAGATGTGGCCTATATGATTGCAAACCGAAACGTTGATTTGACCGTAAACTGTCCGAAGCGTTACAGGATGACCTTCATTACCTAACCATTAATCAGCAATTGATTACAACTGGAAAATCGGTCTCTTATAACGACTCTGACCTTCCCTAGTTCATGCTTGATAACAGATAGTAGATTAGTTCCTTTAATAATAAAAACATATGTAACACAGCTACAAACTAAGGATTAATCGTCCATTGTAATTAAAAATTATTCATTATGTTAGGTATATTTCTCTTCACAGTAGTATTGTTAATCTTATTCTCAAAGTAACGTGTCGTTAAGATTTTATAGTAACCGACTTAATCAAAAACTTTCTAACAATCTTATATGCAGGGTTATTGCAAATTTCAGGCCATTAGTGATAAATTAGCATTTTATCTTAATTTTGAGTATATGCAAAAAATTAAAAATTAATACAAAAAAAGTCGAGATTAACCTACATAAACTAACTCAACAGTAAATAAAATTTAAAAAAAAAACTAACAAACAAAATAAATAAAAAAGGCGAAGAAATAAAATCTAATTAAAGAATATCAAAATGACGAAAAAAAATGGTAAAAGTTAAACAAATTTCATGACACAAAATAATATTATTATATTACATATAACTGTTTTAAATCAATTAATTAAGGTATATTATATTTAATTATCATTCATTATCATTATCTTTGTATAGTTTATTTTTGTATAATCTTTAGTAACACTATTACTAAAAATTTTTTGAAAGAATAGTAGACTTTAATATTTCAAGTTTATTATACAATTTTCTAAGCAAAGAATAGTTTCTAAAGTTAATTAGACTAATTAATAATTTTAATGTATGTTTATCTTTTGGTTTGATGATGTTGGTTAATTGGTGTCAAGCATATTAATTTAATAAATGTGCTGAAAGTTATATTTAGATAACGTTACACCTTAAGGTAGGTGTAGATTAATGTACTGCCTTAAATTTATGTTTATTTAATTTATTTTAGCTTACTACTGTTCTTCGTTTTTGCAATCTTTAATATAAATTACATTTATAATTAAAAATAATTCTTTAATGTTTATATTACGTTTTAAATGCACAATTACGTATGATCGTATATAATAAATAAGTTATTTGAAGTTTGACACAAAGTAAATGTCATAATATTACAATACCGATATCTCTTATACTCATTTTGTTGATGTAACCATATCGTTTTGAGTGCAGACAAATAACATTTTAAAGATTTGTTGACAGATCATAAAATTTTTTTTAAAAATGTATAAAAAGCGTTTAGAAAATTAAACTTAAAAAACAAAGTTTCTAATTTCATTAAAAAGTGTGACTACCTATTCCGCTTCAGTAGTTCTTGTTCCTAAGAAAGAACCTAAAAAAATAAGTGTTCTAAATTTACTAACAGCGCTTGACAAATAGCCGTTGCCTATAATTTGCCGCCTTTTGCATAACGCTAAACAATATTATATTGTCTCTCAAGGTCAGAAAATTAGCATCAGCAGCCTACGGCTTTTAGCTGCTCGAAATAGCAAAGTGAAGCAAAGCCAGCTGACAGCTAAAGGCTGCTAATATGTGTTCTGAATGTGTGACACACACCTGTTTTCAGACATTTTCAATATTATTAATATAAAGAGCCTTGAACTGGTTGCAATTAAAAATGTATTTATTATAGCGATTTTTAGGCTTTTGTTTTTGAGAAATGCTGTTATTAACAAATTCATAAGAACATTCTTCGTCAGTTTATTACAAAATTTATATAATTGTCATTAAATTTTATTGTTGTTTTATGTTTCTTCTTTTGATTTAAACTGACGGCTTATAAATAATTATAACAAACGTCAAAATACGTAAATGTTAATCAAAAGTGACTAACTTGTAAAAAACGACTGTAGAGAGTTAAATGGCGCGTTAAGCTTTTTAAATTTTTTAACACAAAATAATTTAGACGAAACGTTAACCAAAACAAAAAAAACTATTAAAAATTGTGGCAACTGTAATGTATTAAGTTGGTAGTTGTTTGGTTGGCAAGAAGTAGTAACTAAAAGTTTTAAAAAATGGCTATTTTAGAGTATCGTTATGTATTAAAATAAACGTGTTTATTAAGATCCATCTTTTCTTATTGGGTCACTTTTCACCGAAACTCATCGAGTTATTACAGTTTGGCGACGAGGTCGAGGATAATAGAAAAACGTTTAAATTTTGTTGTAGTCAACAGTAGCCTGTGTGCGATAAAGGGATTTGGTGCTGGAGATGATTGGGGGATTTTTAAAGAGCGGTTAGATCAGTATTTTGAAGCCAATGTACCAAGAGCCAGGCAAGTTCCTGTTTTATTAACTTTAATTGATGAAGGTGTTTATAAAGTGCTGAAGAATGTTTGTGACCTTTGTTTACCGAAAGGAAAGACTTATGAAGAGTTGGTGGATTTACTCGAGCAATTGTGTAGGCCAGCAGTGTCCGCTTACCGACAAAGAGTAGTTTTTGTTAATTTGAAGCAGTCAAACGATACAGTTAGTCCAGAAAGTATATGGAAAAGAACAGAAGATTACACCAACGGGAGAGAAAAAGAAAGTAATTAAAGTAAATAAAACTAACCATAATTTTAGTAAATGTAAATATAAGAATTTTGTATGTAAAGTTTGTAAAAAAAAGGGACATATACAAGCTGCATGTAGAGTTTCAAATACGGACCGTAGAAGTCATTTTTTGTCTGAATCTGAAAAGGAATTTGTTTCTGTAGACGAAGTTACTGAGATGTTTAATTTAGATTTTGAAGAGCATGAGAGGGTAAACCCAATTTTTATTAATGTTTTAATTAACAATAGATCCGTTAAAATGGAACTAGATACAGGTGCAGCCTTATCGTGTGTACCTTTTGAATTTTATGAAAAACATTTGTCAAGTAATACTTTGGTAAGGTTAAAAGCTTATAATGAAGAGATGATTATTCCAAAAGGAAAAATTGATGTTGAACTTGATTTTAAAAATGAAAAGCAGCACTGCGAATTGCTAGTGATAAAGAAGGGGTGTAGACCGCTGATGGGGAGAGATTTATTAAATAAATTTTAAATAGATTTATTAAAGGCAGTGCAGGTGAACTCTGTAGACGTTAAAGGTAGATTAGAAACTTTATTGGACGAATTTGGGGAATTATTTAATGATGAATTAGGCTTAAACACAGGTCCTAAAATTAAATTAAAAATTGACACTAATGTAAAACCTATTTTCGCCAAGCCCAAACCTATTCCACACGCGTATTGGGATGCAACTATTAAAGAATTAAGTAGATTGGTAAATACGAAAGTCATAGAAAAAGTTGATAATGAGGTGTGGGGAACTCCGTTAGTTATTGCAATGAAACCTAATGGTAAAAACATTAGACTATGCGCAAACTATAAGATTACAGTAAATAAATATTTGAAAGAGGCTAATCACCCTCTTCCACGAATAGAATGTATGTTTACGGCATTGAGGGGTGGTAAGCAGTTTACTAAACTAGATTTTAAGAATGCCTACAATCCTTTAGATGATGAAACAAGCATGATTTTAGCTTGGAGTACGGATCAGGGAATATACAAGGTAAACCGATTACCGTACGACACAAAACCGGCTTGTGCTATTTTTCAATTAGTCGTAAAAAAAGTTTTGGTGGGTTTATCAGGTGTAATCAATTTTCTTGACGATATAGTCATTACAAGGAAAAGCACAGATGATCATTTTGTAAATTTGCGTGAAGTGTTACTGCGGTTAAGGAAGTATGGATTTCAATTAAACAAAGAAATATGTCATTTTTTTAAAAACAACATAAAGTATTTAGGGCATGTAATTAGTTCAGAAGGGTTGAGTAAGGACGATGAAAAAGTTAAAGGTGTTTTGGAATGTCAAAGGCCAAAAAATGTTACGGAAGTGAAAGCTTTTTGCGGAATGGTAAACTATTATTCCAAATTTATTCCGAATTTGTAGACAAAGTTAAAACCTTTGTATTCACTATGCGAAAAAGAAAAAAAAATTGTTTGGTCAAGCAAATGCGAAGAAGCGTTTGAGTTAGCAAAAAATGAATTAGTATCCGAGAGAGTTTTAGTCCACTATGACCCAAATCAAAAATTGAGATTAGCTTGTGATGCGAGTAATTACGGTATAGGGGCGTGTTTATCTCATGTGTATGAAAATGAATTGGAGAGACCTATTACTTATATTTCGAGAATTTTAAACAAGGTAGAGTTAAACTATTTAATTATACATAAAGAATCCCTTAGCGTATATTGGTCAGTGTATAAATTATATCAGTATTTAGCTATAAGGCATTTTGAAATAGTTTCAAACCACAGGGCGTTAGAAACTCTGTTTGGAGAAACAAAAAGTTTACCTCAAATGGCGGCAGGAGGTATGCAAAGATGGGCTTTATCCTTATCCAATTTTAATTACACGTTTAAATACAAGAAAGGGGCCGAAAATGCAAATGCGGATGCACTTTCAAGGTTGCCTATGGCAAACTTAAATTGTTTAAGTATAGATGAACGGGATTATTTAAACTTTGTTGAGGACGCGAACGTAATAGATGTTAATCGAGTTTGATCGATGAGACTAGAAAAGATCCGATTGTGGATAAAGTGGGTAAAGTATATAATCTTATTAGACATAGATTTCCGGTGCAGAATGAGGACGAAATTCTTAAACCATATATTGTAAGGAAAAACAAACTGGATATAGAAAGAGGCGTAGTTATGTGGGGTTATCGAGTGGTGGTTACGTTTAAGTTAGGGCATAATTTGGTAAGGGAATTTCATTTGAATCACGAAGGGATGGTCAAAATGAAGACTACGGCCCGGTCCTATTTTTGGTGGCCAAAGTTAGACGCGAATATAGAAACGATGGTAGGGCAATGTAGCATATGTGTTAAGAAACGGTCTGAACCACAAAAGTCAGTCTTACATCCGTAGAATAGAACGAATAAAATGTTCGAAAGGGTTCATTGTGATTTTTTAGGTCCTTTCTATAACAAAATGATTTTAGTTATAATTGACAATACTCAAAATGGCCAGAAGCATTTATAATAAAAAGTACAGATGCTACAGAAACAATTGAAAAGTGTGGGGAGTGTTTTTTACGTTTTGGGTTACCTGACGTAGTAGTTACGGATAACGAGACACAGTTCACAGCAGGCGACTTTGCAAAATTTTTATCAATGAATGGGATAAAACATCTCACTTCAGCAGTACACCATCTTTCTAACAATGGTCAAGCCAAGAACTTAGTTAAAACTTTGAAGGTTGGACTAACAAAAGCATTGAAAGATCAATCTAATAGAAATGTCAGTTTTGAGACTTTCATAAACCGTTATTTGTTTAGTTACCGCAACTCTACTCACATTTCTATAGGATTGACGCCGTCAAGTATGACTAAACCTAGAGTTAGATTAGATTTATTAAGGAATTATTATCAACATTATGATAAAAATGAAAAGTATCATACGGGTCAGCGCGATCAAAGTTTTGTTGTAGGGGAAGTAGTTTATTGTCAAGACTATAAAAACCCGAATAGAGAAACTTGGATTAAATGTATAGTAGATGAAGTACTAAGTAACCGATTGCATTTTTGTAAAGGGTTAGAGGAGGATGTTGTTTAAAAACGTCATTTAGACCAAATAATAAAAGCAGTTAACAGTAATTGCATTAATCTCAAGAAGTGCAGAGCACATTTCCAGACAATTCCATTAACTCTGAGTATATACCTAGTTTTAAGATGTTTCCAAGAAAGGAAAATAATATTAGTGTGAGTGGGCGTAATCGCGAAGGTCAGTGTAAAGAGGTTGAAGAGGTGGCTGGAGAAGAAGAAAAGAGTGTAGAGAAAAATGTAGAGAGTGACGAAATGAATGTAAACGTAGAACGTAATTTAAAGCCTAGGGCAAATATCAAACCACCTGTGCGACTAAATTTATGAACAGGGGTATTGTAATGTATTAAGTTGGTAGTTGTTTGGTTGGCAAGAAGTAGTAACTAGAAGTTTTAAAAAATGGCTATTTTAGAGTATCGTTATGTATTAAAATAAACGTGTTTATTAAGATCCATCTTTTATTATTGGGTCACTTTTCACCGAAACTCATCGAGTTATTACAACAACAATACCTACATATGTCAACGTCCGAAGCCAAAAGTTGCTTTTTGTATGTAAGAAGTATGAAACACCACGTTGAGTAATCACTAATAATAAAATTTAATGCATTGGAAAAGTTATGCAAATAATAGCTTACTGCGTATGCTTTTGACAAAATTTGATTCTTGACAGCTCTTCAAAAAATTTTGAAAAAAAATGTGTCAAAATATTACGTTACAACGTCATCTATTAATTTTTGTGTTTTAAATAACAATTATATTAAAATTAAATAACATAAAATTGGTGGCAACTGTCACCACTACAAAATAAAAGGCTCGTTTAAATTCTATTTTAAAATAAATATTTTAACATTAAAATCAACAATAGCACTTAAATACTAAGATAAGAACGTTTTCCGGGTTTGGACCGTGTTAATGTTGTCCCCGAAGTTGCCAACGTTTCGCACACTTTTGTAAGGGGCTTCATCAGGGCGTGTGAGAAATCGAAGAACTCAAACAAGCAACCAAAATCTAACTAAACACTTCTCAAAAGTTAGGTAATCAACTTGTGAACCAAACCAGATTCTAAACTCAGAAAAGGTAAGAAAGAAGACTCGACTCTGATTAGGTTACGGTTGAAAGAGGGCGTGTTTTCAGAAAATTTTGAGAGAGCATAGAAATCATCAAACACCCCAATAACTTCAATCGTGATCATGGTTTCGAGCTATCCCCTCTTTGATTCCCGGTCATTAGTCCTTTATCGAAAACACCGTAACCCAATCAGAGTCGAGCTTAACCAGCCGTGATGATACTTCTTCTTTATATACAGAGACTATTTCTTTTTAAACCACTTCTATAGAGTTTAGAATCTGGCTTGGTTCACAAGTTGATTACCTAACTCTGCAGTGGTTCTTTGTTAGATTTTCGTTTGTTTTTTCAAGTTTATCGTCTTCTTTCTTACCTTACGTTGGCAACTTCGGTTACAACATTGACACGGTCCAAACCCGGAAAACGTTCTTATCTTAGTATAGACTCTGCCCGTGGAACCCTTCGCTATTATAATAGCAGTTAAAAATAAAAAAAATAATTATGACTCAGGCGACTAATATTGCGGAATAATCTTGGCGCTTAGGCTATAATACTACACTTACACACTAGATGGTTCTACTAAATGTTTTAGTATAATTCATTGACTAAATTGTAATGCAATCTTACTCTTAGTCGTTTGTTCCTTTAGATGATAAAATTGTTTTATGTTGAGCCATCAGTTTATTGCGTACAACACATTTTGTCTTTTAAAAATGGAAGTGTACAACACGTTAAAACAAAGAAAAATATATCAAAAAAAGAAATAAAAAATTATTATTATAATTGAGTTACCAAATAGATGCAAACTCCCGTTTTCGTTAACTTTTTTGCAGCGTTTTTGTGTACACAGAGAACTTATTTAAAGACTATTGGCTATTGTTGATGTCAAGGTAAAAACCTGTTTTTAAATACTTATTTGCTGTCAAAGCAAAATTTTTATAAGTTATTTGATACATTGCTATAAATTGTTCGCCAATAAAAAAAGCTGGTGTATTCACCACACGACTTTCCTATAAGGAATGATGAAGGAATGTCTACATATTTTTTTAAGGTTATGTTGTCATAAAACTACTTTGAAGTGATATGTACACGTTTGTATGGATTTCATAGCATGCTATACTTTTTTTGAAATTTTTTTCCTCGATTTGATTAAGATTATATCTAACACTATTGGATTTGTTCGTTCAAAGAAAGGCATAAAAAAACTGCTCAGTTTTTTGCCATAAAGAAAAACTGAGCAGTTTTTTTATGCCCCTCCTTGAACGAAGAATCCAATAGTGTTAATTACAGTTAAATAAGGAGGATAAAAAAAACGTACAATCATATCTAACGTTTATATTTGTGTGCTTCGAGATTACTTACCTCTTTAGTAAATTAGTAAAAAAAAAATCGTGACAGGCAGGATTCGAAACTATTACAAATTAAATATCTGATAAACTGTTAATGTTAAATTTTTTTTATTGTGGGTGTACATCCAAAGATAATTTAAATAAGATGCCGCACTCCGTATATAACCAAGTCAAAAGAGTATAGCAAAATTATTTTTATTTTTTAACGTATCTTGCTTTCCTTTGAAGATATGAACTTTTTTTCTAAAAAACTCGTCTTAGGTAGGATTTGAACCTAGAGTTAAATCTGGAATTTATTTTAAATTATAAATTAAATATCTCATAAACTGTTAATGTTAGAAGAAAAAATTGAATAAATTGTTAGGAAGAATTATCTCTATAAGAAACTTTAAAAATAATTCGAATAATTACACAATACGTACACAGTTATATAAGAAAAAACTGTTAAAAAGGCAGATACTCTTACTTTCGGTTTCTTTATCAGATCCATTTTGTAATAAAACCAAGAGAATATCAAAAGCCAGCTTCATACCAAATTTTAAGTTACTAGGACTTTTGGTTCGAAAGTTATCGTGGGTACATTGTTACACACAGACACAAAAAATTTTTTTGTCAAAAATATATTTTTCTAATTCAAGAGACCTTGAAACGTAAAAATAAAGTTTTTTGAAAAAAATTGTGATCGCTATACTTTTCTTATGTGAAAGTAAAAAACGTAAATCAGTATCTGATGTTTCTGTATCTACTGTATACAAAATGCTAACTGTATATTACACAGATCACACACTGCATTCTCCAAAAGTGCATTGCAGATTAAAGCCAATATTAGACAATTACGTAAGTAATGGAACCCAAAATGCCCTGAGACATATAGTACATTCGTACTTGTTACGTAACGAACTACCAACAGTACATAAACTTATGGTTTGTATTAACACCTTGACTGCCGTGAGAAACACAAAGTGATACACAGCACATTTGCCACCCTAGCCGCAAGCATCATAAGTTAGTTCGCAAACATTAAGTGATTTAATAGCCTTGAGAAGCAGTTTTCCTTTCTCGAATCAATTTAATGTTTATGCAGGCTGCATTACACAGCTGTAAGACACGTAAGTCGTTCTATATCTGATGATAAAAATTGTGTATTTTCGAAACATGTCATTTTAAACTTCGTTAACTTAAATTTAATAAATAATTATTATTGTGAGCAAGACTAGAAGTTTTCTTCGTGTTAACAAATTTTAAACAAACCGAAAGTAAATTGTTATACAAAATTGGTTAATCAATTAAATTCGAGGAAGACATGGTTAAATCAGAATTTTTAGCACTTTCGATTTGATTCATTCCTTGAATTAACACGGACACAAATAAAAAGGAA
This sequence comes from Aquatica leii, assembly GCA_035610365.1. Lineage (NCBI taxonomy): Eukaryota > Metazoa > Arthropoda > Insecta > Coleoptera > Lampyridae > Aquatica > Aquatica leii. Next base: position 50,397,158 of record CM069437.1, on the reverse strand, counting down.
AGTTGCTAGAAAAAATACAACATTTAAAATAAAACATCTTAAAAATTTATTTCTTGAAGCAGTACCCAATGTTTCTGCAGAAAATTGAAAAAAAGATATACAGCATACATTACATTAGAAGTTATAGTTAAACTTGTTATTATTAAATTGAGCAATTCATTTTCTACATCAGACTCCAATTCTGCATACCTACATTTTTATTTCGTTGGTCAATTTTTTTAGTTGTAATATATAAATACTTGAAAATCTTATATACAATATCAAATGTAATGTATTTGTCACTTGTTGTTAAGTTACTACAATTATAATATAGAATTCTTTATATATCTAACTAATAAAGAACAATCCGATTAACGTATAGACAACATGTAATTCGTGTATGTAAATCTAACTTAACATCATTCAGCTTCGCTTTTTAGTAGAAGGGACTTAATTCCATCTGTTCGGCAATTGAAGTATAGTAGTAGAGCACAAAATTTACTACATTTTTTTGTAAACAGTCTATGTACGTAAAAATTGCATTGAAATACGTTTTTGACTAGTTACACGCAGATGTAACTTTTATTGTTTCTAGTTTTTATTCTTACGATTTTAATAGACTGTTTATCAACACTATTTTAGATTTAGGTCATTTACATGTTTTTGTTTGTATTTAATGTATTTATTCTTAAAATCATTATGTAGTTTTTAAAGGTTTTATACACTTCAATTTTTATTCATTTAATTTATAAAAATTACTAGAAAATATTTTTCATTATAGCGTCACGTGTAAAAACAAATTAATGTTGAACCTGCGTTCGTATGGCAAAATGTAATTTTTAATAAAGTTAAATATATTATTTACTTGACGCCAACGTACGTTTTTTTGTGCTAAAATAATCAAAGAAAAAAGTTTTTAACGAAGCAAAAACCATTTTTCAAATTACAGAAAAAGTTCAACTTGGAAAATCAAATCTTTATGCAATAATATAATGCGTTGATGATACGATTCAAAGCAACTAGAAAGTATAAAAATAGCATGAATAAGTTTGATACTGCAAATATATAAAGGTTCATTCATGTTATTGTGCATTGAGAAGTTATTAAAAAGTAAAGTAATACAAAACTCTTTATTTTTATTTATTTAAAAAAACCAAAATAACAAAAAATCAAGGAATTTGATAAAATTTTAACCAGACAACAATCAATAGTTAAATCGTTGTAAATTACACCACTACATAAACTGTTAATTCAAACAATAATAAATATATTTTAACAAATATGTTAGTAATTTTAAAATTTATATTAGTAGATATATTTAATAAAATTATATATATTGCATAACTACAAAACTAAATGAGGAAATTATACATTTAGGAGTAAGAAAATTGTTTGGATCAAAACATGTTGTATTAAGAATAATTTAATAGCTAAGTAAGATTTGTGTATTTTACTATCAATTTATTAAAATAAATATGTAGAATCTATAATTTCCAATTTGCGAAACGTCAAAATTGAGAAATTGTGCCAAAACATAGAAATGCAAGAAATATAATACAATAATGCAAGGATAAATTGAATTGATATAAATTCAATTTCTGCTGTTCTAAATTAATTGAAATATAGGATGACATAAAGTCGTCGTGTAATGCAAGAACATATCTAAACTTTATTAAAATTTTATTGTTTTAGTAGTCACTATAAGATATTGAACTTGAAGCTATGAGCAAAAATGTATATAGAATTCTCACCAACCAAGCAGTCCATAAAATACATTTTTATAACTTTTCAACGGAATTGCAGAAACACAAAATTTTATTACAAAAGTACAAAACCTTATTTACAAAACACAGACTGCGTTTTTAATAGTTTTTTAGGAGCTTGATAAAAACTGTTTATAGTTAGAATTGAAAAATGTTATATCAGTTTATGCGTTGCACAAAATTGTATCAAAATCTTTATTCTTGCATTTTAACATGTTTCTTAAATTTAAGAAATTTATTTAGTGGTTTACTACATTAAAAGATTATATTCTAATAATCTACATTTAATTACTTAGGAAAAATAATTGCCTATACGACTTGTGCTATATTTACTTGTATAATAAATTTATTTTGCACTTTTAACATTTGGTTTTTTATATTTGTTTCATAATTTTTTTGATTTATCGAGTCATTGTTTATATAACGTCTAAAATTAATGAATATTACCAGAAATCGGATAGTCAGACAAATGCTTTTTTTATTTACAAAATCAGTGTCGTACCCTCAACCTTTAACGAAGGTTGTTCCAAATTTTTTTAAAGAAAAAAGATGATCTTTAAAAATCAAGCAGCTTTAGAAGCCATTTTAAACATATGTGTACCCATACAGTAGATAGGCGTTGAAATGACTATGAAAAACTGTAATTAGGTAAACAAAAATATATGATATGGTACGTTAGACATATAAGAATTTTAATAATGTTTACAACATACCATTAGAAAACAAAATTATTTTTCAAAATGTCTTAGCATTTTTACTTTTCTTGTTCTTTATTTTTAGGTATAAGCTATTTGAATTCATTTTAACCTAGCTGTTTTCTTAAAATTATCGTACCATCGCTTAGGTGGCTTTCCACTTTCTCTTTTATGTTTATATGATCTTTAATCTATGAATTTGAGATTACATCAATTTGTTTCAAGCTAACTGCAGGTCGACGTTATTTTTATAATTTTACTTTGTCTTTTCTTGTGATGTTCAACATGGTTCTTTCTATTTCTCTTTGAGATCTTATAATTTTCAAATTTAATACAAAATATTTCATACATTTTTATTCATAATATTAAAAACTCGTATGAATTAATTGATAGAACTAAGAATACAATAGCACCATCTGATTTTATGATTATATCATTTGATGTTACATCTTTATTCACCAATATCACTAAAAAACTTACAGTTAAATTACTGAACGAATATTGGGTTGAGATAAAAAGCCACACCACATTAAAATTGGTTGGATTTGTACAAATTATTCAATTCCTGTTTGACTCTAGTTATTTTACTTATAATGACAAAATGTATATTCAAAAATTTGGTACTGCCATGGAAAATCCGGCGTCGCCTATATTAGCGAATCTCACAATGCATGATCTGCTAAAATATGTTAAAAACAAACTGACTTACACTCCGACATTTTTATTATGTTATGTTGATGATATCGTTGCATGTATTCCAGAAACTGAAGTTAATAATACCTTAAACGTTTTTAATAGTTACAATCCACATTTAAAATTTACTTTTAAAATAAAATTATAGGTTTGAGCAGTCCTCAATTTCATGAAAAAAACTTTAAGATTCTGAAGAAAATACTTAGAAACAACAACTATCCTAACAATATAATAAAATAAAATACTGCTACACACTAACACAAGTAATACTATTCCATCACCAGTTAACCCACCTAGGACTAACTTTAACACTACCCTTAACGCCAACCTTAATACTAATATCACTTACACCAAAATCATAAACGTCCCAAATCTAACACAAAGAATCATTCCGATACTAACAACACCTAACATCAAAATAACCATGTATAACACTAACACCATTTACAACATGCAGTACAGTAATACTAAAGATAGAACTAACACCATTGATAAACACGACGTAGTGTATAAGCTTGACTGTACTGGATGCAATGCGTGTTATATTGGTCAAACTAAACAGAACCTAAAAAATCGGATGACCAACCATAAAAATGATTGTAGCACAACAAAGGCAATACAGCTTTGGCTGTACATCATATCAAACACTTTTGTTTTTGGGTGTTACCCATCTTTTTTGTTTTTCTTTGAATCAAGAATAATAGGTATATACATCTATTCGCTTACTCTTTCAATTTAGGTTTCTTCTATTTGTATGTCTATTTTTGGTCTTTTTTTAATTCTATCGCGTTTTTAGGTGTTCTATGTTGTTTGTCATTAGGATAGCCCTGTTAGCTTAACTTAAGTTGGTTAATTGTTCTCTATTCATATTGTTTCAAACCTAACACTTAATTTATTTGAACTATTTTATACAATTACAAATGTTACTAATTTTACTAAAACCAAAAGACCACACAATACACTAAGGAAATTATAACTAACAAACTTAATAAAATCATTACTTGTTGTGATTTATAAATAACTATAACTGTAGGTTTCCATAAACACTGTTTGCGATAAGAAACGTGCGTAGAACTACTGAATATGCACTTATATATTGTAACGGCTAATTTTAAACTTAGTTGTTGCTCGAACCCATACGTTAATATTTTAATAGTACGCTCATGGAAATTTTAAATAAGTGGCATCGTAAATGTCGAAAATACCTCATGCGCAACACGCTCTTGTTTTTCTTTTTCAATTGTGCTATTTGTTAGATGTACACATTGTTGAAAGTTCTTAGACCTTCTTAATCTAATTTTATGTATAAAAAGAGTAATCATTTGTAAATTTGTAGAATTCATTGTAATTTCGTTATATCGTTAACAGATTTGGTTATCGAAAATCGTTTAAATCGCATATTGATTGCCGAAAATTGTAATTGAACATGACTCGTTTAATAGAAATAAAATGACGTCTGGAATTTGAAGTATCGATTTAATATTCGTATTTGAAATCTCGTTTGAATTGGAAGTAGCAACCCAATTGAAATATTAAGTAGCAAAGATCGGAGTCGCCTTTATCGCTACAAATTTTATCTTTTCAAACACAGAAAAAATACGCTCCAGTTTGCAGTTGATACTTAACGAGTGTCTACACAAAATTTTACGCCTAATTTGTAAATATTGAGAAACACAATCTCATCTTGACATTCCAAAGCTTTTTTTTTCATATAATGTATAAACAAATACTTGGTTTACTAAAGTTTTAGTTTAGTACCTAATTAGCATTTGCTCTAGTTAGTTGTGACAAGTTTTATCAATCTGTTTAACATTGCAATGTTCTTGTTTTGGAGAAGATCTATCCCCTTCACCTCGCCCGTGGGTACGCCACTGTACAAAATAAATATATTTTTTTAATATTTATATAATATTAGATTTTTATTTATTAAAAAGCAGCAAAAGTAGAGTAATGTATGTAATCTAACAGAGACTGACAAACATTGTAAAAAACAGTGGCACAGATAACCATGTTGCTAATGCGAAAGGTCGTAAATTCAGGACTCCCCCTGCTATCTTGAACGGATTGAGTTGGGGAATGCAGACAAAAACTAGGTTACATATATTAAATTTAAGAAATTTTTACTAGAATTAGAGTTTCTGAAAAAGTTAAAAGTGGCGCTCGGAGTGCTATCGACTTTTTTTAAATAGAATACATACCGTATTGTTGGAGCTTTTCTGACAGGTATTTAATTTTTCTATATGAATATTTCTTTAAATTTTAAATCCGAGTAACGGTTCAGAAGCTACAAAGACTGAAAGACTAGAAGAATTTCTAAAAATTTAAAATAAAATTACTTAAAACTTTGAAATAACAAAGATGATCCGAAATACGCCAAACAACTTCAATAACTTAATGCAAAAAATCAAACGACGCACGGTGGTCTAAAATGCGTCCCTGGGCGCGCATAAGGCTTTCAACTGACTTAGCTGACATACAAGTATGGAACGCCGTTTTATTTTTTATTGCCCGTTTTTATACGTAACTTATAAAATAACTTCTTGTGCATATTAAAAATGTTTGTTAGAATTTAAATGTTGCTTTAAAAATTTTCGCGTAGTATATTGTAATTTGATTTAAAATGTTACTTGAATAAAAATAAATGTTAAAATTAAAGTAAGTAACATTATAAATACTCGAATTTTTACGAATAAATTAAAATGCTACAATCACTTTTAGCAACTAACATTTTAAATGATACAATTAAAATGTTAGTTGATAATTTTAATTGGTCGCTTCAATCGGTGGCGTCATTTAGAACTACAATGTGCATGTATTTCCTTATACTGAAATAGTTTCAAAAGCTACCACCGATCATAGCGACGAATTAAAATTATCAACTAACATTTTAATTCTAGCATTTGAAATGTAAGTTGCAAAAATTAGTCTAGCATTTATATTCATTCATAAAAATTAATTGATTTCTAATGTTACTTCATTTATTTTCAACGTATATTTTTATTCAACTAACATTTTAAATCAACTAACAGTTAAAAACACCAAGTTTTTTAAACCAACATTTTAAATGTGGTAAAAATCAATAACATACATTTCAATTAAATCTTTTAGTTACTTTATTGTTTTACTATTGAATACTAAATTTGTTTTGCTACAATTTTAAACAAACTTCAGTTTTTATTAAGTTTATTTTCATGTTTGTCTACTTATTTTAATACAATAAAACTGTTTGTTAAACATATTTAACACATTTAAATTGTTAGCTGAAACGTATTTAGTAATGCAATACATTTTGCTCAAAATTTTCTAACAGTCATATTAAACACATTAATTTAAACTGAGAAATGAAGTATATGAACAAACATTTTATTTCATGTAACACTTTTTATTAAACACACAAAAAATAACAATCATTTAAATTGGAGAATTAAAATGTATGTCGAATTAAAATGTTACATGAATTAATATGTTTGTTGATAATTTTAATTTTTCAATTTTAAATCAAGAACAAAATTACCAACAAACGTATTAAATCTGAATTAAAATGTTTGTTGATAATTTTAATTCTTCAATTTTAAATCAAGAATTAATTTTACCAACAAACATATTAATTCTGAATTAATATGTTTGTTGATAATTTTAATTCTTCAATTTCAATTGGCGCTTTAAGTTGCGGAAGTTGTGAGTATTTTAACCAAACTATAGTGCAAGTTTACCACTGGTTAGAGTATTCACAACCTCCGCAGCCTACAGCGCCAATTAAAATTGAAGAATTAAAATTATCAACAAACATTTTAATTCAGAATTAATATGTTTGTTGGAAAAAATAATTCTTGATTTAAAATTGAAGAATTAAAATTATCAACAAACATTTTAATTCAGAATTAATATGTTTGTTGGTAAAATTAATTCTTGATTTAAAATTGAAGAATTAAAATTATCAACAAACATTTTAATTCAGATTTAATATGTTTGTTGGTAATTTTTTTCTTGATTTATAATTGAAGAATTAAAATTATCAACAAACATTTTAATTCATGTAACATTTTAATTCGACATGCATTTTAATTCTACAATTTAAATGATTCTTATTTTTTGTTTGTTATATAAAAAGTGTTACATGAATTAAAATGTTTGTTCATATACTTTTTTTCTCAGTTTAAATTAAAGTTTTTAATATGATTGTTTGAAATTTTGAGCAAAATGTATTGCTTCAGTAAATACGTTATTATTTAACAATTTAAATGTGTTAAGTTTGTTCAACAAACCATTTAAATCTACTAAAATAAATAGACAAACATAAAAATAAACTGAATAAAAATTAAAGTTTGTTTGAATGCAACGGAATTAAATTTAGTAATAAAAAGCAAAACGGCGTTCCATATACAAGTCATAGGAGTGTGATCTGTGTAATTAAAAATAATTTTATAATGTGTGTGTGAGTGATTGTGTGTCTCTACTCTACAAAATGTCATCCAAAAAAATTAGCTGCGGCAATCCTCGGTTTTGAAAGTTAGAGTGGGGTAAAAAAGCGATTTTCAATTATCGTTTCATTACTGTGTATTTATATACTATCTCAGTCGAAAAGACTCGAATCGATTCTGATTTCAAAAACTGATTGGATTTAGAGTTGGTTTCGGATCGAATTCCCAATAAATTATGAATCGATTCCCAAACCGAATCTATTCTGATTCAAATAGATTTTTTTTTAATCGCTTAGATTCCAGACGAAAAAGCAAATTAGAGTTGATTCAGAATTGATTTGCGTATTTTCAACTGGAATACTCGTTTAAGACATGAAAATAGTAATGAGTTATGTAGATTTCACTAATAAATCGAATTACTTTTTCCTTTCATGTTACATCCTTCCGTGATGTAATCAAGTCGTATACATATCTGGTTTGTCCATTTTTAATTAATATTGGTTTTTATTTTAAACGGAAACAACGTACTAGAGAAGCCAGTCGCACCGAACTCTATAACCCTGTTTTCTACTGTTTTGAAGATGTGTAACTCCATTCATTGGAAAGACGCTGTTTTAATATTATTTTATCGTTAGAATTATACCACAAACAATCTGGTGCTGAAGTGCACATATTAGCGTTTGTGTTTATGTATGCGTAAATCGTCCAATGTGTGTTTATGTATATGAAAAAGAAGTTTATTGTAAAAATTATTCTGCAATCGAATGCTACCCTTTAATGTACTTTCCTCCCTTCGCCACACACCGTTCCATTCGTTTTTCCCATTGGTCAAAGCAATTCTAGAAGTTTTCTTTTGTGAGAGCATTTTGGAGCTCCGCCGATTTTCGCTTCTCTACTTTCATCGACTTGAACCGGGTTCCTTTTAAAGCAGACTTGATCTTCGAAAACAAGAAAAAATCACAAGGCGCTAAATCCGGCAAGTACGGCGCGTGTTCAAGCACTGGAGTGCCTCTAGCGGCTAAATAACGCTTTACAGACAGTGTGTTATAGGCAGACGCGTTGTTCTGGTGCAAGATCCACGACTTGTTTTTGCACAACTCCGGCCGTTATTTACGAACTCGTGTTCAGAAAATTTTAAATAATAAGTTTGGTTTACAGTTTACGGTACCTTCTGGAACCCATTCAATCATCACGATGCCGTTGATGTCGAAAAAAAAACGATTAGCAGGGCCTTAAATTTTGATTTAGACATTCTTGCTTTTTTCATACTTGGTGATGAAGAAGTTTTCCAGTGCAGCGATTGCCGCTTAGTTTCAACATCGTACTAGAATATCCAGGTTTCATTGAAGTGATGATGTATTCCATCAATTCAGACTGTTCAACCTCTAAAGAAAATCTGAGCAGATCTTTTGACGGATGAGCTTTTAGTCGGGGGTAAAATTTTTTGGGACCAATTTTGCACAGACTTTCTTCATGTTCAATTCGTCATGTAAAATTTTTCTTGCCGTTTCTTTATCGGCGTTTCACTAATCATCCGACTGCTCATACGACGATCTACGGACACAATTTAATTGATTTTGGTCTCTGTTTACGGAGTTGAAACACAGGTCAACCTGTACGTTCAATGCTCTCTCGGTTTTTGGAAGACCTTTAATGCAATTCGTAAACAAATGCACAAGATAGAGAAATTTTCCGTATGCCTTTTTCAACAATTTGTAGGATTTCGTCGGAGTTTTTTTTAATTCAACGAGAAATTTCACAGTGATCCGTTGTTCATGTTTTTGGTCACACATTGTTATCGGCACAAAAAAAAAACGCGTTTGTTTTTAATTTCTATAGAAAAAATACTACTGCAGCGACAAAAACATGTTTTCGTACTGGCGTAGCAGACACTACACGCTAACCAACGCTGCATTCGTTTCCCTTCCTTCTCTTCTAAGACGTCTTCTGCGCGCGCAGTCTTGTTACTTAATAGCCTCTTATATATGCATGTAAAAGTGTGTGTGCAGTTGTGTACAAATTTCTGGATGAGCACAGTTTTTATTACGAAATATAGCATCTTTCGGGTTTATTTTCGTACCCATAACTTCTAAGGTCGCGGATTGCCGCAGCTGATTTTTTCTGGATGACATTTTGCACGTTTTAGCGCTTCTTTTCATGTATGTTGTAAGACGGAACACAGCGGATCTTGGTATGAAAAATGTCTTTAAAGTTTAAAAATGCGTTGAAAACTGAAAAAAAGTTGAAAACTTTTCTGTTGAAAACTTACAAGAAGTAAACTTTACAGACTCATACACATTCACACATAGTCGAAAATACTCACACATACTCACACACTAATTTCGATGTCTCAATCCACACACAATAGTATTCCATGCTCACAAACATGCCGATTTTACTCCCGCTGCCTTTTACACACTGTCACACACGGTCACACAATCACTCACACGGACATTGTAAAATTATTTTTAATGATAGGAGACCACACTCATATGGCTTATATGGCAGATAAGTCAGTTGAAACTCGTATACGCGTCCACAGACGCACTCTGGACCACTGTGCGACTTATAAAACACACTAAATAATGTTGCTCTCCTACGCTAGAAAGATTTAACACACGATTAAGAAAAAAACGTTGAGAAACAATGTTTTGTTACTTTCTTATGTTTGTTGTTGTTTAAGCAATAATGTGATAGAAAAATTTTAGCTATTCTCCAGATCTTTTCTTCAGATCTTTAAGTTTTTTATTGTTTATTAAAACATGTTTATATAAAAATGTAAACAAAAAAACATGGGCGTGTACTAGTGTACACATGTAAGAAGTGAAACTTCTTTATGGCCTTATTTTTCGCAAAATGATCTACATGCAATTTTTCAGAAATTGGTTAAATAAAGTTAAATTAGATAAAGTTTAAACAAAAGGATTTTATTATCATAGACATGAATACAAATAATACAATTATTTCACTTTAAATTTTTGCTACTAAGATTATTACAGCATTTCATTAATTGTAATAGAATTATTACTATCCTTGTCATCGTTATTATATATTTTTGTAATTAATGGCTTATGGTAACTGAAATATGAAATTGAATCTACAAAAATTAGTTAATTGATTTACAAAAATTAATAACATATTTCAGAATTTATACTTTATGCCAATTAATTGATGTTCATTAAATTAGCAGTCGTATTAATTAAAAATGTGACGCGTAACGAAATAAACGACATGCTATCCCTACTGCGTTGGAAAAACTAAAAGTACTCTTCGTCTGAACCAACCGTGTTTCACTTTAACTTTTTGCTACTAAGATTATTACAGCATTTCATTAATTGAAATAGAATTATTACTATCATTGTCATCGTTCAATCAGAAATTGAGGTTAACCTTAAATATCTTAAATTTAATAATTAATGGCTTATGGTAACTGAAATATGAAATTGAATCTACAAAAATTAGTTAATTGATTTACAAAAATTAATAACATATTTCAGAATTTATACTCTATGCCAATTAATTGATGTTCATTAAATTAGCAGTCGTATTAATTAATAAATACTATTTTAATGAAATCATATACATTGACCGATAGTTACAATGAGAAACTGAGGTTAACCTTAAATATCTTAAATTTAAAATTAGATAAAGTTTAAACAAAAGGATTTTATTATAATAGACATGAATACAAATAATACAATTATTTCACTTTAACTTTTGCTACTAAAGGTTATTACAGCATTTCATTAATTGAAATAGAATTATTACTGTCATTGTCATCGTTCAATCAGAAACTGAGGTTAACCTTAAATATCTTAAATTTAAAATGTCATCGTTCAATCAGAAACTGAGGTTAACCTTAACAAGTATTAGAAAAATAGATATAATTACTTACTTTTGTTAAAAATCCACTGGAATTAGAATTAAAATAAAGCCTTTGATTTTGTTGATCACTTTAGTATTGATATATTATTTATCTCGTCGCTATTGCGTTTCAGAAATTAAAAAAAAGATGGCGCGTAACGGAAAAATGTGACGATAAAAAATGTGACGTGACGGTAAATTTTTTTCCAACGCCGATAAAGAAGTTTCACTTCAAAAATAAATATATCTAACTATCTAACTTTGAAGTTGTCACGTACTCAAGCTTTGCACAGTCATATACTAACTGTCGGTATATAGAAACACTAAAAGTTTCGTAGTTGTCAACTGATTTATTTGCATGTCTTTTTATAGTATTTTGGCTACCAATTTTTATAATCTACAATATCATATTAAAAAGCAAGTTTTTGGTTATGACATCCTGTTATCATTTATTCCTATTCTTCAGAAATATAGACACAATTATTTTTAAGAAATGTCAAGCAGACATAAAATTAATGATAGAAGATGCACTAAGTTTAAAATATAATCGTATATAAACGTATGTTTTGGTTAATTGTCTTTTGTGGTAAATATAAAACGCTTTTACTTTTTAAATTGTAGATTGTTAACGCGTAGATTCAAAATTGTAATATGGTAAATTTTGTATGTAATTGAAGGCAAATCTATTAACTTTCCTCCAAAGATTTGCAAGTGGAGCATACATCTATTTGTGGCGAAAACAAAATGAAAAAGTTTACAGTTAAATTACTTTATTTTTCAGGTTTGGGTACTGTTTAATGAAATTGAGTATGCATTTTTCTTACAGTTAACCTCACAATATAAATAAGTTTAGATCCATAATCAGTGGTTTATAATAAAAAATATGGTTTATTTGATGTTACCTCTAGATAATACATGTGGTCAAATATTACGTTTCTCTTTCATATCCTGAGAATCTTTGTTGTTGATCTTTGTGTTGTAATAACGCATGAAAACTAATATATGTTTTCTTTATAACAAATATTTTTTGTGCATTGTAAAATAAACAAAAAAAAAATTCTTTTAGAAACGATACTTTTAGCTATTTCTGCTTTAATCAAATCCATCAAAAATGTGTATTGTTCAGTTTTTGGTTGTTTGTGACATAATTTTGATATTATATATTATTTCATTGTAAGTTATCCTGTACATTTCTTGGCGCATCTGTGGTACAAAACACGTATGTTCAACATAGGCCATAATTTAGTAGCGCCTTTCCTGCATACGTAATATTAATAAAATTGAACGGTTCCTTCAGTGAGTAGTTAGATCTACGTCTTTTGAATGAAATTACTATGACTCAGTTTTAAAACGGGGTTTATTGTAATTTGCGTTTGTGATTTATTGCTACAGATAAAAACGGCAATCCGAACTGAACAAATAATAAAAACTTAAAGCTAAAATTGCAACAAGTAGATTTAAGTCGTTTATTTAAACTTTACTTATTAAAAACATGTTTCTTTCTGCAATGCTTTTTACACAATATCATAAATATTCAATAAACGTCAAGATCTACTTTTTTACAGAAAAATTTGTTTCTGGTGAAAATATAAACATTTGAATCTTTAATCGATGTGTTTGTGTTTCTTTCGTGCGTTTAATTTATTTTTAACACATGTTTCACACGCATAGGATCTCAGTAGTAAACATACTTCTATGTTATTTATTGAAAAAAAATGTTATTTTTATTTTCTTTATCCTTAAATTGCGGTTTGTTTAAATGGCCAATGGTCGGCCTTATCTTTTCACACGCCATTGACGTGCAATTTCATAAAATGAAAGATTCTCTTCGAAGCAAGACACATTCGAAAAGTAAAAATAAAATTTTCTCAATTCTATGACATTAAAGAACTTTCGTCTGACGAACGAGTAAGTACTTAAAGTTCTTTTATTTTGTTTTGAAGCAGTTGAGGATTTCTAGTACCGTTCTTGAAGTTATAGATTTTTCCTGTGTAAAAGGTAAAATCTTTGTTATAAGCGTTGAATATACTTTTCTTTTTGTAAATTTTATATATTGTGTGACCAACGTAATGGATAAATTTTATCATCTTACATATATTGTATAGAAATATGTTGAATATTCGTTCGAGGATTTGTATGTTCAGCGTATTCTACTAGAAGCATTCTACATACGGCAAATAAAAACGCAAAAAATGTATTACGTATATTTATTAAAACTGCAACAAAATCATATAGTAAAATAAAAAATAAGAATCAATTAATGCAGGTTTTATTATAACAAATAATTTAAAGTTTACGTAGCTGTAAATACATAAAAACCGTTATATCGGAAATTTACTAACAAAAATTTCAACCCTATATTTCCAGAAAGATTTTAAAAAAGCTAACTCGCAGTATTAAATCATCATTAATCTCACGCACACCACCACAACCCCAAAACCAAACGGTAATGCCAGGTGCACGAATTTGTGGCCAAGTTAGTCACGGAAAAACCGCTAAAACGTATAGAAAATGCAAACAATTGTACATCTTTAATGGCCAAGCACATGACAAAAACAGTTTTTCTAATTATTATTGATAGGCAAAAATTTTTGTTAATTACCAAATTTTTAATAAATTAATAAATAATATTAATACATTAATTAATAAAGCGATTAAAAGTAATTTAGATAAATATTTTACTTTAGAATTTTTAATATAACGATCTTTCTTTACTATTATGCTTTTTTTTGCTAATTAATTGCATAATATCATCTAATTAATTAGCAGTTGTTATGTCATTAATATGTATTGCAGATAAACACAAATTACTTAAATTACACACGTTTTTATTAATTTAAAAACGACACTTTTATATTAAATAAAGTTGTTTTAATTAATTACATTTTTGTAAGTTTGTTGAAAATATATCTTAAAATATAGCAATACTTGAATTTTCATCGACATCACAATACGTTTAGGGATAGAAATTGTAGCAAAAAACCTAAACTTGATAGATTTGAAATGTTTCTAGGTGCATAATTTTTACGTTTATTAATATTCTATGTTTTAGTTAATTTTTGACAAGATCATGAGATTTCAAAAGACTGGAATCTAACATATTTCACTTCTATTTAAAAAAAACATGAAAGTGTATAATCTTTTATTTTTATTTTCACTGAACTTTGTAACTCTTTATTACTGTCTGGAAAATTACATAACAAAAATTCACTATTAGACGTTTATTTATGTAAGGAAACACCACCGCAAGCTAACAATTATGTCATTCTTTTTTGCAAACATGCGGTATCTTCTTCAGTGGACGCTCCACTCATCAGATCATCTGCGTACATATCCGTTTTCAACAACTCACTTTCTAGAGGAAATCGTTCTCGTTTATCTTCAGCCAGCTGATGAATTGTATGGATAGTCAATAAGTAACAGTGAGTAATCGGTACTCTTGTATAGATTGCGACGGAGATTCACGCCACAAGATTCTTTAGTGGTCAAAATCTTCCTTGAAGACCAATATCTGTCTATACATTTTCTGGACATCAGCAACCAAGCAGAATTTATGCTGTCTTCATCTGGTAAATCAATCTTTAATATATTGTTGCAGTGAATATCCGATCAACAGTTCGTGATTTAATGAATTTATTACCTTTCAGTAATAATGCTCTACCGTAAGTTCTCAATATTTATTAAAAATCAATTGTGCTACTCCCGGATTAGTTCGTGGTCGTGGGTCAAGAAATCCATCAATGCCAAAACAAAAGGTGACTATACGGGCGCCAAGAACGATAATTAATTTCTTTTAAATAGTAGCAAATTTTCAAGAACTATGGTTGCTCTCGCTCTAGAAGCAACAGCAAGATTGAGAATCGGTACACTAACACTAACGGCAACCAAGACCCAGTTGGATAACCAAAACAAACCCACTAGACAATTCCAACAAAATAAGATTATAGATAAATTATATATTGTTAACCTCCAAATATAGTAATAACAACTAACGTGCATATAATAACTACATAAATAATTTGAACTATCTATCAATAAGTAAACATAGATGAGGGTGATAAGGAGGATGATAACGATGAGGTCGGGGATGACGGTAATTACACAAACTATATGAATGATTAAATTTGATTTAACAAGATTACCTTCAATACGACCCACGTGCATATAACTACATAAATAATTTGACGTATGTATCAATAAGTAAATATAGATGAGGGTGATAAGGAGGATGATAACGATAAGGTCGGTGATGACGGTAATTGTTCAAACTGGATGAATGAATAAATTTGGTTTAACAAGATTACCTTCAATTGTGGTCTGCTATACGCAAAGAAACAGTAATAAAATTGGCCAAAAGTAAGGGTTGTGACTGCAAGGGCAAGGGACTAAATGAAGCGCTTTCTTTAGGTCTACCCAGTGTGGTACTCGGTATAGTACCTGATACATCTAGTAAATTTCTGGGGTAGTTTTTGTTTTCACCTTACACCGTAGGTCTAGTTTGCAATAGTAGTTCATCCGTACAGTGCAGCATAACCTCTATTTAAGTGAATGAATTAATGAATTTACATGTAATTATTAATGGCGATAATACTCTGTTTATGCTAAATGGTTTATTTTATTGACGTAAATGAATTGATCTAATTAAATTAATGTGCAAACAAACGGTTGAGAACCTGAAGGACTAATATTTAAATATGTACAGGTACAATTTAACCACGGTAACCTTCACTGCTTCTACCTAACTAATTCAGACCTCCACAACAAGAGACTGCGTTTACAGGATGCAAAATATAATGTTTATCATACAAACGGACACTGGACAACACAACAATGACGTCTGACCTGATCGCGATGATGATACCTCTCCGATAACAGCTATCGATTCTCGTGTGGTAACGGGAGGCTTCCGCAACAGTAGACAATAATGATGATCGGTCTAATGTTATAAGTGACGTGGACAATTGATGATCCCACGACTAACACCTACACCTATATACAAACGGGGCCGCAGTTACATGCATTGGCCACTAGTTCTTTGGACAACGGAAAACACAGGTATTCTCTTGACGCGATTCCCAAAACGTACACTCGTATGACTGATAAGATACTGGTAATAATCGTAATATAATAATAATAATCGTAGGCTAATAGTACGGAACAAGCTGAAATAATAACAAGTCTTAGCGATTTTATATGGATAAAAGATGGTACAAACCTCTTCCGTGGTATACGAGGTAGCAAGTGGTTCTAAGACGCAGGCCCTCAAATCCGCAAAAGCGAGAAAATCGTCACTCATACACCCACATCACACAAATAAATGAACGATTTTTAATTAGTAAGGCACCAAGTCACAAAGATCCTTTAAATTTAAAATGATATAATCTCGAGGTTGTGAATCGGCACGACCATGCGCTTAGTAAAACTCTTTATATTCTAATCCCAAAATGGCAACAGGAAGTAAAAAAACTAGGAATGATAGTAGATAACAACTGGGAAAATACGATTTGAAAAATAGAAAACAAACAAGGTCACAAGCTGTCCCCAAATAATAGGCAACAAACAACCATTTAAATTGTAACAAATTATCTTTTTCAGATGCAGCACTTACAAAGACTACCTTGAGCTTTGTGCTTAAGTTTATTTGCCTAAAAGCCAAAAAAAAGTAGTGAACTAAGTAGTATGGTTGTGATATAATACTCATTTCTGTTTCAGGTACTTTTACCATGTCTTATTATTATTTTATTTTAAGAGGTGGTTCGTTTAGCGCCCCTGCACTGCGGTCTCCATGGTCCTTTTGTGCACCTCTGATTTTTTACTCCCTCATTAGTTCTGTTTCGTCAATGAAGTCCAGAAGCTTATTCTAAGGGGCTTTTTTCAACTCATCATCGGTCAGCTTTGGTTTTCCGAGAATTGTTGTGCGTTGCATTTGATACGCTTTGCATTTGCACAGCAGATGCTGCGGAGTTTCGTCGTTCTCCAAGCATCCGCGGCATAGAGGGCTGATTTGCAGTCCCATTTGATGCATACGTTTGTTAAGGCCACAGTGCCCTGTAATTAGTCCCGTGAGTTTCCTTAAATTTTGTCGACTCATGCTTGACAGTGCAGTTTGAGTGTTTAATTGTGGCTCTGTAAGGAAGAGTTTTATGTGCCTCCCTGAAGAGTTTTTCCATAATTTTTTATGCTCCGTTGCAAGTTTGCTGCGAATTATTTCTTCAGCTTGAAATGCGGATGCATATTTACCCAAAGTCAGCGAGAATTGTTTGCCTCCATATACTTCTGCTCTGGTACCGTTGCGATTTTTGGCCCCATCTGTGTACCCTATAGTTCCTTTAACCGCGCCCGGGTAAATGTTTTTTGTCAATTCGTCCCGTGACGGTATTATCACTTTAAATTTCTTTAAAATGTGATAATTTTTTGTAAACTTGGATCTCATAGTTAAGATCGTTTATTCACGCAGCACGTTGTATATACCCGGTTTGTTTTTCCCGGTGATTGACGCGTGTTCATTAATGTGCAGCCTGTATGCTGTTTGTCTTAATTCCATCATTACAACGAGGTGTAATGGTGGAACTGATAGTAGTGCTTTCATGGCTGCTGTGGGCGTGGTTCTCATCGCTCCTGTTATCAGTAGACATGCCATTCTCTGTACTTTGCTTAGTTTTGCAGCTGTGCTTTTCAGGTTGGTTTTCTCACCCCATACAAGCGCGCCGTATGTGATGATGGGTCTTGTTACCACAGTATATAACCATTTAGTCGTTGTGGGTTTCAATCCCCATGTATGCCCGATCATCCGTATGGTTGTATTAAGAACCCTGATGGCCTTTGTTGTGACTTTTTCTAGATGAGCATTGAAAGTCAGTTTGGTATCAAGAGTAAGTCCCAGGTATTTGATTTCTTTTGTCATCGAGAGCGTAAATCCATTTACACAAATATTTATTTATCTGGTCGGTTTTGGAACAATGTTTTACTGACTTTATTCTTTGTTATTTCCATGTTTATTAACTAAAATATCCGTTTTTAATTACTCGTGAGAATTTTCCGTTGCTACTCACAAACTTACACTCATAATAATCCATCAGATTCATCCAATACATTAAAAATTGTTTTTTTTTGTATTTTAAAACAAAAGTTATAAATTTAATAAATTGTTCTTTCAAAATTTGGTTTAGTAAAAATTTTCTAGTATAAAATTTATCTTGGGTACGACTACTTTTTGTTGTTGAAGTAGGGGGAGTCTGTCAAATTATTTTCATTCTTTCGGTAAAGTTTAAAGAACGCAGACATCCTCTAGCGTTCTGTAAGCCCAATAAGACTTTCATTGTTTAGTATTTAACATACTTCCCTGTGAATTGCAATCGAATATTGTGGTGAGAATTTTATTTCTTGTTTTGCTGATTTAATTCAATTCTTTTGTAATTGTCTGTAGCGAGTTACCATACCTCCACCTGTGTTAAGTTAATTGAAGAGAAACTCTGCGCATTTGCTTATTTTCAGTGATCGTATGAATTAAAAAAGAAATTTACTTGTGATACCGCAGTATGTACGTTTTCTTTTGTGTTAGATTTCAATTGAGATTTAGGTAATGCTTAGTTCAATTAGTTCAAAAACTAATTGTAGGTATTACTTTAATTTTTATTAGTTTGGTGGTCTGACGACCGTACGTACATACTAGGTTGTAATCACAATTAATGTTCAAACTTTTTTGTTGTATCACATTTTATTATACGGTGCGCTTTGATTTGCTAGATCTTCGATTTTCGTAATTTTGTAATTTAATTTGCGAATGTAAAGTCATTTCTTCTTTAAATGTAAAAATTGGACCAACTAGGTCACTTTGCTGTACGATGTGTTGCCCAGTCGAGGTCGTAACTTATGTTTTGTCCGACTCATAAACTAGTGTTAGTTATGTACTTTTTTAGTTTTTTTTGAACTACTGTCTGTGACAAAATAAATATATATGCTGTGTTGTCTTTTCTGTCTTGTCATTTGTTCTTTTTCTGCTGTGGGTAGATTTAAACGTTGTCTCTCTAATTTAGTCTTTTATTGTTTTGGCGCTTTTTTAAATCTAATTTATAATCTAACATCACGAAGCGTGCGACTCTATCTTCAGAAACAACCGAGTTAGTCGTCGCTTACCTTTTTTTGTTACGCAAAAATCAACGTAATAGAATACTTCCGTGAACCAAAACAGTTTGGGAATGACTAGTCTATACTATAATCATCAAGAAATTAAATTAAACAAAAACATAAATCTGAATGAAGATCTCTAAATAGATGAAAAAAGTTGAACAATCACTTTTCAAAAAATTTGATTGTTTGAAACACACCGAAAACCTTTAAAATTGATATACCGATGTGCCAGATTAGATTAGATTATTTCTTGAATTATTAAATATAAATTACAGTAATTTCAGAACATGTTTGTTTAAGTTTAATTAATTTAATTAATATTTAAAACAATAATATATGCGTAATTTTTTAAAAATTAATTAAATAGTAATAGCGATTAAACCTAAAATCTGCAGCGTTTGCCTCAAAAATGAAGTAATAATTTAATAGTTCAATTATGCTCGCAAACTAATAAAATAAAATTCGTCGGGCTACATATAAATTCTAGTATAAAACATCTACAGAAAAGCTCAAAATTAAGTTTTTATATACCGTTTATTTTGCATAGTATTTCTAGCTGAAGCTCTCTAGTTGATCATAAACATTATCCTTGTAATAAGCACTTAAAAATACAGAACAAGAAAATCATTACTTACACTTTCGCAACTCATACCAATTTCTTAGATAATAGAGAAATAATATTTAAAACATACCTTTCTTGAGATCTTAGTGTCATAGTAGGCCTGGGAAATACACCGTCTGCAGTACATAGTACCCTTATGAACCCTTCATCCTCTCCGGCAAGTTTTTTCAGCATTAAGTTCTTTTCTGGAACTGTAAAAGTCTGTCGTTAGTTCAGATTTACTCTTTTAATTCCCTATTCAGCTGTTTGTGTGTGTATATCTTCGTCGTTAGTTTTAATAAAGTATTAGACGCTTACAGTTCTGCTAAGATTTAAAACTCAATAATTTTAAAAAGTTTAGAAACGAGTTATATATTTAATTTAAATATGCCATAAACCTTTTAAAACTTTTGATTAATTATTAAATATAAAATAATGTTTAATGGTAATCTATTGTAACACGTAACAAGTAAAAAAATTGTTTAGAAAACGCATACTATTTGACACATACTAACAAACACATTTAATTTATTTATTGTTGCAAGGAATAGAAGTGTTGCATAATTACAATAATTACAAATTATGTAAAATTGTTTAATTTAAAAAAACTAAAAGTTATATCTGTAAATGCAATACTTTTGTTACCCATTTAATTTAAATTTAAAACGGTAAAATTAAATATGTATAAATCTATTTATTTTATATTCACTTTTAAACGTAAAAACGTGTCTGCTGATATTTGTCGAAAAACGGATTTTTTTCTTTAATTTTATATACGGATAAAAACAGAAATGTTTTTGAAATGTTTTTTTTTTGTACTTTAATGTAGTTTACTTAAAACTTGATTATTTAATTTGTTTAAGCATTATTAAGTCTTTACAGTCAAAAAATTTTGGAATTGGTATTTTTTATAAAATTAGCAGTTTTTAATCAACAAATAATTTTTTTAGAATTTTTGTAATTGCATTGGTAGTTTCTAGTTAGTAGATAATTTGGCGTTTTCATATAAATAAAATATTTGTTAGATTTAGGTTCAGTTTGTTTTCGACCTTACCATGTAAGTATATGGTGCAAATTAATAACTGAATTGAATAAAAAAATATGCAGAAACAGTACATGTTCAAAATTAAACATTTTGAGGATACAGGAAAAAAATTTGTATTAAATTTTAAGTAAGTTTTTCCTTTATTAATTAATTTTAAAAAAATATATACAAAAAGTTATAACTCAATAAAATTTAATTAATATGCACAAATTTAGTTTTTTTAAATAAGGAGTTTCTGCAAAGCCGAGAGCAAAATACAATGCACGCCGCTTAATAGAATCACATTAAGACTTGAAATTTCTGATAACAATAACTAAATGATAATAATGTACAATAACCAAAAAATAAATGTTTATTGGTTAGAAAGCAGTAAATACATACAGTGTGTATCTGATTAAGAAATTATTAATTCAGAAGATAAAATTTGTTACAAGTTTTAGGTGGTTACGAACCTGCACGGCCAACTCTCAACAGTCGGAGAGGGGGTAGGTCTTCTAGAAATATATATATAAGATAATTAAGGGCGCCAGAGCCTGTCCAAAGTAAGTTTCTGCCTGCTCACAGCAGAAATGGTAATAAACTTGTAACTATGATGTTAAGTTCGTAACTGCTGAAAGAAACGAATAAAAGAAGAAAACTAAATCGTTAATAACAATGGTGCTTTAATTACTCTAACACGATAAGTATAATAAGAATTAAATAGTCAAATCTGAGTAGGTACTAGCGAGAATATACAAAATCGAATCACCGTAAGATAGGCAACTTACATGACATTAGTGAAGGACATGAATACGAATCGTTCGCAGTAAATATCATTTACATAACTAGAAATATGGTAGTAACGACAATAAGGCAAAATAATTATTATAGCATTAACATTAAATTATCACAATAAATAAGTATAAACAGCATACGTAGTATAAGCAAATTTACTAACTAATGATATTACCATTACGATAATCAGTACGAAGTTATGATGATTGTAAGTTTCGTGAGAAACCTCGTTGACGACGAAAGAAAATTTATAAAAAACTTACCACCAATACAGGTGTTCCTTTTATGCGGAGGAAGCGCTTCCTTCGACACGTGCCCTGTAATTAATTTTAATTGCAAATCGTGTCAACCTAATAGCTCACGAAATCGAAATCTACAAAGTCATTACGTAAATTGTAAAATGTACACAAAACACAAACCGAACGTCGGATGCTGTTATACTAATGTTACGCCTCTGGTGGTATTAAGTAATTGCCTTCGAATAGAATTTAATCGGACCCAGTAATTAAGATCTTCCGAACAATGTGGCAGTCATCCAGGTGAATATATGGCCTCCACATAGAATTAAATCGTCTACAGTAATTAAGATCTTCTGCTTTCGCTTATAATTTCCCCCTTGAGGATTTTATGTAACGATACAAATATCCCTAGTCATGAAGGTGGCACATGGTGCTAACCAAAAGACATAGAAATTACGTTTAATTAAAGAAAGACTAAAATCACTTACTCTGCGGATATGAAATCAATTATTTAAGAGAAACTACTAATTTCCATCGTGTCCCAGCACGTGGATGATTCTTGAAAACGATATTCGATTCACGCAGACATAGAAACTAACAAGTACGATGTTAAAGTGAAAATGCCGGACTGTCACCGGATGCCGTCTGTCAAATCAAAGTGACCAACGAACCCGATAGATGGCGTCAACACCTGAATCTAATTTTACGTCGAAAACACATAGGCGTACCTAATGACGATTTCAACCGTAACAGCAAAGGCGTACGTAATGAAAATTAACGTAACAGATTCCCCCCCAGCAAGATAAAAGCGTGGAGCGAGAATAACGAGAACAAAAGCTAAAATGAAGACAGAAATTTAGGCATACGCCAAGGATAGAACCCTAAAATCCAAAACCAACCCCAAAACACAATAACGCCCAACCCCAGAAGAAACGTAGATGAAAGAAATTTTCTCGGTTTACTAAGCATCACCAACCAGATGTGTCCAAAAGTCGCATGAAGCGGAATGATACTTTAAAGAATCAGAAACTCAACTAACAGAATAGAAGTATCAGCACAGGTACTCGTTGGAAGTCGACAACAGTCGTTACGCTAAAAAGCTAGAAAGCAACGCAGTCCCAGAGACCTTACTGATCAACAACACTAAAGTAACCCCAGAGAAAAAGAAGAATGATAGGAAAGAAAGAATACGAATCTAACCCCAAATATAAGTCCCCAAAGCTAACTAAGCTAAAGAAGTAAAAAGGAAAAGTATGTAGATGTTGCATGGTGATACGCGATTTAGAAGAAAAAGTCACAAAGAAGAACTAATGCAGTTGTGCTCAACAAGTCGTCAACAGACGATATGAGATTCTTCCACCAACAAAACCAAACAGACCCTAAAGATCTAAGCAAAGAAAACCAACGAAGAAATCTCAAGCAAAAGAAAAGATTCTGATTAAAAGTCGACATAAGTCGTACTACCAAAGAGGCAGAGAAAAAAAAAATCAGTAATCCAAGAGTCACGCCAACAAAGTTACCAAAAAGCTAAACACTAAATGAGTGCCAATCCAAAAGAAATCCAAACCGCGAAACCCAAAACAAAACCAAAAAAAAGAAAGAAAAAGAAGTAAGAACCAATAAAGAATAGAAAACTTCACGTGCCAATTGAACTTCGTGAGTCAGTGCCTGTTGTGTTGGAATGTCACCTGGAACTTAAATGCCGAAGGACGGATTAGAATATTCCAAGAGCAAAAGAAACCCAAAGGAGAGAAATATCCTAACAGTGACTAACAACATCAAAAATGCCGACTAAGCGGAAGTACAGAGTACAAGGAGCGACGTTGCAGTCTATCCCAAGCTTCAAACCAAAAACAACAAAACAAAAACCCACTAAATCCAATAAAGCGAGAGAAGTAACTGAGAAAGAAAAGCAAAAGAAAAGAAACATAGTTGCAGTGAACACTAAAGAAGGAAGTTACTAAAAAGAAAAAAGAAAGTGTTCAAGCAACAAGCCAAGATAAAAAAAAAAGACAAGAAAGATAAGACTAGGTATTTCTATGTTCAACTAACCACCCAAGAGGTGAACCATAAGAAGATCAAAAAGAAAAAAGAATTGATGTCACATAGAAAGTCCCTAAGCCCAAGAAGAAAAAATAAAAAGTAGAAAAGATAAGAGATAGAGAAAGACGGAGATAGCTAAGGCTTGATCTTAATGCCTGATTCATTCTTCACCCCGTAAAAGAATGAAAAGAGAGACCACCCTACGGTGCCCATCCAACCGCCCAAATATAAAAAGAAAAAAAAAGAAAGAGAAGAGAAAAGATATCACAGTTAGTCATAGACCAAGAGCGTACCAATTGCTGTCCCAAATTGGAAAGTATACTCCAAGACTTTAATGCCGACGAGCGGAATAGAAAACTCAAGAAAAGGAAAACCAAATCCAAAAGCAGAAGAGAGGATTCTATATATGACGTACCGATTCCAAAAAGGCCGACTAAGCGGATATAAATATATACAGACGGAAAGGTAGTCTGTCCTGAAGTAAGATGGAGAAGAAAGAAACCAAAACAAAAGTACTAGAAACTTAAGCAAAGAAAAGAAAATCGGTGACAGCAATATGAGAAGAACAATTGGGTAGCACCAAGCTACAACCAACAAGATACCGACGACGTATCCAAAGACTCGAACCACCAAAACCGAAAGAAAAGAAACAAAAGAATAGCAAAGGTCGAAAGTCGAAAATCCAAAAAGCGAACTAGCACTTACGACGCTTGCGACGCCGATGAAAGCGAAGAGAACGATTAGAAGAAGGAGATAGTAAAGAATAATTAGAAACGAACGAAGAAGGAGATGCAAAAGCAATAGCAGCGGCCTTTACACCCGGAGGAATAGTACGATCTTTATGTATACGCGTAGACCTCGTAGCGACATCAGTGTTGGAAAGCTTCGTCCTACTTGGCAAAAGGTGACGTGACCTAAAAGGCTTGCTTCGTCGCGAATTCGAACAAGAACAATGACGTATGAACTCGGCAACCTTAGGTCTCATATGAGGCCAGTAGAAATGACACCGAAGAGCTTCCAAAGTGCTCCTAACACTGAGGTGATCACAATTAGAGGTAAAGTGGTGATCTTGAATAAGTTGCCTGCGCTGGTCCGAAGGTACAACTAACTTCCAAACGCAAGGATCAGAAGAGGAAATGCGTACACGTTTACATAAAAGATTTTTCACAACACACCAACGAGAGAAACGACGAGGAGAAGCAGTAACTTTAGATATCATACCTAAATACCAAGGATCAGTAGTAGGCCTAATAATCCTAGAAACTGAAAAGAAATTAGGAGGAAGAGAAAGAAGAGAACGAACAGTACGTAAAGGCTTATCACCTTGAGAACGACAACGAATACAAGTATTGGGAGGAGAAGTAGTAAGAGAGCAAGTAGCAGACATAGCAGAAGAGACGGAAGTAGAAATCTTATCAGCAAAGACTACCGATGGCTTTTGAACTTTGTCACTAATCTCTGTCGTAGAGAAGTGGAAAGAATCGCGAGAATTGATGTTAGACTCCAAACGCTTGCCTAAAGATATTAATTGAGCAATAGATGTAATCTCAATCACCGCTAAAGGAAGTTGATAGAAAGGCGTTAGATTTCGACGAATAACTTTGAGCTGTATTTGCTCTGAGACTGGTTCAGCTAGCTGAAGAAAAAGGTATCGCATATTGGTAACGTAAGTACCGATGGTTTCGTTAGCTCCCATCGTACGACTGCGAATAGTATCCATCAAGCGCTCATCATAATCCAAAGGTAAAAACTCAGACTTCAACAAAGCAGCAACATCATCCCACGAACGTAACGAACTTCGATTCGTCCTAAAAACAAGAAGGGCTTTGCCAGATAAAACCTCAAAAGCTGAAAGAAAAAGTTGATGTTGTGAAACACCACGAGACAAACACAACTCGTCAATACGAATAAGAAATTCTATAAGTACAGAAGGATCTTCACCCGAAAAAGTAACATTCCAATTACCTAAATTCGTTTCGGAATCAGAGTCCGAAGAAGCAAGAAATGGCGGTTCTTCGTCTGAAGAATACATAGCTAAACAATAACAAGTAAACAATAAACTAACCAAAGCTGTCAATTACAACAGAAATGTGCCACCACGGGTCTGGCCAAAATTCAAAATAACAGTAAGTACAAGCCGTATTACTACCAACTAAGTAATCCAATAAGAAAACAAATTAATCGACGTAGTCGAGTCAATCCACCAAATCAAAGCGAAGGTCCGATTAAAAGAAACGTAAGTAAAGTGCGAATCTACAGTCAAACTGCAGCACTAAAGAAAAATAAAAGCAAAAGTTAATGAAGTAACTCAGACGTCCAGTCTAGTAGCAATAACTAAGTAAAGAAAGCAAAGTAAAATCGAACCCACGTAAGACTAAGAAAAGATAAAAGAATCAATAAAGCTAGAAGAACTTATGATCGCACACACTAAATCGATAGCAAGTCAACAATATAAACTACCTATTCCTGCTAGTGATCCTATACTAATTAGAGAAAAAAATCTAAACAGCAGAAAGAATTATACCGAATGAGAAATTCGAAAGAAAAAGAATCGAAAAGTCAGGTAGCCAATTTGCTACACACTAAGTCGAGGGAAATTCAACAGTATAAGTTAATCCTACGCTAATCACAATTAAAGCAAATTGTTAAAAGAAATATAAAGAATGAGAAATTCGATATGTGATAATCGAAGCCCCAGTACGTTGGGCGCCAATTTGTTACAAGTTTTAGCTGGTTACGAACCTGCACGGCCAACTCTCAACAGTCGGAGAGGGGGTAGGTCTTCTAGAAATATATATATATAAGATAATTAAGGGCGCCAGAGCCTGTCCAAAGTAAGTTTCTGCCTGCTCACAGCAGAAATGGTAATAAACTTGTAACTATGATGTTAAGTTCGTAACTGCTGAAAGAAACGAATAAAAGAAGAAAACTAAATCGTTAATAACAATGGTGCTTTAATTACTCTAACACGATAAATATAATAAGAATTAAATAGTCAAATCTGAGTAGGTACTAGCGAGAATATACAAAATCGAATCACCGTAAGATAGGCAACTTACATGACATTAGTGAAGGACATGAATACGAATCGTTCGCAGTAAATATCATTTACATAACTAGAAATATGGTAGTAACGACAATAAGACAAAATAATTATTATAGCATTAACATTAAATTATCACAATAAATAAGTATAAACAGCATACGTAGTATAAGCAAATTTACTAACTAATGATATTACCATTACGATAATCAGTACGAAGTTATGATGATTGTAAGTTTCGTGAGAAACCTCGTTGACGACGAAAGAAAATTTATAAAACTTACCACCAATACAGGTGTTCCTTTTATGCGGAGGAAGCGCTCCCTTCGACACGTGCCCTGTAATTAATTTTAATTGCAAATCGTGTCAACCTAATAGCTCACGAAATCGAAATCTACAAAGTCATTACGTAAATTGTAAAATGTACACAAAACACAAACCGAACGTCGGATGCTGTTATACTAATGTTACGCCTCTGGTGGTATTAAGTAATTGCCTTCGAATAGAATTTAATCGGACCCAGTAATTAAGATCTTCCGAACAATGTGGCTGTCATCCAGGTGAATATATGGCCTCCACATAGAATTAAATCGTCTACAGTAATTAAGATCTTCTGCTTTCGCTTATAATTTCCCCCTTGAGGATTTTATGTAACGATACAAATATCCCTAGTCATGAAGGTGGCACATGGTGCTAACCAAAAGACATAGAAATTACGTTTAATTAAAGAAAGACTAAAATCACTTACTCTGCGGATATGAAATCAATTATTTAAGAGAAACTACTAATTTCCATCGTGTCCCAGCACGTGGATGATTCTTGAAAACGATATTCGATTCACGCAGACATAGAAACTAACAAGTACGATGTTAAAGTGAAAATGCCGGACTGTCACCGGATGCCGTCTGTCAAATCAAAGTGACCAACGAACCCGATAGATGGCGTCAACACCTGAATCTAATTTTACGTCGAAAACACATAGGCATGACGATTTCAACCGTAACAGCAAAGGCGTACGTAATGAAAATTAACGTAACAAATTATAGCATCAAAACTAGCAAAAAATATCAAAATAAAAGTTCTAATAAAACATTTAAAAAAATAAATAGAAAATTACGGACATGTTGCATTAAATAGTTTGTTGACACCGTCAACCATTGACAACCATGAATTTTTTGTTATGTTAAAAACATATTGGTGTAATTTTTGTGCTGTATGAGTTTCGTACCGGAGCTTAACTGTTGAGACAAGCAGAACGTTAACTAACAATATATCTAATAAAATCTACATTTTAAGTATCGTAGACCATCCTCGTTGCTAATGGATACATTAACTTCGATTTGTACGTTTTACCTGTTACTTATTTCGCTGGAATAAAAATTAAGTTTTATTGTACAACGCGATTTAATTTTTTGGTATTATTGCAGCGAGTTGGGTTACATCTACCTCTGCCTTTTGGAATTGGTTAAATGTTTCCCAAACATTAATAAATTAGAAATTGAAAGTTATATGGATGTAAACATTAAACGTAAACACACGTTTTAACGGCTAATTTACAGCCAAGTTGGTAGGATATTTTAATCTCAAAGACTCACCAGCGATTTTATTAGTAAAAGTCATTTGGAAACTTGACGCATTTTGTTTATAATATTATTGGATGATTTACTTGTGATATCATTATATATCTATTTTTATTACATTTTCATCAATTTTAGGAGATTGTTTAGATATGCCATTAGCTAATAGTTTCTCAAGAAAAACCGTAAGTAACTTCCCTTTAGTATCTATTAATTGGTATTGCTGTCAATAATGATTGTTACTTTTTTCTTATGAACAATTTGTTATCATATATTTTGTAATACTGATTGTTGATTTGATTCCGTTTTATGTTGCCGTTGCAATAAATATATTAGTTAATATACTTGAATTGTTTGATTTGTTTACCTCCAGTGTTTGTAAACGGACATCTATAGTATATATTTCTTCCGTTTTAACGCTCTTTTAATCATATTATAACTTACTGCAGGTTACGTTTGTTTTTATCGTAACACTTTAAAGTTTATTATGTCTTCTGTAAATACTTCATCGACTGTAAATTTGATTGATTTGCTACTCATTACAATACTTAGGCATATAGATGTATTTTAAAAAAAAATCAAGTTTTCTCTGTAACATATCAAAATCCCAATCACAGGTTTAGAGGAAATAATGATTTCTTTTCGTAAATCTGCCGTTATCAGTTAAAGTAAAAACCATACGAACCAATGTGTGATACTTATTTTATTCTCAACAGTTGTCGCAGTATAGCTAAAGCTCAACTATAGTTTTATATAGTTTTATTAACAGTTAGAAAATGCTGTTTTTAAATAATATAATCTTAGTACATTTATGTGCTAGAAGCACACTTAGCGTAACGTAACAATACAGAGAACAAAATATTATGAAATTTTTCACCTCATTTAAATAATTATATTACAAAAAAATATACTAGAACTACTTATTATGCAACAAGAAAATTTTATATAAAAGGGTTTGACAAAATTTGCACAACTCAAATAATTAAATTAAATTAAACAAATTAAGCAGCAAAAACGTTTGGTAACTAATTTACAGTAATTTTATAAGCAAGTACTCTTCTAACAAAAAATATAACAAAAACGACTTTTACAATTTTTCAAAAAACAATTAAAAAGTTGAAATAAATAACTTTAGGTTTTATTGTCAACGGATTTTAATAATTCAGTCTATTTAAAAGTCATTCGGCAAAAATTAATTTAGTTTCATAAGTGAAATACGATGGCAGAGCCATCTCATAGTATAAATTCATTATGAATAACAAAAATTTTACTTAAAACATAAATTACAACTGCATTCTACGTAAAAACTATACCAAATCGTTCTTTGTCATAAGTTAACATATAACGGAAATACGAAGAATGCCTTCAAAGTATAGCTTTTCAAACACTTTGTAAACTAAAAACTAAGAAAACTATGACAAATATGAAACCAGAATCTTTGATTTTGTTAAAAAATTAATCCCTAAAGTCAAAACCACAACACTCTATCTTTAATAATAATATCTCTGAAAAATGTTGAAAATAGGACATTTGATACTTATGTGCAATTGCAATTGTTGCAATTTATGAATTAATGTGTTAATATAAGATTGGTGTTATTACCGCAAACAACTTTAAAAAAAAAAAATTTTGTACGAAACTGACGTACGAATTATATAATACAATTTTTACACAAAGCTTAGATTAGTATGTTACAAAAAATTATAGCAAAGTGCCTTTTTAGAGCATAATTTGCAATTAAAAACTCGAATCATAACAAAAACGATTAGTGGCGGCTTAGATAGATGGACAAATTAAGAAGTTTGATGTAAGTCTTTCAAATTAATTTAAAAATGATTTTTACTTGTATTCATTAAAAAACGACGAATAGAAACATTTTAAACAAGCAAAATAAAAAAGCAAAAAATTGTGTTGAAAGAAAAAGTAAACAAGAAGAGAAAACCGACATTGTTTTCCCGACATCACAGAAAGCAACGAGAATTCTCAAAACTTGCAATTTTACTAATTTATAAGAACTTTTGTTAACACGTTAAGAAAGTTTAATACCGTACATTTACTTTCAAAAAAATTGTATTTATTGTATTTCAGAACGATTTTGCAATACAGTTTGTTAGTTTATTGAAGTTTTTAAATGCTTTTATATATTGTTTACCAGCTTTAAAAAAATTCTTTGTAGTTGTAATTGCTCATTTAGTATTTTAAATTATAAGCATTTTATTTAAATATTTGGCCGCTATTAATTAAGCAGTTTTAATTTTACTTTACTTGTTTAATAGTTTTTCTTGCAATTTTTGAATTTCAATAGTAGTTTTTTTTATTTATTTCAAAGTCATTTTGAAAATATTTCTTATCTTTACAGATTCATAATGTAAAGGTTTTTAAGCTTACGCTTAGTACGTGTCTTATTTGCGCTATACTTCCTTTTGCGTCTTTCTTTGGCATATTGTTTTTAGGTGTTAAAATTATGTTGCTTGTTTGTGCAGTCATTATGCATATTTATTGAGAGGAGTCAGTCTATTAGTTTTCAGCTAATTATTGCTGGTACCTAGGTATATGTATGTTAAAATTATGTGCGCGTTTTGCACTGTAAGTAAATATACCGTCAAGATGTGTTTAGGGTAATTAAGTTTCTTTTTGAGACATGTGATTTCAAATTTACAATAACTTACATACTAAAAAACGTTTCCGCTCTTAAACATAGCAAACACATTTTTTACTACACTAACTAAAATACTTTATTAAACAATAATTTATTTTTATTTGGTGGCTACTGTTTTCAGAATATTTTGCTTAAATTTATTAAAAATATAGCTTTAAAAATTAACAAAAACAATTATATTCTACTCGCACATTACATTTAAGAAAATATTATTGTTCTAAATTACTAGTTCGTATTTTTTAAATGTATCAAAATGCAAAAAAATTAGAATTATAATTACTATCTGCATAAAGTACAGTTATCAATATGACCATTGCAGTAAATATTGCTTACAACTCTTGATTTGATTCAAATGCTAATAGACGCATTTAGCCACAAAATTTGTGGTGTCATTTAATTAACGTACTTTTCATCTTGATTGCAATAAAAGATGTTAAAAACGTCTTGTTACTACACTATATAATCATAACGATTGAAATAAAATCGCAATTAAAATTACGCAAATTAAGCATTTTTTAAAAAATAAAATAAAAGAAAAATACGTGTACCAATAAAGCAAATTAATTTGTTCTCCAAAAAACATAATTCCACGCGATTCATTACATCGCAATTCAAACCCAAATTGCTGGTTTTTGTGGTATTAAAACAAACTTCGCTAAGCAATCTTCTAGAAAATAATGATGTAGGTAATTAGGGGTTTAATTTTAGAACAGCATACTATTTAGGCAATACAATAAGTTAATCAAAGAACATCAAAGTCGTTGTAAGGTTTAAGTGCTTCACGGGAATTGATCTGGCTGAATAGTTTGCTCTGCTTTAATAACTATTATTGTAATGAGCAAATATCGCAAAGTTCCTAATGGAAAATATTTGATTTGACTTTTATTGTTTTGTTTGGTTTAATTATTTTTGTACTTCTCTGTCTACTTTTACAAAATAATTGCAAATGAGAAACAGAAACTAAATTGGATATTCGTGAACGGGAATATTTAGTAATTACATTTTTTTTTATAATGATTACTTTTTACTTTAATTTATTATATACAATTTTTAATAACAAATCGAATAACTATACACAAATTACATTATAATGAAAAGATTAAAAGTATAAAAATAATTAAATAGTAAAAGAAAACTAAGAATTATGAATTTGTTTAATTTAATGAAACTTAAAAAATTAGAAACAATCCAAATTTACTATAACAAATATGTTGACTTTCATTGCGTGTTTTTTTAATATAACTAATTAGATGACTTTTATTTTGAAAACATAAATATCTAATATACAATTAAGATAGTTAATGTTCGCAATGCAAAAAAAAACACAACTTGTTTGAGTTTGTATACACACGCTTATGTTGTGTTCGTATATTTTATCAAACTTACACTATTCACTTTACAAGTTTTGCAAAAGTTTTTAAATTTGATTGTAAAATGTTTTGGTATTAAACTGCTACAATATCTTTTTTTTTTTATAACAAATTTGTAAATTATTCTTTTTAATATAGTTTTTAAAATATTATCAGATCTTTTAAAATACAAACCAAAACAAACAATTTAATTAAAAAATTTAAACTAACATATTTATCTTAAAGATTGCTTTATCCACTATTATTTTGTATTCACAAAATGGGATTTAAACTATAATTGATATAACTAAATCTAAGCCTTTTTTATACACATTTGTTAATTGCTTTCGACGACATGTTTCAACCAATTTGGTCATCATCAGAACCACTTAAATTATAAATTCACAAGTAAAATCTAAACCTTAAAAATTATACTTACAATTAATAAATAAATAATTAATTAAAATACATGTTATGTCAAAATGACAATATAAATAAACAAAGAATTTTTACAAAAGATAGGTATAAAAAATTAATTTAATAATATTAATAACAAACAAAATAAAAATAATTTAAAAAAAAATAAAAAAATTGGTGTGGTGACCACACGACTTTCCTATAAGAAATAATAAAGGAATCTCTACATATTTTTTTAAGGTTATGTTGTCATAAAACCACTTTACACGTTTGTATTGACTTCCTAGCATGCTATAATTTTTTTGAAATTTTTCTTCTCGATTTCATTAATATATAACCGAAATATGGCAAATTGAGTTTATGTTGATTAACCCTTATATTTGTGCGCCTCGATATTGATTTCCCTGTTAGTAAACCAGTCAAAATTATTATTTTTAACGTATCACGATTTTCCTAATTTTTTCTAAAAAAAAGCGTCGTAGGCAAGATTCAAACCTAGATTTTATATGGAATTCACTTTAAATTATAAATTAAGTATCTAATAAACTGTTAATGTTAAAAAACATTTTTATTTGAATAAATTGTTAGGAAGAATTATCTCAATAATAAACTGTAATAATAATTCGAATAATTTACATACATACAGAATTATATTAAAAAAAACAGTTAAAAATAGCAGACCTATCTTTTGATACAACTGAAAGTATATGAAAAATCAGCACCATGCCAAATTTCAAGTTACTAGGATTTTTGGTTCGAGAGTTATCTCGAACTATGCATGACTTACTGACATTTGTTAAGTCAAAACTATCTTTTAACCCTGTGTTTATGTGTGTCTACGTTGATGACATTATTACTTGCATTCATAAACATTTAGTTAATGAAACATTAGATATATTCAATAACTATAATTCTAACATTCAATTTACGTGTGAGTTAGAAAAAAATAGTTGTATAACTTTTTTAGATGTCCTTCTGATTAGAGATATAAATAATAATACAATTTTAACTGACTGGTACACTAAACTTATCGCTTCTAATAGGATCATTAAGTATTTCTCTAGACATCCTCATAATCAAAAAATTAATATAATTAAAAGTATGATGAATAAAATCTTAAAACTTAGCAGTATACAATTTTATGGAAAAACTTATTTATTCCTAAAAACATTTTAAAAGATAACAATTATCCATATCATTTAATCAAGAACATTCTTAATCTTACACTATTGTTACCAGCCATACAACTTAAATTAAACATGTTTCACCTACTAACAGTATACAATACAAAAAACTTATTAACATCCCAAGTTTAAGTAATAATATAATTAACATTTAAAAAGAATCTGATCATGTCAAAATTGTTCTCTATAACCATAGCACTATATACAACAATATTTATACAAAACTAAAAAACAAAACTAACATCTTAGACAAATCAGTCATTGTATAAAAAATCAATTGTAAACAATGCAATAAATAATATATCGGCCAAACAAAACAAAAGCTTAAAAATAGAATTAAAAACCATAACTATGATTGCAATAAAAAAATCTGTAGATACTGGCCTAACTTTCCATCATCTCGAGGACAATCATGATTTTAATTTTGACAATTCACAAGTTTTGGATGTAGAACTAAATTTAAAAAAAAACTAAAAAAACACGCTTTTATAAATAACCGAACTAAAAAGAAGAAAATAATTTATAATTAGAAACAAAATTATTAAATTCAGAGCAATAATATATAATTATAAACAAAGTAACTAAATTCAGAGTTAAAAGCGTGGGGTGCATCCGGATACACGGTAGTCTTTCGCGCCAAGTATCTGTTATTTCTATTTTTTTTGTAATTAATTATATCAATCATTGTTTTAACATGTATTCAGTTCGACTATTGCTGTCAATTTGTCATTTGACTGATATACATAATACTGTCACTAAACACGACGTTTAAATACATACGTGACGAGATATTCTACAGCTGCACTGTTTTTGTTAAATCTAATAATTTTTTTGTAAAGATCAGAGGTTTTTATTTTTTTATATTTTGTGTTCACAGAAATAAATTTATCATTGTTTGTAACAATAGTTTAACGTGTATTTGGCGAGACATTATACAGTGAAACTGTTATTTGTAGGATTTTTCTATATTTTCATAAATCTCCCCTTATTGATAGCTGCCTTTAGAATAATTGTAACAATGAGTATAGATGCACCCCACGCTTTTAACTCTGAATTTAGTGATTTTGTTTATAATTATATATTATTGCTCTGAATTTAATAATTTTGTTTGTAATTATAAATTATTTTCTTCTTTTTAGTTCGGTTATTTATAAAAGCGTGTTAGGTAAGATCAATTATTTCTTTTACTCAACCGTAATGTTGGTGAACAAATAAGATTTTGATAATTTGTTGTTTGTTTTCATTTTTACCGTAAATTGTAATTTATTATTCTAGTTCGTAAGTTTTTAATTATATTGACCATTGAAATATGTTCGACTCATATACTTGTATAATTAATTATAATTACCATCCAATATAGATTGGCTTGATGAAGTTGGTACAATAGCCAACGAAACGTAGCCACAATTACTACAGAGTTTTCTTTCTGAGTTGTGCCTATCCTCCACATCGAAGGATCAATGGTCGCATAGAATCACTACCAAACTGTTAAGTTTTTGGAGAAGTTGTATCGTTTTCATATTTAGTAATAATAATAAATTATATAGCAAAATTAAAAAGTGTATTATTATAGCCTTAGCGATGAGATGATTTTGCAGGATTTTATATATTTTTTTGAGTACTTGAATTATTAAAACTTTTTTAATGTATAATAATTATTTTAATCAAAAATATTAATTAAACAAAATATTAAAATAAAAAAAAATTGTTTAATCAATGTATTATGTGTAATTTTTTCACAAAGATTTATTATACAGCGTGTATAAATTGACAAAAAAACTACATGTTGCGACATTTTTTGTTCGCGGGTTGCGCTGATGGTTTGATTTTCATAGAAACTTTGTCAGTTAATTCGATTTTACTAAAATAAAGATTTTCTACGTATCATGACAAAATTAAAGAAATTCTTAATTTAGTTGACTTTCGCAAGTATGGCGTGAAATGCTATTTTTCTTTTGTTGACTTAAAATTTTTTACAACAAATTTAGCAGACTCAAGGTCTTCTATTTAATCCCGTCACTTAAGGTATAAGTACTATTTTTATGAAATAGTGTCGCATGTCTAGTAGATAGCTGCTAAAATTAATGTGGGATTGATGACTTCAGCGGTTTTACTCGATTTGAGTTTCCCACAGTTGTGGGTACCTGTGAAGTATTGTTTGTCAAAGCTGCTGACTCGCACTACGCTGCAAATTCTAATTTCTATTATCTTGTTCTAAATGTATTACGTAATTTTGTTTGCTTTTTTATTATCTAGTAAACTTTGTTACGTGCGAAATGTTCACAACAGAGTACCCTGTGTATCGACTTAAAAATTAGTTTTGGGTTTTGACGCCCTCTGCCGACCTTGTTGGTGACTGCGAGGTCATTTTTAAGTTGTCAACTACTTGAACCGGTCGTTGTCGAGAATCTTGAACTGATTCCTAAATTTTTAAGGGCATCCCTTGTAAAGAATACAAATTTATAAGGCGATTGCGAATTTATTACGATTCTTACGGCACAGGGTAAAATATTTTGTCTCCAATCTATTAAGATTCCTTCGTAATTTCTGTATTAATGTGATAGCCGGTTCCACCACGTTGTAAGCACCTGTTCGCTTCAATAAGTACGATTGATAAATACCGCTACCAAACGTATAAGCTGTTGGAAGGGCCTGCTACTTAAACAACAACGAGGTCTCGTCGAGCAATGCTTCGGAGATGCTAATTTTTGGCCAATAATCGATTGTGTTATAAACCACTTGTTCGTAATTACAACCTACAGCATTCGATACAACGGGTTCTTATATCGCATTTAATGAATTATTAATACTGATTTTGTAGCTTCCTATTCTTCGTGAGTTATTATGTGACACGATTTGCTATTCAATATCTATTTGAGGCTGCTAGCGGGGAAAACGTTTTCTTTGCGCAAGTGGACACTAAATTTTGGGTAAGTTTATTTGATTAATTTTTATTCGCTGTCATAAAAGTCACTCGCGGAACTTTGATTACTGTCGGTGTCTATAAGTACGTTTATTGTGTATATACCCATAAGGTAATTTCAAGTATCATTTGTAGTGTATCGCTTGCTGAGAGTAGACAATATTTATTACAAAATTTACTTCGCTATCTCGACGTAAATTTAAATATATGCTTTGTGTGTTGCCGATATGTCCGGCGTTTATGAATCGAGAAATTAGACAATACCCCGGTTAATCTTTTACGTTGTTAATTCAAGGTTTCTACACCTATTAATCATACGGGTTAATTTGTCTAATGTTTATGAATTGAGCAATGCAACATACGTCTGTCAATTTGCTACGCTGTTAAATTAAAGTTTTTATATTTGTTAATTATACTTATTAATATTTCGAGCATTGATGAGTGGAGAAATTACATATATTCTTGTTAATCTTCTACGTTAATACATTAAAGTTGTTATACTTGTTAATCTTTCTTTTATGGCAACATACCTTTCTTTTTTTTTGGCTACTCGGACATCAGAGTAACAAGGATTACGAACCTCAAATTTAGTTACAAGTTTGGACCGTCTGTCGTGATCGAGGCAGAAGTGTTAATTTGGATTTGATCTGGCGCCCTTAAGTATAATTTTCTGGAACCTCCATTATCTCCGACTGTGTGAGTTGGCCGTGCAAGGTTCGTAAGACCTAAAGCTTGTAACAACTTTAAGCATTATTAATTTTGTTATGCGTTAGTACTTGTACTAAGTCTTCAGCTATCATTAGACTATTTTAAGATCATAATTAATAATTTTCTTTTAGTCAAAGTTATAATTCCGTTTATCTGTTTCATTTATATTTGAACAATCGTTGTGTACGTTGATTGTATTCCACTCAAAAATTTTTAGATTTTTAAACGTAGTCAAAACCAGAGTTTGGCAAACACACGTCGATGAATGTAAGCATACAATCTCTGCAAGTTTTGAGAGTAACATTATTGATGTAGCTGACATCCAGCTACTTGAGTTAAGAAACTTAGGCGCAGTAAACCATATAATTTGTACTTCACTATACGATCACTACTAATTCTTTTTAATTCCCATATTGTTGCGTCTGCATGTAAACGTTAATAATTGATTGATTTGCTTTGTAATTTTACGGTGTTATTAGTATTTACCTATGATTCAAGTTTTGTCCTGTCGTTTCGGAATTATTAGATTATGTAACCGTTACTTTTTTTCTGTCTTGTAACTTACTGTTTGTCATCACCTAGAATGTCAATCATTTGTTACAGTGAAAATCTTTCGTTGACTGTTGTTTACTTTTCTGCGAGTTTCTTAGATAGTGGGTTTAGACGTATCCTAGGTGTCTCCAAGCCGAGGATTTTGCCAGTAAAATAAAGTGGCAATTATTTTTTTTTCTATTATAACATTCTCAACCACGCCTACTCACCGACATCTCATCTAACCGTGGTGACGTAGTTGTTACTAACAGAACCCACTTAGGCAAACGGTTGGTAACAATGTCACAGTTTTATCTAAAACATCTATTAAATTATAAAAAACATAAATTACAAGTATATTAAATAATGTTAATTGCAAAAACCTTATTGTAATTAAAGCAAATATACAAAGACACTTACTTTTAATTATATTTTATTTAAGCATATAACAATAAAAGTTTATTTAAAGTAAATACTGAGTTGCTAAAGCTAATAAAATTTTTGTAAAAATATTGTCTTTGTATACAAATTAGATACATGTAGACTAACGCGTTCTTGTTGTTTGCACAACATCATAGTAATAGCGAAGGCTTCTACGACCGGAGTCTATACTAAGATGAGAACGTCTACCGGGTTTCGCCAGTGTCATTGTTGTAACCGAAGTTGCTAACGTTTCACCCACTTTCGTAAGGAGCTTTATTCAAGTGTGAGAAAAATTGAAAAACTCAAACAAGCAACCGAAGTCTAACTAAAAATTTCTCAAAAGTTAGGTAATCAACTTGTGAACCAAGCCAGATTCTAAACTCTGAAAAGCTAACAAAGAAAACGATAAACTTGTAAAAGCAAACAAAAATCTAACAAAGAACCACTACAGAGTAAGGTAATCAACTTGTGAACCAAGCTAGATTCTAAACTCTATAGAACTTCTATGGAGTTTAAAATCTGGCTCAATCGCGGATTTTGCATCTTTTCTAACCGTGCAGTCAAGAATGTGTTAATTACTTAATGCATGCAAATGTAGATAAAAAGTAAAAATGTTATAAACAGGTTTTTACATACAAATTAAAAAATGTTTGTATCTAAAAGTTTGAGAATTAATAAAACACTTTAAAAAAATATGATATAATTAAAAACAATTATATTTAGAAACTATATTTAAACCAACACCGCACTTTAAATTTGTAGGACTTAACCCAAATAATTTTCCAAAATACTTGTGAAGTAATAAAAGGAATAATTAAGAAAACCATTAAAAGCTTTCATTTTAATGTCCGTTAACGTTACAGCTTATGCAACACTTGAGATTAAATATACAAACAAACTTTTACTTCCATGTTATTTATCTTTAATTTTTAATAATTTACCCAATTTTATGCAAACATAAAATTTTTAAATAACACTTTAGAATTTTTTGCTTCGACAACAAAAAATAATTACCTATTTAAAAAGTCTATTGTTATTTTAAAACGCAATTTGCGTTTATTTTTAAGATTAGAATTTCTAATAGAGTTAAAATGCTCTTATAATGCTTATGCGTTTATAAACTTTATAATTAGGTGCTTACGTTACGTGGGGGAAAGTTGTTTTGACGTGATTTAAAGTTGATTATCTGGACATTTAATTTATATTTTAATTAATCAAAATATGCGAAATAGCTTTCCGTTAAAACTTTACGTGTATAAAGCAAGCGGAAAAAAATACATCGTTTCGTGTAATTAGTTTAGTACAGAAATAAACTCACTTTTGATATTTTTTAGATGAAGTGCAAGATACCAAGTTTATTACAGTTTTATTATATTTTCTTAGTTTAATTTTTCTTTTCATTAATACAATTTATGAGAATTTATGATTTTAATTTGCTATATATTATTTTGAGAATAATAATGTTTTATTATTTAATTTAATAATCACAATTAGTTTGGAACTTTGCTGCAGGAGATGCATTCGTAATGTTAATTTCACTTAATTAACCATATGAAGTTTTCCTAGGTACTTGTATATGCAGCGAGTGGCATGCAAGTGTAATTTTCACTTATAACGCGATTGGTACTCAAAGTTATGTTGACATAGTTTGTATGCGGGTAGCATTCCTTAAGATAAACTATTCAATAAGAATATTAATTTTTGTTATCATATACATACATAAATAATTTATGTTTATAACAAAATTGATTAAAAGTTTTTGAATAATTTTTTCTTGAATACTTTAATATCGTTTGTTAAACCTTATATTAGAATAATCATCATTAATCGTTTCTAACTTCATTTATTTATATTATATTTTATGGTCTATGCTATGCTATGTATTTCCATTGTGCTACACGAAACTGTTATACATTTAATATTTGTCATTGCGTCACAAATTGTCTAAGTATTTATATGTATTTTCGATGTGTAAAAATTTTTTTTACTTTCGTTTCTTAAGTACATTTTCACACAATTGATGAAAATGCGTTTGATTTATAATAACGGAGCGTAAAGTACAATGCTATTCTTATAAGATTTCACAC
The DNA here is from genome assembly GCA_035610365.1 of Aquatica leii. Taxonomy (NCBI): domain Eukaryota; kingdom Metazoa; phylum Arthropoda; class Insecta; order Coleoptera; family Lampyridae; genus Aquatica; species Aquatica leii. Next base: position 50,356,010 of record CM069437.1, on the reverse strand, counting down.
ACTTCCGCAATCACAGACAATACACTTTTTGGCACAGACGAAAACTTCACCGATTTGACGTTTTACGAGAAGCGTCAAACTCGATCGTTCTCGTTTTAAGCATAATTTGCTAAAATTAATTTGTTCTGTAGCAATAATTATGGAATTAGATACAGAAAAGCCCTCTACTCCACCACATATAATGGCTGCAGCAAACGCAGCAAGTACTTCTTTGCTACCACAAAAATCGCTAGATATTTATGAAAATACGTATCACATATTTAAGAAATGGCACACCTAGCAAAATATATATTCTTTTTAGGAAAATGTAGTGTTAACGTACTTAGCAGAATTACCGAACACCTTCAAATCATCAACATTTTGGAGTAACTATTCCATGTTGAAGAATACCATCAGCATCAAGCGTAATATAAATATTGGTGAATATTCGAATACTTGTGCGTTTTTAAAGAGAAAGAACAAAGAACATGTGCCAAAAAATCACGTGTTTTAGAAAAGCAACATATTGTCAAGTTCATAAAAGAAGCGCTTGATGATACCATTTTATTACACAAAGTAAGTCAGCGTTGGCAAATAGTACAAAATTTCTTCTTGACAAGCAGTTGAAACAAAAATTTCTTTAACTGTAAGTCGTTTTAAACTTTAGAATTTCTGATGCTCTTAGAACAGATGAAATTTATAAACTAACAAAAGATTATATTTAAGATTTGGAAACAACGCTTTTCGTGGTTGTCCCTGACACAAAAATAAAAGTTATAAGAAAATTTGCAATTACCGAACATTTCAAGTTTTATAGAAAATATGTGGCTCTCCGTTCTCAAAATTATACAGAAAAAAAGATTTTTATTAATTATCAAAAAGGGAATGTAAACGTCAAGTTATCGGCATAAACAAAATCCTAGAATCTCCTCTAATGTTGCGAAATATGTAACACTGACTCGTGCAGAACAATACACAGGCCACTGCTTTAGATGTTCCTCTGCTTCTTTATTGGTTGAAATTGGAGTAGATTCGCTAACACTAAAACAACTCGGTGGATGGAAAAGCTCATCCGCAGCTAAAGAGTGCATAAAGAACTCAGTAAATAAAAAGAATGACATTTAAAACAGAATTTTGTCAATTCACAATTCAAATAATGATGTTCTGAAGCAATCGGGTGAGGTAACTGCTGTAAAATTTGAGAACCTAACAATGTACGATTACTGTTAACAATTATTATTACAATAATAAAAATTCATAAATTTCAATTCAATAATTTTATTTTTAATAGTATGGTACTACCAGAAAAACGTATAGTGTGCAACACGTATTGTATTAATCTAAAAATTATTTTTTTAGAAAGCTTTTCAAATGATAGAAAAAACCAACAGCTTCGTCTAATCGAATGAAAGTTTTAGCTTCGTATAATCGAATGGAAGTTTTACCTTTGTCTAATCAAATGGAAGAAGCACTAAAAAAAGTTGTGGCTGGTGGAAAACTCAAAACCACTGCAACAAAATATGATGTGAACAAGATGACACTTCGAAGGTACGTAGTTAAGTTTCAAGAGAAAGGAGACAAACAAAATTTTCGTTAAACTTCAAATGTTCTCAAATGTTAACCAAAGATGAAAAAAAGTTTATCAAAATATCTATTAGACGCAGCAAAAATGAATTATGATCCAAAGACAAAAGACACACGCTAACTGGCATATATGTATGCAGTTGCAAATGGGAAAAAAAATCATGAAAATTGGATTAACAATAAGACAGTCTCACGAGACTGGCTACGAGGTTTTATGTTTCGAAATAAAGACTTATCTCTAAGAATTCCTGAGTCTACTAGTCTCGGTCGTGCAACAGCGTCAACAAACGTACAGTAAGAGAACCTTTTGAGCTACTGAGAGATGTATTAAAAAGGCATGAATTTAGTCCAGATGCAATTTATAACTATGATAAAACAAGGATTCAAAGAGTACATAAACCGAGCTAGATATTATCTCAAACAAGATTGAAACAAGTTTCTGAAGCTACTTCTGGAGAACGCGGACAGGCCGTAACAGTGTGCTGTGCAATAAATGCTGCAGGTAATTCAGTTCTTCCGATTTACATTTTTCTCCGAATACGAGAGCAATATTACGTGACTAGGGGAGCTCCCCCAAAGTCTAAACCTATTACGCATGTAAGTGATTTTGTACAATCATATCAGACACATTTCATCAACAGTGCTTTATATCTGCAAAAAAATAGAAGACATACGACCTCTACCTAAAGCGCCAATTCGTTATCAAAACAAAAGTGTTCACAGATACTCCAAACATGATGGAAATTAAAGAGAACTTTACTAGAAGGGAAACGAAACGTAATCATAGAGTTAACTCTGCCAAAAAATGTATTAATTGACAGTGCAAATGATACATACATCAGAGTCCAAAGAAAAGAACAATGTCAGAAACCTTTGAAGATGAATCTAAATCTGATTCAGAAAACTTTTCAGTTACTTCATCTGAGGAACTTACTGACATTGAATATCAGATTGAAAGTGACGAGGAAGACGAAAGTTTCTGCCAGTGACTCATTAATGTGGATGATAATATATTGGTTGCGTTTAAGACAAAAAAATGTCAAACACTATGTAGGACAAGTTCTCGTTATAGAAAAAACCGAAAAGGAATGTCGAGTAAATTTCATGCGATGTAAAAGTAAGGAGCCAGCATACCATTTCATTTATCCAGATAAGACAGATGAAACCTATGTGCCATTGACAGATGTCATAAAATATCTACCATTTTGTTTTGTTGGTGGAACAGCAAGAACATAACGAATATTATCTTTGACTGTTAAATTTGCCAATAATGAGAATGTAAATTAATTATAATTTTTTCTTATTTAGTTTTAATTTTTGAAATTTATATTAGGTATTTGTTATATACAGTGTGTCCGAAAAGTATAAAATACAGGTCGATAAATATGCACTTTACACGAAAAAGTTGTAAATAAAAGTTGTTTATCACTTAGTTATCTACCACCTAGGAGATATCAATTTAAATTTTTGCTGTAAACAAAATCGCAACGAATAACACTTACATTTTTTTAAATGGTAAGGCACGTCTTTATTATACTCATTTGATAGAGTCTTTTTTTCTCTTTTCAACCATATGAAACTTGAATACCTTTACATCAAAAAAATTTTCAAGAAAAACAAGGACATGTCTAACAAATTTATTTTACTGAGCAGTATTAATCAGGTACGTAATATGTAGCATTGAAACAATTGAATGCACTTTAGAACACTGTCACACTTTGCTATTTGTTAGTGCTTGAAATATGGCTCAATTATCTGAGAAACATAGAATTTAAATTTTAATGATTCTGGGATATGTAGATAGAAGAAGAACCCAAGACGAAGTATGTAATTTATTTAATAACTTGCATCCAGAATTAAACATTTCGCAGTCCACGGTAAGCAAAATTTGGCGGAAATTTCAAGAGACAGGTTCGGTGAAAGATGCGAGTAGAACTGGTAGACCTTTGTCATTAAGTAATGTGGAACGAGAAAATGTGTTCTTGTCTGTTGAGGAAAATCCACAAATTTCTGTTTGGCAAATTGCTAGAGACCATAATTTGAATAAATCGGCTGTATATGACGTTTTAAAAAAAGAAAAATTTCATCCTTGTAAAGCTTGTGTAGTTCAAGAATTATTTGAAGACGATTTGAACAGAAGGCTGGAGTTTTGTGAAACAATAACAAACAAACATGAACGAGATGCACATTTTCATAAAAATATCCTTTTTACTGATGAGGCCACGTTTTGTTTAAACGGCACAATTAACAAACAAAACACACGTTACTGGTCTTTATAAAATCCTCACTGGTATCTAGAAGGACACACCCAAAACCAGCAGAAAGTCAACGTCTGGGTAGGAATGATTGGAAGTCAAATTTTGGAGCCATATTTTTTTAAAGGTAGTTTAACGGCCAATATTTATCTCGATTTCTTAAGATTTGAGTTAGTTCCTGGTTTGGCCAAGTTATTTCCACATGAAGTAGATCCAGATATACCTCATAACAGAATATGGCTTCAACAAGACACCTCCACATTTTGGAATTAATGTCCGACACTTTCTTAATAATACTTTTCAAAATACATGGATAGGCAGAAGAGGTACGATAGAATGGCCTGCTCGCTCGCCGGATTTAAGTCCACTAGATTTTTTTCTTTGGAGCTATATTAAAAGCAAAATTTATGTAAATAGACCTGATAATGTTGAAGATTTGAAAAATCGCATTAGAATTGAGATAAGAGCTATAACTCGAGATATGATTTCAAAAGCAATAAATGGTTTTAAAAATCGAATTTACCACTGTCAAATTATGAATGGTTTACATTTTGAACATTTATTGTAAGTTTAGTTTAAATACATTTTTTTGTTATAACAATTTTATGTAAAGATATTTAAAGTTTAATATTTGCTATTGTGACAGTGCATTCAATTGTTTCAATACTACTTATTACGTACCTGATTAATACTGCTCAGTAAAATAAATTTGTTAGACATGTCCTTGTTTTTCTTGAAAATTTTTTGATGTAAACGTATTCAAGTTTTATATGGTTGAAAAGAGAAGAAAAACTCTATCAAATGAGTATAATAAAGACGTGCTTTGCCATTTAAAAAAATGTAAGTGTTATTCGTTGCGATTTTGTTTACAGCAAAAATTTAAATTGATATCTCCCAGGTGGTAGATAACTAAGTGATAAACAACTTTTATTTACAACTTTTTCCTGTAAAGTGCATATTTATCGACTTGTATAATATATTCCATACTTTTCGGACACACTGTATATACACATGATACATTTCCAATGTTTTTTTAAAAAAACCGAGTAAAAACTTGTTAAATGCAAAACTGTTAAATTTAGTTTTTTGAGGGGCTCAGAATAAGCTTTTTGTGTATGAAATTTCACTCCTGTTGAAAGAATACACTAAGTATAAAATACAGTTCAGCGTTACATGTATCAAACCTCCCTTCTCTTCTCTACTCGAAATAATAATATAAAATTGGAAGACAACTTTATTACCAAAAAAAAATTTTCAAGGACTGTAAATTAAGCATTTGAAACAATAAATTAATGATTACATAAATTAACAAAAATAATCAAATCACTTACTATAATAAAATATGAGATTTTTCTTTAAGTCAATCTACAATTATATTTATTCTAAAACTAATTTCGACAATTTAAATTGTTATCATGAGTTAAGCTAAAAGCAAATGAATTAACAAAAATAATTAAAGATTTAGAAGAGCTTACAAGTTATATAAAATTTTAAAAATTGAATCACAGATGTCAATTATTATTAAGAAGAGCAGAAATATTTAAATCAAGAATTTCATTAAGACAATTATCTGAATTTTCATTATAAACATGATGAATTTTAAAATTGTCAAGATGATTAAGAAAAGAACTTTTGTTACAAAAATGAAGAAACTCAACATTAAGGTCAGAAGAAAAAGTGTGATCAGTAGATTAAATATGATTAGCGAAAGACAAAAAAGTGTTTAATATACCAAAATTTAAATACTTTTTAATAAAACAAATATGTTCTTTTAATCTTGTTTTAAACTTTCTACCAGTTTTTCCTACATAACAACTTTCTTACATATTTGGATCTTCTTCTTTTACGCGAGAATGAGATATTTAGTTTTCAAATCTATCGTAAGCTTACTTACACTAATTTTTTAATTTCCTTTTACTCTAATCATCCTTATCAATCATAAAATTGCTTCTTTTCGTTCTTTATTTAATTATCTCTTTTCTATTCCTCTTTCTATCTAGTCTATCTAGTTTTAATAAAGAATTTGATACTATTAAACAATTATCTTATAATAATGGTTACCCTTTTATATTTTAATCAGTGTTTTTTGTAAAGTTTGTTTATACCATTTCTTTAAAACATTTTCTCAAGATGAATTGGATATTGCTACAATCTATCCTTATATTAATTATTGTTCTCGTTTTTTAAAAAATTATTTTAAAATAATATTTCTATTTCTTTTTCTTCTAATCGTAATTTAAAATATTGTTAATAATAAAGATTCTGTTTCTTCTTTAGATAACTCTGGTCTGTACAAAATTTCTAACTCTTCTTGTAATTGTTCTTATGTAAGACAAATTGGTAATAAGTTTAAAACAAGATTAAAATAATAATAAAAATTCAGATAATTGTTTTAATGAAATTCTTGATTTAAATATTTTTCCTCTTCTTAATAATAAATTTTAATTTACTTTTTTTTCATTTTTTTTCGTGTTAACTATGGGTGTGTATTTAATGTCAGTTTTAATTTAAAAATTTTTAATTAGTTGACATATTTGTCATTCAATTTTTATAATTTTATATAATTTGTAAGCTATTTTGAATGTTTAACTATTTTTGTTAATTAATTTGCTTTTAGTTTAACTGATGATGACAGTTTAAATTGTTGAAACTAGTTTTAGAATAAATATAATTGTGGATTGATTTAAAGAAAAATATATTCTATAACAATATCTTCTCCACTTAGAGATGGATTACTTTAACTATATTAAATCACTTACTTCTTAAAATAATGTAAATAAGTAATCAACGAACTTAAAAATGATCAAAAATTTTCAACTTACCCTGTAACATAAATAAAATACAACTGATAAACGCAAACAAGCGTAGATACCAGAGTTCGTGTAAAAGTATAACGGCGATATTAAGAAGACAGCAACAAAGACATAAAAAATGGTTAAAACGAACATTATTGACATTGGAAAGTAAGAGCGTCATCAATGTTTTATTTTCCCATTCCCAAAAAAATTAATTGTATTTTTTATACATTAAACTTAAATTGATTGAAAATGGAATTAAAAAAATTGCTTATTAGTAAATTATAAAATAAAAAAATTATTTAAAGATTGTAATTAAAATACATTTTTTTTGTGTTGATTTCGGTTCTTAGTAGTGTAGATTATAGAATTTTTTTAAATTCTTTTATGTGTAATAAAATTGATAAGTGTACTGAGTAAGTTGATTTCTGTATAGTTTTTGCTGTTTAAACCAACAATTAAATGTTGTTTCTTAACTGTCATTTTGATCTTATTCAATCTTATTGTGTAGTTTATGAAGTTATGCAGATATATCTAGAAAATCGTAATTATAATTTTTGATTACCCGTAGTAATACAATTTCAAATGAAAATTAATTTTGTACAAAATTTGTACGGTTCACTGTTTCTGTAATAATATAACACCCGGTGAAATTGCACAAAAGTGCAAACGCTAGTAACGGAGAATTAACACAATTCGGTTCATTGTGAAAACGTTTGACATTTAATAAAATACAATAGCAATTGTATTTGAATTTTTTATGTATTTTGTATTGTAATCAGAAAAGTGTACATTTTAATTTTTTTTAAAGCTTTGATTATTAATTTTAAATAATCAAAATTAACTCTACTTTTACTGGTCTGGATTATTAAAGTAATTACATACATAAAATATTCCATAAAAAATTGTTATTTTCAAATTATAGCTGTTTTTATTTGTTACGAGATATTGAAATAAAGTTAGCAAATACTTTAAACATTCAAACATTTTATCATATATCGATTTATAAAAAAATATAAAAGCTAAAAATAAGAGATTAAGTTAAAAACGTATGTATGTTATCATATATTTATACAAAAATTCAAATGTAATATTCATAAAATTTTCGTGAATTAGTAAAGAAATGACAGAACATAAAAATTTGCAGTATATAAAAGATATAGGAAAAGGATCTAAAGTAGGGTGATTTATTCCTTTGATTGGCTATAAAATGAGTTGCCTAAGTCTTAAACATCTAAAACAGATTTTGCTAAAGCTTTCAAAATAAACTTGTTATTTTTCATGTTTTATTTTAGAATATATATGTACTATTACGTTTTATAATAAGCAAATACAATTAATGCAGTTGTATATATGCGTTTTATAAATGTGGCTTTTTATTGAAGCAGATACAGCAATAAATATTTTTATTTGAAAACGATTTATTCTTTAATTTTAAAATTAGTGAATAATTACAAATTTAGTTATCTATTAGTTTAACTACCATTTATTTGATTTAATCATCCAGTTTGTTCTTAAAACTAATGTAAATAATTTATAATTTATTAACATAAAATTTTTTTTAGAATGATATTAAGTTACAAATGCTAGTAAACTGTAAGTACCTTTAAAATTCAAATTAATAAAAAAAATTTATTTTGTTATAACTTAATTCAGTGTTGTTCTATAGGTAGTCTGTTTGCAAAATGAGAGAGTTTAACTAAAGTGATAGTACTCGATTAATGACATAGAAGCGGTTGACTAAATTATGTGACGATTGTAGTAATTAAACGCATATAATGACGGAGGTACGAATGTAAATTGTAAACAATCCAGATAACACAAAATCGGTTTTAGTTTAAAAACATTGTACGGTTCGGTTGAATAATTATTTTATAAAAATATTTGCAATTATATCAAGTCAGCAAAAAAAACTGAAAAATGTCATATAAAAAAGTGTCATACTTTGGTTCTAACTAATTAAACGATGTAATTGAATAAAAATCGTTTTACTGAAAGAATAGTTATCAATCAATCAAGACGATATCAAGATCAAAGCAGTAAATGTGTGCAACTATACAAACATATTCCACTTTTTTGTTATCTGTTTTAGGAATTTTACAAACAACGCGATGTGTGTATGTCCGCCACAGTTAAAATATAATTCACAAATAAATTACTACTTATTCCACGTAATTTCATTCATTACTTTACATTGCCAAAATTCCTTCAAGTGGGAGAAATGCAAACTGCCAAAGAAAGTAATTGTGCTTACAAGCTGTGTGTTTTTTGTTGTTGTATGTATTTTGGGTTTGCATAATAATAGTAAAATAACTGTTTTCACGGATTTTATCTTTCACTTTACGCGTTTATGTAAGTAAAAGAAATTATTTAATATACAGTAAATGATTAATGCACACATGGGGTCTATCAACATCAATTATTTTGCTTTACTTGAAAATAAATAACTTGTTAGCAAAACTGATTAGAATAAAACCTTTTTTGAATACAAAAGATAAAGTTTTTGAATCCATAAAATAACGTTAAAGTAATCCATTCTTAAAGTGGAATATATATATATATATATATATATATATATATATATACATAAAAATTGTCATCGTGGCACCATAATTGGGTATTCATTGTTATTGTGGCACCCAAAAATACAAAGAGGCACCCAAGTTTGGGAGCCACAGTACTTTTACATTAAAAATTTTTCTAGAGCTTATCAACACTTTTTAAGCTCGTACGCAAAAAATTGCTTGGGAGCCATTTTGTCAATTGGTGGTCAGATTTATACAGTTTGGTTCATTCATAATAAGACAGAGGGCGTTGTGCGATATACAGGTGTATATAATTTTGACGTATTGACTATATGGCACCCCGATAATTGTTGTAGATTGTGGCACCATTTTTAGCGGCAACATTGTTGAACAGTGCGATATCGTAACAAAATAAATGTACTAAAATATAACTTGCGTAACTCATTTTGATTTAATAAAAACTTGATAATGCTTTTGATATCAGTTATGTTTTTGTTTAATTATTTAACTATTTGATATTTATTAACAAAATAATCAATTAAAATATTTTAGATAGTTTTTATACTGTATGTATCAAAATTATTTCTAAATTTAAAAAATATAATTTTACAAAGATTAATTAATATTAAACGTTCAATATTTGTTTTAATTAGTTTTTCATAAGCAATAATTTATACTTATTTTAGCGTAGGAACTTTAACTTGTATATTATTTTCTATTTTAAGTTTCTTGTATTTGAAAATTGATTTTTGTAAATAAAATATATTAGAACAAAAACTTATTAAACAAAAAATAAACAATTTTTTGTTGTTTAAAGTATTATAAAGCGTTAAGAAGAGTATTTTTTAAGTAAGTTTAAAGTAGTAAGTAAATGTTTTACTAGTCATTTTGTTAGTTATTTTATGAAATTTTTACTGCACTTAAAAACAACCCTAAATCATAGTACTATCATTTCCATATTTTATAGTTTTTATTTTTTTTTCCAATATTTTTTATTAGTTGTTGATAAACTGAAATGTACGACGTTTGCTTTCAAAAACTTTAAATTGTGATTCATCCGTTCAAACAACTGTTTTTTTTTGCTTCTAATTTGTATTTTCTGCAAGATTGATTCTAATTGAGTTTTTTTCTGTTTCTGCAGCATACATAAACGCGCGTCGTTTATTACTTACTTTCTATAACTTAAACTGTTGTTACGGTAACTGTAGTGCTGTTGCATATGATTAAATAAATTAAAAAATAAATAAAAGATCGTAATATTTAGTACTATAAAAAATTGTCTTTTGAAATTGTGTCATCTCATTAAATTTATTTTGAGGTTTAATAATTTTCACTTAGTTTATAGTCGAAATTGTTTAGTTTTTTTCTCTGTTCTTTTCATCTTAAACACAGGTGGCTAGCCAAATCCATAACAATGTCCCTAGAACTAGACACTAGCTTAAGTACTTCCAGGTTTTAGAATTTCAGTTCTTTCTTGAAACATCCACTTTTTAATCATGTTTGCTAATTGTTTCACTGTTATAATATTTTTTAGTTGCATGGATATCTGATTAAAGATGCGAGGTTCTATAAATTGTATTGATTTCTGACCCATTTTCTTATTTGGTTTTTGTTATACGGTTTTCCTTTGCTTTATCATGATTGTGATTTATCTTGTTTGTTGTTTTTTGTTATTAAATTGGTATATAAGTGTTGTAAACAAAAAATGTTATTTTTTGAAGATTTTTGAAATTTAACATTTTTTCTTCAATGTAAAAAATAACTTTAAATTTAACAATCAAAATTATATTTTTGTTTAAAATGATTCTACCATATTCCAATATACCTAACCAAATGTATATTATTTACAGTTATATTTGACTTTTCTTGAGCATTCTATAGATTTTCAATGTAAATGAACAAAGATTTTTTATTAAATACTAAAATAGAAAACATCAGAAACAAGTTGTAGAATTTTAGAAATTGACAGCCGCATCCTAAAAAGTAGTTACTTCTTTAAAGTTGCTAGACGTAAACATTGTCCACAAAGAAAATTTGCTACATTATTGATAAATGTAAATACAAATTTAATATTAAAAAAATGTATTTTTAGTTTTGTATTTTTAAACTTTCTGACTTTTACCTTCACTTTTTTCAGTATTTACCTTGATCCTTTCTGGTAATTTTGTACGTACAAAACATTAGAAAACAAAACGAACACTACATCTAACGTTTCTTATGACAAAGAATTGATGAACATTTATATAAAACCTAAAATTTTAAAATTATAATTATTTTAATAAAGTACTTAGCAAGATACCCACTGATGAGTATTAAAATCAATACACCATAATCTGCCTTTCTAAAAAGTATTAACCGAAAATTACACTTTTAAGAAACTCAAAACACAGGATTATTTATTAACAGATCAAAAACTTTACTACTAAATTTCGTAATTAATTATATTCATGCTTTTGTATTTTTAATTTTTTTTTTTAAGATTGGACGTGAAACTTGACATTAACAGATAAATCCCCTAGTTCCAGCAAACCCTAACTCACAAACTAGTGCCCTAACTCAAGAATTTAAATTTGGAAAATAGGCCGAGCCACCCCTAATTTGAAGCGTCTTTCAAGTTTCTATGCGACAGTAAAAAGAAACTAAAATTGACGCAACGGAAAAATTTCGTCGACGCAATATTGAAGAATGCCGCTAAATTACGCCATAGATCTTCCAAAATGTAAGGAAACGTTTAGAGCAGAATTTGTATTATTGTATGGAAGTTGGTTGCGCACAATTTGAGCATTTGTTGAACTAATAAACATTTCTTCTGACGTTGAATTTTGATGTTTCAAATTTTTCTACACTTTTAAAATTTTTATAAACTTAAAAACAATCATGCACACACGTAGAGAATCAAGAGACCATTAAAATTAGGGTTACTCGACCACCTTACTATAATTTTTGTTTTTGTTGGGGGTTATTGGGGCTAGAAGGTTGACCTGACAAAATCAAATTTGACGCCAAAATGTGTCGTTCAAAAAGTCAAAAGTGGCGTGTTTTAGGATTTTTTCTAAACAACACCCCCACCTTATGTAATCTAGAGGGTTGTTTTTTATGGGGACAAAAAAAAATAATAAAACTACTTTTGGCCTTGCTGTCGTATAGAGAATTAAAAGACCTTTTAAATGACAGGTCGTTTGACGCCCTTCAAGTTTGATATTTAAAGTTGTCTCCTAAAAATCAAGAATCGACCTGTCTGAGTGTTTTTTAATAACTTGGTTTCCCCACCTTAGTTAATCTAGAGGGTTGTTTTTAATAGAGACGAAAAAACATTGGAAAAAAACTATTTTCAGCTATGCTGTTGCATAGAGAATTAAAAGACGCTTTAAATGAGGGGTCATTCGACCTCCTTCCCCAATTCAAATTCTTGAGTTAAGGGTTGCTGGAGCTAGGGGGTTGATGTGTCAATGTCAAGTTTGAAATTTAAAGTTGTCTTTTAAAAATCAAAAATTGATCTGCCCGAGCGTTTTTTTAAGAACCTAGTCTCCCCACCTTAGTTAATCTAAAGGGTTGTTTTTAAAGAAGACGAAAAAGAATTGGATAAATCTATTTTTGGCCATGCTGTCGCATAGAGAATTTAAAGACGCTTTAAATGAAGGGTCATTCGAGTTCCTTTCCTTATTTAAATTTTTGAGTTAGGGGTTGTTGGAGCTACGGGGTTGATGTGTCAATGTCAAGTTTAATATCTCAAGTTATTTACTAAAAATCAAGAATCGACCTGTCAAAGCGTTTGTTAAAAAACTAGACTCCCCCACTTTACTTAATCTAGAGGGTTGTTTTTTATAGGAACACAAAAAAATTCAATAAAACCACTTTCTGCCATGCTGTCCTCATAGAGAATTGCAGGTGGTTTTAAATGAAGGTTCGATCAACCCCCTTCCCTTATTTAAATTCTTAAGTTAGGGGTTGCTGGGTTCAGAGGGTTGATGTGTCAATGTCAAGTTTGACAATTAAAGTTGTGTCCCAAAAGTGTCCTAAAGCAGGGATGTTTTTTTTCAAAAGCTTACTCCATATAAGCAGCATTATAGAAGTGAAATATCATATACATACAGTTTAATTAAAAACGAAATATTTACTAACTGGCATCTTTACTATTTAATTTATATGACAACAATGTTGGGTGTCATTTACTATTTTAAACATGTATTTATATACAAATGAGTGCCATTTGCATCATACACATCGATATGCCACAAAGACATATATTATCAAAGAATTTATACACCCGGGTGTCTTTTATGCAATAGGTATGGTGGGTGCCACATAATTCAACACTTACGTATATATATATATATATGTACAGCCTAACCTGTTGCAATGTTGATGTTGCAACACTGTTCGAGTTTTATACAGTTTTATACGCATCGCGATACGTACGGTTTGCAGTTTTCAACTTTTATACGTATAAAAACATTGTCACAGGTCCTACAAAATGTGTAACTAAGAAAATATTAAACAACAACCTTTAATTGTTCTTAACTACTGCATTTATAAGTATTTAATTAGGTACAGTAGGAAATAACAACACATGTTATATTGTTATATAGTAAAATGTTTTTTTTTATTAAATATCCAAACTGCTAAATTAATGTGTAATGTGTTGCCTAACGTTCACTTATTTCAAATAATGTTATCATGCTCGTTATAAATGCCTAATAAAGTAATACATGTACTTCATATAAATGTTAAATATCTATCAAATGATAAATGTAAGCATTTACTAATTTCATTTAATAAAATTTATCTTATTACCGACGCCTAGCTCACTCACACAAATTCATAGAACGTTAATTATTAGTGTTAGGTTCGGCGTAGAGTAAAAACATGTAAACAAGAAAATATTTTATCCAAGTTCAAAATAGAAAATTCTTATTGTTAATTTCCATTTATAAAATGTACAAATATAAACAAAATTAACATAATTCTGCAAGACAGTCGACCATTATAAATGCTGTACCATTAGAATCTAGATAATGTGACAATAATTGTTTGAACGGCTATCTAACCATGGGGCAAAAAAATGATAACAACTTAAAAAAAATGTTTATTTCGCAACTAGAGACATAAGTAAATCTTGGCTGTTATTTGGCGGGAAGTCAATTGCAAATTATATCATACTGCAATATATAAACAGTCTTACACTATGATAAGAAAGTGACGACATATTTATGTAAACGAATATTGGCACAGGTTTATGCTGACTTGCACTACAGCCGGCTTATGAACGATAATAATTATCTTCTCGTTTTTACTGATTGTAAATTTTTAATCTGTAATGAACATATGTTTAAATAACTCAAGTCTTAACTTTAATTGCATGGATCCATAGATTTCGATTAATTTTTTTTCCACATTTTCAAATTCATAAAAGAATGTACAATTAAAAGTGTTAAACAATATTTTGGTCGATGAGCTGTTTTAGAGCAATTTGATCGAGATAGCAAAACGTCACTGATGCTAATGAATTTATAACGTATCGGGAAACATATTCTCCAAATTTGGTAAAGTTTTATTAGCTAAGATTGAAAATGATCCTTATTATCAGAAACAATAGACGACAAAACAAGGTGTCTAATGATGTGTCAAATTACAATTTTGGATAGACGGTTACCAAAACACACAACGACAAAGTCAAAGATTCGTTTTTCGCGTGTTCTGATAACAACGTACTCGAGTTCGTCAACTAATCACAATTATATAAGGACATTAATCAATTTTTTTTAAACTGTAACTAAAATAGGGTACAATTAGGTGTAAATAAAATTTTATGAGAATTTAGCTTTGTCTAATGTAGTACATTAGACAAAGCTAAATAAACTTATTATCACAGTTTGAAAATAATCGATATTATAAGGAACGATAGGGGACAAAACAAGGTATCTAATGATGTGTCAAATTACAATTTTGGATGAAAGGTTACCAAAATACGGAATGACAAAGTCAAAAATTCTATTTTTCTCGTGTTATGATAAGAACGTACTGCGGTTAAAACGTCAACGTAATCACAATTATATACGGATTTCTTTCAAACTTCTCATATATGTAACTAAAAGTGCGTATAATTAGATCGCGCAAACAAAATTTTGATCTGACAAGCCGTTTTAGGGTTATCGAACTTGAACCAACATCATCGTGAGATGTCGAAAACAAGAAGAGGGTGAAAAAGGCAGTTTCATCGAGATAGCAAAATGTCGTTGATGTTAATGAGTTTATAATCTATCGGGAACCATCCCCTCCAGATTTGGTAAAGATTTGTCAAAAATTGTGGATTTTAGTCATCTTTCGTAATAAAAATTGAAAATTATAATGCAGTATGCGCAGTACTTTACACAAAGCTAAATAAACTTATTATCAAAGTTTGAAAATAATCGATATTATAAGGAACGATAGGGGACAGAACAAGGTATCTAATGATGTGTCAAATTACAATTTTGGATGAAAGGTTACCAAAATACGGAATGACAAAGTCAAAAATTCTATTTTTCTCGTGTTATGATAAGAACGTACTGCGGTTAAAACGTCAACGTAATCACAATTATATACGGATTTCTTTCAAATTTCTCATATATGTAACTAAAAGTGCGTTTAATTAGATCGCACAAACAAAATTTTGATCTGACAAGCCGTTTTAGGGTTATCGAACTTGAACCAACATCATCGTGAGATGTCGAAAACAAGAAAAGGGTGAAAAAGGCAGTTTCTTTGAGATAGCAAAATGTCGTTGATGTTAATGAGTTTATAATCTGTCGGGAACTATCCCCTCCAGATTTGGTAACGATTTGTCAAAAATTGTGGATTTTAGTCATCTTTCGTAATAAAAACTGAAAATTATAATGCAGTATGCGCAGAACCTTACACAAAGCTAAATAAACTTATTATCAAAGTTTGAAAACAATCGATATTATAAGAAACGATAGGGGACAAAACTGGGTATCTAATGATGTGTCAAATTACAATTTTGGATGAAAGGTTACCAAAATACGGAATGACAAAGTCAAAAATTCTATTTTTCTCGGGTTATGATAAGAACGTACTGCGGTTAAAACGTCAACGTAATCACAATTATATACGGATTTCTTTCAAATTTCTCATATATGTAACTAAAAGTGCGTATTATTAGATCGCGCAAACAAAATTTTGATCTGACAAGCCGTTTTAGGGTTATCGAACTTGAACCAACATCATCGTGAGATGTCGAAAACAAGAAGAGGGTGAAAAAGGCAGTTTCTTCGAGATAGCAAAATGTCGTTGATGTTAATGAGTTTATAATCTATCGGGAACCATCCCCTCCAGATTTGGTAACGATTTGTCAAAAATTGTGGATTTTAGTCATGTTTCGTAATAAAAACTGAAAATTATAATGCAGTATGTGTAGCACTTGACACAAAGCTAAATAAACTTGTTATCAAAGTTTGAAAATAATCGATATTAGAAGGAACGATAGAGGACAAAACAAGGTATCTAATGATGTGTCAAATTACAATTTTGGATGAAAGGTTACCAAAATACGGAATGACAAAGTCAAAAATTCTATTTTTCTCGGGTTATAATAAGAACGTACTGCGGTTAAAACGTCAACGTAATCACAATTATATACGGATTTCTTTCAAATATCTCATATATGTAACTAAAAGTGCGTATTATTAGATCGCACAAACAAAATTTTGATCTGACAAGCCGTTTTAGGGTTATCGAACTTGAACCAACATCATCGTGAGATGTCGAAAACAAGAAGAGGGCAAAAAAGGCAGTTTCATAGAGATAGCAAAATGTCGTTGATGTTAATGAGTTTATAATCTATCGGGAACCGTCCCCTCCAGATTTGGTAACGATTTGTCAAAAATTGTGGATTTTAGTCAACTTTCGTAATAAAAACTGAAAATTATAATGCAGTATGCGCAGAACTTTACACAAAGCTAAATAAACTTATTATCAAAGTTTGAAAACAATCGATATTATAAGAAACGATAGGGGACAAAACAAGGTATCTAATGATGTGTCAAATTACAATTTTGGATGAAAGGTTACCAAAATACGGAATGACAAAGTCAAAAATTCTATTTTTCTCGTGTTATGATAAGAACGTACTGCGGTTAAAACGTCAACGTAATCACAATTATATACGGATTTCTTTCAAATTTCTCATATATGTAACTAAAAGTGCGTATTATTAGATCGCGAAAACAAAATTTTGATCTGATAAGGAGTTTTATGGTTATCGAACTTGAAACAACAACATCGTGAGATGTTGAAAACGTGATCAGGGTGAAAAAGGCAGTTTCATCGAGATAGCAAAATGTCGTTGATGTTAATGAGTTTGTAATCTATCGGGAATCATCCCCTACAGATTTGGTAACGATTTGTCAAAAATTGTGGATTTTAGTCATCTTTCGTAATAAAAACTGAAAATTGTAATGCACTATGTGTAGCACTTTACATAAAGCTAAATAAACTTATTATCGAAATTTGAAAATAGTCGATATTATAAGAAACGATAGGGAACAAAACGGGGTATCTAATGATGTGTCAAATTACAATTTTGAATGAAGGGTTACCAAAATACGGACCGACAAAGTCAAAAATTCGTTTATCGCGTGTTATGATAAGAACGTACTGCGGTTAAAATGTCAACGTAACCACAATTATATTCGAATTTTTTCCAAATTTCTTAAATATGTAAATAAAAGTGCGTACAATTAGATCGCGCAAACAAAATTTTGATCTGATAAGGAGTTTTATGGTTATCGAACTTGAAACAACAACATCGTGAGATGTTGAAATCGTGATCAGGGTGAAAAAAGCAGTTTCATCTAGATAGCAAAACGTCGTTGATTATAATGAATTTATAATCTATCGGGAACCATCCTCTCCAGATTTGGTAACGATTTGTCAAAAATTGTGGATTGGAACGTACTGCAGTTAAAACGTCAACGTAATCACAATTATATACGGATTTCTTTCAAATTTCTCAAATTTGTAACTAAATATGGGTACAATTAGATCGCGCAAACAAAATTTTGATCTGATAGGGAGGTTTAGAGTTATCGAACTCGAACTAACAACATCACGCGATGTCTAAAACGAGAAAATATTGAAATAGACAGTTTGATCGAGATAGCAAAACGTCGTTGGTGCTAATGAGTTTATAACCTATCGGAAACCATTCTCTCCAAATATGGCAAAGATTTGTCAAAAATTGTGATAACTCCTCGTATTTTTAATTGTATTAATAAATTTTTAAAAAAAACAATAAAACCTACTACTATAACTTCTGCTAAAACTGACAAAATAAACAGTTTTTAGATGCTTTTGTATAACAAATCTAACTGATTTCAATAAAAGATATAAAAAAAATTATGAATTTAAATTGCATTAGATGTAAACGATTGTAGTAAAACTTGTAAAGATAACAAAATGTGAAAATAAAATCATAACACAGCTATCTACCTTTCTTTTACAAAAGTAAATCAATTTAAAATAATACATTAATTTATAAAAGGTCATAAAACAGTATGCTAATTGTGATAACAGTAAGACATTGCTGTTACAGTATAAACCGTTGGTAAAAATTGAGATAACACATGGAATAAATGTCGAGTCAAACTATGTATCATTTCAATACTTTAGATAGGTCACGTCCACGTAATTATACTGTGTTTCTACTAAAACACTTTACGTAAGATTCCATGAATTCGTATTTAGTATCTTTTTGTTTTGTTTAAATAAGTGACATAATATTTAAGTAGTATCCTGTAGTATGTATAATAATAGCTCCTATACCTAATTAACTATCAAAACTGGTTTAGTTTAAGGTGTTAGTATGAATCTGCTTGCTGAAATTGATAAGGAAGTTTTCGGAATTGATATTATACAGGTTCTTAGTTTTGTTGTAACTCTCTTGGAAATTATGAGTTACATATTCAAAAAACAACTATAAATATAACATTCAAACACTTGTTTTTAAACATTATGACTGACCCAATGTTAAGCGAGCACACCTACAATGAGGTTTGAATAAAGTTTGTTTTCTCAAAGTTGTACCACCTATTAAAAGCTTATAAATGATTTCAGTAAAAACAAGAATTGTATATTCTTTGACAAACGTTTAGCAAATATGTTTGATAAAGAGACAAAAATTTGAGGTTTACACGATTCGTAGTTCTTAGTTTTAGCTTTAAGGCGTTTTTGTTATTTTCTCCTCTCGCGGATGATTGGTTTATTTTTTCTGTTTGATTTTTTTGTTTACTTATGCGTTTACTTTTAAGAGTTGAATTCAATTTAATTGAAAAAATTAGAAAGAAAGGTAAATTACAATTTTTTAACAATAATGTTAATTGTAGCATTTTCTAATTGCACTTGCATTAAATATGCACGTTTTTAATATCTATATGTGTAAGTACAAAACACATAAGGTGAATGGCATTAAAACTCGGTAATTAGAAATTTGCGAATATTGAATTCATTTAAAAATTAAAATTATACTGATTTTGTAATCAACGTCATTTTTATTAAAAAATATATATTTTCTATTAAAAAAGTTTAATACCGTATTTTCTATTAACAACACCAATTATTAATTATTATCATTTTATTAATGGTAATAATAAACATTTTCTGTATTGTAAATACATCGCGAATAATTTAGAATACTTGTAGAATACAAATTCATTTACATACCTATAATGTAGGCAACACACATTGGGATTGACGTCACATCTCAAAACAGCGTTGCCACAATTATTGCGGCAAGTACGGCAAAATATCGGGACGCGTAGCAATATTGCAACGCGTCCACGATTATTGCTATAGGTATGGAAGCATAAATTTTGCATTGCTACAAGTACGACGTTACAAATATATATATATATATATATATATATATATATATATATATATATATATATAAAATTGAATTATTTGACTCAAAGTCTTTTCCACAAAATATTATTTATTTTATTTTATTTTAAACATGTTAAACATGTTTAAAATAAAATAAATTAATAAATAATATTTTGTGGAAAAGACTTTGAGTCAAATAATTCAATTTTATATCCATAAAATAAATTGATCTAAAGAGAGAAGCTTTCGAATAACAAGATCAAGGTGCTACTTTTTATACACTTATGCAGGAAATGATTAGAAAACAAAAACAATAGTAGTTTTTGTGCTGCAAACTTCGCAAACGTCAATATTCGTTCGTTAGTATAGTTACGTAATAAACGAAAAAAGCTCAAGGGTGGCAAAATGAAAACTAGGAATCCACATAAAAGTAAGTGTTCAAAGTCAATTAATAAATTAGAACGAGTATGCGACAGGTGGAAAAAATCATTTTAAAAATCGTGAAATTCAGTTAAAATTGAAGAAAAACGACGTTAAAGTTAATGTCAAATTTGACAGATTTAGTAATAAATGTAGTACCAACATTATATTTCTGTTGATTTTTTTTATTTTTTCAAAAAAGAATGTAATTTTATAAAAGGCAACACAAAAAATAATGTACATTACTCTCGTCAAAAGAATCATAGCATAACTCTCATCAAAAGAATCATAGCATAACTCACTCACATGCATTGACATTCGTTATGCTATTTCTTACTTTCGACTCTTGTTACGTAAACTACTATTACGTTAATGCAAATGCAAAAATATAATTAATTTGAGGGAAACTCAGCGCATTTGATTTGTTTTCATTGATCGTGTGAATTAAGGCAAAATTTACTTTTCATATTATTGTATGTACAGGTTTGTTTATTTTAGAAAATGTTAGAAATTTTTGAAAAAGCGTCGCTAGCTAGTCCCATTCTTCAAAGAAAAACTAAACTGTCGTAGTATACTTCCTATTTAATTTTCTTTGTATTTTCATGTCGATTGCACGAACGACTATCACAATTAACTATACAACTGTTTTGTTGTGTATCATATGCTATTAGACGATGTGCTATGGTTTCCTAAATCATCGAGATTTGCGTTTTTAAAAACTTAGTATCTTCTATTTGCATTCGTTATCCAAAGGCATAGAAAGCTAGCTTAACAAAATTCTAAAATTAAGCAACGCACTTGTATTGGTTACGAAAATCGTTAAAATGCTGGAACATCAAAATCAATGATTATTTATTAAAAAGATCTGATCACAGTTATAATTTAATAATAAATGTAACGATTGATTGACAAATGTGTTTTTTCTAAGATTCTAAAACAAATAAAGTTAGTTTATTTTATTATTAGTAGTTTTATTCTAATCGAATATTAAAAGTGTTTTATTTAATAACTAAACATTAAGAACAACTACTAAATGTAAGAGTTCATGTAATCGTCGTCGCTTATTACATTTGAACCTGTTCGTTATTGTCATTTAGTAAATAGGGAAGTCAAATTCGTAATACTTTTTGTCGATATATATCTTAAAGATTTAGCAACATACTTGTCTGGCCTGCAAGTTTAATTTAAATAGCATATTAGATTGCTTGCTTATCAATTTGGATAACTTTTTTGTTTGTTACCGTTAAATTGTTTAACGTTAATTAATTTAATGTAACTGTGCTACGCTAATTATTCGTACAAAGTGTTGCATACCTCGATAGATTAAGATTTCTGAAATTAAAATTACTGTGATTACATTTATGATTAGTTGCTTGATTTATATTTCTTCTTTTATGCGATGTTGTTGAAACAAATGTACCTATTGATTGATTAGTCGTGTTTGTTTTGTTCACCTTAAATGTTGTCAGGTGAAAAAAAGCATCTGGCGTTTTTTTTTTTTTGATTTGGCGCATTTTTAAGAAATTATAATTGGGACATTAAAACCCGGCTGGATTCTATTAGTTACTTGTTCCACCTCCCAATCGCCGAAATTCTAAGCTGCTGGTGCTCTCATTGCTGAGGATTAAGTTATCGGTAATTGATCGCACTTCAGCCGTGTGCAGAGCTTACGTTACGTTACCTAACAGGTAGAATTATTTAAAATTTGATGAAAACAACAGTTTCACTTCCCTAACTTCAGTTTGGTATTCCAGTATTAAATCTAATACTATGTGATTTTATTATTAATTTGTTTGACGATATTTTTGTTAATATAATAAACATGCTCATACTATTTAACAAAGTATATATAAGAAAATTAATAAATGAACTTGCAAATTATTATTTCAGTGAAATCCTTCATCTGATATGGGAAAATAAAGAAAGAATATTTTTGAGTATAGTTTTATAATCATGTTCATCTTCACTGTTTTGTGGTCAAGAAAGATTATATATAATAAAAACAATTTAATGTT